>JASPKZ010007251.1:6260000-6945000 GCA_030220185.1 Diploptera punctata | reverse complement strand
TCCATCCATCCATCCATCCATCCATCCATCCATCCATCCATCCATCCATCCATCCATCCATCTATCTATCTATCCATAATGACGTAGACCATTGTTGAGCCATAGACTCTCCTTTGTAAGAAGTTACTAGACCAAGTTAAGTTTTGAGTTACCTTATTTGCTCGTAGTTCTTCAATAATATGGACTTCATAAATCTAGGATACATTCTAGGTGTATTGCTTCATCTCATCTCATCCCTCGATCTGGAATTTCGTCGTACATGAATAGAGTATTATATTACTACAAAACTCATTAAAATAAGAAGGTTCAAAATAAAATTATTTTAATCTGTGAAGGAAACCACAATTTTAACATGATACCAATTAACTGTCATGGGATGCGGCTGACAATTTACTGCTGTTAAAATTGGACGCGTAATTACACACGTTTAAAATTTAAAACGTATTCAGAATAAATTTGCAATATTGTGGACTTTTGTGATCTATCTACCATGAAATGTCCATAATATTGCAAAATTTAATATCAAATGTTTGTCATATTGGAAATATAAAAGTTGCAGGCCTAAATACATTTAACAGATTGCAGGACACAAGCAGTATGAGATAATAATAATAATAATAATAATAATAATAATAATAATAATAATAATAATAATAATAATAATATAATAATAATAATACATAGATAGATCATCGGTTGATTAATGTCTTTGACATCGTCCGATTCCTAATAGCCAATTTTGACGGTCCATTCATCTCCTGGTTGTAGATATTTCTCCTACATATATAAACTGAAAATATATAAAACTATTATTCTACCAGTTATATTATATGGGTGCGAAACATGGACTCTTACTTTAAGGGAGGAAAGGAGATTACAAGTATTTGAGAATAAAGTACCTAGGAAAATTTTTGGACCAAAGAGAGATGAACAGACAGGTGAATGGAGAAGACTTCATAACAATGAACTACATGGTCTTTATAGGATGCCAGATATAATAAGAACAGTTAAGTCTCGTAGACTGCAATGGGCAGGACATGTTGCACGTATGGGGAATGAAAGACTTGCATGGAAGCTTCTTGTAGGAAAACCAGATGGAAAACGTCCAGTTGGTAGACCAAGAATGAGGTGGGAGAATGACATTAACTATGATTTGAGGGAAGTAGTTTATACAGGGAATTATTGGAAAACATTAGCTCAGGATAGGGATGTATGGAGAGCTTATGTCCGCGCGGCCATGAACCTACGGGTTCGATAGTGCCAGTGAGTAAGTAAGTAAGTGTAAATATATGTATATTCCCTGATTCCAGGAAGGTTTAGGTCTTCCTCTGCCTCGCCTTCTCTCAGATTTCCATTACAAAACACATTTTGGTAGCCGATCCTCTTCAATTCGCTGGATATGTCCGTACCATCTTAATTGCTGAGTTTTAATATAATCTAAAATAGTGCTTCAATCTTCATTTTCTCCCTTATAACTGCGTTCCTATTTTTTCCCTTTTTGAAATTCTTGAAATTAATTTTATTATTGTGGTTATTATTATTATTATTATTATTATTATTGTTATTCTATATTCAATAACATTACAGCCCAATGTTGGTCTTAGCCAGTCTATTATTGAGTCGCTAGACCAATTTAATTTAGTTACGCTTATTTCCCTATAGATGTCATGAATGATTTGCGGTCAACATAACGACCCATTGGGTGGATTTTTCAACCGAAGAGTAAACCACGACCGCGGTTTTCCGATTTTGTATTGTTTCCATAACAACCATAAAACTGAAAATCTACGGCTGTTAATTACAAAAACAAATGTCTGATTCATGTCTGTGGTTTCGTAGTAATTTCTCTGAATTTTCAGTCATTTTTATGGTTATTATGGGAACAATAAATTGAAAACCGGGGTCATGGTTTAGACTTGGTTGAGAAATCTACGCATTGGGTCATCTAGTAGGCAGCTAAGATATTACTAGGATGAAGAAGATCGGTAAAATTTTCTTAGATGCCTGAAAATCTTCAGACTCGGCCGGAGGACTTGCTCCTTGGACTTTTCCATCTTAAAAAAAATCCATCGACCCCGGCCGGGTTTGAACCCGCAACCCTCAGGACTAGAGGCAAGGAACATAACTACTAGTTCATTGCGGCCTACATTATTGCTTTATTAGATCCATCGTTATGCATATTATTGTTCAGTGTTAGGAATTAATATACTGGATCACCAAAGGAACACTATTCTCATAAGTAATGCCACGAGTGATTTCCAATTTATCTAGAGAATTTAGAAATCAAGAGTGGCATTTGTTAGGACTATTTAACGAATAAAATTAAGCTGTTTACTCACAAATCATTATTTAAATATAGTTATTTTAAAATATTTATATATTTAATGAAAACGGCAAGTTTGAAAACAAATGAGAAACATTATGCTTAATTTATTCATCATTGCAACTAGATCATACTTATTGCCAAATAGAATCGCAGTATTGTAAGAATGCACCCTAGTGGAGAAAAAATGAAACACATCATTACAGATTATTAAATAATTTCTGATGCCCTATGGTGTAAATATGTCAATTATATTTTTCTGCAACGTTTAAGAAAGTGCAAACAGTGGTTTCTTTTTTTTAAATGGTATAATCAATTGCTACTAATATTTTCTATTATATCTCGCAAGCAGAATCTGGTTACATTCGTGCATTATATATACAATCTGGGAGCCACTTTATGGAATGAAAGCGATAACATGAAAGTAATAAAATTGGGGTGAAACACGACTGTGATTGGTTGTAAATCAAAATTCATTGAAATGTGATTGCTCATTGACTGCCATTTGGGGCATGAGTTAAATAGTCGGAGAAAAACTTGGAGTACCTAGTTTAGACGAATATATAAAAAGGTACCAACAAGAATGGAAAAATCATTTAAGAAGAATGGAAAGAAGTATACTTCCCATGTAGCCTACTCCAACTGAACATAGGGACCAATCAGCATCATCATCATCCTAAGGCGCGACAACTTCAAAGGTGAAAGTATTTGCTTTCTCAACAATCCTCCTCCATGCCAATTTGTCTCTTGCCATATTCAAGTTAGTCACTTCTATTTTATTTAGATCATTCATTGTGTCATCCTCCCATCTGATCTTCGGTCTTCCAACTGCTCTGCCTCCTATAGGTTTCCATTTATAGAGTTTCTTGTCCAGTCTCTGATCATCCGTTCTTATCAAATGTCCAAGCCAACTAATTCTGAGAGATCTTATATGGTTTACTATATTCTGACTTTTGATTAATTTGTTTAGTTCGTTATTTGTTTTGGTTCTCCAACAGTTTTTAGCTCCTCTATTTGGTCCAAATATTCTTCTTAAAATTTCCCTTTCAAAAATTAATAATATATGTTTTATTGTTTCTTTTAGGACCCAAATTTCACTAGCACATGTAACTACTGGTATAATGACTGTTTTGTATAACCTTATTTTTGCTGTTTTTGATATTAATTTGCTTTTAAATAAGGGACCAAGAAGACCAAAAGATCGGTGGGTTTACCGTCACAGGTCACATGGCCTAAAATGGATTTGTTCATGATGAATGATAATGTTATTATTTTGTTAAAATAATTATTACTGTTATAATAATAATAATAATAATAATAATAATAATAATAATAATAATAATAATAATAATAATAATAATAATAATACTTACTTACTCACTGGAACTATCGAACCCGTAGGTTCATGGCAGCGCTGACATGAGCTCTCCATACATCCCTATCCTGAGCTAATGTTTTCCAATTATTCCCTGTATAATCTACTTCCCTCAAATCATGGTTAATCTTATTCTTCCACCTCATTCTTGGTCTACCAACTGGCGTTTTCCCTCTGGTTTTCCTATAAGAAGCTTCCATGCACTTCTTTCACTCCCCAATCGTGCCACATGTCCTGCCTATTGCAGCCTATGAGACTTTAACTATTGTCATTATATCTGGCTTCCTATAAAGACCATGTAGTTCACTGTTATGTAGTCTTCTCCATTCACCTGTCTGTTCATCTCTCTTAGGTCCAAAAATTGTCCTAAGTACTTTATTCTCAAATACTTATAATCTCCTTTCCTCCCTTAAAACATGTTTCGCACCCATATAACATAACTGGTAGAATACTAGTTTTATATATTTTAAGTTTAACGTTTTTTGAAAGGAGTTGGGACATCAAAAGTCTCTGCAACGCATAATAGCACGCATTTCCAGAATTGAGCCTATGTTTAATTACTTTGTGCATCTCATTCTTATTTGTGATTATTGTTCCTAGGTATTTGAATTCAGCCACTTCCTCAAAATTTCCTTCATTTATCATTAGCTGTCCATTTCCATTATATAATGTATTTCTACGTGTGACCATATATTTAGTTTTATTGATATTTACTTCCAGTCCTAATATTATTATTAGTAATAATAATAATAATAATAATAATAATAATAATAATAATAATAATAATAATAATAATAATAATAATAAAAATTGTTATTATTATTATTATTATTAGACTAATAAATCTGGAGCATGCAAACACGAGTTAAATGAAAGCGAGGCGTGTAGTACGTGTGACAATTAACAGAGCTCAAGATACCGCCATGTTTAAACTCTGGTCTGGAGTTACATTACGTATGCAGACCCTGTCATCTCTGGAACGACTTCTCCTTGTCATGTGGTTTACCCTTAAATCGACTCAAGGGCTTATGAGGTCATTCTCTCAACCCTCAATTTATATCCCTTCTTTATCTTCACCATTACCGAATTCCGAATGAGTCAAGCTATTGAGATTGTTCTCTTCAAAAGAGTTATATTTTTTAGGCCTACTTGCCTCATCACAGTAAAAGTTAAAGTGATCTCAATAAAGGCCTTAGAAGTCCTTGGGGTAGTTGCAGGTTAGGGCTCCCATTTTTCTACACAATTGGCACTTAATGTCACCCGAGTTGCCAGCTTAATATATATTATTCTATCTTTAATTTTTTTAAAATATTTTTGTTATATACACAGGTATCCTCAACCAAAAAATTACCATTGTTTCCTTCCACACTCCCGGTCTTGCGTGTCTGCATCTGTCATATTTATCTTCTGCATGCTGTCTTGTATTCCGTTTATCCACGTTGGCTATGGTCTACCACATTTCCCTTTTCCAGGAAGTATCCATTTCAATATTTCTTTGTTTGTTTCTGTGTTCCTTCTTCTTATTATATACCCATACCATCTTAGTTTGATTTCTTCAATCTCTTGTGCAATATCCTTTTCTACATTCATATTTTTTAAAAATAAGTACAAAAACGAATAATTGTATTTAACATATTAATCAAGTACAAATACTAATAAAATTATTTCAATTAGTCCACCGCTGTGGTCTCGAGGTAGCGTGCTGCCTTGTCACACAGCGGGCTCCGGTTCGATCCCCGGTCGGGACAGTTTTTTTGGGTGAGGTTTTTATCGTGGTTATTCCTCACCTGTAAGACAAGCGTCAGGAAAACTTTAAGGCCCAAACGGTCCCCGAAATCATGTGGCCATCATCATCATCATCATCATCCTTATCATTGTCATCATCATCATCATCATCATCATCCTTCACCGGTGTGGAAAGCAACGGGAAGGTACCACACCTACAATTCCCTAGTAAAGCTGCAAAGCATAGCATGAAAATGCTATGATTGCAGAGAAAGACCTGCCCTCCGGCAGAATTATTATGGATGGATTTTAATTAAATCAAGTTATATTAAATCGGACATTTTTTTAGTCATAGCCAACCTTTACCCTATCTTATACATATTCATATTATAGGCTGAATCAATCCCAGAGCCATGCTGCGGCCAGAAGTTTAGAAACTCCAATAATCGATTTTACATTTTGTACGTATTTGCCTTAACCAACTACACTAATGTGTGCCGCTCACCCTAATAAGTAGGCATCGAAAATGACAATGACAAAATATGCTTATATCTTTGTACAAATGATTCTTCTGAACGTGTGTTTGTCACTGAACTCCTCCTAAACGACTGGACCGATTTTGATGAACATTTTTGTGTGTGTTTGAGTGGTTCCCTGGATCGTTTAGATTCACAATTGGACATCTTTAAAATAATTAGGTGTAGGACTTTACCTCGAGTGAAAATTTTAAAATAGCTCTAGCAGTCACAATTTTCGATGTTTCTCAACGAAACTCAGTATATCCTCTCAAAACAAACCGAGGTAGGTATTGTCCAAAAATGAGCGAAATCCGACAATAAAAGTGAAAGTTTGCCTGAAATCCGAAATTAAAAACTGACTAGCTACCACAATGTTTGGTTCGTCTCAGTGTATACCATACCATTTTATTAAACATTTAAAATTTAATTTAGGCGTAGCAACGCTCGCCGAGTATTAGCTAATATATATATACTTACTTACTTACTCACTGGCACTATCGAACCCGTAGGTTCATGGCCGTGCGGACATAAGCTCTCCATACATCCCTATCCTGAGCTAATGCTTTCCAATCATTCCCTGTATAAACTACTTCCCTCAAATCATAGTTAATGTTTTTAATACACAAGTGATCTTCTTGGTGATATAATATTAAAATATATATGTAGTCAATATGCCCATTTCACCAATTAATGTTTTAAAATGGTCAACAAGTTTCTACAGCCAAGCTGTCATTCTCAAGACCAATATCTGGTCTTGAGAATGACAGCTTGGCTGTAGAAACTTGTTGACCATTTTAAAACATTAATTGGTGAAATGGGCATATTGACTACATATATATTTTAATAGTTAATGTTGTTCTCCCATCTCATTCTTGGTCTACCAACTGGGCGTTTTCCTTCTGGCTTTCCTACAAGAAGTTTCCATGCACGTCTTTCATTCCCCATACGCGCAACATGTCCTGCCCATCGCAGTCTACGAGACTTAACTGTTCTTATTATATCTGGCTTCCTATAAAGACCATGTAGTTCATTGTTATGCAGTCTTCTCCATGCACCTGTCTATTCATCTCTCTTTGGTCCATAAATGTTCCTAAGAACTTTATTCTCAAATACTCGTAATGTCTTTTCCTCCCTTAAAGTAAGAGACCATGTTTCGCACCCATATAATATAACTGGTAGAATAATAGTTTTATATATTTTCAGCTTAACGTTTTTTGAAAGGAGTTGGGACATCAAAAGTCTTTGCAATGCATAATAGCATGCATTTCCAGAATTGAGCTTATGTTTAATTTGTTTGTGCATCTCATTCCTATTTGTGATTATTGTTCCTAGCTATTTGAATTCAGCCACTTCCTCAAAATTTCCCTCATTTGTCATTAGCTGTCCATTTCCATTATATACTGAATTTCTACGTGTGACCATATATTTAGTTTTACTGATATTTACTTCCAGTCCTAATTTCTTAGTGTTACTCAATAGTGTGTGCGTGTTGGCCTTTAGTATCTCCTCGCTATATATATATATATATATATATATATATGTGTGTGTGTGTGTGTGTGTGTCTGTCTGTTAACGCTCTAGCAGACACAATTTTTTTGGTAGCAAACTCGGTGTATAGCAATAAATTTGAAAGAAGTAAAATAGAGATCGTTAACTAGCAAATTTGGAGCATTAGGTGTGGGGGTTTACTTGAAGCGAAACTTTAAAACAGCTCTACGTACGTACGTACATGCATAGATACATACATAGTGTTCTGCCCAAGAGCATGTCTTTCACTGCAAACTCAGCATTATCCACTGTTTCCTTAACTCAGTCTTCCTTTTTGTATTCGCATACAAATCATTTATTTTAATATTGTCTATCATCTGATGTCTTTTTTCTGCCTCTTTCTCTCCGTTGAACATTCCTTCTAGGGCATCCGTCAGCAGCCAGTTTCTTCACAGCCAGTGGCCAATCCAATTTCTTTTCCTCTTCTTTTTGAGTTTCTGCATTGTCCTTCCTTCGCCCACTCTATCTAGCAAAAAACAGCTCTAATGTTTCGCATCCATATAATAATATAATAATAAATTTAGTTTGAGTTTCTTTTTTGTTATATTTCAGATACGGTACATTCTTGTGTTATATTAAAATAATTAAATTCTTCTTCTTCTTCTTCTTCTTCTTCTTCTTCTTCTTCTACTACAAGGTTTAGGCTATGCAGCCTGTTCCGGCGAAGTTAAAAGTGGAGTCCATCTTCTACGTGGTCGGCCAACATCTCTTGTTCCTCTGGGATTATACAGGAAGGTAATTTTGATATTCTTTCGTTGTTCATTCTCATTAAGTGTTCTGTCCATTTCTTATATTTTCGCTGATTTTGTCTTCAATTTTATATATATTTAATTCTTCTCGTATAGTTTCATTCCTTATTCTATCCGCTCTTGTGCATCCTTTCACATTACGTAAAAATAGCATTTCCGCAGTGAGTATCCTTCTTTTATCCCTTGATTTCATTATACAATTTTCACTTCCATACAACAACAAAGGAACAGCCATTGTTTTATATAACTTAAGCTTCGTATCTTTCCTTGTTTTCCGACCTAAGGTTCTTTTTATGATTCCACAAATGGCCTGACATTTATTTACTTTATTTTCTATATCTTTATTTTCTCTATAAGTTATATCACATCCTAAATATTGGAAATGTGATATTTGTTCTATTATGTTGTTATCCAGTACAATTTTTGATCTAATTCCATATTTACCAATAAATGCCACTTAAATAATTTATACTCGTAATGTATATTATTAAAATAGTTTTTTGAATCACTTTGTTTATGTATAATTTTAAAAAAATAGTAATATTATTACGTAAATATATTGATATAATTTTTATTGTGATTATCATAAAATTTTCTTTGTGCTGAAAAATCATTTAATGGTACAAAGGCCCTTGATTAAAATTAATAAATTTAATTGGAATATAATTTCGTGCATTTAATCTGACAATACAATGCTTCAATGAGTTGGTTAATTAATAAATTTTAAGCTTGTAAATACATTACTGACACTAATTTATAAATTCCGAGCTGAAATTTCCAATAAAATGGCATTAAATGTAATTCAATTACTTTATTCAGGCGTTATGTAATCCCTAATATAACAGTTTTCACTTCCATAACTTTCACAGTCAGATCTGATTTGTTTTATAGCTGGAGTATCGGTATCCTGCTGATCAAGTGGTTACCATTGTCCATGTCTAATAATGATCCCTAGATTGGCAAAGTGTCCTATAAGATATATTGATTTAATTTATTTAATAGTTTTAATGAAACCTAAGAAAACATCCGTCACATAGGAACTCCTTAGGTATGCAAATTCCTCAGCAAGTCGTAGTTATGGTACGATTTTTCTGCTTTACGCATTTTGTTTCTGAACTCTTTAACTTAAGGAACTGACTGACTGACTGACTGACTGAGTGATGGCAATGACTGGCATTGGCCAGTGTGCCGTTTTTCTGGGAACCTGTTGTGGTCCCTTGACGGCCGAATTCAATTGAGCTGTTCATTGTGGAGTTTAATCACTTAGCCTTCGCGTGTCTAGCGGTAGAGGTGTTTAAGGAACTGAATTTCTTATGCCAACTTATTTAATCGTGTCGGACTCCAATGAAAACAAACGATATAAATTATTTTGTATTCCAGAGTATTGTATAATTTGACACACATTTAAACAAATGCTGAATATTTGTCAGTTGGTTTATTAAAATGAAGAAATAAATTAAATTATAATATCTTAGGATACATTATCAATTTAAGGATTAATTACATTGTATGATATACATATAGGCCTACATTGCGACAAAGCAAATATGGCGGCTGATACAACTATGTTTTAATATTTCGGGTTTCTGGTAAACCCCATACTTCTAATGGTCGGATTTAGCTGCTTTTTTCTTCTTTTTTTTTTGAGAATACCTACTTTGTTTTATTTCAATAGTATTATACTGAATTTCGTTTTCAAAAAACCTCAAAATTGCGGCCGCTAGAGCGACTTTTAAAATTTCGTTTCAGTTGATCACCTATATCTAATGGTCCGTTTTTTTGGTAAATTAAATCGCTATTGCTTTTTAATTGACTATTATATGCCAACAATTTTTTTAGATAATAAAACAAAAATTGCCGCCGATAGGGCGTTAACACACAAACACACACACACACACACACACACACACACACACACATATATTCGGTTTCTACTAGATAGAATCGGAGAAGATTTTTGTAAAATAATTTTAAAAAATATTTTCATATGAACAACCTCAGTAGCGTCATTCCCTCGGAATTAGAAAAAAAACATAAAAAATAAATTACCTAAATTTGGATCGAATTACAGATTATACACTTCTAATAACTAATTATTTTATATGATTTTGTTTTCACTGCGGTCCGATTCATTTTAATAACTGACACCATGAATTAGTGTTTCGGCAATTATGTCAACTCCAACAATAAAGTTGGATCTGCCACAGCGGCATGCTGTCCATAGCAACCTACTGATGGAGTTACCTAAAGAAATGTTGAAGTGTCCTGCCCTGTAATGACGTGGCTCATTCTGGACTGTCTGCACGTAGCTCGACTCGTCAGCATTGTACTTTACGATGCCCAACTGCATCGTCATATCTTCATCTCTAATTCCTTGCCTCAGCAAGCAGAATACCAACGCCGCCATAGTGACTTAACACTAAAATAATGATAGCCACGACATAAATAGCTGCCAAGGAACCTTGGCTGGATCCAGAATGCAGCATACTGGACGATGCTGGTCGTCGCCAGCTATTACTTGTAGTAACTTGGCCAATTTATGCGTTACAACTTATAATATCCAATAATTAAATAAAAATAAAAATTGTCATATTTATTACGATATAATTCAGTGACAGCTGTTTCGGTACACTGTACCTTCTTCAGACATGTTAACAAATTATGAATTTGTTAATTTGTTAACATGTCTGAAGAAGGTACCGAAACAGCTGTCACTGAATTATATTTTAATAAATATGAAAATCAAATAAAACTAAGTTTTATTTAATTAATGAATATGGATTTTCATCAAGTAAACACCAACTCAATTGATTATATAATATCCAAGGTTATTCTTCCAGTTAAACTGAATTTATGCGGAACATGATCTCTTAATTTGAGAACGAAGTACAGTGTGTTCACAAAGTCCTGCTACCAAAACAATGTAACTTAGCTCGTAAACTATTTGAGATAGAGACATGCGGCTTTTTTGCAATGCATTCTACATGTTTACATTTGTTGCAGATTGTGATTTAAACGACAGTGACGACACCACAGTAAAATACCCAATGTGTATGGGGTGGTATGCTGAGTCTGGTAAATCACCAGTATCCCCATATCCGAATGTTATGGCGGTTAACATGTCCAGACACAAACCAATTCGCTTCAACAGAGAACATCACACTCTGTAGGTACTCATTGTCTTCGTCAATTGCGTTCAGCATGGAATCAGCAGATTCCGCACGCCGAGCGAAGTCAGTTGGCAGCAACGCTTGCGTAATTTGCAGCCGCTTATGGAGGACTTTATGAATTGTTGATTTTGGTAAATACAGTTCCCGTGAAGCCTGACGAACCGATTTTTGAGGTCTGAGTTGAAATGCAAGTTGTCCATTGTCGATAGTTTCTTGGCTCACTTCTTGTCATCCACTCCGTGGCAAGTTCATTACACTGCCAGTCGCTAGAAATTTCCCGTCCCATATAATTATGAATGATTTGAATGTAAGATCTCTTCAATATTGCAGGCGGAAATTTCGCTGAACAGTTGCTGATGATGTACCACACTCAGCATGCCACCATATACACTCAGACTTTTCTTATGGTGTCATCATTGTCGTTTAAATTACAATCTGCAACAAATGTAAACAAAACTTTGAGAGATGTAGAATACGTTGCAAAAAGCCTCATGTCTCTATCTCAAATAGTTTACGAGCTAAGTTATATTGTTTTGGTAGCAGGACTTTGTGGACATTCTGTATAATATCCTCAACTCGTGTCCAATTCAGGGCCGGGTCGAGGAATGAGGGGAGATGAAGCTCCCTATATAAAGGTCTGTGAATGACAAGATGCCGACGGACCATCACAGGGTAGTTGAACGAAATGAAACGGAATGGATGAGATGAAAATGGAGAAATGGTGGAATGAAATTGTGACAGGGGAAAACGGAAGAAAACCCCGAGAATCGTCCACCACGAAACCAACTTGGAGTGACCGAGTGAGAATAAAGCGCTTAGTAACATTTTTGGGCATAGAGAGACGAACACAAAGATGAATGGAGAGAACTACATAACAGTGAGCTACATAATATTTTTTGGAAACGAATTATAATAAGAACAGTTAATTCTCGTATACTATGATGAGCAGGGCATCACGAATGAGGAATGTAAGAGGGACATGGAAACTTCTTATTGGAAAGTCAGAGACAAAGCATCCAGTAGGTAGCTCCAGAATGAGATGGGAGAATAACAAATATGATTTGAGGGAGGTGAATTTTGTAGAAAATAGTTAGAAATCATTAGCTGATGATAGGAATGTATGGAGAGCTTATCCCGAAGCGCTATGAACCTCCGAGTTCGAATGCGCCAATAAATTAGTTAGAATATTCAATATAGATATGAACTCGGATTTACTTTACGTATGTAAAATGTTGAAAGCAACAAATTTCATTGGAAACAAACTACAGGTATTTGCTAACAGGTGTTTGGGCATGTATTGACTCTCCAACGGATCTGTGCCCCAGTAAGATGTGCGAACTAAAGCCTACTTCCTTTTCTGCCACAGCTAATCATTTCCCACTCTGCATTTCTCTCTCTCTCTCTCTCTCTATCTCTTTTTTTTTGCACTTCAGTGTTGTCAACTTTGCATTATTCAATATTCAAGAGCCTTGACACTGAGGGAAGTTTGGCAACATCCCTAGTTGATGGCTGTTGTTTGACGTAGTGGGAGGGGCTGCGGTGAAATGGTGTGAGTACTGACGTGTACTTATCTAAGAACGATGCCAGCGCTACGGGGGCACAGATCCGTTGGTCCGAGTATAGTTTGTAAGGACCATGTCGAACAAAGTTATAGGCCTAAAGCAGTTAGGTCCAATTGGGTGTCCTCGAGCCACGTGCGCCCATCGACGTCTACTGCGCTGGCCCGCGATTCTATTCACAGATAGCAGAACTTTTTTTACATTGCAAAATAATAAACATTTGTCTAAATATTATAAATAAAAATGACACATGCAATTCAATTATTATAAATTTCATTTAACCAATGTGTAATTGGCTAAATACTGTTCTATGAGTTAGCTACAGATAGAGAGTTTGCACCCAAGATAAATTTCACTTTTTCGTAAGCTGAGGTGCTATTGGTCAGATAATTGTGAATTTAAGCAATTTTGAACAAACCAGGAGACGCTTAAACACAATATCCAATTAGCACAGTGCTCATTGTAAGTAGCAATATTTCTTGGTCACTCCTGTTGGGAGCATAGGGCCTTTGTGAAAGCATGTCACCGGACCTCTGGCTTCATTCCAGCTTTTTCCTTCTGCAATTTTTTTGTTATTACTGTGCTGCACCATGTAATTTTTGGTCTTTCTCTTTTCCTAGGCAGTGCCTGTGGATCCCAATCCAAAGCTCTATTTGGCACACTGTTTAGTGCTCTTAGTAAACTAAAGGCAAAATAGCTTTACAAATTCTAAGAGTAGATGCAATATAGTTGTAAATTTAATTTTTACATTTCTTTTAAGTGCATGTGTGTAAAAACTGTAAATATTAATTTCTGTAGCAGTGTAATTGACTATAATAATAATAATAATAATAATAATAATAATAATAATAATAACAATAATAACAATAATAATAATAGTAATAATAATAACAATAATAATAGTAATAATAACAATAATAACAATAATAATAATATTAATAATAACAATAATAATAATAATGATGATAATGATAATAATAACAATAATAACAATAATAATAATAATGCTTTATTTTAGCTGCCAGCGTTAAGGCCATAAGGCCTTCTCTTCCACTCAACCAGCGAATAGTAGAATTATACAAAAATTACATACATATTACAATTTTAAGATATTATTAAAATGCAGACTAAACAAAGTACAAAGATGATGTGATCTAATACTAGCTAAATACTAACAAAACATAGAATATAATAAAATTAAAATGATATAAAATAAAGTAAGTAGCTTCCTAGATGATTATTAATGGGATGCTCTATATAGTTGTTATGTAGTTAATGTTTTCATTGTGTCGAACTTAAGATATCAGTTAATTTGTATTTAAATAATGATAGCGATTGACAGTCCCTGACATGACTGGGAAGTGAGTTCCATGCTCTAGTCATAGATATTGTGTAAGATTCAGAGTATAGACATGTCCTGTGTTGTGGTGTCAAAAGTAAAGAAGAGTCTTGTGATCTTGTTCCTAAATTGTGATGAGCAGATACATTTTGAAAACGTGTTGTTAAATAACTTCATAAATATGTGTGCAGAATTTGGAATAGTAAGGTATGTGAATGTAAAGTTCAAGTGCCGATTGTCCAGAAAAAGTGGGAGCCTTAACCTCCTACTACTACCCCAAGGGCCTCCTGAGGCCTGTAGTGGGATCACTATACTTTACATTACAGAAAAATTGGAATTAAAATCTAGAAGAGTGAGTAAATTAAATTGTGCAGAAATTGATTTTTGGAATCGTTAAGCTGAAATTTCTAGTAGAAGAGATAAAATAAGAAACAGTATAATTAAACAAAATAATATTGTTCAAACCCCAATTGTGGATTTCATGAAATACAAACAATTGAAATGGATGGTAATGTAGAAAAGAATGACAGCAGACAGATTCCCAAGAAGAATACTAGATTGGGTACCACTTGGTAAAAGAAAAAACGAGAACGGCCAAAAATAACGTGGATTGATGGCGTTTTGAGCAATATGATAACGTGGATTGATGGCGTTTTGAGCAATATGATAACGTGGATTGATGGCGTTTTGAGCAATATGATAACGTGGATTGATGGCGTTTTGAGCAATATGATAACGTGGATTGATGGCGTTTTGAGCAATATGATAACGTGGATTGATGGCGTTTTGAGCAATATGATAACGTGGATTGATGGCGTTTTGAGCAATATGATAACGTGGATTGATGGCGTTTTGAGCAATATGATAACGTGGATTGATGGCGTTTTGAGCAATATGATAACGTGGATTGATGGCGTTTTGAGCAATATGATAACGTGGATTGATGGCGTTTTGAGCAATATGATAACGTGGATTGATGGCGTTTTGAGCAATATGATAACGTGGATTGATGGCGTTTTGAGCAATATGATAACGTGGATTGATGGCGTTTTGAGCAATATGATAACGTGGATTGATGGCGTTTTGAGCAATATGATAACGTGGATTGATGGCGTTTTGAGCAATATGATAACGTGGATTGATGGCGTTTTGAGCAATATGATAACGTGGATTGATGGCGTTTTGAGCAATATGATAACGTGGATTGATGGCGTTTTGAGCAATATGATACGTGGATTGATGGCGTTTTGAGCAATATGATAACGTGGATTGATGGCGTTTTGAGCAATATGATAACGGGATTGATGGCGTTTTGAGCAATATGAAACGTGGATTGATGGCGTTTTGAGAGCAATATGATAACGTGGATTGATGGCGTTTTGAGCAATATGATAACGTGGATTGATGGCGTTTTGAGCAATATGATAACGTGGATTGATGGCGTTTTGAGCAATATGATAACGTGGATTGATGGCGTTTGAGCAATATGATAACGTGGATTGATGGCGTTTTGAGCAATATGATAACGTGGATTGATGGCGTTTTGAGCAATATGATAACGTGGATTGATGGCGTTTTGAGCAATATGATAACGTGGATTGATGGCGTTTTGAGCAATATGATAACGTGGATTGATGGCGTTTTGAGCAATATGATAACGTGGATTGATGGCGTTTTGAGCAATATGATAACGTGGATTGATGGCGTTTTGAGCAATATGATAACGTGGATTGATGGCGTTTTGAGCAATATGATAACGTGGATTGATGGCGTTTTGAGCAATATGATAACGTGGATTGATGGCGTTTTGAGCAATATGATAACGTGGATTGATGGCGTTTTGAGCAATATGATAACGTGGATTGATGGCGTTTTGAGCAATATGATAACGTGGATTGATGGCGTTTTGAGCAATATGATAACGTGGATTGATGGCGTTTTGAGCAATATGATAACGTGGATTGATGGCGTTTTGAGCAATATGATAACGTGGATTGATTGCGTTTTGAGCAATATGATAACGTGGATTGATGGCGTTTTGAGCAATATGATAACGTGGATTGATGGCGTTTTGAGCAATATGATAACGTGGATTGATGGCGTTTTGAGCAATATGATAACGTGGATTGATGGCGTTTTGAGCAATATGATAACGTGGATTGATGGCGTTTTGAGCAATATGATAACGTGGATTGATGGCGTTTTGAGGGAAAAAGAATTGGACGATGGAGATTGCAATGGCAGAGATCTGGAGGAGAATGACAGTAAATTAATTGGGCGCAGGAAGATATTGTGAAACAATGAAACCGGCTAAATAAAATAAATAAAAATAATAATATTTTTTATTTATATAGATTTTTAATGTATACTCATCTTTCTGTGCCGAAAGTTTTATTTTGTTTCTCCACTCGTCTCTATCCATCCACTTCATGTCCTCCAGTGCTTTTGATCTCATTCCAGTTCTTATTTCTTTTATCCACGAGTTTCGATGTCTTCCTTTCCTTCTTCTTCCAGGTGGATACCATTCTAATGTTTTTTCTGGGTAACCTTTCTCCTTGCATTCGTCGTACATGCCCATACCAATTTCATTGCTCATATCTCATATACTCTACTATTGAATATCTGTCGCCGGCTGTGGTCTCGAGGTAGCGTGCTGCCTTGTCACGTAGCGGGCCAGGGTTCGTTTCCGATCGGGACAGGCTCCTGGGTGTGGTTTTTTTCGGAGTTTTTCCTCACGTGTAAGACAAATTTCAGGACGCTTAGGGCCCAACGGTCCCCGAAAATCATCCGGCCAGCATCACCATCCTTATCATTATCATCATCTTTCACCGGTGTGGAGAGCAACGGGAAGCTACCACACCCATAATTCCCTATTATAGTAAAGCTGCAAAGCATAGGATGAAAATGTCTGATTGCAGTGAAAGACCTGCCCTCGGGCAGAATTATTAATGATGGATGGATTGAATATCTAATAACCATTTTTCTCCTATGAAAGCATTTCTTATTTTTTTAAATTTTGACATCTTACTGCTCTCCTTATGAAATCCATTTCCATCGATATAAGTTTTTGTTGAAAATCCAAACTTCAGCTCCATATTTGACAGTCCTTCTCAAATAATAATCCATCCATAGTAATTCTGTCCGAAGTCAGGTCCTACACTGCAATCATAGCATTTTCATGCTTTGCTTGCAGCTTTACTAGGGAATTGTAGGTGTGGTAGCTTCCCATTGCTTTCCACACCGGTGAAGGATGATGATGATAATGATGATGGCCATATGATTTCGGGGACCGTTTGGGCCTTAAAGTTTTCCTGGCATTTGTCTTACAGATGAGGAAAAACCCCGATAAATACCTCATCCAGAACAACTGCCCCGACCGGGGATCGAACCCGGGCCCGCTGCGTGACAAGGCAGCACGCTACCTCGAGACCACAGCGGTGGACCAAATAATAATAATAAATAATAATTGGTGCGTATAATCTAAAGAATATAAATGTAATGTAGAATAAATTTTCCCGCGTTGATTGTGGAAATAAGCTTTCACAAAAAACATAAAAATTGGCGATGTTATTTAATGTAGTCTGTGAATATAAAAATATATCCACTGTAAATAACAAAGACAGATGCATGGGAAAACTCGTTTGTTTTTTGACCAATAAAACTGTGGTTAGCGCGACTGTGTTTTTTTACACAACGTCATGTATAGTAAACAACCCCCAGCCAGCAATCTTTAAATTACAATGTTACATCCCTTCTTTTTGCAACGTCCAATCATTTGAACATGTATCATAGTTCAAACTGCTGAATAAATCAGAGAGAGATAGTAAACTCCTGTACTCGTGTCCGGGGAAACGTCACGTCAAGAGATGAGATGGGATGAAGCACTCACTTATTTTTTTAAATCTGTATTATATAAGACGCAGGTCATCACTACTGAGTTTACAAACTCTCCTAAGTATAATGTAATTGTATTGTCTATTGTGATTATTTTGCTCTATCTATTACAAGACATTATTTTAATTGATACAGACTGTCAACAACACGTACAGCTTGCTACCTGTGTGACCTATATTTGTAGTAATAGGACTTTATTAGATTAAAAGTAATATATTTACAATATTATTTACAAATATGGATCGCACGGGTAGTAAGCCATACGTGCTGTTGAGAGTCCGTTACAATAAAGTAATATTTGGTAATAGTATAAAGAAAAACAAAAAGAATACAATAATATTACAATTACATAAAGAAAACACAATAACATTACAATTACATAATAATACAGTAACATTATACGTTAATTAAGTTATGTAGAATTATTAGGAATTAATGGTATTGCATTTAGGTAACATTTATTTATTCATGAATGAGTGTTGTTCTTATTTTCCGCGTTTTGTCCAGAAATTTACCCAAGTTTATCCAATTTTCTGGATTTACCATTAACTCGTAGCATGCCAATCTTTCACGATTTGAATTTAGAAATCCTTCCGGTAATAACTGACGCCTCCAATATTCTAAATCTTACATTTTCCTAATATGTGTATCTCGTCTTCAAAGCTCCCGCACATTGGACATATTCGCATTTCGTGATCGTCGCTATTTTTTTAGAAATTTCCATGCTCCTAGTCTAAACCAAGCAAGCCCGGATCTCTCTTTAAATTCTAGGTTGAGATACGAGATTCTTTTTCCCAAACATGTTTTAGGTCTCTTTGTAAAAACAGTGACCGTTTTTCCGTACATCCGACGAAAATATCTTGTTGGTTTATATCCTCCTTATTTTTCTCCAAACATTCTTGCGTTTTTCAGTCCCTTTTTCCCATACCGAACCCATCCCAAACCATATTTGTAAATACCATTGTATGTATCTTACTTTTTGTCTAATAAAGCCTTACTGCTACTAACGCACTTAAATTTGAGAAACTGTAAAAAATCGCAACTGCAAACTGCAAAAATTCGTCACGCAGGAAAACTGCTTAGGCCTAAACTAAGCGAATTCTTCGGAAAGTCAAATTTATGGTTCAGTTTTCCTTGTTTATAGAACATATATATTTTTTTATCCCTTAAGTTGGAGAAACGCACTGGACTGGACTGGATAAGGCGAAGTCTAGCTTCACCCAGTGTGCTGCGTATGTTAGAACCCACTAGGGCTCTTTGGCAGCTAAGTTAATAGTGGCTATCATTACGGGGTTGTAGTTCACTTAACCCGAGCCTATTTGGCGGCGCTAGCGTTTGTGTGCAAATGGTGATGAAATTTGGACAGAGATAGGGATGTTATGACCTGAAGCAGGACATCAGAAACCACATTGCTTTCAAGCCGAGAGTCGGAAATCCAGCATTGTGGAATGAGCCACGCTACTCCAGGTGAGAGCACTTCGCCAAATCTCTGGCTGGATTTAATGAGGAGTAAATCGGATGAATATGTTTCTATGTACAGCACGCCACTGGGGCAAGCGTCCAATACTGCGTACCATAAAATTTGTATGCAAAGATGTACATTTGTGCATCTTGCTTACAATTTTCAGTTATCATGTTCACTCAATATCGGGAAGTTTGTGCTACGTCGTGTACGGTCTGTCTGATCCTTGTGAAAACGCGGCGGGCTTCTAAAATTTATTCTTCAAACACTTATTCGCTATACTTTGTATTGCTTCGCTTATGCTGTCTCGCGAGGATGCTCCTAGGCCCTCACATCCGTACAGTAGCACGCTGCGGATCACGCTTTTATACACGTAAAAGCTTGATCTTACGTGACAATCGTATTCGACCTGAAAAATGGGTAGAAAATTGCAATTGCTTCGCATGCTTTATGTTGTAGATGTCGAAATCTATGAATTTTGTGACGTAAGCTTGGGTCCATCGATGGATCCCCAAGATACTCTCACTGCAAGCTCTAGGCGAAGATGTTGACGTTCCCAACGTTAGTTTGATGGGTGACCGTCTGGTTGATCTTTTTTATTCGTAACAGGATCGCCTCGGTTTTTGTGTCGCTGTTTATCTTTCTATGTCCATAACTGGAACCAAATATAGATATTGGAGAAACGCAATTTCTTAATGTCAACTTATTTAACTGTGTCGGACTGCAGTGAAACGAAACCATGCGTAACTTATGGTTATAAGTTATTGATTTTTACATACTGCTGTATAATTTAACACAAATTAAAATATTTTCTACTGATTAATTTTTACAATGTTTTATTAAAAATAAATAAATAAAACTATTATATATTGTAGCATATATTGCCAATTTAAGGGTTAATTAAATTATCTGGTGTATGCACAGCCTTTGAAAAAATTGATGGCGCAACTCTTGATGATGGAAAGTTCGAGTTTTGAAGAGCGATTCAAACCAGTACGTTGTTATATGTGCTGACTCGTTTGAGTATAAAGCGGATGGCGTAAGTGTCTCTTCATGCAGTATTCGTATCGTTTGATTCAGTGGAGCAGTCGATAAGATGCTCTTTTTCCGACGACGCGAGCCCACGTTCGATTCTGGTCAGGTAGATTTTTTAATTAGGAATATTCCACGATACAGTGTTTCTCCTTCAACCCAAAGTGATTTGTCGCCAGAGGTTCCTGTCTAGAGCATCTTCTTCCCCCAGATCTCTAGCTTCCATACTTCTCCTCACTCCATCCATCCAACGTTTTCAAGGTCTACCTCTTCCACTTATTCCATTAGCTTTCCAATTAAGGATATTCTTTGATATTCTCTCTTCTTCCATTCTTATGAGGTGTCCATACCAACTCAAACGTTTTTCTTCTATTTTTTCTAATATGTTTTTTTCAACTTGCATAATTTCTCTTATTGTGTTGTTTCTGACTTTTTTTTAATAACGTCGTCAATTTTCATAATGCCTACATGTTACCAGACTTCGTTATATACATAAATCCATCCATAGTAATACTGCCCGAAGGCAGGTCCTTCACTGCAATCATAGCATTTTCATGCTATGCTTGCAGCTTTACTAGGGAATTGTGAAGGTGTGGTAGCTTCCCGTTGCTTTCCACACTGGTGAAGGATGATGATGGTAATGATAAGGATGATTATGGCCTATGATTTCGGGGACCGTTTGGGCCTTAAAGTTTTCCTGACATTTGTCTTACTGGTGAGGAAAAACCCCGATAAAAACTTCACCCAGAAAAACTGCCCCGACCGGGGATCGAACCCGGACCCGCTGTGTGACAAGGCAGCACGCTACCTCGAGACCACAGCGGTGGATCATATACATATATTTGTGTGTGTGTATATATATATATATATATGAATGGAAATATTCGCGGTCGGGACAGGCTCTTGAGTGAGATTTTTTCGAGGTTTTTCCTCACCTGTAAGATAAATGTCAGGAAGCTTAGGGCTCAACGGTCTCCGAAAAGGAAAGAAACGGGAGGCTACCACACCAGCAGTCCCTAGTAAAGCTGCAAAACATAGCATGAAAATGCTATGATTGCAATGAAAGACCTGCCCTCGGACAGAATTACTATGGAATGGAATATAGGCCTATGGAAATAAATAAATTAAAGGAAACAGCGCATATATATAATTAATAACGATTGTAATGTATCATTACTTTGTTTACAAAACACATGCCATAATAAAATTATTTATTTCCACTGCAAATGCAAAATGCGTCTGATTAATTTAAATTAAGTTAATATCGAATTTCTTTATACAAGTAAGTTCTGAAGTACTGCATCGCTTCATACAGACAATTTCTAGGGCAGATGGTTGTGGTCTAGTGGAGGGAGCTTCTGTTTCCCCTGCATGAGGTCGCGTGTTCGATCCTGCTGTCATGCTTTTCTTTTCTCTCTCTCTCTCGTCCTTATTTCAATTAATTTTATTTCTTTCGTTTCATTTCTTTTGCTTTGTTTATTTTCAGTATGTACCGTACTACTTATTTACTTCAAATTGTTTCCCATTGCACGACACACAACGAAATAGAACGGATTTAGTTTTTCAAATAACTTGTGAACCAAATAGCTGATCTGTGATCTTGCGCAGTGGCTTCGTTCTGAGTCAAAAATTATCAATGCGCCATCAATTATTTCAAAGGCTGTAAGTACATATAAATTGCGATTAAGCAAGCGTGGGGGTTGCTAGAGCGAATATTTAATTTCTGGTTTCCGGTTAACCCCCACTTGTTATAGTCGCTGATTTTTTGAGGATACACTCCTCGTTTTATTTCAGTAACCTATATTGAGTTTCATTTGCAAAAATCAGAAATTTGACTGCTAGAGCGATTTCTTAATCTTCCTTTCATGCGAACTTCTACTCCTAATATATTTTACTTGTTAACGTTCTCGCTTACCATTAAATCTCGTTCACACACGTTGTTTTATAAACCTTTGAATACATAGACAACAGGCAACGTTACTCATATTGACAGCATTGTTTCCTGAGGAATAACGTCGCCGCCAATAATTAACTTGACGTCACGAGAATTTTAGTCAGTTATCAGTCCATCCATAGTAATTCTGCGCGAGGGCAGTTCTTTCACTGCAATCATAGCATTTTCATGCTATGCTTTGCAGTTTTACTAGGGAATTATAGGTGGGGTAGCTTCCCGTTGCTTTCCACATCGGTGAAGGATGATGATGATGATGATGATAAGAATCATGATGGTGGCCGATGATTTTTGGGACCGTTGGGCCTTAAGCTTCCTGACATATGTGTTACAGGTGAGGAAAAACCCCGAAAAAAACCTCACCCAGGAGCCTGTCCCGACTGGGAATCGAACCCGGGCCTGCTGCGTGACAAGGCAGTGCGCTACCTCGAGACTCAGCAGTGGACTCAGCTAGTAGTAGGCCCTACTTATTTACCTCTTGTTTCACAAAGTACACCAATGACGTCACGGACCCATTAGTTTGGTTCATGTTATTCTCCCACCTCATTCTTGGCCTACGTACTGGGAGTTCTTTCTGGTTTGCAGAGTACAGAGGAACGCAAGAATACATCTATATAAAACATTAGCAAGAGTAGTACAGCTCGCGCACTCTAAACTAGCGGATCCGTGACGTCATTGGTGTACTTGGTGAAACAAGAGATGAATAAGTGCTACCAACTGACTTAATCTAAAATTAATTCAGCATTTCTCGTGATGTCAAGTTAATTATTGGCGGCGACTTGATTCCTCAAGAAACAATGCTGCCAATGTGAGGAACGTTGTCTGTTTTCTGTGCATAAACGTCAAAAGTTTATAAAATATCATGCGTGAACGAGATTTAAGGGTAAGCGAGAACGTTAACTAGTAAAATCGGTCTATTTGGTCCAGAAGTTGACATGAAACGAAAATAAAAAAAAATCGTTCTAGCGGTCGCAATTTCATATTTTCCCAAATTAAATTCAATACATGCTATTGAAATAAAACGAGGAGAGTATCCTCAAGAAATCAGCGACTATATGAAGTGGGAGTTAACCGGAAACAAATCGTCGTTAAATTTTGTTATTGTTCGCACTGCTTTATTATACACTAGCTAATACCCGACTTGCGCTGCTACGCCTAAATAAATGAAAATTAATGTACTTTTATGTTTAGTTGAATAAGTAAAGGGAAAAATAATTATATATTTATATTTTTAGATAACCCGTGCTGTTTACCCGGCGTTGTCCGGGAATCTAGTCATCCCGATCTTTTTGGCATAAATGAGCAGAAAGACAAAAATTAATGCACTTCTTATGATTAGTTGAATAAATGAAAAATAATTATAAATGTAGGCCTATATCGTAATTATTTTAAGATTCCCCGTGCTGATTACCAGGTGTTGCCCGGGAATCTACTTATCTCGATCTTCTTGGCATAAATGAGCTAAAAGACAAAATTCATTATTGTGAGTTATCCGTAAAAGAATACCCGCCATGTGCTGCTATGCTTACACAGGAATGTACATACTCGTCTGGATCTTCTTGGCATCAATGAAAGACAAAAATGAGTATTGTGAGTTATCCGTAAGAGACAAACATATGCTGCCGTGGGTTTTTTTAGAGCTTTTTGAGATATTCAATTCTGTGTACATTAATTTTGTGTATTTGTTATAGTTTAGGCAGCGTAAGCCATTTAAGCGTCCAAAGCGCTACTTTTTCATGTTTTCCACTACAAAGAGTGATTTTTAAGGGTGTAGGAGTTGAGTATCACAACTCTCTTCTACCCTATGTTTATCCCGGGAATCTCCTGAACATTTTGCAAAAAGTGTCGTAACAATCGGATCAACGGTGTGGCCGCGCATGAAGTACTAACAAAGAAACAATCAAACAAACAAACATTCATTTTTATATATTAGATATGGATTTTATCGTGATATCTAACCCCTTTTAACTCTAGTTTTCAAAATGGCAGTTGTAATTCTGGGTTCAAACGAAACTCTATACAGCGATAATATTACGATTGTTCTACTGTAAATTAATTACAAGTGCCTTCATGTTAAAAAAAAGTGGATTCATTAAGCAATCTGTGTACTTTGTCACAATGGGATTAGGTTAATGTACGATGATAATAGGTTAAACAATGTTTTAAAAAATACACGATGCGTAATGCTTATCAAAACACGCAAGTTGACACATGAAATGGTGGATGGGATTTCAGCTTTGCGTAAATACCTTTAATGTAAATAATACAAATTGAAAGCCAAAACTTTGATACGTTTACAGAGAGAAATAACTAGACAAGCTTTTGCCCAAGGCACATGATAACATTGTACCAATGTAATACAAAACAGTTTACAGTATTACATATCCTGTTCTGTACCTTTGTACATTTTTTGTACTATGTAACTAATATTGTATACTTACTGTTATTGTTGATGTGCATCGGATTGACATTCCCGCATACAGTCTTGGTTGCTATGAAAACAAAAGAAATCTCAGTACTTTAAATGTGACCATAAGCACTAGTTCGGTAAGTAAAAACATTTATTTTGAAATATTGATAGTGATACTGCAGTTTGTATTAATTTCGGTATTAATTCATCACATCCAGCTTTCCACGCCTATTCTATTTCATCATCACTGCACACATCGTCTAAAACTTTCTCCATAATCAGGAATAAATCCCAAATCAAATTGGTTTTACAGTTTTAACAAATATATATGATGGCGACATGACCAACAATACTTATTACTTCTCCATAGCAACACATACAGCCGTTTCACTTTCTGAAATCTAACATTTATCTTCAATTATATTTACTTATATTTTATATATTCTTCTTCTTCTTCTTCTTTATCACGGTTTAGGCTTATTTAATAGCCTGTTTCGGCTCCAGATTGCTGCTGTTTCCATTTTTTCTTTGGTTTTCCCAAACTTCTTCTTCTTCTGCGTGGTGAATAGCTGTTTGCTGCTTTTGGTAGTCTATTCTCATTCATCCTTGCCAGGTATTCTTTCCAGTTTGTTCTGTATTTCACTATTGTTGTGTTTAATTCTCCTACTTTTAGTTGTTGTCTTATTTCTGTGTTATGTTTTTTGTCGTTTCTTTGATATCCTGATATTTGTCTGAGGAATTTCATTTCAGCAGCTTGTAGTCTGCAGATTGCTGTGTTGTCACTGTCGATGTTCGGATCCATAAGTGATAATAGGCACTGCCATAGTCTTGTATAATTTCATTATAGAGTCTTTCCTGGCTTTATTTTTCAAAGTTCTTTTTAGTGTTCCTGTTATATAATTAAACTTATTTGTTTTGTTATTTATATCTGTTTCCGCTGTGTATGATATTTCGCAACCTAGGAAGTTATATCTTACCACTTGTTCTATTCGTTTATTTTCTAATATTACCTTTGTCCGAACTGGATGAGCGCCATTGAAGGCCATTGTTTTTTATTTTTCTGATGATATTTCCATGTTGTATTATTTTGATATTTCATTTAGTTTATATAGCATTCTTTGTAGTTCGTCCTCTGTTTTTGCTATTAAAACCTGGTCATCTACAAAGGCTACTGTTTTTATTACTATATTTCCTAAGTTAATTCCCCCAGTCGTCTTTTGTTTCCATGATCTTATCATGTCAAAATAAATGTTAAAAAAAGTGGTTGATAGTGGACAACTTTGTCTAACTCCTGTTATATGTATTGGTTCCCTTTGATTTATTTTTATTATTGTTTTCTCATGCATTTTCTTAATTGCTGCTATCAAGTGTAGTGGAATTCCTTTTTGATTTAATATGTTATTATATTTTAGATAATATCTTAATTATTAAAATAAATACACATAGTGCAAAAATAGTATGCAATACTCATGCGGTAAACACATAACGGAATCTCGGAAATTAAAAAAAAAAAAAAAAAGAACTCGGAGCAAGCACCTCTTTTTTTTTTAAAATTCTCCTCGATCTATATCAAATGTTTACCGCATTTGCATCGCAATATACTATTAACGAGTACGAACAAACATGTCTATTAAGGTTGTTCTCATAAAAATATTTTGCCGAATTCCGAAGGGATAAAACAATTGTTCTTGTTCTCATTAAATTATTTTGAATTTTGTTTTACAAAATCTTCACCGATGCTATCGAAAAAGACCATAAAAAAGTATATGTAAGTTACACGTACGTGTTTGAGTAGATGCTCAAGCGGCCGCATATTTTATTTTATCAGAAACAAACTCGGCATATAGAAATTAATTAGACAGCGGTATGCATCAACCCGCTATGCGCCATTATCTAAGTTGCGACAAAAATATCTTTAAAGTTTAAATCTAAAGTTTATTTAAGACAAATTAACAATACTCGATATTGCAAGTTATTTTCCTTGTTTGACAGTTATGCATCAACAATTTAAAAGCGGGAACATTGACGCTTAGCTGCATAATCCAAAATTTAAATTATAATTTATGAAGATCCGGTCTCTTATCAGTTTCTTGCAAAAAATAGAATCGCTGATAGGACTGATGGCGTTTACATTTTTCTTTAATAATAAGGCTATATTTAAAGATTTGGCGCTAAAAGTGTACTTAAACTTACTTCATGAGCCAGTGTAACAGATGATATTATCGAAATATATTTTTAAATATCGTTTAGACGGTTGATGCATAACATCGTCCAATTAAAAGAAATTAACTTCAAGTTCGTTAACAGCAAAATTGGATAAAAAATAAACTAATTCATTTATAACTAATTTTAACTCACTGGCACTATCGAACCCGTAGGTTCATACCCGCGCGGACATAAATCTCTCCATACATCCCTATTCTGAGCTAATGCTTTCTAATCATTCCCTCTATAATCTATTTCCCTCAAATCATAGTTAATGTTATTGTCCCACCTCATTCTTGGTCTACCAACTGGGCGTTTTCCCTCTGGTTTTCCTACAATAAGCTTCCATGCACGTCTTTCATTCCCCATACGTGCAACATGTCCTGCCCATCGCAGTCTACGAGACTTAAATGTTCTTATTATATCTGGCTTCCTATAAAGACCATGTAGTTCATTGTTATGTAGTCTTCTCCATTCACCTGTCTGTTCATCTCTCTTTGGTTCAAATTTTTCTCTAAGAACTTTATTCTCAAATGCTCGTAATCTCCTTTCTTCCCTTAAAGTAAGAGTCCATGTTTCGCACCCATATAATATAACTGGTAGAATTATATTTTTATATATTTTCAGTTTAATGTTTTAAAAGAGGAGTTGGGAAGCCAAAAGTCTCTGCAATGCATAATAACACGCATTTCTAGAATAGAGCCTATGTTTAATTTCATTGCGCATCTCATTCCTATTAGTGATTATTGTTCCTAGGTATTTGAATTCAGCCATTTCCTCAAAATTTCCCTCATTTGTCATTAGCTGTCCATTTCCATTATATAATGTATTTCTACGTGTGACCATATATTTAGTTTTATTGACATTTGTGGAATGCAGGCTTTCACGGCCGATAATCATAATGTTAAAAGATTATGGGTTTTTTGGCCGTGGTCTATAACTGTTATTTCTTCCAGACGTTTCTCCTTCAACTTCGGAGGGCATCTTCAGTGGCGAATGCTTCTAAGTGATGTTACCTTGTCGTAGACTCGGCCACTGAAGATGCCCTCTGCAGTTGAGAGCGAAACGCCTGGAAGAAACACCAGTTATAGACAACGGCCACATAGCCCGGAATCTTTTAAATTTATTGACATTTACTTCCAGTCCTAATTTCTTAGTGTTACTTAATAGTGTGTGCGTGTTGGCCTTTAGTAATCTCCTCGCTATCGGCCAATAGTACTACATCATCAGCATAAACTAACAGCTTATTAATACCATTGAGTTGTAAGCCTTCTTCATTCTGTAAAGATTTGATGGCATGCTCTAGTACAAAATTAAATAGTAGAGGAGATAGTGCATCTCCTTGCTTCAACCCATTGTGGATTTTAAAAGTATCCGAAAACTGTTTGCCTACACGCACCCTACTCCTTCTGCCATTTAGACACATTCGTATAAGTCTAAGTAACTTTTTAGGAATTCCGAACTCCAGCAGGATACTATATAACTTCATCTTAATTGATTCGTATGCTTTTTTGAAGTCTATGTATAGTTGATGTACAGTACCATTATATTCCCATTTATTTTCTAAAATTTGTCTTATACTAAAAATCTGATCTGTTGTAGAGCTGTTTTTCTAAATCCACATTGATGATCTCCTAGAATGTCATCATATAGGTAATAAGTCTGCTTTGTTAGAATTTTGTACGAAGTTGAAAGTAATGATATGCCCTTGTAGTTGTTGTAATCAGTTTTATCTCCTTTTTTATAAGTTGGTACGATAATCGATTATTTTCATTCATCTGGAAGAGCTTCTTTTTCCCAAATCATACTAAGCAACCCCAATTTTATCGGTTCTGCTGGGATCTCATCTGAACCTGATGGTTTATGCATCTTCAATTTTTCTATGGCCATTTCAACCTCT
Source organism: Diploptera punctata (assembly GCA_030220185.1). Lineage (NCBI taxonomy): Eukaryota > Metazoa > Arthropoda > Insecta > Blattodea > Blaberidae > Diploptera > Diploptera punctata. The sequence goes on along the minus strand of JASPKZ010007251.1, from coordinate 6,915,840 downwards.
AATGCACTTGGTTTTGCTACTAGCATTTGTGCTGTCTGTAAATTATCTTCCTCAATATCCTTTTCTGTATGTACATTTAATAGCTGATTAAAGTAACTTTTCCATGTATTTAATATACTCCTGGAATCTGCAGTATATATTCCCATTTTCATTCCGAATTATGTTTATTCTGACCTGAAACCCTTTCTTCTCTATCCTAATTCCCTGATATAATTCTCTTATGTTCCTATTTTTTGCATTCATTTCAAGATAATTAATCTTCTCTCTCAAATTTTCCCTCATTTTGCTCTGGTAATCTGGTGGTTTCCCGTCTAATATTACCCAATTCCTCTAAATTTACCTCATTTGGATCGTGTAACCATTTCACTTTTGCTAGCTTTCTTTTCTTTATAATGTCGGTACATTCCTCATCAAACCATTTCTTGTTTTGCCTCTTTTTTAAAAATAACCAATGCTTTTTGATGCTGACAATTTAATAGTATCTCTTACAGCCCCCCCATTCTTTATTTATATCAGTTTCTTCTTATTTTGCCACATTGTCATCTGAAAGTTTCAGTACTTCAAATCTATTAACAATTTTTATTTGGTATTCTTGCCGCATTTCATAATTTTCAAGTATCTTAATTCAAATTTTTCAGAATCATCTTTAGCGTTTGTTCCTCTCACAAGCGATAGCCGTTGTCTGATTTTCACCCTGACCAGACGATGATTAGAATTGCAGTCTGTCCTTCTAACTGATCTAACATCGATGATGCTACTGTGCCGTAGTTTGTCCTCTAATACATGATCTATCTGCTTCCGAGTCTCGCCATCTGGAGACGTCCAGGTGTATTTATGAATATCCTTAAGCTGAAATGTTGAGATTCTTTGATGTGGCAAAGATGACTAATCTAACCCCATTTTCGTTACTATCTTCATGAAGACTGAATTTGCCTATTTTTGGTTTGAATATATCTTCCCGCCCCACTTTTGCCTTAAAATCTCCTAAGACAATTTTCATATGATATCATGAAAGACTATCAAATGCGCATTCTAATTCTTCATAGAACTCATCCTTGATCTTGTCATCTTTATCCTCTATGGGAACATGTACATTTTTCGATGTTTCGTAACGAAATTCACGTATTGAATTAAAACAAGGAAGATACTCTCCTGAAATCAACGAAATTCGACCAATAGAACAGAGGGTTTACCTGAAGCCCGAAATTAAATTTACCTCTTTATTTTGACTGCGAAATATACACATTTAAATAATCTGGCATCAGAAATTAAGTTTCTCCAATTTAACAAAATAAATTGTGCTCCGTAAACGAGTAAAATTGGACCATAAATTCGACTTACTGAGGAATTAGCTTAGTTTACATAATTCCTGCGTGACGAACTTCTTTATTTTTATACGTCCTGTGAGCATTTAGTTGTGATGATTTCTTCTATGCTCTTCCGACCTTGAGTGCCGTCCTTGTCTAACAATATTCACAATTACATTTATTGTCAATGGCCCTCTTTTATCAAAATTCTTGGATATGCCTGGGCGTTTTCACCCTCTACTCTCCTAACACATTCCAGAGCGTGGTTATTTAACTGCTTTTGGTCTTATATAAGGCACATTATGACGACGGAGAGAGAGGTGAGTAGATATACCCATCTCTTTATTAAATTGAACAACCTACTTCTCTCTCTTAAAACGATCGGACAACTAAATTCTCACAGATTATAAATATTCATCAATCCTGTTTACTAGATACTAGAATTTATGGTTCAATTCATATTTTATCGGTCTCGGTGGTTTTGTCATTATGATCCTTACCTCCATTCTCGAAAGTCGCCAATTGAAAACCGTTTGGGGGTAGATGGACTTTTAGAATCGAAAAATTCAGGGGATAAGTCCTTCCGGGAGGACCTTTTAAACCGTGGATCTCGCGTCTGAAAATTTTCGGGCTCATAAAAGTACTTTAAGCCTAAATATACTACCTATGTGCAAAATTTAACTTAGCTTCCCCATCTGAATAATACATTGTTGACAACTGTATTTCTCATTTAGGCGATATATATATGGAGAGAGAGAGAGAGAGAGAGAGAGAGAGAGAGAGAGAGAGAGAGAGAGAGAGAGAGATGTTATAACTATATTTTTGACATTTGGCAATGAAGGAAAATATGATATGAAAAGAAAAATGAATGCTTGAGTCTCTAAACTCTGTACGTTTTGCGCTCTAACCAACTGAGCTACTCAAGTATTCCAACACAAACATACATTTTTGTTATATATGTATTATTCTTAATTCACACAAGAGGTAGCGAGAAGTCGTTCCAACTGACATCTAGTGGCCACCATAATAGGTAAGAAACTTTTTTAAAGAGAATATTTACTTTATAGCAGTAACGCTTGTATATTTAGATGTTATAACTATATTTTTGACATTTGGCAATGAAGGCAAATATGATATGAAAAGAAAAATGAATGCTTGAGTCGGGGTTAGAACCCGAGTCTCTAAACTCTGTACGTTTAGCGTCTAACCAACTGAGCTACTCAAGTATTCCAACGCAAACATAATTTTTTCTAAACGTACAGAGTTTAGAGACTCGGGTTCAAATCCCGACTCAAGCATTCATTTTTCTTTTCATATCGTATATATATATCCATCCATAGTAATTCTGTCAGAAGGCATATCCTTCACTGCAATCATAGCATTTTTATGCAATGCTTGCAGCTTTACTAGGGAATTGTGTAGGTGTGGTAGCTTCCCGTTGCTTTCCACACCGGTGAAGGGTGATAATGATGATAATGATAAGGATGATCATGATGATGATGGCCATATGATTTCGGGGACCGTTTGGGCCTTAAAGTTTTCCTGACATTTGTCTTACAGGTGAGGAAAAACCCCAATAAAAACCTCACCCAGAAAAACTGCTCCGACCCGGGGATCGTACCCGGGCCCGCTGCGTGACAAGGCAGCACGCTACCTCGAGACCACAGCGTGTGTGTGTGTGTGTTTATTTTAACGCGTAGGGGCCGTAATAATTCGCAATCATTTGAAAGTTAGTGTTTGATTAATTAAACCATTAAATAAATACCATAATTTTAAACATTTTATCACAAAACATGGCAAAGTGTTCTTCTTCTTCACTTCCTGGTTTAGGCATTAGTTGCCTGTTCCGTCTTCACTAATAGATCTAATGCCATCTCTTCCGAGGACGTCCGACATCTTTTCTTCCTCTGGGAAAATAATGTAAGATTTTATTTGGTAATCTACTTTCTTCCATTCTTTCCATTGAATCTTGTTGTTAAATATCTCTCCTTTTATGGAGTAGATCTGCAGTTCTTCACAGATATCCTCGATTCTTATCTAGTCCATTCTAGTGCATCCTTTTACTATTTTTAAAAATTTGATCTCGGCTGCTTGGATTTTACTTTCTTGTTTGGTAGTGGTAATCCAAGATCCACTCCCGTACAAAAGGACAGGGACTGCCATTGTTTTATAAAATTTTAATTTTGTTTGTTTATGGGCTTTATTAATCAATGTTCTATTTATTGTGCTACAAGTAGCTTGAAGCTGATGAGCTTTATGTTCAATAGCAAAGAGTTAACAATTATAAATGTATAATAACTTGCGATTTTATGTAGTTCAAAGTAAAAGCGTATATAATTTTAAATGTTTATGCCCCCATTAAAAAAAATGGTTAGCAATTCTCTCGCCTCTACTGTTTTGAAATTACATTTGATCAGGATTCAGTGAAATTCAATGACAAAGAGGGCAGTGGACTGGATGGAATAAAAAAATACTGTGCTCTAATATGAAGAGAGGGTTTTTTGTTGACATATCGGTTCGTGATTTTCAACTGTCTATTGTTTACTGTGCTGAATCCCTGTGAGCCTGGCATCCAATTTCACAAGCCACAAGGGTCTCTAGTCCCTATTAATGAACAGGAAAACACCCCCTCCTCTTCATAGGCTTGCGATCTGACCAGACTCTCCAGGGATCTGTGTAGAAGCTTCAATCTATTTAATTCCATCAACAACTTCTTGTGTTCCAATCAGCTATCTGCTCACGGAATTCAATTTATTTCTTGTTAGAATTTGAAATTGTGATAGAATACAATGCAATACTAAATGATTTGTAAAAAAAATGACAGATTCTTGTAACTGGAATATTGCAACTATTTTCAAATATGAATATTACATGAAAGGTAAAATGGACAAGTTCTAGCACTAGATAAAATGCATTTTTTTGCGAGATAGTGTGTTTTGTCATACTTACGGCAATGGCGACCATGATTGAAAGTTCAACTTCCCACATTTCGGGGTTGTCAACCTAATTAACTACCATCATTATCATCATCCTGTCCACCGCTGTAGTCTCGAGGTAGCGTGCTGCCATGTCATGCAGCGGGCCCGGGTTCGATCCCCAGTCGGGGCAGTTTTTCTGGGTGAGGTTTTTATCGGGGTTTTTCCTCACCTGTAAGACAAATATCAGGAAAACTTTAAGGCCCAAACGATCCCCGAAATCATATGGCCATCATCATCATCATCGTCATTATCCTTCACCGGTGTGGAAAACAACGGGAAGCTACCTCACCTACAATTCCCTAGTAAAGCTGCAAGCGTAGCATGCAAATGCTTTGATTACAGTGAAGGACCTGCCTTCGGGCAGAATTACTATGGATGGATCATCATCCTAAGGCGCGACAACTTCAAAAGTGAAAGTTTTGGCCTTCTCAACAATCCTCCTCCATGCCAATCTGTCTCTTGCCATATTCAAATTAGTCACTTTCATTTTCTTTAGATCGTTCATTGTGTCATCCTCCAATCTGATCTTCGGTCTTCAACAGCTCTGCCTCCTATATATTTCCATTTATAGAGTTTCTTGACCAGTCTATGATCTTCCATTCTTATCAAATGTCCAAGCCAACCAATTCTGAAACATTTTATATGGTTTACTATATTCTGATTTTGTTTAATTTGTTTAGTTCGTTATTTGTTTTGATTCTCCAAAAGTTCAGTTCCTCTGTTTGGTCCAAATATTCTTCTAAAAAATTTTCTTTCAAATATTAATAATTTGTGTTTTTATTGTTTCTTTTAGGACCCAAGTTTCACTAGCACATGTAACTACTGGTCTAACGAGTGTTTTGTATAACCATATTTTTAGAGTTTTTGATATTAATTTGCTTTTAAATAAGGTCCTATTTGCAAAATAAGCTTTATTCCTATTTACCAGCCTTTCCTTAATTTCCTCTTCTAATGCATTATATCCATTTACTTTGGTACCTAGGTATTTGAATGATTCTACTGTGTTAATTTGCATGTCATCAATTTGTAGATTTTCCGATTTTCTGTTGTGATTACCACATTTTAAATATTTTGTTTTAACCTATTTAACTATACTATAATTAAATAACTATACAGTAATATTAAATATTACAAAACGGGTGTAGGAAGTAAATCCACTGCCTTCTTTGTATGCTAAATATAAAAAAATATACAAAAGGTAGCGTTAATATACATTTTACGAAACAAATCACTGCATTTTAAATGAATTGAACTTTATTTGAAACAATGTAAAACAATAAATACGTACTTGCCGCCATTTTATCACTAATATTGTCTCACGGCCTCCTGTGGTTTCAACTAATACATATTGCCTACACTGTTAACGTTATTCAATTGTTTATAATGAATGCAAATATTTCCAAAAAAAAATATTTTATTATTTTACTATTATTTATTATTTTGAAAACACCATCGCGCAAAAAATAGTGTACAACGCACGTTTGTGAAGTGTTTTACAGAATCTCGGAAATTAAAAACATTGCAACCGCTCGGTTTTTAAACATTTTCCAGGATTCTGTAAAAACCACTTCCCAACCTCGCATCGTAATATACTATTTATTAAGCAGGTTTCACAATATAGGTATATTTTAAATATATGATTTCTGATCCGGTCTTTGCTTTGAGATGAATCAGTAATAATAAATGTCCCTTGACCGCGTTACGAGCGCTGTGCAGGGTAAGGATAATGACAGAGCTGCTGTCTCAGAGCATCTATCCAAGCTCCTCTGACCATGAAAACTGGCAGAATATTACATCATTCTGTAGAGAGACAGAACAACTTAGATTACAGATGCTGCCGGAGAGATTTCTCAGGTCGGATCGAGGGAGAGTGGCGTGTTGGGATCTTTTAGGACGGATCGAGAGTGAATCAAAAACATGCAAATTTTTGGGTACAGTAAGGAAATTGAGATATAACAAAATTGTAGATTCAGGATATATGTGTTATCAATAAGAAGAATCTCAATATGGTCTTTGTTTTCGATCTTTAATTATATTATATAATAAGTAGGTCTCATAAGTTGAATAGTCTGGGTCGGGGGGAGGGGGCTATGAGCGTGCGGTGTGTATATGTGTGGGGGTGTGTGGGTATATATGTGTGTGAGTTTTTTTTTCTAATTTGTTTTCTAGCATTTTTTTTTAATATCAATGTACGGAATCTGGATGAATGTACGATATGTATTATTGTGATGTAGTGAAGACATAGATTTTACTTATATGTAGCCTGTTATTGTTTTTGATACAGGTGTATTTGTAGGTATTTGTTTATATTATGATTAGTTTTATTTTTTATTCATGGAAAAATAATGCACGTACGGCCAAGCAGGCCCGTGCGCAATGTAAATGCATATGTATTTATTTCTTCTGAAAAAGTATTAACCCCTTTAGAGAGGGTTGCTGCTTCCGTCCCTTGAGCCGTTGTGATGATCGCCTGGTATCACGTTGTCTCGTAGACCGTTGCAGACTTCTTGGTCATGTCAACCTTCTGGCCGGCGTCTCCCACGTTGCGGACTATTCTTAGTTTCCTTTCACCTCTAACCAATCGGCAAGTTAGCAAAGCTAAACTTCCCCGATTTGGTCGTCTGGTTCATTGAGTACTCGGGCCCCCACTACGTCGAGGTGATAGTCCACGGAAGAAGAATGTATAATTATTAACCAAAAGGGAGAAGAATGTTGGGAAGTCCATTGAAGAGATGGAAGGACCAATTCGATCTATAATGAGATCGGAACACGCCATTGGGCTTAATCCTTGTTGTTGATGATGATGATTTCTGATAGAAATTATACTACAAGATAAGTTCATATAGGGCATTCCCATAATCCCATGTGCACACCGAAAAAAAAATTAGTAGAATAAAAATAATTTAGAAAATGTTTTTACAATGATATTACCTTTTTTTACTACTCTGGTTTCCATGCAGTGTACTACACTGCTCAAAAAAATTAGGGGATATTGTAGAATAACCTACTAAGACTATGTTTTTAGGAACAGTATTAGATGCAATCACTTTCTATTACTCCAAAAGAATGTAAACAAGAGTTTGAAGTTGTTATGTAACCTCTGTACCACACCAGATGTCTAAGAGATCCTGATTAGGAATATGGCAAACAAACAAAGCAGCATTAACATGGGTGAAAATGTTTCTTTAGTATGGTGTATGGTCTCCTCGAACGGCCAGCACTGCCTCACACCTGTGTGACATTGATGCAATGAGGTTAGCAATGAGTTCTTGGGGGATACGTGGCCACTCTTCCATAAGAGCAATGTGCAGCTCTGGAACAGTTGTGGGAGGTGTTGGTCTGCCTGCAATGCACCTGCCTAATGCATCCCACACATGCTCAATCGGATTTAAGTCCGGGGAGGAACCTGGCCATTGCATACGCTCGATACCCTCCACTTCCAGCATGTCGTCCACCAAGCCAACTATGTGGGGTCGTGCAATATCGTACATAAAAAGAAAAGAATCACCTATGGCACCAGCATAAGGCACGACAAAAGGTCGGAGAATCTCATCTCTATACCTTACCGTAGTCAAAGTACCACCTTGGATGACGTAGAGGTCCGTACGTCCACCACTACTGACTCCTGCCCACACGATCAATCCACCGCCACCATATGGGGATCTTTCACGTAAAATGCTGGATTGTTTCGTGTCCCTTTTTTTCCCTCCAGATGAATACACGCCGACTATCACATTCCACGTTGAATCGCGACTCATCACAAAAAAGAACTGATCCCATTCGGCATGCCTCCACCCACGATGTTCCTCCGCCCAGTTTCTGCGATCTCTACGGTGTTGTGGAGTTAACCTGGTACACACTATGGCCCTAGGGGAATAGAGACCACTTCCATGCAGTCGATTACGGACAGTTTGAGTTGACCCCTGCGTCCTGTTGCTGTTTGAAGTGTATTTCGCAGTTGAGTTGCATTCTGCTGTCTATTCCGACGGGCTGTTAACATGAGGTAACGGTCATCCCTTGCTGTTGTTGCCCATGGTCGACCTTGTCCGGCTCTTCTGTGAACAGTATCTGTTCTTTGAAAACGATTCCAAAGCCTGGAAATCACGCTTTGAGACACCCCAATGACTTGTTCCACCTCTTGTTGTGTCTGTCCAGCTTCCATCCTTCCTATGGCCCTCCAAGCCATTGGTTCAGGTAAATCACGTTGTCGAGGCATTACTGTCCCTAAGGCAAGTCATTCACTAACTGAAAACTGGACTGGATTTAAAAACAGCAACAAAACATTCACCCCCACACCACCCTTTCACATCAACAGTACAGACACTGCCCTCTGGTGTGGTACCAAGGTTACGTAACAACTTCAAACTATTGTTTACATTATCTTGGAGTAATAGAAAGTGATAGCATCTAATACTATTCCAAAAAACATAGTCTTAGTAGGTAATTCTACAATATCCCCTAATTTTTTTGAGCAGTGTATAATTTCTAAAAATCCATCGCTATGGTCTCGAGATAGCGTGCTGCTTTTTCATGCAGCGGGCCCGAGTTCGATCTCCAGTCGGGACAAGTTTCTTGGGTAATGGTTTTTATCGGGTTTTTCCTCACCTGTAAGACAAATGTCAGAAAACTTTAAGACCCAAACGGTTCTTGAACTTCATCTGGCCATTATTATCATCATTAACATAGGCTATTTATTAAGTTTAGGATTAAGGCATTTCCTGGTGTATCATTACCATTATCATCACCAATCACATATCACCGGAGCAGCGTAACTCCGCCTTCCAAGGCGCCCCAACCTCAGAAGATGGATACATAATAACATGCCAGGAGATAATACCAGAATATCAAAATGACAACGTGGTGGCATTATAAAAAAATATTTTTTGAAAAACAGCTTCGCTTTCCAAAAACTGTAACTACCCTCCCGAAACACTGCATTGTAAGTCTCATGATGATAACGGCTGAGTCTCACGTCGCGGGAGTTTAGATTGTATTGTACGCTTCGAAAACATAGTTCTCTGATCTTCATCCTGACCAGATGATGATCCGAATTGCAGTCTGTCCCTCTAATTGATCTAACGTCGATAATGCTACTCTGTCAGCGTTTGTCTACTATCTATCTGGTCTCGCATTTCACCATCTGAAGACGCCCAGGTGTCCTTAGCAGGTGTTGTGTCTTGACAATAAGATTTTTTGATGTGGTAGAGATGACTAATCTAACAGCATTTTCGTTACTATTTTCATGAAAACATACAAACAGTGTAATTTAAGTTAAACATTATTTAGTATCTCCAATTAAATTTTTGTTCCCATATTTACACCCAATGTTTTTTTTATTTATATTTTCTTTCTTATTTTCATTTTTAATATGTACGAATTAAATAACAAATAAGAATATTATACCTATTATAAATATAATTTAGAATTACATTTTAATTCAAATTGGCATCATGTTTTTAACGAATTCCGAAGTTATGAAACTATTGAGATTGTTTTCCTGAGGTAGTTCGTATTACTTATTTTAACAATGGCAGTGTATGAGATTTATTATTATTATTATTATTATTATTATTATTATTATTATTATTATTATTATTATTATTATTATTATTATTATTATTATTATTATTATTATTACTTACTTACTTACTCACTGGCACTGTCAAACCCGTAGGTTCATGGCCGCGTGGACATAAGTTCTCCATACATCCCTATCCTGAGCTAATGCTTTCTAATCATTTCCAGTATAATCTACTTCCCTCAAATCATAGTTAATGTTATTCACCCACCTCATTTTTGGTCTACCAATTGGGCGTTTTCCCTCTGGCTTTCCTATAAGAAGCTTCCATGCACATCTTTCATTCCCCATACGTGCAACATGTCCTGCCCATCGCAGTCTACGAGATTTAACTGTTCTTATTATATCTGGCTTCCTATAGAGACCATGTAGTTCATTGTTATATAATCTGTCTGTTCATCTCTCTTTTGTCCAAAAATTTTCCCAAGTACTTTATTCTCAAATACTCGCAATCTCCCTTCCTCCCTTAAAGTAAGGGTCCATGTTTCGCACCCATATAATGTAACTGGTAGAATAATTATTTTATATATTTTCAGTTTCACGTTTTTTGAAAGGAGTTGGGACATCAAGAGTCTCTGCAATGCATAATAGCACGCATTTCCAGAATTGAGCATCTCATTTCTATTTGTGATTATTGTTCCTACGTATTTGAATTCAGCCACTTCCTCAAAATTTCCCTCATTTGTCATTAGCTGTCCATTTCCATTATATAATGTATTTCTACGTGTGACCATATATTTAGTCTTATTGATATTTACTTCCAGTCCCAATTTCTTAGTGTTACTCAATAGTGTATGCGTGTTGTCCTTTATTATTATTATTATTATTATTATTATTATTATTATTATTATTATTATTATTATTATTATTATTATTATTATTATCATCATCATAATCTGGTTTCCTATAAAAATCATGCATCTCACTGATATGTAGTTCTTTTCGCCTGTCTATTCGTCACTTATTAGTTCAACAATTTAAGAAGCACTTCATTCTCAAATACTCGTAATATATTTTTCCTCTTTTTAAGCAAGACTTATCATGTAAAATTACCTTATTCTCAGTCGTCCTGAACTTTCAGAAATGATGTCAATTTTTGCTTGAAAGAGGTTAATCGACGGATATTTGGTAGAGAATTCCAATAGCGGTTGAAATAATAGGAGAGGAATAATTATACGTTCTCCTCTAGAGAGTTGAACAAGTTTTTTATATGCAGGAGATAATAAAGATGAGTGGAATTAGGGTTTGAATTATGAACGTGACGCATAATTCAGATCATCTCATGCGGATGTGACTTAAGAAGCTAAATTGGCTTCTGGCCTCTTTCATACGGTTATCTTCATCTTTGTTATTATGCTTCTCACTTCTCTCAAGTTACCCGCATCCGCAGCCTCTCTTCTCATACCATCCCTTCATTTCTTAACCATTTCAGTTAGCAACTTTATTTAACCCTTATATTGGCGAAACCCCAGTGACGACTCGAGACCTAAATTTTTAATGACGTATTTTTATTATAGGCCTACTTCATTATTCCTAAGATTTTTTATGTAAGTAAAAAGTAGGATTTTATCATAAGTAATGCCAGGAGTGATCTCCATATTATCGATAAATTCACGACTCACGAAGTGAGGAGTGAATTTATTTAGAGAATTTGAAAATCAAGAGTGGCATTTGTTAGGACTATTTAACAAATAAAATTAAGCTGTTTACTCACAAATCATTATTTAAATATAGTTATTTTAAAATATTTATATATTTAATGTAAACGACGATGCTTGAAAACAAATGAGAAACGATTGGTACGCTTCATTTGCTTGTTTTGTTCGTCACTGCAACCAGATCATATTATTTATTGCCAAAGGAATGCAGTATTGTAAGAATGCACTTTAGTGGAGAAAAAATGAAACAGATCAAACTGTATATTAATTCATTTCTGATGTATAATGTAAATGTGACAATTATATTTTTCTGGATAAAAATACATTTAAGAAAGTGCAAACAGTGGTTTCTTTTTTTGGTGGTATAATTAATTGCTACAAATGTTTTTATATTAACTCACGCATGCGGTATGTGTTGACATTCATGAACTTTATATACAATCTGGTAGCCGTATTTCTTAGTGAGTTGGTCACTGCAAAATAATGCTATGACCTATTCAGAATGTTAAAAATGAGGTGCTTTGTTTATTATGATAAACTTTAGTTGGTAAATTCTAGGCGAAACACGACTGTGATTGGCTGTAAATAAAAAATCATTGAAATGTGATTGGTCATTGACTCCCATTTGGGGCATGAGTTAAATAGTCATAAGTAATGCCACGAGTGATATCCAAATTATTGATAAATTCACGACTTACGAAGCGAGGAGTGAATTTATATAGAGAGTTTGGAAATTAAGAGTGGCATTTGTTAGGGCTATTTAACGAATAAAATTAAGCTGTTTACTCACAAATCATTATTTAAATATAGATATTTTAAAATATGTATATATTTAATGTAAACGGCGATATTTGAAAATAAATGAGAAACGTTTGTTCGGCTTCATTTGTTCGTCACTGTAACCAGATCATATTATTTATTGCCAAAGAGTCGCAATAGTGGAGAAAAAATGAAACACGTCAAACTGTTAATAACCAACATATTAATTAATTTCTGATGTCCTATGATGTAAATTGTATTTTTCTGAAACGTAAATTCCTGGGAAATAATACGTTTAAGAAAGTGCAAACAGTGGTTTCTTTTTATTGTGGTATAATTAATTACTACGAAAGTTTTTTCTATTATATTACCGCAAGCACTATCTGTTTACATTTGTGCACTATATACTTACTTACTGGCACTATCAGACCCGTAGGTTCATGGCCGCAAGGACATAAGCTCTCCATACATCCCTATCCTGAGCTAATGCTTTCCAATCATTCCCTGTATAATCTACTTCCCTCAAATCATAGTTAATGTTATTCTCCCACCTCATTCTTGGTCTACCAACTGGGCGTTTTCCCCTCTGGCTTTCCTACAAGAAGCTTCCATGCAAGTCTCCCATTCCCCATACGTGCAACATGTCCTGCCCATCGCAGTCTATGAGACTTAACTGTTCTTATTATATCTGGCTTCCTATAAAGACCATGTAGTTCATTGTTATGTAGTCTTCTCCATTCACCTGTCTGTTCATCTCTCTTTGGTCCAAGAATTTTCCTAAGTACTTTATTCTCAAATACTTGTAATCTTCTTTCCTCTCTTAAAGTAAGAGTCAATGTTTCGCACCCATATTTTGTGCACTATATATATATAATCTGGTAGCCGTATTTCCTAGAAAGTCAGTCACTGCAAAATAATGCTCTGACGTATTCAGAATGTTTAATAAAGGATGAGCTTTCTTTAATATGATAAACTTATTTTATAAATTCCTGGTGAAACACGACTGTAATTGGTTGTAAATCAAAATTCATTGAAAAGTGATTGGTCATTGATTCCCATTTGGAGCATAGGTTAAATAGTCAAACAAAAAGTAAGGTACATACAATGTTATTTACAAATATGGGTCGCACGGGCAGTAAGCCATACGTGCTGTTGACAGTCCGCATCAATATAATAATGTATAGTTATAATATAAAATAAATAGAACAAAAAAACGCAGTAGATAAAATAACAATATACAATTACATTATACATTAATGTCAGCCATGGTGTCCTGGGCGAAGGCGGCAGTCACGGAGGGCTGACAACCTGTTTGATATCTCGTGCCGACTGTCTGAAAAAGTGGGGGCCTTTCATTCCTATTAACCTAAGGGCTTCCCGAGGCCTGTACTAGGATTCTGTATAGTTTACCTTGGTTTGTATAGTGGGCCTACGTATATATCAGCATCATCATCAACAACAAGGATTAAGCCCAATGGCCTGTTCCGATCTCATTGTAGATCGAATTGGTCCTTCCATCTCTTCAATGGTCTTCCCAACATTCTTCTCCATTTTGGTTTATAATTATACATTCTTCTTGGTATGCGCTGTTCATTCATTCGTAATACGTGCTGAAGATAAGCATGTTGATAATATTTTATTTTTTCACAGAGATTAAATATATTACGTTCTGTTCTTATATCTTTGTTTTTCTTTTTATCGGTCCTTTGGTATCCTGCTATTGCTCTCAACATCTTCATTTCAGCAGCCTCTATTTGTTTACTATCTGCCTTTGTTAATGTCCAGGTTTCACATCCATAGATAAGAGATAGGACTGCCAATACCTTGTAAAATTTCAAAATAGTTTCTTTTCTAGTCTTATTTAATAAAGTGCGTTTAATTGTGCCACATAGGTAATTGAATCGTTGTATTTTAGTGTGTTTATCTAAATTTCTGTCATTGCCTAAATGACATCCTAAATAATTAAAATTCTGAATTTGGTCTATAATTACATTGTTTATCACTATTTTTGTTCTGATTGCATATTTTCTTTTCAGAGCTAATATTTTTGTTTTAGATATTCTTAAATTGTATTTTAGAGAGATATTGTTTAAAGTATAAAGGAATTGTTGAAAAGCATTTTCTGATGCTGTCATTATTACAACGTATATATATTATTCTTAATTAGCATCACAGCCCAGTTAGGCCTTCGCTTCCTCTATGGCTCTCCGCAATTCATCCCTGCCCCTCGACGGCTGTCTCCAATTTTACATTTTTGTCATCTGAAGATCCCGCCACATACAACCCCACCATCTTGTTCTCAGTCGATCCCTTAATCTTGTTCCCTCCGGATATCTGTTAAAATTGGATATAACTTTCCTATTAACCTCCATTCGATTCAAATGCACCAGCCATCTCACCTTGACAGTCTGATATATATATATATATATATATATATATATATAAAATGCCTATTTCTTCATATAGTTCATACAGTTTACTGTTATATCTGCTTCTTCATATATTTCCATATTTGTTGCACCAAAAAATCTCCTCAGAATCTGTCTTTCAAACGTGGCTGTATGATCATCGCTATTATTTTTTAAAGTCCATGTTTCAGCGCCATATGTTAGAACTGATCTAACTCTAAAGTTTATTTTAATATCTCTTCGAAATTGTTTTATTCTTTATTATAGGAAAAAGTTGGACTTTTACTTTAAGGGAGGAAGGAGATTACGAGTATTTGAGAATAAAGTTCTTAGGAAAATTTTTGGACAAAAGAGAGACGAACAAACAGATGAATGGAGAAGACTACATAACAGTGAACTACATAGTCTTTATAGGAAGCCAAATAGCCTATAATGAGAACAGTTAAGTCTCGTAGACTACGATGTGCAGGACATGTGGCACAAATGAGGAATGAAAGAGGTGCATGGAAGCTTCTTGTAGGAAATCAGAGGGAAAACTCCCAGTTGGTAGACCAAGAATGAGGTGGGAGAATAACATTAACTATTATTTGAGGGAAATAGATTATACAGGGAATGATTGGAAAACATTAGCTCAGAATAGGGATGTATGGAGAGCTTATGTCCGCACTGCGGTGAACCTCCGGATTCGATAGTCCCAGTGTGAGAGAGAGAGAGGGAGAGAGAGAGAGAGAGAGGGAGAGAGAGAGGGAGAGAGAGAGAGAGAGAGAGAGAGAGAGAGAGAGAGAGTTATAGGAAAAAGTGCATAACATGCATGATTGGCTGAATTTATTCTTCTCTGTATCATGTATGTATATCATATTCTTTCACGGATTAGACCCCTGCCCCTTCCCTCATGTGAGATAGCTGAAAAAAAATCTTTTGACGTGGTGGGATTTCAGCCCGACGCACAACCCCTGGAGGACCAGATGTTTTCTGTTGGGGCCCCTTTCCCTTAGAACGTTGCCTCCTCGGCTGACGAGAGTACTCTTTCCAGGTTTATTTTCGGAGTTTTCCTTTTCCTACACCCTTACCAATACTCACACTTAGGGTAAAGTGTGTTGGTGCTTTTTTTCGACAGCCATGTCTAGATCCGCCGTATTCAGTTAGAGCGGGGCCACCTCTTGTAGGATGTGGTTCTTCACCACGTAAGGACGGTCTTGGTTATAGCTTCATCAGAGATAAAGGTCTTGCATATCTCCTCCACTTTGCCCTGGGTTGGTGAGGACCAGTGTAGGGTCTACCCCTGACAAAGTTGCTGTCTCTACCTTCCATAACATATATATGACATGATAAGAAAAATAAACGCCTGAACGTGATTTGAACCCGGAACTCTAGGTCGGTACACCAGCGTGTTATCCATTACACCACCAGGCGAATCCAATTCAAAACCTTATTTTTCTCATACATATTATATTCTCCATTATTAATATATAAGAAATATAAGTGTTTGAATTGGATTCGCCTGGTGGTGTAATGGATAACACGCTGGGGTACCGACCCGGGGTTCAAATCCCGTTCAGGCGTTTATTTTTCTTATCATGTCATATTAAGCTTGCATTGCTCAATGTCAAAAATTTAATTATAACACACACACACAAAAACATATATATATATATACATGATTAAGAAATTTTGTTGGGTTTTCCGCCTTATGGATTCAAGGTCGGCCTCTGGCCACTGATTCCGACGTTTCTGCCTGATCCCACATGTCATTATCAAGGAATGATAGGTTCAAGTCACAGGCTTAGGTCTTATATAATAAAAAACGTTGAGTTTTCCACTGTGGTCCGTTTGAGAAGCCGTACACCAATCTAAGTTTAGGTGTTATATAATTAAACATATCGAGTTTTCACTGTGGTCCGCGAAAATCTACAATATATAATTATTATCATAGTCATTTTCGGTTTGTTCTAAATAGGTTCAATGAAGATTGTATTTTTTTTTCAAAGATATTATCATGAGAACAACGAAAATAGCTTCATTTTTTCGGAATTTTCTACAAACATGATTAGTAGAAATGAGTTACGTTTGAATCAAGATGGACGATGAGAAATGTTATTTTTCTTCAGTAGAAGAATGAGTTTCCATTACACGAGGAATCAGAAAACGAAGAAAGGAGTTGGTTTTATTGACAGCAATTTTGATATGGAGCTCTTTTCACTTTAGTTAGGAAGTCAATTTCCTGCCGGAGATCTCTCTCTTTATAACTGCCGCGCTATAAAACTAGATTCACAGCCATCTGGATTCATACAATCCTACACTGATTGCTTCTAGCTTTGTTTACTGCTCAACTACAGCGTGTCCCTTTTGGTGTTGCCCGGCACACTCATCGGAGAACTCACTCTTTATGACTGCCATGCTATAAAACTGTACACAGCCATCTGGATTCATACAATCCTACTACTGATTGCTTCTAGCTTTGTTTACTGCTCAACTACAGCGTGTCCCTTTTTGGTGTTGCCCGGCACACACATCGGAGATCTCACTCTTTATGACTGCCATGCTATAAAACTGTACACAACTATCTGGATTGGTACAATCCTACACTGATTACTCCTAGCTTTGTTTACTGCTCAACTACAGAGTGTCCCTTTTGGTGTTGCCCGGCACACACATAGGAGAACTCACTCTTTATGACTGCCATGCTGTAAAACTGTACACAGCCATCTGGATTGGTACAATCCTACACTGATTACTCCTAGCTTTGTTTACTGCTCAACTACAGAGTGTCCCTTTTGGTGTTGCCCGGCACACACATCGGAGAACTCACTCTTTTTTGACTACCATGCTATAAAACTGTACACAGCCTTCTGGATTCATACAATCCTACACTGATTGCTTCTAGCTTTGTTTACTGCTCAACTACAGAGTGTCCCTTTTTGGTGTTGCCCGGCACACACATCGGAGATCTCACTCTTTATGACTGCCATGCTATAAAACTGTACACAGCTATCTGGATTGGTACAATCCTACACTGATTACTCCTAGCTTTGTTTACTGCTCAACTACAGAGTGTCCCTTTTGGTGTTGCCCGGCACACACATAGGAGAACTCACTCTTTATGACTGCCATGCTATAAAACTGTATACAGCCATCTGGATTGGTACAATCCTACACAGATTACTCCTAGCTTTGTTTACTGCTCAACTACAGAGTGTCCCTTTTGGTGTTGCCCGGCACACACATCGGAGAACTCACTCTTTATGACTGCCATGCTATAAAACTGTACACAGCCATCTGGATTCATACAATCCTACACTGATTGCTTCTAGCTTTGTTTACTGCTCAACTACAGCGTATCCCTTTTTGGTGTTGCCCGGCACACACATCGGAGATCTCACTCTTTATGACTGCCATGCTATAAAACTGTACACAGCTATCTGGATTGGTACAATCCTACACTGATTACTCCTAGCTTTGTTTACTGCTCAACTACAGAGTGTCCCTTTTGGTGTTGCCCGGCACACACATCGGAGAACTCACTCTTTATGACTGCCATGCTATAAAACTGTACACAGCCATCTGGATTCATACAATCCTATACTGATTGCTTCTAGCTTTGTTTACTGCTCAACTACAGCGTGTCCCTTTTTGGTGTTGCCCGGCACACACATTGGAGATCTCACTTTTTATGACTGCCGTGCTATAAAACTGTACACAGCTATCTGGATTGGTACAATCCTACACTGATTACTCCTAGCTTTGTTTACTGCTCAACTACAGAGTGTCCCTTTTGGTGTTGCCCGGCACACACATCGGAGAACTCACTCTTTATGACTGCCATGCTATAATACCTGTACACAGCTATCTGGATTCATACAATCCTACACTGATTGCTTCTAGCTTTGTTTATTGCTCAACTACAGCGTGTCCCTTTTTGGTGTTGCCCGGCACACACATCGGAGATCTCACTCTTTATGACTGCCATGCTATAAAACTGTACACAGCTATCTGGATTGGTACAATCCTACACTGATTACTCCTAGCTTTGTTTACTGCTCAACTACAGAGTGTCCCTTTTGGTGTTGCCCGGCACACACATCGGAGAACTCACTCTTTATTACTGCCATGCTATAAAACTGTACACAGCCATCTGGATTCATACAATCCTACACTGATTGCTTCTAGCTTTGTTTACTGCTCAAATACAGCGTGTCCCTTTTTGGTGTTGCCCGGCACACACATCGGAGATCTCACTCTTTATGACTGCCATGCTATAAAACTGTACACAGCTATCTGGATTGGTACAATCCTACACTGATTGACTCCTAGCTTTATTTACTGCTCGACTACAGAGTAGTCCCTTTTGGTGTTGCCCGGCACACACATAGGAGAACTCACTCTTTATGACTGCCATGCTATAAAACTGTACACAGCCATCTGGATTCATACAATCCTACACTGATTGCTTCTATCTTTGTTTAGTGCTCAACTACAGAGTGTCCCTTTTGGTGTTGCCCGGCACACACATCGGAGAACTCACTCTTTATGACTGCCATGCTATAAAACTGTACACAGCCATCTGGATTCATACAATCCTACACTGATTGCTTCTATCTTTGTTTACTGCTCAACTACAGCGTGTCCCTTTTTGGTGTTGCCCGGCACACACATCGGAGAACTCACTCTTTATGACTGCCATGCTATAAAACTGTACACAGCTATCTGGATTGGTACCATCCTACATTGATTACTCCTAGCTTTGTTTACTGCTCAACTACAGAGTGTCCCTTTTGGTGTTGCCCGGCACACACATCGGAGAACTCACTCTTTATGACTGCCATGCTATAAAACTGTACACAGCTATCTGGATTGGTACAATCCTACACTGATTACTCCTACCTCTGTTTACAACTCAATTACAGGGTCTCCTTGCTCCGACTATATACAGGATGTTGCAAAAAAAACACCAAGAACGGAGGCGAGGTAGTATTTTGAAATATGTTGATCATTTTTAATAAGGTATTAATGTCCAGAAATTATGCGTTTTCACACTATGACTAGTTAATTATGTTTCAAGATCAGTGTTAGTTCGATGGATTTGAAAACGTATCACTTGACAACGCCTCACAGGTACGGAACCTGTGATACGTGGCTTCGCAACGGAATGTGGCTGCAACACGACGGAGTTCCAGCTCACTTCGATGCCAATGTGAGTGGACATTTTGATACCACATATCCAGGTCGGGGGACCAGTCCCATGGCCTTCGAGATCACCTGTTCTTAACCCTCTCGACTACTTTTTGTGGGGCGACATGAAACAGTCTGTTTATCATACTCCATTAAAGTCACGTATGGATCTTATAGCCTGAATCCATGCTGCTGTAGAAATAATTCAAATGAGGCCAGGCGTATTTGAAAAGTGCGCCAATCACTACACCACTGATGTACGCTCTGCAATGAGATGGGAAGTGGACATTTTGAAAACTTGATGTGACCGTGACAATGTTGTTAAGCATTGAGTCTTGAAATCAAACTAATGTAACTCTTCAGAAGTTAGCTGCTCATAGTGTGAAAACGCATAATTTCCGGACATTGGTACCTTATTAAAAATGATCAACATGTCTCCGTTGTCGGTTTCTTTCTGCAACACTCTGTATATATAATTCTTCTGTACGTGTGTTTGTCACTGCATTCCTCCTAAACGACTGGATCGATTTTGATGAAAATTTGTGTGGGTGTCTGATTGGGTACCTCGATGGTTTAGATTCACAATTGGACCATCTAAAACCATAGGCGTAGGAGTTCACCTGAAGTGAAAGTTTAAAAGTCGCTCTTGCGGTCACATTCTTCGATGTTTCACAACGTAACTCAGTATATCCTATTAAAATAAACCGAGATAAGTATTATAAAAATTAGTGAAATGAGACAAATAGAAGTGGATGTTCACTTGAAAACCTAAATTAAAATCTACCTACACGACTGGGTGGATTTTAATGAAAATTTTTGTGTTTGTTTTTAGTGGGTCTCTGTATGGTTTAGATTTACAATTGGACTCAGTAGGTGGCGTTACGATCGGTTTATAGGATATTTTATGTTAGATGTGTAGCTATCTGCATTATCGACATATTCCGCCCGACAACAATGCGACGTCATTATGCAGGCATGTTTGGCCACAACAGATGGCAGTAAGGAGTTCTTTTGAACTAATTTAATATCTAATTACGTCTTATTCAGTGAATTTTATGGTAAAAAGTAATTTCTATTTTTATCGTCCGGCCATGATACGAGGATTAAACGTTCGGACAGGACGACGTCTGCCGGGTCCGCTAGTATATATATATATATATATATATATGAAAGGAAAAATTAATGCCTGAACAGGTATATGAACCCGGGTTCTCCTACTTTACACGTTAGTGCGTAATCCACTATGTTATCCAAGCATCCGAGTGCAAAGATTACTTTTCCTTCCTTATATATAATTCTCAAACCGTAAGAGGCAACGGGAAGCGCCCGCACTGCCATCTTCTAGCTTCTACAGTATAATAAGAAAGTATTTTAATGAGAATATTTTTAGTTTATAGCAGCGAACCTTTTTTATTTCGATACCCAACTGGACATAGGGACCAAGGAAGACCAAAACATCGGTGGAAAGATGAAGACCATCTTC
Source organism: Diploptera punctata (assembly GCA_030220185.1). Classification (NCBI taxonomy): domain Eukaryota; kingdom Metazoa; phylum Arthropoda; class Insecta; order Blattodea; family Blaberidae; genus Diploptera; species Diploptera punctata. The sequence continues at coordinate 6,894,500 of JASPKZ010007251.1, read as the reverse complement.
GCTAGATTTACCGTACAGGCCACATGGCCTAAAACGAATTTGTTCATGATGATGATGATGGTGTTACAATCTAATTTTGACTCTCTCTCTCTCTCTCTCTCTCTCTCTCTCGCTCTCTCTCTCACACACACACACACACACAAACAAACACGCACACATATTATTACGATTACACAGTGTAACAGCAAACATCTCCTTAAATTATAACAGTGAAAATTGGATTATGAATTCTAGAAATAAAATCAAATTTGACATTGCACTAATGAGAATTTTGCGTCCTCTTAAAGTCATAAGTTGTTTGGATAAAAGATAAATGTTGACAAGGTGTAATGCTAAAAATTCAAAACAATAGAAATTATCCAAACATATCAAAGAATTTGTTTAAAAGATCACCTCAACAGAATAGATTCAAATCGTCTGCTTAAAAGTTTATTCCACTGTCAACCTAAAGGACACAGGATAGAAGAAGAAATAAACAACGCAGAAGAAATCAAAAACGTCTTGAGATATAGGAAGAGACTCAACTGAGCCTATACCTAAATTTTTCGTGATTATGATGGTCATGATGATATATATATATATATATATAGGATGAGGCATAAATCAGTTAACAACTGTACATAGTTGCAAGGGAAAAAATCGAATTGGTTAAAATGGGGTTTAAATTCGGTACCTTCAGAATATAATCTCAAACACTACTGCTTCAGGTAATTTACTAAGAAGATAATAATTTCGAATCGGCCGCGGTGGACTAGTGGTTATGCTTCTTGCCTCTGGTCCCAAGGGTCGCGGGTTCAAACCCGGCTGGGGTCGGTGGAAAAATCCAAGGAGCAAGTCCTCCGGGAGGGACTTTAAGCCGTGGGTCCTGAGTCTGAAGATTTTCAGGCTCGTAAAAGATCCTTAAGCCTGAATAGAAAAGACTCTAAGCAAAATTTACCGAATTTTCCCGTCCTAGTACTACCTTGGTTCCTAGATGTCGGTATGAGGCGGAACGCTGACCACGGACCACTCAAATGACATCTATATGAAAACAAGTGTAACTAATTTAGTATGGTTAAAATTCTTCCATGTAGGGAAACATGGACTTACAAGAAGAAGAAGATAATAATTTCTGTAGTCCATTTTTGTATAAATGTAAGCTACAAAAATAATATATTTGCATTTTCGGTTAACTGACTTATGCTGCAGCCTGTATATTTTTTGGTTATGGTCTGATTTTCGGTGTCTAATAGAATCCAAGGAGCAAGTCCTCCGGGAGGGACTTTAAGCCGTGGGTCCTGAGTCTGAAGATTTTCAGGCTCGTAAAAGATCCTTAAGCCTGAATAGAAAAGACTCTAAGCAAAATTTACCGAATTTTCCCTTCCTAGTACTACCTTGGTTCCCAGGACAGAAGAAGAAATAAACAACGCAGAAGAAATCAAAAACGTCTTGAGATATAGGAAAAGACTCAACTGAGCCTATACCTAAATTGTTCGTGATTATGATAGTCATGATGATATATATATATATATATATATATAGGATGAGGCATAAATCAGTTAACAACTGTACATAGTTGCAAGGGAAAAAAATCGAATTGGTTAAAATGGGGTTTAAATTCGGTACCTTCAGAATATAATCTCAAACACTACTGCTTCAGGTAATTTACTAAGAAGATAATAATTTCGAATCGGCCGCGGTGGACTCCCCATTTTAGCCAATTCGATTTTTTCCCTTGCAACTATGTACAGTTGTTAACTGATTTATGCCTCATCCTATATATCAGTGCAGATCCATAAAGCTTTTATAAAAATATGTTTCAAGGGAACAACTTCAATAGCTTAAATACTTCGGAATTCGCTAGCAAGTTCATTTCATGCCGTTCCCTTCTCGAAAGTTGCGAACTGGACTGCATTAGTGGCTTAGTTGAAACCAGGGACATTGTTTTGAGGGCAGGTTTTAAAATCGATCACAGACCACATAAGGAAACATACAATTAATGAGCTGGTTGTGTCGTAACGACTTTATTTCTTTTTTACAAGACTTGCTTATCGTATTCCGATACTCGTGAGCTAAAAGCAAGTCCGTATAGTGTCCACAAGGTGATGTGCTTTAAAGCTCCCACAAAATCCTTGTAAACTTCGTCCGTTTAAAGTGATTGGCTGTGAAGATAGGTTAAAATGTAACTTGCAATCAAAAAATTACATTCCTGATTTCAATTATCTGATATTATTATAAATATTTACATGAATTTGGGGTAGGCCTATATTATTTTTAGTGTATCATTATCATCACCATCAAGGATTAGACCTGCTGGTCTGTTCCTATCTCATAATAATATATAATAATAATAATAATAATAATAATAATAATAATAATAATAATAATAATAATAATAATAATAATAATAATAATAATAATACTTTATTTATTCTGGCAGAGTTAAGGCCATAAGGCCCTCTCTTCCACTCAACCAGCACAAATACAAATAAATATTCGACAAATATAGATATACACTATACTAATTATAAACAGTTAAAGATACAATGAATGTAGCAATGTAAATGTCATGTACAAACAACATTTTATAGATTTTATAGGGTAATAACAATATTGATACGATAATAATAATAATAATAATGATGATGATAATAATAATAATATAAATATGATACATTATACGGGAAACACCAATTAATATATATATCTTACACTGGATAATAATGAAGTCGAGTTTAGAGCAAATATAAATTTAGATTTCTTTTAAAAGATGCCAATGTCCGGCAGCCCCTTAGGCCTATTTCTTGTGGTAGGGAATTCCAGTTGCGAGAAGTGGAGATGGTATATGACATGGAGTGATGTGATGTCCTATGTTGCGGTATATTAAGTAAGAGACTATGTTGTGATCTTGTGTTTAAGTTATTGTTTGAGGATAGATACTGGAAACGGGATGATAAATAATTGGGAATCGAGGTACGTAGGATCTTAAATAGGAGAATTAGACAGTGCGATTTTCTTCTCTCTTTTAGATGTACCCATGACAATTCGTGGAATAATGGAGAAATGTGATCGTATTTTGGAACATTAAATATGAATCTGATACACATATTATGGACACGCTGCAGTTTGTCCGACAATCCGTCACTTATGTCAGTTAGTAGAACGTCACAGTAGTCTCATGTTAGAATTGGTCTATCCATCTTTTACTGGGTCTTCCAACATTTCTTCGTCCTAGTGGTTTGTAATGAAGAATGTGTTTCGGAATTCTAATGTTATTCATTCTATTGATGTGGTCCATCCGTTCATCTCTGTATTGTGTAATTATATCTAATAGTTTGAATATATTCGGTTCTCTTCGTATATCCTCACTTCGCCTTTGATCCATTATTGTATAGCCAGCCTACACTCCTCAGAAACCTCATTTCTGACGTTTCTATTCTTCGTTCCTGGTTTTCGGTTAAGACCCAGTGTTCCGATCCATATAGTAGTGTTGGAACCGCCATTGTTTTATAAAATTTTAAAAGTGTCTCTTTTCTAGTTCCTTTGAGACTTCGTTTTATGGTGCCACACATATAATTAAATACATTAATTTTGTTTTCAATGTCTTCACTTTTTCTATATAATACATTGTATCCCAGATAAAATTGCTCACTTGTTCTATTATTTCATTCTCTAATTGAATTTTTATTCTTAGTGGCTCATACCCTCGAAAAGCTAAAACTTTTGTTTATATATATATATATATATATATATATATATATGGTATGATAAGATAAATAAATGCCTGGTCGGGATTCGAACCCGGAACTCTGAGTCTGTACCTCAGCGTGTTATCCATTACACCACCAGGCGAATCCAATTCAAACACTTATTTTTCTTATATATGTATTATATTCTCCATTATTACTAGATGTCGCGAGAACTTGGTCTTCACTGCCATCTAATAGCTGACTATAACAAGTAAGCAAATTAAAGAGAATATTTTTTACTTTATAGCAGTGACGCTATATCGATGTTATAATTAAATGTTTAACATTGAGCAATGCAAGTTTAATATGGTATGATAAGAAAAATAAATGCCTGGACGGGATTCGAACCCGGATCTCTGAGTCTGTACCTCAGCGTGTTATCCATTACACCACCAGCGAATCCAATTCAAACACTTATTTTTATTACACCACCAGGCGAATCCAATTCAAACATTTATTTTTATATAACAAAAATAAGTGTTTGAATTGGATTCGCCTGGTGGTGTAATGGATAACACGCTGAGGAAAAATAAGTGTTTGAATTGGATTCGCCTGGTGATGTAATGGATAACACGCTGAGGTACAGACTCAGAGTTCCGGGTTCGAATCCCGTCCAGGCATTTATTTTTCTTATCATACCATATTAAGCTTGCATTGCTCAATGTTAAACATTTAATTATAACATATATATATATATATATATATATATATTAGCTAATAACCGGCGTGTGCTGCTACACTTAAATAAATTAAACCTTAAGGGTTAATAATTGAAGTATATGGTAGGGCTATATACTGCGATGAACCAATCATTGCGGTTGCTAGAGTAAATTTTTAATTTCGGACTACAGGTAAACCCCCACTTCTAACGATCGGATATCGCTAATATTTGGATAATACATACCAAGGATTTTTTTAATAGAATAGGCTGAGTTTCGTTGTGAAACATCGAAAATTGCGACATCTAGAACGATTTTTAAATTTTCGTTTTAGGCGAACTCCTACACCTAACGGTTTTAGAACAAATAGATAGGCCTAGCAGCTAAACACTTTTCATGGCCTGAAAACCAGTATGTGTTAATTATTTAAACATTATATAATTCTAAAAAAACAAGCATGCTGAATTTTTATATATTTTATATAGGCCTATAAAGATATGACTTGCTATTACGTATTACGTGCTCTCTTATCATCCCAAGTCTCTTAAAAAAACAAACTGACAGTTTATAAAACACTTGTTCTTATAATTATATTTTATAGATGTGAATATGTACTCTTACTTTAAGGGGAAATGAAAGATTACGGGTATTTAAGAATAACGTTCTTAGGAATTTTTTGGACCAAAGAGAAACGAGCAGACAGCTGAATGGAGAATACTAAATAACACATGATTTTGTTTGAAACCAGATATATGCCCTAATAAGAACAGTTAAGTCTCATAGACGGTGATGTCCTGGGCATGTGGCATGAATGGGAAATGAAAGAGGGGCATTCTTTGTAGAAAATCAGAAGGAACGCGCCCAATAGGCAACCCGAGAATGAGGCTGGAACATATTATTAACCTTGATTTGAGGAAAGTAATCATACGGAGGATGTTCAGGAAACATTAGCTCAGGATAGGGATGTATGGAGAGTTCAAGTTTATGTCCGCGCGGTTGATAGTGTCATTGAGTTATATATATATATATATATATGAAATTAGCCAAATTTTGCCATAGAATACAAATTCGCTATGGTTTTTTTTAGATTAGATTAGATTTATTTAGCCTGGTGGAGTTAAGGCCATGTGGCCTTCTCTTCCACTCACCAGGACAAACATATATTACATCAGAATATAACAATCTTAATTAACTCTAATATTAAACACTAAGTAAAAATTTGATCAAAAGATAATATCTAATAAACGTATTACGATCTATAATACAACCAGTTAATATTAGTTAAAATTAAGACTAAAACTAATAATAAAATGTATACAAGCAAGGCATATTAAATTGTCCCTGTCTAGTGTATATAAAAAACAGGAAAATAATGAGATATAGAAAACTAATTTTACGATTATACAATATTTAAAAACAAAACAAATAAAAATATTTGTTATTCTTAATATTATTTTCATAAATAATTAAGTATATTAATATTGCTAAAAGAATACTATCAGTGAGGTGTATAAGTTAGTTTGTTATTAAATAATTCTTTAGTTTGTTTTTGAAGGATGTTATAGTTTGACAGTCTCTGACATAGGGCGGAAGGGAATTCCATGTTTTGGTAAGTGACACCGTAAAAGATAATGAATAATATACAGTGTGATGAGGCGGGATATAAAGGACAATGGTGTATCATTGGTGCAATTGGCAATTACACTGACAGGTAGAGTTTCATCCCAGATTCTTAATATAAAATAACATTTTGAGTGATCAAAGTTATCAGGAAGGGGAATGAGCAACGTAATATGTTGAACAAGTTATTTTACTTCATCGAATACCGGTACCTTCACACTATATAAACTATAGTCATGGTTGCGTAGTCGGCGTAGTTCCACTCCTGCGATCCGGGTTTAATTCCCGGCGAGGTAGGGGTTTTTAATCTCCACCTTGGGTCTGAGTGTAATTTCTATGCTAGTTTAAAAATAAGAAAGGTAAAAGAATACTATTGTACGTAAGCAGTGAAAAAAAAGACGCAAAAAAAGGTGCCAAAAAAAGTTAAGTTAAAAAATCGAGTAATATTGTCCCGATGCCATTTAAAAGCTTATTTTGTGTACTTTTCACTCCAGATTAATAAATTATCTACCCTCAAATAATTTTTGACTCAAGTGGCGAAATTGTTAATCAGTGTATGCCTATTTCGCAACTTGATCTTGTTTGTTTTTTGAATAGTGGATTTAAATAAATCTCTTCAGAATTTTCCCGCTAAAGACCTTCATTTACAAGATGCTGATAATAAATTTAAATCCATGTAGTTGACTATTATTTTTATTTTTATCATCATCATCATAGTACATTCACGAATTTAGGCCATTTGTTGACCTGTTTCGGCCTCAAGAGAAACACCATCCAGAAGTCTTTTGAGTGGACGTCCTGGTCTTCTTCTTCCTGCAGGTTGATAGGTCGTCATATTTCAATTCCTTCTGGATTTTTTCGTGTTGAGACTTGAAAGTAGTTTTGAAGTTCCTTAGGACAGGTTACTGGCCCGACGCTAAGTAGTCCAGTGGTAGGGCTGCTACCTTTTAGTCTCCTATTTTTATTATTATTATTATTATTATTGTTATTATTATTATTATTATTACATTGATGCTAAATTTGCAAGGAATGCATAGATGTGCATGTAATGTGTGTGTATGTATGTTATATATGTATACATTTATCTCTTACGTCCCTCGTGGAGACAAGGTGCTCTCCTAATGGCAGTTTCCTGAACAAGCTTATTTATTTAGGCTTTTTCCCTACAAGTGTCAGTGAGTGACATGTGGTCATCACATCAGATCAATGAGGCATGTAGTAGGCAACTTTATTTGGATGGAGAATCTAGTGTAAATTTTGCTCATACACAAATTTAGGTTTGAGGTTCTTCTACGAGTCAGAACATATTCAGCCCCTCCCGGACGACTCATCCCTTTTATTTTTTTCACCTAAAATTCCATCGACGTCGGCCAGGTTTGATACCGCTACCCTTAGGACTAGAGTAAAGAAATATAATCACAAATCCACCGATGTGTAATGATTGGATTAAGCGGATTTATGTTGAATGTTGACTCATAACATTAACCATGATTTGAGGGAGGGGAATTATATAGGAAATGATTGTAAAATGTTTGCTCTGGATACATATGTATGGAGAGCTTATGTCCCCATATCAATGAAGGTTGTATTATTAATAATATATTTCTGTCTATTTCAGGTACGTTTTACGTTATTCTAACGCATGCAGTAAGACCGCAGTTGTCATCTGTTTTGTAAGTAGCTTATATTGTTAATTGTATGCGTGTAGAAATTAACGTATTTATGCGCCATAGTGCGTTTTGTCACACGTAGAAATACATTATATAATGGAAATGGACAGCTAATGACAAATGAGGGAAATTTTGAGGAAGTGACTGAATTCAAATACCTAGGAACAATAATCACAAATAGGAATGAGGTGCACAAAGAAATTAAACATAGGCTCAATTCTGGAAATGCGTGCTATTATGCATTGCAGAGACTCTTGATGTCCCAACTCCTTTCAAAAAACGTTAAGCTGAAAATATATTAAAACTATTATTTTACCAGTTATATTATATGGATGCGAAACATGGACTCTTACTTTAAGGGAGGAAAGGAGATTACGAGTATTTGAGAATAAAGTACTTAGGAAAATTTTTGGACCAAAGAGAGATGAACAAACAGGTGAATGGAGAAGACTACATAACAATGAACTACATGGTCTTTATAGGAAGCCAGACGTAATAAAAACAGTTAAGTCTCGTAGACTGCGATGGGCAGGACATGTTGCACGTATGGGGAATGAAAGACTTGGATGGAAACTTCTTGTAGGAAAGCCAGAGGGAAAACACCCAGTTGGTAGACCAGGAATGAGGTGGGAGGATAACATTAACTATGATTTGAGGGAAGTAGATTATACAGGGAATGATTGAAAAACATTAGCTCAGGATAGGGATGTATGGAGAGCTTATGTCAGCGCGGCCATGAACCTACGGGGTTGATAGTGCCAGTGAGTAAGTAAGTAAGTACATGATTTTGTCGTACTTACAACAATGCCTATCATAATTGAAAGTTAAATTTCCTAAATTTAGAGGTTGCCAACCTAAATAACTATACTGTAATAAAATAACTAAGTTATACTGTAATATTAAATATTAAAAACTACGTGTGGGAAGTAAAACCACTGTCCTCTGTGTATACTATGTACAAAGTATAGGGCCTATACAAAAAATATCCAAAAGGTAGTGTTAATATACATTATACGAAACAAATCACTACATCTTAAATGATTTGAACTTTATTTGAAACAATGTTAAATAAACGTAAATACGTACTTGTCGCCATTTTATGACTGATTGATGTCACGGCCTCCTGTAGTTTCAACTAATAAACATTGCCCACATTGATAACGCAAATATTTCCATCAAAGACGTTATTATTTTACTATTATTTATTATTTTGAAAACACCATCGCGCAAAAAATAATGTACAACGCACGTTTGTGAAGTGTTTTACAGAATCTCGGAAATTAAAAACCTCGCTATCGCTCGGTTTTAAACATTTTCCTCGATTCTGTAAGAACAACTTCTCAACCTCGCATCGTAATATACTATTGTATTTTAATGCATTTGAAGGGAACAGGATAAGAATCAGGCAAGTTTGAAATTTCGTTAGATTCTCTATGGAAAATACTATCTATTATAAAGTGTAAAACAGTAAAAAGACACAGTTCAGTCGTGGGTTTATTTACCTTCATAGTTCAGCATGTCCACCGCTATAGTGCTGCCTTGTCATACACTGGCTCGGGTTCGATTCCCGGTCGGGACATGCTTCCTGGGAGAGGATTTTTTTCGGGGTTTTCCTCACCTGTCAGACAAATGTCAGGAAGCTTAGGGGTTTTTATCTTTCTTTTCCTAATTATATCTTATTAATTCAGTTTTGTTGCGAGAAACAAACAATGTGGCGAGCGAGTTTTAAATTTCGAATATCAGACACAATCCACTTCTAATTGTCATATATCGCTGATTTATGGACATACATTTCTTCTTTTATTTGAATAGCGCCATAGGCCTACTTTTTTTTGGGGGAAAAATAGAAAATTGCGGCAGCTATGGCGATTTAAAAAAAATATCACTTCGGGCTAACTCCTATCCTAATGGTCGATTTTGCAGGTTTACTAACTCGATCTTTCTTCCCTTAATCGCTTGCTATATACCGACTTTGGTTCCGAAAATAGTTGTGGCCGCTACTCTGGTTTTTAAATGTTCGCTTCTGGGGTTAACCCCACCTCCTAATGGTGAGATTTTTCAGGTTAAAGAGCTCCCTTACTTCCCTTAATTTATTATAGGTACGCCGTAGCGTAGTGGTTAAGGCACTAAGCTACAAGCCGGAGGGTCGAGGGTTCAAGTCCCGTTGGGGTCAGGATTTTTAAACTGACCCAAACCCTCTGGCGGCACTATGGCCCTGGGGTCGACTCAGCCTCTAACGGAAATGAGTACCAGACGCTTGTTCTAGGGGTAAAGGCGGCCGTCACGCAGGGCTGACAACCCGGCTGACATAAAGTGCCGATTGTCTAGAAAAAGTGGGAGCCTTAACCTCCTACTACCCCGAGGGCCTCCGGGTCTGTTGTGGGATCACTTTACTTATATATCAAGTATATAGGGAATTGTAGATGTACATGGAAACTTCTTGTAAGAAAACACCCCAGTTGATAGATCAAAAATGAGGTGGGAGAATAACACTAACCATGATTTAAGGGAAGTAGATTATACGGGGGATGGTTGGGAAACATTAGCTCAAGATAGGGATATGTGGAGAACATATGTCCGCGCGGCCATGAACCTATGTGTTAGATAGAGCCAGTGAGTTAGTTATACACACAGTTAGGTTCCAAAAAGAAAATTATGGCCGCTAGCCCGATTTTTAAATGTTTGATTTTGGCTTATCCCCATATCTTCCTTTACCAAGCCAATTACTTAACCAAATCATAGGTCATTATTATTACAATTTTTATTTCTTTCCATTGTCAACTTTATATTGTGTGTCCTGTCTATATCCATCCATCCATAGTAATTCTGCCCGAGGGCAGGTCCTTCACTGCAATCACAGCATTTTCATGCTATGCTTGCAACTTTACTAGGGAATTGTAGGTGTGGTAGCTTCCCGTTGCTTTCCACACCGGTGAAGGATGATGATGATGATAAGGATGATGATGGCCATATGATTTCGGGGACCGTTTGGGCCTTAAAGTTTTCCTGACATTTATCTTACAGATGAGGAAAAACCCCGATAAAAACCTCACCCAGAAAAATTGCCCCGACCGGGGATCGAACCCGGGCCCGCTGCATGACAAGGCAGCACGCTTCCTCGAGACCACAGCGGTGGACAGTTTATATCTGTTATGTATAATTAATCAGTCGCTAATTCATAATTGTTATTAGGCCTATATGTATAATTTAACGAAGTGGAATGGAAGACCTTATGTCCTTAACTCCATCAGATAAAATAAATAAACAAATACAAATAAATCAATTTAAAAATCTTACACTTGTTCTGGGGGTAAAGGCGGCCGTCACGCAGGGCTGACAACCCGGCTGACATCAAGTGCCTATTGTCCAGAAAAAGTGGGAGCCTTAACCTCCTACTTCCCCAAGGGCCTCTTGAGGCCTGTAGTGGGATCACTTTACTTACTTAGAAACAGAATCAATCATGAAATACAGTATATGCAAAAATATAGAAAACACTGGAAATCTCACGTAAGAAGAACGAGCCGAACAGGAATACCATGTCAAATCTTAAATTACCGGCCACCAGGTAAGATATCCTTGGGCAGACCTTTCAAACGTTGGATTGAGGCCGTAACAGACCCCTAGGTCTATCATATGAAAGGAAGAAGAAGAATAAGAATAAACAAATTCCTAATGGTCAGTTTTTTTTTTTTTTTGGTTAACAAACACGTCCGTGTTTTTTCTTAATTGACAGCTATATGCTGAGTTTGGCACCGAAAAAATAAAAATTGCTAACTCTTGAGTGAATTAAAAAACGCTTCAGGTTAAACTCCATTCATAAATGGTCCATTTTAAGTGATTGACAAGCTCGACCTTACTTTTTTTTTTCTAATTGACTGCTGTACATATGTTGATATTAGTTGAAAAAATGCAGCCGCTGTAATACGTATGAAGAGTGTAGAAGAACATGTAATGAGCGGGCTATCTAAGCGGATTTATGGACGGCATTCTCGTGGGACTGATACTCTGTCTTGGACGAGCTAATCTCTCGGATTGCGGAGGATCAATTTCTTTACTTACTGCCCCAGCGCCAGATGTGTCTTCTCTTTCAATCATACTTCACTGATTTACTCTTTCGTAATTTTCTTTCCGCGTCATCGCTTATCCCAGCTTCTTCTTCATTGTATCGCATTTTCTATCAATTCTTAAATCTCCAGAATCGGCCTATTCATCAATGTTTAAATAATTGAAGAATTTAATTAAAATAAGTATAGCTTACAACTCTTTAGAGGGAACATTCTCTGTACATAATTCGACACATGGTTTTTATTCAATAATAATAATAATAATAATAATAATAATAATAATAATAATAATAATAATAATAATAATAATAATAACAATAATAATAATAATAATAATAATAATAATTTTTTATTATTCCGGCTTTTACAATGAATATACATTTTTCCGGTACCCATGTTCACAGTTAACTACACATTTGTTTCAACACATTTTTCCATTCATGTCTGTTCATCCATATATCTTCTTCTATTTCCCATTCCCTCTTAGCTTCATTGATTCCCTGAATCCACGTAATAGTTGGTCTACCCTTCTTTTTCCTTCTCTGTGGTTCCCAATCCATGATTATCTTAGGTTGTCTTCCTTCTTCCATTCTTCTAATGTATCCGTACCAATTTAATTGTTTCTTCTTTATAAAATCTAATATTGAATATTGCACCTGCATTTTTTCTTTTATATATGGATTTCTGATTTTATCCTTCCTGGAAATTCTTGCAGCACGTCTCCAGTAGTCCATTTCAGTGGCGAGCAATTTTTTTTCATTTGTGCATTTAAAGCCCACACATCATAATAATAATGATAAGCCAAATGTAATATGAACAGTTAAGTCTCGTAGACTATGATGGGCAGGACATGTGGCACGAATGGGGAATGAAAGACATGCATGGAAGCTTCTTGTAGGAAAACCAGAGAGAAAACGCCCAGTTGGTAGACAAAGAATGATGTGGGAGAATAACATGAACTTATTCTCAGTGTAAGGTACATATATTAATTGGTGTTTCTCGTATAATTTATCATATTTATACTATTATTATTATCGTAAATATTATTATTGTTATTATCGTATAAAATGTTGTTTGTACATGACATTTACATTGCTACATTTAATATATCTTTAACTGTTTATAATTAGTATAGTGTATATCTATATTTGTCAAATACAGGGCAAGTCAAAATGTTGTGCAGGTTTTCAGAAATTTATTATGTGAAATGTTAATGAACATATAATATTGTGAGACATATTGTATGAAAGGTAAACTCTCAAAGTTTTTTTTTAAATATTCACAGATGTTCTATGTGAGCGCCTTTTGTTACATGACAGATGTCAAGCCGATATTCAATCTCCTGCCAAACTTTCTGTAGCAGTCCGCGGTCGATATCAGCAATGGCTGCTGTGATGCGGGCACGCAGTTCATGCAGTGTTGTTGGAAGTGGTGGTACGTAAACATGATCCTTTACAAGACCCCACATGAAGAAATCACACGGGGTTAGATCTGGTGAACGAGGTGGCCAATGAATGAGTTGTTGATCACCCTGAGATACACGGCCTATCCAGCGTTGTGGTAAAGCCGTATTCAAATGGTCTCGAACACTGCCATGGTAATGTGGAGGGGCACCATCCAAACTGCAGAATGAAATCTGGACTATCCGCTTCAAGCTGCGGAAGGAGCCATTGTTGTAGCATATCAAGGAAAACATGTCCGTTCACAGTACGTTCATGAAAGAAAAGGGCCCATAAACCTTTGCAAGGGAAATGGCACAAAAGACATTCACTTTCGGAGAATCGCGTTGATGTTCCAGAGTTGCATGGGGGTTACCAGTTCCCCAAATCCTTACATTGTGTCTATTCACTTTTCCTGAAAAGGTGGAAAGTCGCTTCATCACTGTAAACTACCCTCTCATGGAACTCATTCTCTTTCCATTAATGCGAGAAAATCAACACAGAAGGACGCTCGCAAAGCATAATCGGCGGGGTTTTAAGGCTTGAACCAGTTGCAAGTGGTAGGGTTTTCATCTGTAAACGTTTTTCCGGAGAATCCGCCATACAGTTTTTTGTGGTAGTTGAAGTTCTGTCGCTCCCCGGTAGGTGGATTTCTGTGGACTCCGCACGAAGCATGTGCGAACGCGTTCGACTGTCTCTTCACTCGTCGACGGACGGCCAGTCGATTTTCGTTTACAGATACAGCCTGAATCCCTAAATTGTGTGTACCACTTACGAATGGATCTCCCATCCGGCGGGTCTTTATCGTATCTGGTACGGAAATGTCGTTAAAACACTAGTCACAGAGTTGTTTACATGGTAATCAAGCACACAGAAAGACTTCTGATCCCCAGTCAACGCCATTTTCCTTTACTGCTCTGCTGTTGACATCTTGCGGGTGAACGCGAAACTTTAGAAGTGGACAACTAAACTTTGAGAGTTTACCTTTCATACAATATGTCTCACGATATTATATGTTCATTACATTTCACATAATAAATTTCTGAAAACCTGCACAACATTTTGACTTGCCCTGTATTTATTTGTATTTGTGCTGGTTGAGTAGAAGAGAAAGCCTTATGGCCTTAGCTGTGCCAGAATAAATAAAACATTATTATTATTATTATTATTATTATTATTATTATTATTATTATATCGGCCGCGGTGGACTAGTGGTTATGCTCCTTGCCTCTGGTCCCGAGGGTCGCGGGTTCAAACCCGGCCGGGGTCGTTGGATTTTTTAGGACGGAAAAATCCAAGGAGCAAGTCCTCCGGGAGGGACTTTAAGCCGTGGGTCCCGAGTCTGAAGATTTTCAGGCTCGTAAAAAATCCTTCAGCCTGAATGAAAAGGCCTCTAAACAAAATTTACCGAATTTACCCGTCCTAGTACTACCTTGGTTTCCTAGATGTCAGTATGAGGCGGAACGCTGACCACGGACCACTCAAAATGACATCTATACGATATCAAGTGTAACTAAATTAGTATGGTTCAAATTCTTCCCTAGGAGAGCGCCTAAATCTCCGTAAAGGGAAACATGGGCTTACAATACTATTATTATTATTATTATTATTATTATTATTATTATTATTATTAACTATGATTTGAGGGAAGTAGATTACACAGGGAATGATTGGAAAACATTAACTCTGGATAGGGATGTATGGAGAGCTTATGTCCGTGCGGCCATGAACATACGGGTTCGATAGTGCCATTGAGTTAGTTAGTTAGTTAATACTAATGATACTAAATAATAAAAATAAAACAATAATAATAAAATCATAACTGAAGTTCTATAAAGTACAATTATATTGTCACTACTTCTACACTGTATGGCAGTGTGAACTGGACATTAACTGCAGACCAGTTAACCCTTAAATTAAAAATGTATCCCATTAGATACATCAAATTGGTTTCATACATTTAATACTTTTAATAAAAACAGATGAAAACTAACGAGAAGAGATTACTTATTTTCATTTATTTTTTTTTTTTTTTTAGAATTTCACAATATAGCCTACATAATAATAACAGTTACGCAACATTTCGTTTTCACTGCGGTCCGCCACATTTAAATAACTGACACCAGAAATAAGCGGCACTCTACCAAGGTTTTAGGTGGTTTCCCTTTGTGTTAAGACAAATGTCGGAGTGGTCCCCTAGAGTCCACCAGTAAAATTTAAATGTCCAACAATTTTCAAAATTCTAAAATATTTAACAGATCAGCCAAATCCGAAAAGAGCCGTTTCTGATTGGAATGTCGACTTGGCCTCCCGCTCTTGCCCTTTTAGGGGCTGGCGGCGGTCTTCCTGTTGGCGGCTTGGAGTATCGGCCAGAACATCAACCATATCTCAGCGTCAACAAGGCTTGTTAATGTCCGAGCACTGGATATTTGTCTCCTGATCTGCGGCTGGTTATGGTCGGCACTGGGATATACGCTCATTATCTCCACTGACGATACACCAAAGGGCTAAGGAGGGTACACAAAAATCCCTAAAGTAGCCGGAAGTACGGTTCATGGGCCATACGGTTCCTTTCTCGGTCGCCGAGGATGCACCCAGGAAACTGGATTCATCATTGGCAGGCACGGGGGAGGGATACGTTTTGGAAAAGTGATCCATTACCACCACATAGTCTAGTTTAGTTTTATCAATTTAACATCATCATCATCATCATCCATGCAAGTATTAGGCTGTGTGGCCTGTTACGGTCTCAAAGAGGAATTTTCCATCCAGCACTTTTTTGGAAGTCCCAACGATCTTTTGCCTTGGGGGCAGTAGCGAAGTATGGCTTTTGGAATTCTATGAGACGACATTCGTTGAAGATGGGCTTTCCAGTTGTTCTGGTAGTTTTGTATATGGTGAAGAATGGGTTCTACATCCAATTCTTCCATAATTTCCTCATTTCTTTTATGATTCCACTTTGTGTAGCCTGCTGTATGGCGCATAAATCGCATCTCATTTGCTGTTATTCGGCTTTCATCTCTTCTTCGTATTGGCCATGCTTCACTACCATAACTTAATACTGGTCTTGCGAGAACCTTATAAAGCCGTAATCTTGTGTTCCTCTGTACTAAATATGGTTTCATTATACTGTTAATTATCCCCGTTGTTTTTGTAAAATTTGTGATTTTCTTTGATATATCAGCTTCATCTTGAAATGTTAAAATATAACGCAAATAATTAAATTATTTTACTCGTTCTAAAATTTCGTCATCCAAAACAATGTTGCTAGGTATAGGATATTTCCCACAAAGGCCATCACTTTAGTTTTCTTTGTATTGATTTCCATATTGTACCTTTTTGCAATTAATTTAACATTTAATAGCTTAGCCAGTAGAATGTTGAAACTCCCATTAAGCAAAGGCAATTATATCCAAGAACTCAACTACATAAAGTATATGGCAAAAACCAATGGCTATAATGAAGAATTCATAGATAAGCTCGTAAAAAAACAAAAAAAGGAAGAACAACATAACCAACATAACTAAACTAGAAAAAGAATCTGACAACAACAAGAAAACATGGATAACACATACACAGGAAAAGAAACGACAAAATTAGCCAATGCACTAAAGAAAGCCGATAAAAACGTAAAAATAGCATACAGAACCAATAACAAATTAAACAACATAATATACAATAACATTGAAGAAAATAACATTTTCAACAGCAAAGGAGTTTATAAACTGACATGTAAGGACTGCAACAAATGTTATATAGGAAGGACAAACAGGAGTTTTAACATCAGATTCAAAGAACATTTTCGAGACTTCATTCACGCAGAAGGGAAATCAAGTTATGCAAAACACGTTATCCATGAAGGACATCGCATGTTAAATATTGAAAACATCCTAACAGTAATGCACAGAGAAAATAATCCAGCGAAGATAAACGTACTCGAAGAGATGGAAATCATGAAAGCAGCTCACAACAACGACAGCCTGATAAACGAAAACGAACCCAATACATGCAGCCCCCTCTACCTGATCTTCAGTGAAACACCAGTTTTGAATCCTGCCGATGATGGGACAAGTCCCGAAAGCGCTACAGTTAAATGATAATTAAGTCGAGGAGACGGACCTTTCAGGTGAATATTCCATAATTATATATTAATTTTGAATAATACCTCAACCGAACACATCATGAATCTTATAAAAGTTAATTAATTTAACGTTCACAACAATAATAGAGTCTTCACATATGAGAATTCTTCGATTTGTGGTAGATTGTACGTTGTTAGATCCTAGGAGAAACCTAGAATGAACTGAATATACAACCAATTACGACAATGATCGAAACATATAGGACTAATTGGATAGACCATGTTCAACTTATATCACCAACTAGGTAGTGGTTAAGGCAGTGCGCTACAAACCGGAAGATCGAGCGTTCAAGTCCCGGTGGGGGCAGGATTTTTAAACTGATCCAAACCTTCTGGTGGCACCATGGCCCTGGGGTCGACTCAGCCTCTAACTGAAATGAGTACCAGATGCTTGTTCTGGGGGTAAAGGCGGCCGTCACGCAGGGCTGACAACCCGGCTGACATCAAGTGCCGATTGTCTAGAAAAAGTGGGAGCCTTAACATCCTACTACACCAAGGGCCTCCCGAGGCCTGAAGTGGGAACACTTTACTTTACTTAGAAAAACAAAAGCTGTCCTATAGGAAAAGGAAGTGTTGGCCGATCCATGAGGAGATGGAGAAATCAGTTTTAAGCCGGAAGAGGTCAAAAGGCATGGGTAACCCTTTCGGCAGCAATGCTCCCGCCGGCATAGCTCTCGGGGCCATTTAAACACGCAAGTTACTCCACCAGCGACGGGCAGGGCATGTGGCACAAATGAGGAATGAAAGAAGGACATGGAAACTTCTTGTAGGAAATCCAGAGGAAAAGCTTCCAGCAGGTAGGCCTGGAACGAGTTGGGAAAGTAATATCAACCTTGATTTGAGGGATATGAATCATACAGGAGATGATTGATTAGAAAACCTTCTTCTTCCTTTCCAGATTTAGATCAATGCGACCTGTTCCGGTATGAAGTCCATCGTTTCCTTGGCCATCCCAATAATCTTTTTCCATGCGGTCTGTAGGTGTTAATCATTCTGGGTAACCTTGTATTGTCCATCCTGTCTAGACATAAATGTTCGTTCCATTAGTGATGTGCTCTTCGAGTTTATCGAGTACTGAAACTATCTCCAGTTCATTTCTTATTGACTGATTATTAGGGCTGAAAAAAGTATTGTTTACAGGCTAGGCTGCATCGTACTTAGACCGCTATATTTGCAAACTGCAAGTTGACACGCGCTACTCGGGAGATACCTCTAGTACAGTCCGCTTTGTGTAGGAATGCACTCATCTTTACATAATTTTTGTTTCGGCATTCTGATGCAATCACAAGTCACGTAAACAGGTATATTACTGAGGAGAATCGAACATACACACTCTCCGCTCCGAGCAGGCAGTGGAGACGCTCGACAAAAACATGCATTTTGTGAACAATGTGTATTGAAATTAGTTACTATCCTCATACCGATACTTTTTTTTTTCAATCCTACTCATTATGTAATCTATCCAATTGGAAAATAGAATAGGAATATACAGAGTGAAAATTATTTGAACCGATAAACTCTGTAAGGTTATAGGGGACACCAAAACAAATGTTTATCCCTAATGCCATTTTTTCCTATGAGGATTATTTAAACCGGTAGAGGGCGTATTAGCTCTTCACTTGTCATGACTGCAACTGCTGTTGTCATGACTGCAACTGCTGTTGACGGTAGGAATTGTTTTGTCCACCAGTGTAGTAGTGAATTGTATCTGTTTACTAACGGAGCGATACACCTGGAGTGAGTACACTGATATGTGTGAGCCAGTGTTGTTGGGGACTGTTTAATTGGGACATATCTTCTACCTAGGCCATTAAATGGCAGGCACTATTACAATTTTCTCGCCAGAGCATTGCCAGAATTGCTGGAAGACGTCCCGCTTCCTACAATACAACGCATGTGGTTCCAACATGACGGGGCGCCGGCACATTTCAGTCGTCGTGTGCGTCGATTCTTGAACGAACGGTTTTCAGAAAAGTTGATTGGCAGAGGTGGTCCTGTACCATGGCCTGCTCGATCCCCAGATATGACCTCTTTGGATTTTTTTGTGTGGGGAGAGATGCGCAACCTTGTTCACACAACTCCTGTTGCATCAGAAAAGGATCTGGTTGCCCGGATAGTAGCAGCAGCAGGAGCAATTAGCGATACTCCTGGAGTTTTTGGCCGTGTTAGACAGAACATGATCCGCCAGTGTAACCTTTGTTTACATGTCAATGGAGGCATTTTTGAACCTCTACTGTAATTTAAGTAATTGCGTTGTGTTAATGTGTTGCCTCTTGGTAATAAAAAATGCAAAAGTGTTTGTTGGTTTAATTAATTTGCCGCTAGAGAAATCTTCCTCTACCGGTTTTAATAATCCTCATAGGAAAAAATGACATTAGGGAAAAATATTTATTTTGGTGTCCCCTACAACCTCCCAGAGTTTGACAGTTTAAATAATTTTGAACCTATATATATGGAGAGTTTATGTTCTCGCGACCATGAACCTGTGTGTTCGATAAAGCCAGTGACTTAGTTAGATAGAATCAGAGATTATTTTTTTTATTACGAGTTGCTTTTTACCTTTCTTGAGATCTGTGTTCCCATAAGAGTATGGTTGATGTTACACGAAAGACATTAAACATAATCCATCCCAGGAGCTGTATTGTGTTGAAGGCAGTTGGAGGTTTCAAGCCGTGTGAATTTATGCCGCAGTTAAAACTGCCCTCTAACCAAACACCCTAAAATCCGGGGTGAACTTTCTTCAGTTAAACATTAGCCCCTCGCTACTTCTCTCCGGATATCTACAACCTCTTGTTTCTTACTGTTTTTTTTTCTTAGTTGCAACGTTTATCTTCTTGCCTAATTTCCCGCAGGTACAATACACTTAACAGCAGGGTACTGATTTCAACACCAATCACGTACTTTTACTGAAAGCATTGCTTACAGCGAGAGAATTTATTGATGAAACACAAGTCTAGCAACTACAGGGCACATTAGGTCTTATTTTACCGCTCAGGATCCTGTACTTATCCCTACAACTATCAGATTCCATAATACTTGTGTTCGCTAAGTGGTCAAAATTCATCATCAACATCATCATCCGGTATCATGGCAGCTGCCGCCGTCTTCCGGAAACCAAACGCCATTCCTCTCTGCCCATCCATTGATCTTCCTCCATTCCTCTGATATTCATAGCTGCTTGTTCCCCTTCTATCCAAGTTTTCTTCGGTCTTCCTCTCTTCCTCCTTTCCATTGGGATCCATTCCATAACAATTTTTGGCAATCTTTGCTCTGGAATTCTTTTGACATGGTCATACCACTGCGATCTTTTCTTTTCTATAATGTCTATGATGTCCGGCTCCTCTTGTACACCCATAATTTCCCTTATATCTTTATTTCGTATTCTATCCATTCTAGATTTTCCAGCTGATCTTCATAAAACATCCATTTCTGTACTTAAAATTCTTTTCATTTCCCTGGTAGGAATTTGCCAGACTTCAGCACCATATGTTAAAATGTTCTGAATTATGGTTTGATATATTTGTAATTTTCTATTTTTTGTAATATTTTCGCTCCACCAAACAGAGTTTAAAGCATTTATTGCTTGTTTTGTTTGTGCGATTCTATTTTTAATTTCCACTGTGTTATCGCCTGAATGATCAAATTTGTTCGTAAATAAGTGCATTCAATACTAGGTTTTAGTTCTTCTCCATTGTTAAAATTCATATTTTCCATTTCTTCTCCTATACAGAGGTATTTAGTTTTCTCAATGTTTATATAAAGTCTCCATTTTTCATATTCTTCTTTTAGTTTTTTAGCCATATCGTCAGATATGTCATCGTGGTCTTCTGCTCTTAATACCTGGTCATCTGCAAAATTTAGTGAATATACATGTGTATTTTGGAGGGTATGCCCATTTTTTGACTTTTTTTCCTCCAGTTTCTTAGTACTGTTTCGAGATAAATTATAAATAGAGTTGGAGATAAACTGCAACCTTGCCTTAAACCTTTTGTGGTCAAACTTCGATCATAAAAAACACGTCACTTTATACTCTATTATATTAGACATTGTTAGTTTTAAATTTTATTCGACAATAATAATAAAAAAATTATGAAAAGTTACACTTCGCATAATAATTTGATATTTTGCCTATATCCATAACCCATAATATTTTTTTATAATGACCATTTTCGGTATATATTAAGTACGACTGATGGAAATTTGTGTTTATAGTAGACTAGCTAATTCCCGGCGTGCGCTGCTACTCCTAAATACATGTTAATATGTTTTACCACCAGCCTTGAGCTGCTATGCTTGTCCGGGAATCAGCTTATCCCGATCATCTTGGCATCAATCAAAGAGAAAAATAGTTATTGTGAGTTATCCGTAAAAGATAAACATATGAAGGGTACAAGTAAACAACAATCTAAGTCAAGAAAAATTGAAACCTGGGGTGGATCCCATGAAACGCTCTTTTTTTTCACTCCTTAATAATCGCAACCATCGATAACCCACTGGTTCCAACCATATAATATACTCTCTGGAGAAAGTAGCAAGTCACCATCACAGTAGGCCTATATGTTTTTGAATAAATACTTAAACATTCTAAAATTAAGTTATGAAAATTGTTTTAAATGTTTAAAAATGTTACTAAATACAGAAGAAGAGTTATAATTCACAACAATAAACTGAAAAATCAAGGGTAAGTGTTTCTATACTTGAACCAAAATTTCATCTTCAGTATCAAAACTTACTTGTGAACATAAAATAATTTATTAAAGAAGAAATTTAAGAAGAGTAAAAGGCTGCACTAGAATGGACCAGATAAGAAACGAGGATATCCGTGAAGAACTGCAGATCTACTCCATAAAAGAAAAGATATTTAACAACAAGATACAGTGGAAAGAACATGTAGAAAGAATGGAAGAAAGTAGATTACCAAATAAAATCTTCCATTATTTTCCAAGAGGAAGAAGAGATGTCGGACGTCCTCGGAAGAGATGGTCTTAGATCTATTAGTGAAGACGGAACAGGCAACTCTTGGCTAAACCAGGAAGTGAAGAAGAAGAAGAAGAGATATTTATTTTATTCAATTTGAAATAACATTACTCATTAATTATTAAAATAATTAGCTCCCCTGAAGAGAATCAAATGTCGGTGCAACCCTACGAAGAGTGGAACATCACTAACTCCAAACTCCATAAATTAAACATTTACAGTTTTGTAGTTGGATGTTGAAAACCATTCGATAAATTAATAATTGTATTTAAAAAAAACCTCATATTCGTGCCCGGCATAATACCAGGTCGATGGGTGAGATATGTAGCTCCAATTACACTGGTCAACATGATTTTTGTCTCATGAGTACCAATAGTTGTACTTATGCAGTTTTTTATCGTGTTTTCAAATATGTATTCGGAATTTCTCCATCACCCACTGTTTTTTTTTCAATTTCAATTAATGGATTTAAATAATAATTTTTTAATACACTTTTTTCGTTCATCTGTCCATTGTAAAATAAAACGGGGAACACTTTCATCAGGAGATTTCAGCTGTGGAA
Source organism: Diploptera punctata (assembly GCA_030220185.1). Lineage (NCBI taxonomy): Eukaryota > Metazoa > Arthropoda > Insecta > Blattodea > Blaberidae > Diploptera > Diploptera punctata. Next base: position 6,871,640 of record JASPKZ010007251.1, on the reverse strand, counting down.
AAGAGATATCAAGGCAAATGGAATCCTAATATGCTGGCCGATTATTGTTTGACCATCAAGAGGGATGCTCCACAGGTGAAATATAACAAAAAATCGTCATTTCTTACTTTCTAGGTGAGTCCGAATGTTCGAATATTGTGTAGTTACGAAAGTAGAAAATATTAAAGTGTTTGAAATTATAAATTCCTGTCTCTAAGGAAACCTTGCGTGATGGAGAAAAGCCGATATCATATTTGAATTCAGGAGAAAAAATACTATCAGAATCACATATGTTTCTTTCCGAGACATATTTTTTTTTGTTGCTCAGTGTTATTGAAGTCCTCTGATATACAAGTGCCTCTTGTACTATCATAGGGGGAGGTGAAATTAAATGGATGCGTTGAGTAAGGAGAATGATAGAATTAAGTGTTTAGCATGTGAAAACGGGAGAATCTCCGAAAATAACCTTTCCTGGCTCCTATCCGTCCATCACGAACCCCACACAGATTGACCGAGATGCGAACTCTGGATTCAGAGATGGTACCATGAAACCACCTTTTATATGCATTAAAACATATCTTCTATGCGTCATCATGTTAACAACTTGGCAAACAGTTTGGTGCTGCCATCTCTGTTTCACATTCTTAGTAATGTATTCTAGAAGCTGTTAGTTGATGAGTTTTCTCGAGAAGCTTAATGGAAATTTATAGAACATCTTCTACAGCTATTGTATGGAAACTTTATACACACAAGATGGGATTTAAGTTGATTAGCATTAATGGACTCCAAAATAAAGAATGTTGGATAATTTCAACGAGAGTAGAAAGATTTTCTGCCTTTAAACATAAGCTTACTAAATACTACCTTACTAATCTCCTTTTCCTTGGCTTCATAGATTGCACAAACTGAAGCGAACATTTTCTACATGATTCTAGATTTGGACTAGAGCTTATGCTCCTTGCCTCTGGTTTGCGAGAGTAGCTGGTTCAAACCCGGCCAGAATCGATGAATTTTTTTAGGATGGAAAAATCCAAGGAGCAAGTCCTCTGGAGGGACTATAAGCCGTGAGTTCCTAGTCTGAAGATTTTCGGGCTCGTAAAAGATCCTTAAGCCTGAATAAAAAGGCCTCTAAGCAAAATTTACCTATCTCATCATCCTAGTAATACCTTAGTTGCTGCTAGATGTCTTACTGAGTCAATATGTATCTGCTCCTACATTGCCTGATTAGCACAATTGGTTAGTGCGTCGGCGCATCTAGAATGGCGTAGCCCAATGTTGACCATTAGCCTCCCATTTGTTGGACGTTACTAGATGAAATTAGTTTAGTTACACTTCTTTGCCCCTTGATGTCATGGTTAATATGCGGTCAATATACCGACAAAATCACTCATTCAGGGATGTCCTCCATGTCCTTGTGTGGTTAAAAAAAGTACGTGTGTGATCCAAACTTTAAAAACTCTCTCCCGATAGGTCATGTCACTCTAACACCAGTGTAGCGTGGGACACATAAAAATTCCTATAAATGATGGGTTAAACTACAATGGAAAAGAAAAGAGAAGACCAAGTATATTCGATGAATATTTGTAATTTTTTCCCCAAAATTATTTGCATGAGAAAAGTCTACCGCTGTGGTCTCGAGATGGCGTACTGCCTTGTCACGCAGTGGGCCTGGGTTCAATCCCCGGGCGGGACAAGTTTTCTGGGTGAGGTTTCTTTCGGGTATTTTCTCACCTGTAAGACAAGTGCTAGAAACTTTAAGGCCCAAACGGTTCCCGAACATCATTTGGCCATCATTATCATCATTTACATATTCACCTCTTTAGATTAAAACCTCTCCTGGCCCATCATTGCTATCATTATCACCCATCATATCATTGGGGCAGCGTAACCCCGCCGTCCAGGCGCCCCAACTTCAGAATTGGGTTGCAATGCGTCATTGCCAGTAGAGAATACCAGAAATGTCGAAATGACAAACTAGTGACATTTAATAAAAAAATAATATAATAATAATAATAATAATAATAATAATAATAATAATAATAATAATGTCCACCGCTGTGGTCTAGAGGTAGCGTGCTGCCTTGTCACGCAGCAGGCCCGGGTTCGATTCCCGGTCGGGACAGTTTTTCTGGGTGAGGTTTTTATCGGGGTTTTTCCTCATCTGTAAGACAAATGTCAGGAAAACTTTAAGGCCCAAACAGTCCCCGAAATTATATGGCCATCATCATCAGAATCATCTTTATTATCATCATCATTATCATCATCATCCTTCACCGGTGTGGAAAGCAACGGGAAGCTACCACACTTACAATTCCCTAGTAAAGCTGCAAAGCATAGCATAAAAATGCTATGATTGCAGTGAAAGACCTACCCTCGAGCAGAATTACTATGGATGGATGGAATAATAATAATAATAATAATAATAATAATAATAATAATAATAATAATAATAATAATAATAATAATATTCTCAATTAACCCATTCGCTAGGTTTAAATGCTCAATTAATTTCCTCAGAAACCGCATTTAAGTTACCGTAAATTATATTGTCTATTTTCAGACATTCAAAACAAGCAAAATTTTCTTCTTCTTCTTCTTCTTCGTCACGGTTTAGATTTATTTACTAGTCTGATCCGGCTCCAAATTACTGCTGTTTCCATCTTTTCTTTGGTCTTCCCAAACTTCTTCCTCCTCGTAGTGAATAGTTGTATGCTGCTTTTGGTATTCTATTCTCAGTCATCCTTGCCAAGTGTTCTTTCCAGTTTATTCTGTATTTCACTATTGTTGTGTTTAATTCCTCTGCTTTTAATTGTTTTCTTGTTTCTGTGTTGCGTTTTTTGTCTGTTCTTTGATATCCTGCTAATGGTCTGAGGAATTTATAACGATATTTGAGATCACAATAAGGGAAGGCCAAAACACATTCCTCTACTATTCATAAATGTTGACAAAAGGTGATGATCCTGACAAAGGATGTACAACAATATCTATATATATAAATAGAGATATATATATAGATATATATATATATATATATACTTTATTAAACACAATGTGTACATTAATTTTAAGTTAGCTTTTTACCAGTCTTTAATTACTGTGTTTAGTGGTAGAGTCCTGTTTTTACACTTCGCTAGATGATATTTGGGACATGGATTGTTGCATAATTTACAGATGCAGTCCTCCTTGGGTTCATGGTACATGTTATTCAGGTATATATTCCCATGAAATCCATGGGCTGCGAAGCGTGTGTACAGGCGTCGAAGTTCGAAGTTCGGTTGCTTCCAGGTTTCTGTTTTCATTGCGCCTCTTTCCATAATTTCTGTTGGTATCTGAGCGGCTTTGTTCTGTCTATACTCGATGACGATTCTGTATGCTTGCGTTTCCGGTAGTCTGAAAGAGTGTCTGATATCTTCGATGAAGAAGGATTCCTGGGCTATTGTATAGGCATAACTATTTCTTGTATATTTTGAAATTGACAGTGCTCTTTTGAGAAACCTTGATTTATGTACAACATATTGCGAAATATATAACAACAGAGTAAAGCGAGTGTACCTCGTCTTCTGAGTTGAAGGCCATTAAACTCTCGGCGAGTCTACCTCGTCTTTTGAGGCGAATAGGTTAATTCTTCCTTGGCAATTTCCTAAAACATTGAGATCATATGTGGATTGTTGTTGATGAAGGTGTAGATTATTGTTGTTATTAGTAATGTGAGTAGAGTTGTGACAGGTGAAGGTAGGTCAGACGGTTCGTATTGATTTACAAGACTTTACCACATCAGCACGAGGGGACGTGAAGTAAGTGTCATATCCGCATCAATGCGCGCTCTCTTTTACCCATCATATGTCACTCTCGTATTTCAAGAAATCCATCTTCAAATACAGAGTGTCTACTTGAACAACTCTGCCAGTTTCATAATGGTTACCGGACACAAAAAAACCCGTCTCGCAGAAACTGAGTAAGCTAAACGAATTCTTCAGCAAGTCGAATTTACGTTCCTATTTTGCTGGTTTATGGAATATATTTTACTTTTGCTAACCTTAAATTTAAGAAACTCAATTTATTATGTCAGCTTATGTAAATTTGTCGGACTGCAGTAAAAAACAAACTATATATATATTCTTTCATAATAAATCTGCCTGAGTGCAGGTCTTTCACTACAATCATAGCATTTTCATGCTAGGCTTTGCAGCTTTACTAGGGAATTATAGGTGTCGTAGCTTCCCACCGGTGAAGGACGATAATGATGGCCGGATAATTTTCGGGGACCGTTGGGCCCTAAGCTTCTTGACATTTCTCTTATAGGTGAGGAAAACCCCGAAGAAAACCTCACCCAGGAGCCTATCCCGACCGGAAAAAGAACCCGGGCCCGCTGCACGCTACCTCGAGACCACAGCGGTCGACTAATATATATATATATATATATATATATATATATATATATATATAACCGTTAGTTATTACCTATTGACTATTGTTGTATCATTCGGCACTCATTTAAACGAATTGTACTTATTCATTTTTCCAGTGCTTTATTACAAATATGAAATTAAACTAATGTAAAGTTACATTGCCAATTTAAAGGTTCATTGAATTGTAGGATATACATATAGCATACATTGCGACCGCTAGAGCGATTTATTTAATTTCGTGTTTCAGATAAACTGCCACTTATAATGGTCGGATTTCGGTGAGTTTTGGAAAATATCTTTCTCGTTTTATTTCAATAGCATATACAGTTTCGTCCCTAAAACACAAAATTGCGTCTTATTGAGCGATTTTAAATTTTCGTTTTAGGTGAACTCCTACTCCTATTGGTCCCCTTGAGATGCTTAATAACCTCGACCATACTTTTTAATTAATTGCTATATGACGAGTTTGGTTCCGAAAAAAATAGAGGCCGCGAGTAGTGAACAGACACACACGCATATATATTTTTTTCATGATCATTTTCGATGTTTACTAGATAGGATCGGCGAAGATCTGTAAAGATTTTTAAAAAAATATTTTCACGAAGCAATCTAAATAGCTTCATTCGTTCGGAATTCACTATTCTTAGGGCTACAAACTTGTCTTGGTCGGCTACTTAATAATATGGTATAGCTATAAAACAACTCAGAAATTAGGGACAAATGTCATATTCAAGACATAACCAAATTTATTATAGATAGTCGAAAATATTGGAAAAGTCACATAGAAAGTATGTAAGACAACCGACTTGCAAAAAAGAACTAAAGAAGATAGACCAATGGACGGGAGAAGAACAAGAGGAAGACCAGCCAAGAGATGGATAGACAGTGGATGCATGCCCAATATGCCTTCCTCCGAGGAGTGATTTTGGAAATAAACAGGATGAAAATCCTAGAAATTATGAATAATAATAAGAAGAAGATAAATCTGGTACTTAACAATGTCCTAACACCTGATGTTTCTAGCAACATGTCGCAATGTTTACTCATTGCTATGGAAAATCAATGGCAGCATTTCGGCTGACGACTGGCCATGCTTGTCTAGCACAAAACCTATACGTACCACATGCATATAATAAAATCATCAAACTGCTTGCTGTTAGCAACACTGCCATGAATTTCGAATATCTGAAAAAAATTAGTGCACTCCAGAAATTTTGGAATGGGATAAATGCACAGATATACTGGGATGCAAGAAGACATATGGAAATTGTTCCACAAATGTCTGAGCATTGGATTAAATAAATAAACAAATGAACGGATTATCTGAAGCAGTTCGCTGTCGCAAAACCGAATGGGAAACTATTTTATGTCCGAAAATTTTACCCCAGTCCTTTGATCTGTATGTAAGTTATTAATCATTATGTGTTAATCCTATATTAAAAGAATAACATTCATACTAAATTAGTCAAATCAGTGCAAAGTAACTCAAGGGCGTTAACGACAGTTTTTTAAAGCGATATGATCTACTCGTATGTATAACGAAAGATGGAAGGCATTTCCTTCAGCTTCTGTCATGTGGCTGAGTATCGAATTTTATAATTAATATAGCACATAATAAAATATTGTAATAATTAATAGAACTATATTTATAATTTATATGTTTTTAATAATAATTTATATGTAAAATACATTTTATGATAAGTTTTATGGTACGTATGTAAGTTTTCACTGGTTGAACCGCCATGACTTGAAATGATCGGTTGCCGACGATCGCTTACTTACTTAACCGCCTACCAGCCGACAAACAAACAACAAAGCCCCTCTGAAATTCCTATAGCAGTCCTGGGCTCTTAGATACTCAATGTGAGCGCCCTCTCTTTACGTAAACTTTTCTATCCCCTTTTGTTGCATACATAAACGGCATGAAGTCTGATCGGTGGGTTACGATTTATTTCGTCACCAGTACATTTCTACTAAAGCATACACATTTTGAAAGACACATCACTGAACTGGTTTGTATTTTCTCTTATCTGTTGTCAGTGCGGCAAATGTTTGTGTAAGCGGACCGGCGTTGCGCTCTGGGAGAGTAACCCCCACACCTGCTTTGTATATTTGAGCATTAGAGAATCAGAAAGATATGAATAGGCTTAGATACTTGCATAATTATTTATGCATTTCTGGTTATATGTGCGCGAATTAATGAATTCGTAAATAACAAACTAGGAATTTGGATCTACAGCCACGAAACTCATTTTACTATGCAAGTGCAATGTAATAATATTGTCGCAGATTGCTGTGGGTTCAGTTTTTACGTTGTTTTGACGTAATAACACAAGATGATGTCGAAAAATTCCACAATCATTTTATTTAATTGTATGAACTCTTCCTTATATTTCACTAACAAATTATTGTAATAATTAATCTTGTTTTAAATTTTATCGCACAATTATTTTACAGTCTCTAACGATTCCACTTGCCTCAGTTCCTTCCAATCACAGTCACTGTATCACTATCAATTCACAACTTTCTTACTCTCGTCCCTAAAGTCCAGCCGCTAGATCTCCGGCTCTGACGTTTAGGTTGTACGAGGGGTAAAAAGAGAACCTCACCCTCTACTGCCATAAGGAAATGGTTGATTTGAAAGTGGACGTCTGCCACAACCAATCACTGCTCTTGACGCCGCCAGTAGTGTTTGAAATTGCTGAGATGCTGTCAGCTGTAATTCAGCTAACCACATACATAAAGCCGCTCCTCTCACTGAATATCCATATGGGCAACACTGTCGTGAAAACGTCAGAGCCGTAGACTCAGTGACTGGACTATAGCAATATTTATACAGGCTGGGGACGGAAACTTCTCGGCAACTGATTGACACTTTTGCAGTATGGGAATTTCTGACATCGATCTTTGCCGACAGACTATATAGAGGCTTAGAGAAACCTCGCGCCGTAGCCGAGCGGTTAAGGTAGGAAGCCTTGGCGCAGAGCTACGGGACTTGCGCTGGTTCGAGTCTCCATGGGGGAAGAAATTTTCTCATGGTATTTCGGCCAGTATGGGACCGGTGCCCACCCAGCATCGTGAGGCAATTGGGTAGCTACAATAAGTAGCGGCTCCAGGTTGAGGAACCAGCTATAACGGCTGGGGGACTCGACATGCTAACCACATGTCACCCCTACACTGGCTGTTGATCATCTACCTCTGTGATTGACACATGTGGATGTGAAGGGCCAGCAGCCGGCTGGTAAAAGGGCAACTGAAAAGTGGAAAGACCCTCAATCGGAGAGAAACCTCTGAAACGGGAGTCTAGACTCATCAGTGATCTGCGCAGGTCTTTCGACTCGCGAGACATCGACTCACGAATCTATTTTTACCAATGCGAGACCACTATTCTCTCCGTAACCCGCGAAATTTAAACTCCGCTAGTACGATGCGTCACAATATAGCTATTACAATTCAAGGCTGGAACACAGTGTTTTATGTATGAGTTGAAATGAAGAATGTTTCAACGTGTTCGTAAAATTCTTCTATCTTTGTATCGTAAAATATTTTATTTCATACTTACTTACTTAATACAGGCTTTCCACTTTACAGCAGTTTGCCCTTGATTCCTGCTTTCCAGATTTCCTATCTTCCCATTGTCCATCTTCCATACCTCTCTTCATTATGACATCATATATTCCCTCATACCATGCTCTTCTACTTCTCCCCTTCTTCCTTCTGCCTGGTACCATCCAATCCAACATCTGTTTAGGCCACTGGTCTTCCGACATCCGTTGTACATGTCCATACCGCTGTAAAGCTCTCTTTGTTATCCTTTCAATAACAGTTTCTTGTGCATCCATTTCTTGTCTGATATATGTACAGTTTGAGACCAAACTCTGTGTGTTTGCGGGGAGAAGTGTGGGGAGTGGGAGGAGGTACACTTCTATGATTCTCATATACTAATAGCTGAGTCAGCAAATTCCTTTCAGACACACGGAGCTGGGTCCCGAGCAGTATTTCTAATATGTTGTAGCCTGGATATTCTCATACTTCTCCGTAATCCATCCATTTCTGTCGCCAAGATTCTTTTCTGCATCCTTTCGTTTATTGTCCAGCTTTCTGATACACATGGAAGTATACTTTCTATTATTGTCTGCATAATCTCTTTTTTTGTTTTTCTGGTCAAATCTCTATTCCATAAAAGACCATTCAGGGATCTAATCGCTTTCCTTGCACAATTTACTCTGTTAATAATATATTTTTCACAAGTACCAGATTTATCTATTATAGATCCAAGATATTTAAATTCTTCAACACGTTTAATTATCATATTATTTATTTGTAGGTCTTATGAATTTCCTCCGATTACCATATATTCTGTTTAATATAATTTATCTTCAGTCCACCTACCTCAAATGCATCGACCAACTTTCTAATCATATATTCTATATCTTCTTTATCTTGTCCTATTATAATCTGGTCATCAGCAAATAATAAATTGTGCAATAAACGGTCATTAATGTTGATTCCCATTCCCCTACATGACTTATTCCATTTCATTAATACATCTTCTAAATATATCTTGAACAATGTTGGTGACATCCCGCATCCTTGTCTTAATACTTTTGTTATATCAAACTCTAAGTATACTCTATTTCCAACCTTAATATTTGCTTTACAATCATACATTCTTTTTATATCATACTATGTTGAAACTCTTATCTTTAATTAAATTATTAACGTTTTTTAAGTAACATGTCATGTGTACTTTATGATGTTCGCTTTAAGGTGATTGTGAAATTCTGTTAATGTTTCTAAATAAATCGAATGATGCAGTAGGGAAACATGATCCCACATCGACCTGAAGTTAGATACAAGTAGTAGTATGATATATTTTTGTTAATGGAAAATAGAGAATAATGCAGGCCTAAACTTAATAAACTAAGATGTTATGTTATCGAAACCTTGTTACATTAACCCTTCATAAATAATTTAAACATTAATCTAAGGGTATAAAAATGTTTGTTTGTTTGTACTTTATGCGCGGCCATATCGTTGATCTGATTTTGGTGTTTTTTTTTTTCAAAATGTTCAGCAGATTCCCGGGATGAACATAGGCTGTAAGAGGGTTGTGATACTTAACTCCTACACCCTTAAAACACCCTTTCTAGTGAAAAACGTGAAAAGGTCCCTTTTTTGCCCTTAAATGTCTTTACGCTGCCTAAATGATAACAAATACACAAAATTAATATACACAGAACTGAATATCTCAAAAAACTCTACGTCCCGTACCGTAGCCGAGCGGTTAAGGTAGGAAGTCTTGGCGCAGAACTACGGGACTTGCGCTGGTTCGAGTCTCCATGGGGGAAGAAATTTTCTCATGGTATTTCGGCCAGTATAGGACCGGTGCCCACCCAGCATCGTGAGGCAATTGGGTAGCTACAATAAGTAGCGGCTTCAGGTTGAGGAACCAGCTATAACGGCTAGGGGACTAGACATGCTAACCACATGTCACCCCTACACTGGCTGTTGATCATCTACCTCTGTGATTGACACATGTGGATGTGAAGGGCCAGCAGCCGGCTGGTAACAGGACAACCGCTGAAAAGTGGAAAGACCCTCAATCGGAAAAACTCTACAAAAAAGTCCGCGGCTGCATATGTTTACCTTTTAAGGATAACTCACAATAACCATTTTTGTTTTTCATTGATGGCAAGAAGATCGGGAAGTAGATTCGCGGGCAAGAATAGCTGCGCACGGCGGGTATTCTTTATGGATAACTCAAAATAACGAATTCTGTCTTTCAGTTCTTCATTTATGCAAAGTACATCGGGATGCATAAATTCCCGGGCAACGCTGGGTAATCAACACGGGGTATCTAAAAATAATAACGATATACATATATATATATATATATATATCTTCTTCTTCTTCCTTCCAAGTATTAGGCCAAGGCCTGTTACGATCCTATAGAAAATTTTCCCTCCCCGGGAAATTCTCGTATAAGACTTGAAAGCATAATAATAGTCCCTTCGGTTGGTTGCTGGCCAAAGGAAGGCAAGACCAGTGATGGGGCTGCCATCTTATAGCCTCTGGTCAGGCTTTTCTGGAGAAGAAAAGAAAATAAAGGAAAGAAGAAGTGGAAGAAAGGAAAGACTCCCTAGCCCTCGGATGCCCTAATAGCGTCGGGGTCGAAAAAAAACAAGAGTTAACCAACAGAGGTTAGATAGTAAAGTTAAAAGAGTGCAAAACACAAGTAAGTGGAAGAAATGTTTTGCTCAGCTTGGGCACCTTGTGGTCGCCATCCACATTATCCCCTAGATGAGGACCCCTGAGGGTATATATATATATATATATATATATATATATATATATATATTTATATATCCTTTTATTTATTCAACTAAATGCAAAAACCCATTATCATTTATTTAGGTGTAGCAGCGCACGCCGGGTATTAGTTAGTCGGTTATAAAAATAATGTTTGATTTGGCATGTCTTGAAATCTAATACACGTTATATAGATGTATTTGGATAATTTACTGCAATCGGTAGTTGAATTGTTTTCGATATCGGAAAAGGATAGGTTAATATGTTTTACTGAAATAATATTGATCAGATCTGATTGAATATAAGGTAAATTATTTCAACAATTTTCGTGTTGTCAAGTTAATTATTGGTCCCATGTGGCATTCAATTTTCTTCATCAGAGTATAATGTTTTCAGTATGAGGTATGTGAAGTATGCATAGCTGTTTTCTGTTCATTGAAAGGTTTCAAATTATAGTAACACGTCGTGAACAGGATTTAAGGGTAAGCAACGCCTATTTGAAGGTGATGGGCCGAAATTGCTTCGTGGGGATAGTATATATATATATATATAGATATTATAAATATATTTTTGACATTTGGCAATGAAGGCAAATATGATATGAAAAGAAAAATGAATGCTTGAGTCGGGATTCGAACTCGAGTCTGTAAAGTCTGTACCTTTAGCGCTCTAACCAACTGAGCTACTCAAGAATTCCAATACAAGCATACAATTTTCTTATACATGTAGTATTCTCAATTCACACAAGAGGTAGCTGAAATTGTTCCAACTGCCATCTCGCGGCTAACGTAACAGTTAAGCAAATTTTTAAAGAGAATATTTACTTTATAGCAGTAACGCTTTTATATATATAGATATTATAAATATATTTTTGACATTTGGCAATGAAGGCAAATATGATATGAAAAGAAAAATGAATGCTTGAGTCGGGATTCGAACTCGAGTCTCTAAAGTCTGTACCTTTAGCGCTCTAACCAACTGAGCTACTCAAGAATTCATTTTTCTTTTCATATCATATATATATAGCCTATATATATATATATATATATATATATATATATATATCATTCTTAATATTATGTTAATATGAATCACTACTCGCTACATTTTAATAATAATAATAATAATAATAATAATAATAATAATTTTTTTATTTATATACAGAAGTTTAATGTTTACACATCTTTCTGTGCCTAAAGTTTGATGTTTCTTTTCCACTCGTGTATGTCCTCCAATCATCTTGCTCTCATTCCAGCTCTTATGTCCTGCATCCACGAGTTTCGAGGTCTTCCTCTCCTCCTTCTTCCAGGTGGGCACCATTCCAATGTTTTCCTGGGTAATATTTCTTTTTGCATTCGTCGTACGTGCCCACACCAATTTATTTGCTTATACCGTCTATAATCTACTATTGAATAACCAATATTCATTTTTTCTCTTATGACAGTATTTCTTATTTTGTCTAATATTGAACATTTTGCTGCTCTCCTCAAGAAATCCATTTCCATCGACATAAGTTTTTGTTCTAAGTTGTTGTTGAATTTCCAAATAATAATAATGATGATAATAATAATAATAATAATAATAATAATAATAATAATAATAATAATAATAATAATAATAGTTTTATTTTATCTGGCAGAGCTAAGGGATTAAGCTTCAACCTGATTACAAAAAATACAAAAATTACTGTTACATTTAAATTACAATAAACAAAATTATTACGTAATGTATTTACAATAAAATTATTATGTACAATATATTTTGATTTACTCTAGATTTAACTAATGAAATATAAAATGTATAAGATGGAAAACAAGTTTAATGACATAGAATAAATTTAGTTCTGGAGAAAAAAATTATCAAGTGACTAAAAAAGCGTGACTTAAAAGTGTCACGTGTGCGGCAATCACTGATATCTTAAGGAAGGGAATTCAGGAGCGGACGTATTTTTATGTTAGCGAAAGTTGAGTGTAGTTAACGGTTTGAGAACTGTAATATTTCGTTTTCCACAATCATTTTAATAACATTAACATATCAAATTCGACATAGTTTGATATACAATTCTTTACCAGTCACATTTTATTACGTAGATATTTGTGACTAGAAATCATTTTTATGTCACTTGCTGGAGTGAGGATATTGTAATGATTCTTTACAAACTTCTCTGTGACACAGTTTTCTATGTAAGATTCTGAAAGCTCTGTAAAGCTGCTTAAGCCATCGTTTCTCAAGTTCATTTAATAACTTAATCTCTAAGCTACTGAATTTCCTCCCTCTTCAGCTTTTTTCTTTCATCCTTTAATTTTTTTCTGTTCTAATTTCATACTTCGCCGAATACATTTGTTCTTAGTCTTCTTTGCTTGATTCTTCTTTATATTACTTCATTCCCTTCCTTTTTTTATTTTATTTATTTCCTTTCTTTTTAACTTTAACGTATTCCAGTGGATTGAAACTATTGAGGTTGTTTGCATGAAGATTTTTTTTACAGATCTTCACGATCCTATCCAGTAGATATCGAAAATGACCATAACCAAAATTATCGTTTTATTATATACAACTTTCCTCTTTAGAGGATTGTCTCAAGGATAAAGTGATATAGAAAATTAGTTTCCTAAATTGATGAAATACGTTTGTAAATACATTTAAAAAAATCAAATTGTTATTGAAGTTTACATGCTATAAAGTAGGTATTTTGTAAAGTTGGTGTACTAAAATTGAAATTGATCCTCTAATGACAATTTTAGAAATATAAATTCTGTCCAAATCTAAGAAATTCCAAAATTTAGCTAAGAATCCTGGTATAGTACTTCTTGCACCGATCATCAATCCTGTGACAGTTATACTATCTAATTGGTATTTATCTTTGTAATAGTCAATTGTTGGCTTTCTTTTCACAGTCAACTTCCTCTAGAATATGGTCTAAATGCAATAATATTTATTCGTCTATTACTTCCATTAGTGGCCACACCATGAACTTCCTCATACATCATATCGATTTTCAGTGTTTATATATATATTTTTTTTTCTGGGTAAATTTTTTTCTTGGATTTGTCGTATGTGTGTATATATATATGTGTGTGTGTGTGTGTGTGTTTTAACGCTCTAGCGCTCGCAATTTTTGTTTTATCGGAATAAAATTTAGCTTATAAACAATAAATTAAGAAAAAAGTGATGTCGAATTCGTTAGTCACAAAATTCGAATCATTATGTGTACGAGCTCACTTAAAACGAAAATTTAAAATCGCTCTAGCAGTCGTAATACTTTACGTTTCTCATCGTAACTCAGTATGTGTTAGTAATGTAAAACGAGGAATGGATTTTCCAAAAATCATCAAAATTCCACCAGTAGACACAGAGGTTTATCTGAAATCCGAAGTTAAAAAATTGACTATCAACCGCCATGTTTGGTTCGTCGCAATATATATCATAAAATTTAGTAACTCTTAAATTGACAATGGATCCTATAAGATGTATTACTTATTTAATCCTACTTTTTTAAAATTTTAATAAAGTTGTTGAAACATGGATATGCAGGTATTATTTAATTTGACCTCAGATTATACAGCAATATACAATACATAGGTAATAAGTAATAACTCAAGGTTATGCATGATTGTTTTTCACTGCAGTCCAGCACTTTTAAATAAACTGACATTAGAAAGTGAGTTTCTTCAATATAACAACGTAGGCAAATATACAGGGTGTTGCAAAAAACACCAACAACGGAGGTGAGGTGGTATATTGCGATAAGTTGATCATTTTTTAATAAGGTACCTATGATGCTTTTTCACACTATGAGTAGCTAACTTCTCAAGAGTTCCGTTAGTTGGATTTCAAGACTCAATACTTGACAATACTGTCACAGTCACACCAAGTTTTCAAAATATCCACCTCCCATCTCATTGCAGTGCATACATCGGCGGTGTAGTGATTGGAGCACACGTTCAAATATGCCAAGCCTCGTTTGAATTGTTTCTGTGGATTCGGGCTATGAGATCCATACCTGACTTTACTGGAGTCTGATAAACAGACTGTTTTATGTCGCCCCACAAAAAGTAGTCGAGAGGGTTAAGATCAGATGATCTCGGAGGCTCTGAGACTGGTCCACATATGCCAATCCATCGACATGGATACGTGGTATCCAAATCTCTTCTCACATTGGCATAGAAGTGAGCTGGAACTCCGTCGTGTTGCAGCCACATTCCGTTGCGAAGCCACGTATCACAGGTTCCGTACCTGTGAGGTGTTGTCAAGTAATGAGTCTTCAAATCCTTCGAACTAACACTGATCTTGAGACATAATTAACTAGTCATTGTGTGAAAACGTATCATTTCCGGACATTGGTACATTATTAAAAATGGTCAACATATCTCAATGTACTACCTCACCTCTGTATATATATTCCTTAAACAAAACAAAAAATGGGACCATAAATTTGACTTTCTGAGGAATTAGCTTAGTTTGCGGAGTTCCTGCACGATGGATTTTTTTACATTATTTCTGTATTCCCTATTCCCCATCTCATAACTCCACAACAATGTACTCTCTCGAACTGGAGTTCATTTCGACTGGAAATCGTTAGAATTACTTAAGATAAATATCCATTTATATTTGCTTTATTTTTTGGTCCGGATACGGTATTATCACCATGTATTAATATTAGTGGTTCTTGTTTAATCATCATAATGTATGTACATATGTAACTATATACCCCTTACATCCCTCTTGGAGTCATGTGTGCTCGCCACGGGTTTCTTAACCAACCTATTTTAGTTACGCTTTTTTCCCCTATAGATGTCAGTGAGTGACATGTGATCAGCACATGAGCGGGATTTCTTGAACAAGTTAATTTAATTACACTTATTATTATTATTATTATTATTATTATTATTATTATTATATTATGTCAATGAGTAACATGTGATCGGCACATCGCCTCAATCCGACATCTAGTAGGCAACTAAAATATTAGTTTGGTTAGGAACTTCGATTAAATTTTGCACAGAGGAACTAATTTATGCTTGATATTCTGTTACAAGCTCAAAATTATTCTGACTTGGGACCCATGGCTTAAAGTCCCTCCCGGAAGATTTCTCCCTTGGATTTTTCAATCCTAAAAGTGCATCGACCCCGGCCGGATTTGCCACGTGTTCTCCCCATCGCAGACTGTGAGACTTAAAAAGTTTTTATTACATCTTGTTTAGGGCTTGAAGTAAACATCAGTAAAACTATATATATATATATATATATATATATATATATATATATATGGTCACATATACGTATACAAATACATCATTTAATGAAAATGGACCGTTAATGACAAATGAGGGAAATTTAGAAAAAGTGGCTGAATTCAAATACATATTAACAATGGTTACAAACAGGAATAAGGTGCAGAACGAAATCAAACATAGGCTCACTTTTGGAATAGGCTATAATACCATTATGTATTACAGGACTCTTGCCATCCCAACTTCTATAAAAAATATAATAATAAAATTGTTATTCTCCCAGTTCGGAGTGTATAGATGCGAAACATGGTGTCTTACTTTAAGCGGGTATGGGGGGAGAAAAAATTACGAGTATTTGAGAATGAAGATCTTAGGAAAATTTTTAGACCAAAGAGAGACAAACAGACGGGTGAATTGAAAAGACTACAATGCAGTGAGCTACATGACCTTTATGGGAAATCAGGTGTAATTTCAACAGTTAAGTCTTTTGATTGCGATAGGCCGGACATGTGGCACGAATTGGGAATGGAAGAGGTTTATTGAAACTTCATGTAGGAAACCAGACGGAAAACGCCCAATAGGTGGGTCATGAATAAGAGGGGAGAATAACACTATCCGTGATTTGAGGGGGGTGGAGTATTAAGGGATTTATAGGAAAATATTAGCTCAGGATAGGGATGTACGGAGACCTCATGTTCGTGCGGCCGTGAACCTCCTGGTACGTAGATGGCAGTGAGTTACTTGGAACACTAAATACTGTAGAGATCAATTCTGGTAATGCATGCTATTTTACATTACAGAGACTCTTGTCCAACTTCTGAAAAAAAAAAGTTAAACTGAAAATATATACAACTGTTATTCTCCCAGTTATATTGATGCGAAACATGGACTCTTACTTTAAGAGAGGAGAAAATATTACGAGTATTTGAGAATAAAATTCTCAGGAAACTTTCTGTACCAAAGAGAGATGAAGGGGCAGCCGAATGGAGAAGCCTGCACAACACTGAGCCACGTGATCTTTATAGGAATCCAGATATAATAAGAACAATTATGTCTCGCAAACTACGATGGGTAGGACATGTGGTACCAATGGGGAATGAAAAAATGGCATGGAAGATTCTTGTAGGAAAACTAGAAGGAAAACACCCAGTTAGTAGACAAAGAATGATGTGGGAGAATAACATTTTAGTGAAGTAGATTATGCAGAAGAATGGAAGAAGAGAGAATGCCAAAGAATATAGTTAATTGGAAAGCTAATGGAAGAAGTGAAAGAGACAGACCTAGAGAACGTCGGATGGATGGAGTGAGAAGAAGTATAGAAGCCAGAGACCTCAGGGAAGAAGATCCTCTAGTTAGGAACCTCTGGCGACAAATCATTTTGGGTTGAAGGAGAAACACGGTATTGTGGGATATTCCGAATAAAAAAAATATTATGCAGGAGATTATTGGAAGACATTAGCTCAGGATATGGGCGTGTGGTGAGCTTATGTCCGCGCGGCCATGAACCTACGGGTCCGATACTAGTGAGTTAGTTGGTTAAACAATGGTTATATTAAAAACAAATTCAAGATCTGATTAACGCAAGAACTGTCTTTTTTAATCAATTGATTTCAACTCAGGTCTTTTTCCAGAAAGTTTCTCAATTAATAGGAAATCTTTAAGACATTGGAATATTAAACCTGTAAGGAATACGAGTGTTTGACCTTCTATCTCTTGAGGTAATTTTGTTTCTTTATTGGCTTCCTGCTTTTGTATCCTTTGTACATTTTGGAGAGAAGTGCCATCTATCTGGGCACATTGTGGAGAGCGCTTTGTTGAGTCGCATGAAAGGCCACACTCCTTTGTCACTGCCCCATTGATTCTTCCTTTCAATAAATACCATCCCACGAAGAAAGAAAACTTCTAAGCACTATTGAAAAAACTGATGATTGATTTTAAAAGACGGAATCGATGTGTAATTAAAGTGGATTGGTTAAGAAGTAGCATTTTGACACTCTTTATTTAGATATCGTGTTTAAATCTCGATACCGGATGACTTCCAATTTTAGCTAGCATGATCAAATTCAACACTTTTGAAATTCATGTTAAAGCACCGTTGAGGTTATGTAATAAGATATATAATAAAATATGGGTTAAGCATCGAAGATGCTTTGGAGGCTTGGCACGGGAAGACGGCAGCAGCTGTAAAAACCCGCAGATATATATATATATATATATATATATATATATATATATATGTATATATAAATGAATGTTTGTTTGTTTGTCAGTTTATTTGTTTGTTTCTTCGTACTTCATGCACGGCTATACCGTTGTTCCGATTGTGAAGGGGCTTTTTACAAAATGTTCAGGAGATTCCCGGGATGAACATAGGCTATAAGAGAGTTGTGATACTCAAACTCCTACACCCTTACAAATCGCCCTTTGTAGTGGAAAACGTGAAAAAAGTAGCTTTTTGGATACTTAAATGGCTTACGCTGCTTAAACCATAAAAAATACACAAAATTAATGTACACATAATTGCATATCTCAAAAAGCTCTACAAAAAAGTACCAGACAGTACATGTTTATCTCTTATGGATAACTCACAATAAACATTTTTGTCTTTCATTGATGCCAAGAAGATCGAGACAAGTATTTAGATTCCTGTGCAAGCATAGCAGCACATGGCAGGTTTCTTTAACGGATAACTCACAATAACGAATTTTGTCTTTTAGCTCATTTATACCAAGAACTTCGAGATAAGTACATTCCCGGGCAACACCGGGTAATCAGCACGGGGAATCTTAAAATAATTACGATATACATTTATAATTATTTTTCATTTCACTTATTCAACTAATCATAAGAAGTACATTAATTTTCGTCTTTCAGCTCATTTATGCCAAGAAGAATGTGATGAGTAGGTTTCCGGACAACGTCGGATAAACAGCACGGGTTATCTACAAATAATTACGACATACATTTTTCCTTTTATTTATTTAACTGAACATAAAACACTTAATTTTCGTATTTCAGCTCATTTATGTCAAGAAGTTCGGGATAAGTAGATTCCCGGGCAACGCCGGGTAATCAGCATGGGGTATCTAAAAATATAAATTTATAACTATTTTTCACTTTAGGCCCCTACTTATTCAACTAAACATAAAATCTCATTAATTTTCATTTATTTTGGCGTAGCAGCGCACGCCGAGTATTAGCTAGTACATTATAAAATTGGTACCTGGTAAGTCAGTCGTCCTCAACTAAATTATTAACTTCATCAAGTTTTTCCAATATGGAGGCCTCTCAAAACAATGTTTCATCTTCTGCATTTTATCTGATACTATTTTTGAAAGCCTCCATATTGGAATAACTTGATGAAGTTAATATTTTGGTTGAGGACGACAGACATACCAGATACCAATTTTATAATTAATATCTTATGGCCAATTTCATTATTAATTCAACTAATTAACTAATTGGCAATATCGAACCCGTAGGTTCATGGCCACGCGGACATAATCTCCCCATATAACCTTATCCTGAGTTAATGTTTTCCAATCATTCCCTGTATCGCAGTAATATAATGTACGGTTAAAAACTATAATATAGTTACCTTGTAGGTCCGTCTCCTCAACTTAAGTTCTTTTAAAACTCTGTAGGCCTTTCGGGACTAGTCCCATCATCAGCAGAATGCATTAGGTCCGTTCTTGTTGACCCTTGTTGAAGCACTGACTTGGTTGTGAGAATTTTGTACAGAGGATTGTGTGGATTAGGTGTGTATTCATTGAGAATCAGGTTGCTGTTGATTTCTCTTAGGATTGCGATTTCCTCCAGTATATTTATTCTCGTTGGAATGTTTTCTCTATGTACTATTGTGAGGGTGTTGTCGATGTTATGCATATGGTGTCCAGCTTGGATTACATGTTTTGCATAACTTGATTTTCCTCCATTGTAAACGAAATCTCTGAAATGTTCCTTGAATCTAATGTTGAAGCTTCTGTTAGTTTTCCCAATGTAGAATTTATTGCAGTCTGTACATGTTAATTTGTAGATGCCTTTATTGTCGAATTCATCTATTTCTTCGATGTTGTTGTTTATTAAATTGTTTAGTTTGTTGCCAGTACTGTAGGATATATTAATGTTCTTATCGAGCTTTTTTAGTGTGTTGGCCAATTTTACTAGTATCCATTCCCTGTATAATCTACTTCCTTCAAATCATAATTAATGTTATTCTCCCACCTCATTCTTGGTCTACGAACTGTGCGTTTTTCCTCTGGTTTTCCTACAAGAAGCTTCCATGCACGCCTTTCATTCCCCATTCGTTCAACATGTCCTACCAGACTTATAAACTGTTCTTATTATTTAGAATAGAATAGAATAGATTTATTTAGCCTGGTGGAGTTAAGGCCATGTGGCCTTCTCTTCCACTCACCAGAACAAGCATATGTTACATATGAATACAAAAAAATACAATAATAGTCATATTAAACAGGACACACATATGTTACACATGAATACAAAAAAATTACAATAATAATCATATTAAACAGGACAAACATATGTTACATATGAATACAAAAAAAAGTTACAATAATAGTCATTGAACAATTAATTATCTGTCATATTGAATAATAATGAAATTAATGTCTAATAATAGAATGAAACTAAATACAATTAATTAAAATAAATTAATTATACAATGAATAAAAAAAGGAATAACAGCTCGAATCTACTATGCATAAAAAGAAGAGAAAAAAAATACAAAGAAAGTAATAAACTACAGTGAATTAATCTACGCTTTTTATACAAGGCATTAGGTAAATATATTAACAAATCCTAAGTCTATTTTTATTAAATAATGCAAAAACGCATTATTAATTCTTAAAAAGTAGTATTAGTGAGTTGTTTCTGTTAGTGATTTTATTTTCAATTTATTTCTGAAAGATGGTAAAGTTTGGCAGTCTCTGACATAGGGTGGAAGTGAATTCCATGTTCTAGCAAGAGATACTGTAAAAGATTTCGAACAATAGGTAGTATGATGAGGAGGGATATAAAGGACACTGTGCTCAAGGGATCGGGTATCTAAGTTATGTGTATCAGAGAGTTTAGTGAAGCGGTGTGATAAATAATAAGGTAATGATGTGTGTAATATGTTATAGAGAAGGCATAGGGAATGGATGGTTCTACGATCTTGAAGACGAAGCCATGACAATTGTTCCAGGGATGGTGTAACGTGATCAAATCTACGTATACCACAAATAAAACGTATGCAAGAATTGTGAACAGGTTGAAGTCTTTGGGTAAGAACAGTATTTAGGTCAGTAAAAAGAGTATCAAAATAATCAAAATGGGGCATTGCAAGTGTTTCTACTAGCATTTTTATTTATGGCTTCGTATAGAGACCATGTAGTTCACTATTGTGTAGTCTTCTTCATTAACCTGTCTGTTCATCTCTCTTTGGTCCAAAAATGTTTTCTAAGAACCTTATTCTCAAATACTCGTAATCTTCTTTCCTCCCTCAAAGTAAGAGTCCATGTTTCGCATCCGTTTAATATAACTGGTAGAATAATAGTTTTATATATTTTCAGTTTAACGTTTTGTGAAAGGAGTTGGGACGTCAGGAGTCTCTATAATGCATAATAGCACGCATTTCCGGAATTGAGCCAATGTTTAATTTATTTGTGCATCTCATTCTTAGGACCTATTTGTGATTATTGTCCCTAGGTATTTGAATTCAGCCACTTCCTCAAAATTTCCCTCATTTGTCATTAGCTGTCCATTTCCATTATATAATGTATTTCTATGTGTGATCATATATTTAGGAATTAAATAGTGTTGCGGACAGCATAGTGATGGAAATCAGTCAAACTTCTTTAATTTAACTTCACAATTGTTTACACAAAATTTCTAAATGTTCTATATTTATTTCACATTTCTATACTTTGTACACACACTATAATTTTCCTAATAGAGTTTATTTCTTATTCTGTTTTATAATCGCTCGGTGTAACGTCATTTCTTTGTATGCAGAGGGTCCATATTCGATCCCGGTCGGGACAACATTCTTGGGTGAGGTTTTTTATGTTTTTTCCCCTCAGCTTTAAGGTAAATGTCAAGAAACGTTAAGGTCCAAACATTCCCCTAACATCATCTGGCCTTTACGATAATCTGTATCATATTTGCCTTGTTTATTATGAATGAAATATTGAATAGTGTATATTTTCTTAAATGTTCGTGTTGTCTCTGAGATGGCCCTAGCATTGAGCTGATGACTCGTTCATGTTCTTGTATGGCATGAAACGTATGTGTGTGATACAGAGTTAAAAATCATCTTCCGACAGGTCGTGTTCCTGTAAGGCCCGTGTTGCGTAGGATATATAAAAATAGGAAACTTACCAAGAGAGAAAGCGAGAGACATAATTAGCTTAATTTCCAATAAACATTTTATTTGTTTATATATGTGAAGTATTTTGAATGTTGAGCTTTTTAGAAGTGGTTTTCTCAAATGTTGCATTCCTAATGCAATACATAGGAAGGCGGTGGATTTCTGCCCACATATATATCAGCGCTTGCAACTAAAAAGAAGAAAAAATTGTGGGTCGTGCCTTGATAAAGAGTGTCATCTATTTTCACACACCATTTGCAGTGGAACCCGTACTGCTGTTGTTTCCAGGAGAGAATCGACAGGAAACTGACTGTTTCTCTACTCTCTACAGTGTGAACGTAAAATGATGTCAGAGTTTGCAATATAATATTGTTCTGTTTCATTGTAAATGTTAGTCAAATATGGATATTATCCATAACATAGTTGCTTAATGAACTATACTACAAGGTAGTAAGAGGGGTCGAGTCACGATGAGTTCAGAATTTTGAATCTCACTTAAACCATCTGGCGGCACCATGATCCTGGAGACGGGTCAATCTCTAATGGAAATGAGTACTTGACGAATGATCTAGGCGGCCGTCACGCAGGGCTGATAACATGGACGATATTATGCTGATTGTCTAGAAAGATGGGAATCTTCACGTCTACTATCTCAAGAGCCTGTATTGGGACCATCTTTCTTTTGCCTCCTAATCAAACACTCGTACTTTTTTTTTCTCCATTTCTTGAAGGAAAAGAACATGTTTCACGTAGATATAACTGTAAGAATCGGCATTTTATACATTTGTTTAACAAGCTATAGGATTCTTTCGAGAGAAGTCCCAGTAATAAATAATAACACGCGTTTTCAAAGTTGAAAAACATTCGCCGCGCAGAAACTGGTTGAAATAAGCAAATTCATCAGCGAGTTAAATATATGGCGTAGTTTTGCTGGTTTATTGAATATTTATTTATTTTTTTAACCTTTAAATTGGAGAAATTCAATTTATTATGCCAACTTATTTAAAACCTATAGGGGGCAGAGCTGTAGGAAGACCGAAGATCAGGTGGGAGGATGACACAATGAACGAATCTAAGGTAAATGAAAGTGACTAATTTGAATACGGCAAGAGACAGATTGGCATGGAGGAGGATTGTTGAGAAGGCCAATTTCACTTTTGAAGTTCGCCTTAAGATGTTGATGATGATGAACTTATTTAAATGTGTCGGATCGCAGTGAAAACGAGTATAACTATAATTTGACACAAAATTAAATAATTTCTACCGGTTCATTTTTCAATCATTTAATTAAAAAATATTAATTAAATTATTGTCCACCTGGAAGATGAAAGAGAGGAAGACCTAAAATCTCGTGGATGCAGAAGAACTGGAATGAGACAAGAGAATTGAAGGACATGGAATCAATGGTTAGGGACGAGTGGAGAAATGAAATAAAACTTTAGGCGCAGAAAGACATGTAAACATTGGAAATCTATATACAAATTAATTAAATTAAACCGATATATCCTATAGAATACTATTACTTGCCAGTTTAAGGGCTAATTCAATTGTATTATATACAGACAAGCATACATTTCGATGTATGACATGACAGTTGTTAGAGTTATTTTTAAGTTTTCGTTTCACATGCAATTCTATTCATAATAGTGCGATATTGCTGGTTAATGAAATCAACCTTACATTTTTTTTAATTAATGGCTACGTGCCAAGTTTGGTTCTGTTAAAACGAAAATTGCGGCAGCTAGAGCGTTAACAAAAAAAGAAAAAACACACACACACACATATATATCGATGTTACAATAATTAAATTTAACATTAAGCAATGAAAGCTAAATATGACACGGAAAGAAAAATTAATGCCTGAACCAGAATTTGAACTCGGGACCTGTAACCAACTCTATACGTTAGCGCAATACCAACTTCGTTATCCATGTATCACAGTGTAAACATTAATTTTCCTTTCCTTCTCATTACAATGCTTTCTTGTGTTATAGAAGCCGTAAGATGGCACTGTGGGCTTGTCCATCAGCCTCTTATGATTGAGAATTGTATATAAGGAAAGGGAAATTAATGTTTACACTGGGATGCCTGGGTAGCGAAATTGGTATCGCGCTAACGTTTAGAGCTAGAGGTCCCGGGTTCAAGTTCCGATTCAGGCATTAATGTTTCTTTTCATATCGCACACACACAAACACACACATAAACTTTAGTCATGGTCATTTTCGGTGTTTACTAAATAGAATGAGCGCAAATCTGTAAAAAAAATCATGAGAACTACCTCAATAGGATCATTCTTTCAGAATTCGCTGAAAGGTAAAGTGATCCCACTACAGGCCTCAGGAGGCCATTGGGATAGTAGGATGTTAAAACTCCCATTTTACTAGACAATCGGTACAAGATTTCAGTCGGATTGTCACCCCTGCCTGACGGCCGCCTTTACATCTAGAACAAGAATCTAGTACTCATTTCAGCTAGAGTCTGAGTCAACGCTAGGTCGATAGTGCCGCTAGAAGGTTTAAGGCCAGGTTAAAAATGCTGACCCCAACGGGATCGAAGCCTATATTTAATTTACTTCAGGACCTCGTTTATGTTTGCTATTAATTTACCTTTTGATTTAAATTTTGTAATTTTTTTGGGACTTAACGCTATATCACATGGATGGAATGTATTTTTGGTTTCATTATTTGATTTCTCTCTAGTTCTATTTTTTTTAATGAGGTAAATCTTAAAGAAATGATAAAAGTAATGAACCTCTGAGAAGTTAGGTGAAGGATAAATTGAAAAAGTTTGTACGTCCCTAACAATAAGGGAGTGAAATTGTTCTATATATAGAAGACTCTACTACATATGGCAGAGTTTCTGAAGTCTTGGAATAATTACTTCAAGTGCACACAAGTGCTGTAAAGGGAGCTCACATAAATCTTGTCAACTTGAGGTTGTAAACATGTGCTGTCACCGTGCATCCAACCACAATCTGCTCACATTTTCCGTTTATGGAGTTTACTTTATCTTATTCAACGTAAAGCGTGTCAGTAAAGATGTTTTAAATGCATCAACAGGGCTAACAGGAATATAAAATTAATTCGGTAAACGCATGTATAAATGATGATGATAATAATTCATTCATTTTGAGAAATTTCCTCATCATTGAGCGTTTTCTCCAACCAATCTTAGTAATTAACATGAATTAAAAAAATAAATACATAAATAACTACGGACTTATAGACTGTCAGTTTGTAACAAACATTCACAAATTTCCCTTAATTAAAGTTCTCCATCGTTCTCTGTCCTCTGTGTCTTCATCCGTTACACCAAATTTCCTCATTGAATTTTGAATGTTATTCTTCCAGGTTGTTCTTGGTGTTCCTTTTCTGCTCCTTCTTTCAATTTTCCATGTATAGACACTAGACAGCCTTTGGAAATCTTCTATCCTGCATTCTTCTTAGTGTCTATACCATTTTAGCCTTCTGTGTTCATCTCATCCATTATACTTTTCTCTGCACGATAATAATAATAATAATAATAATAATAATAATAATAATAATGCTTTATTTTAGCTGGAAGAGTTAAGGCCATAAGGCCTTCTCTTCCACTCAACCAGCTAATAGTAGAATTATACAAAAATTACATACTTAGGCCTATTACAATTTTAAGATATTATTAAAATACAGACTAAACACAATACAATGATGATGTGATCTAATACTAACAAAAACACAGAATATAATAAAATTAAAATTATATAAAATAAGTATCTTCCTAGATGATGATGATAATAATAATAATAATAATAATAATAATAATAATAATAATAATAATAATAATAATAATCTGCAGATGTACAGAACATGTGACATGAATGGGGAACGAAAGACGGACATGGAAACTTCTTGTAGGAATACCAGAGGGAAAGCTCCAAGCAGGTAGATCAAGAATAAGTGGGACCAGCCTCATGGGCCAGTGTTCCTGACTACTGTTTATAAGGTTCCGGTCAGACCTTAGGAATTTTTCCTTAAAGGGAATTATTCCTGTGGTTGCCCATGGTCTGGAATTTAGGTTAAGTTTAGGTTAAGTACTCTCCTGGTGCTTCATTATCATTTATAACCCATCATATCACCGGGGTAATGTAACTCCGCCTTCCAGGTGCCCCAACCTAAGAAATGGATTACAATTCTGCCAATGCTAGGGGGGAAAGTCACAAATGTCATAAAATACAACCTGGTGGCATTAGACAAAAAAAAAAGTGGGAGAGTAATATTAATCTTGATATGAGGGAGGTGCGTGCCCTACGGTAGTTGGTTAAAGCAATACACTGTAAGGCGGAAGGTCAGGGATTCGAATCGCGATTTATATCCGCGCGGCCATGAACCTGCGGGTTCGACAGTGCCAGTGAGTTAGTTTATTAGTTTCATTATAATTATAATATGTATTTTTATTAGGGCTTTCTTTCTGTACTACAGTAGTTTTT
Organism: Diploptera punctata; assembly: GCA_030220185.1. Lineage (NCBI taxonomy): Eukaryota > Metazoa > Arthropoda > Insecta > Blattodea > Blaberidae > Diploptera > Diploptera punctata. The sequence goes on along the minus strand of JASPKZ010007251.1, from coordinate 6,844,868 downwards.
CCTTAACTCTAAAGTTATTATATGCTTCCAAAATTCCTGTCTTGCACATGTTCTTCCGACAATTATATCTGATTCATATTCCACTTGATCCCATCCATCCACTGTTCCTATGTATTTTCCTCTTTTCCTTATGCCTTCAACATTCCATTCCAAAATAATTTTCGGAATTTTTACTTCTCCCATTCTGATACGTGTCCAAACCATCTCAATTTTCGGTCTTCAATTAATTCAATAACTTTCATCTTCTCTCTAATTCTTTTGTTTCTAATAATATATATTTTTTTTTGCTCCTTTACTCCAATAATCCATTTCTGTATTAATATAATAATAATAATAATAATAATAATAATAATAATAATAATAATAATAATAATAATAACAACTAATTGACACTATCGAACTCGTAGGCTCATGGCCGCGCGGACATTAGTTCTCCATATATCCTGAGCTATTTTCCATTCATCACCTTTATAATCCATTTCCCTCAAAACATACCTCATCATCAGCATCTCCATGGTAAGCCCATCATCTTCCCATCTCTACAGCCTTGAGGCTGGTACAATTGTGCTTGTTTTGTTAGCCTAGAAGAGTCCATTCTTAAAATGTGTTCATGCCATTTTTGTTTATAGCTTTGTATTTTTTCTTTTAGATTAACAATTTTTAGTTCTTGCCTAATTGTTTCACTAGGAATATTATCTCTTAGAGTATATCCTGCAACGTATCTAGGGAACTTCATCTCTGACATTTCTAGTAATTTTCTGTCTGATATATTCATGGCCGAATTCTCTGATTCCTATGTCACAATGGGAACTGCCATTACCTTATAAAACTTTTACATTGTTTCTTTTTCAAATCATACCTAGTTATTCTTTCACCTCACTCTTTGTCTACCACCGGGCGTTTTCCCTGATTTTCCTACAAGGAGCTGCCGTGCACCTCTTTCATTCTCCATTCATACCACTTGTCCTACCCATCGCAGTCTACGAGACTTAACTGTTATTATTATATAGGCTTCATACAAATACCATGTAGCTCACTGTTGTGCAAGTCTTCTCAATTCGCCTGTCAACTCTCTTTGGTCCAAACATTTTCCTAAGAATTTAATTCTCAAATACTCGTAATCTCCTTTCCTCCTTTAAAGTAAGAGTCTATTTTCACATCCACATAATATAACTGGGAGATAACAATTTTATATATTTTCAATTTAACGTTTTTTGAAAGGAGTTGGAATGTCAAGAGTATCTGTAATGCTAATACCATGCATTTCCAGTATTGGGCCTATGTTTAATTTCTTTGTGCATATCATTCCTGTTTGTAATTATTGTTCCTAGGTATTAAAATTCAGCCACTTTTCAAAATTTTCCTCATTTGTCATTTGCTATCCATTTCCATTAGGCTATATAATGTATATCTATGTGGGAACATAAATTTAGTAAAATATTATCATTGTCTTAAAACAAACTGTGGAGGAATGTGGTATATATTTTGACATTCGTATTGTCGGTATTGGTAGAGTGTGCATTTTGACAGAATCTGAACGTAGAAACAAATAGTTGCGCGGTGGCAGGGACTATTTTATGCATGAACAAGTAGAGAATGGCGTTGGTTCCATACGTTCAACGTCAGAACATCATTTCTCTTGCAAGACACGACACTCCAGGGAAAAACTATCTTCTGCTGTTGTTTTATATCCTGACTTTGTTTTTTGTTCGTCAACAAACCCCATCTCTTGCTCCCACTTGCCCAATGGTCCAGAAGTACGAACCCTTACAAGGAAATAGAAACAGTTCACCAGATGTTATTTCTCACGCGATACAACTTTCTTTTTTCAAACTGTTTTTCATTTTTCTTTACATCATCATCATCATCAACAACAACGACAACAATCTCATAATTACCAACACTGAGGTTATTGTTAAATATTTAAAACAATAAAAATTATTTCTGTAATGGAATTCGTCCTCAACAAATTAAATAAATAAATAAATAAATAAATAAATAAATAAATAAATAAATAAATAAATAAATAAATATGTATATATATATATATATATATATATGTCCACCGCTGTGGTCTCGAGGTAGCGTGCTGCCTTGTCATGCAGCGGGCCCGGGTTCGATCCCCGGTTGGGGCAGTTTTTCTGGGTGAGGTTTTTATCGGGGTTTTTCTTCACCTGTAAGACAAATGTCAGGAAAACTTTAAGGCCCAAACGGTTCCCGAAATCATATGGCCATCATCACCATCATTATCATCATCATCATCATCATCCTTCACCGGTGTGGAAAGCAACGGGAAGCTACCACACCTATAATTCCCTAGTAAATCTGCAAGCATAGCATGAAAATGCTATAATTGCAGTGAAGGACCTGCCCTCGGGCAGAATTACTATGGATGGATATATATATATATATAGCATGATAAGAAAAATAAATGCCTGGACGGGATTCGAACCCGGAACTCTGGGTCTGTACCCCAGAAAAATAAGTGTTTGAATTGGATTCGCCTGGTGGTATAATGGATACCACGCTGGGGTACAGACCCAGAGTTCCGGGTTCGAATCCCGTCCAGGCATTTATTTTTCTTATCATGCCATATTAAGCTTGCATTGCTCAATGTTAAAAATTTAATTATAACACACACACACACACACACACACACACACATATATATATATATATATATATATATATAAGGAATGAAAACAAAAATAAATGCCTGGACTGGGATTTGATACTTCAGTGCGCTACCACTTACGCTATCCAGACATCCTAGCACAAACATTTATTTTTTCCTTTATATACGAGGACAAGTCAATATTTATCTGCAATGTACATGTGTTCTTTGTTACGAGAGGTAGCGGAAACTATATACATACATAGTGTTCTGGCGAAGAGCAGGTTTTTCATAAGTAATGCCACGAGTGATTTCGAATTTATCTAGAGAATTTGGAAATCAGGAGTTGTATTTATTACGACTATTTAACGAATAAAATTAAGCTGTTTACTCACAAATCATTATTTAACTATAGTTATTTTAAAATATTTATGTATTTAATGTAAACGGCGATGTTTGAAAACATATGAGAAACCATTCGTACGCTTCATTTGCTTCTTTTGTTCATCACTGCAAGCATATCATATTATTTATTTGCAAAGGATGGCAATGTCGTAAGAATGCACGCTAGTGGAGAAATTTATAACCAACATCATAGGATGTCCTATGATGTAAATATGTCAATTATATTTTTCTGCAACGTCATTTACTGGAAAATAATTCGTATAAGAAAGTTAAAACAGTGTTTTTTTTTTGTTTGGTGTATAATCAATTGCTAGAATTGTTTTATATCATCTCCCACATGCGCTATCTGCTGACATTCATGCACTATATATACAATCTGGTAGCCGTATTTCTTAGAGAATCAGTCACTGCAAAATAATGCTGTGACCTATTCAGAATGTTAAAAAGGAGCAGCTTTCTTTAATATTATAAACTTCAGTTGATAAATTCGAGGCGAAACACGGCTGTGATTGGTTGTAAATAATAAATCATTGAAATGTGATTGGTCATTGACTCCCATTTGGGCACGAGTTAAATAGTCATTGCAAACTCAGCATTCTCCACTCTTTATTTTAACTCAATTTTCCTTTTTGTATCCACATACAAACCATTAATTTTAATATTGTCTATCATCTGATGTATTTTCCTGGCTGTAACTTTCTTTCCGTTGACCATTCCTTCTGGGGCATCCGTCAGCAGGCATTTTCTTCTTAGCCAGTGGCCAATCCAATAACTTTTCCTCTTCTTTATGAGTTCCTGCATTTTTCTTCCTTCGCCAAGTCTCTCTAGCACGTCTTTATTTGTTATTTTGTCTGTCCATTTTATACGATGGCAGATATATATATATATATATATATATATATATATATATTATTATTGCCTTGGGGATCCTGAATCTAGCCATTCTTGAGACATGTTCCTTCCAGTTTAGCTGATATCTGGAGATGCAGTCCAGTATTGGTGACACATTAAGTTCTTGAAGGATTTCTACATTTTTCTTTCGATCCCATTTGGTGTAGCCAGCTGTTCGGCGCATAAATTTCATCTCACAAGCTGTAAGTCTGCTTTCATCTCTCGTCCTTATAGTCCACGCTTCACTCCCATAACATAGGACTGGTCGAGCCATTATTTGATAAAGACGAGTACGAGTTGATTTTTGCACTAATGAAGGTTTTAAAACTCTATTAATTATTCCCATTGATTTGTTGAATTTCACAATTTTCTCTGGTAAATCCAAATTTTCAATAAAAGAGAGTTTATGTCCTAAATAAGTAAACTCATTAAATTTTATTATTTAAACAAATTTTGCTCGGTATTGGGGATTTTCCACAAAATACCACTATTTTAGTTTTATTGTTAGATAATATATATATATATATATATATATATTCTACCCGATAGAATCTGTGAAGAAGATATGTAAACATTTTTTTTTCAAAAGCTTTTCATGATAAAACAACCTCAATAGTTTCATTCTTTCAGAATTCGCTAAAATTGGGAAGTTCCATAAACTAGTATTGTTATAACAGATGTTTGTTCATCAGTCACGTGGGATGAGGCATTTCACATGTTACATATAACTTTTAATTTCCTAACCAAACTTTTCGCGTGACATTTTGAAATAATGCACTAGTTTATCATTTACTGGACTTGCTGCCAGATATTCAGTTCGTTCCAAAATTAACTTCAATTCTAAAACGACACATTCTCAATGAAAAATGGTCGAATTTCAAAATCTGCATGTAAAATCCAACACATCTATCATGTTTATGCTTTTACATGGTATAATGTGCTAGTCGTGTTTATGATGTTTTTTTTTAATAGCATTGTTTTTCTACTTGTAGAAAAATGTACGTCACTCAGGAGCTGTGTAAACTAAGCTAATTCCTCATCAAGTTAAATGTACGGTTCGATTTATCTGGTTTACGGTATATGCTTTTTGTTTGTTAATCCTTAAATTGGAGTAACTTGCAAGGGAACTGTCAACCATTGCATACCAAAACTTACCTTGTAATTTATTCCAGAGAAGCATTGTGATATACAAATGACGTGTCCAAAAAATTCTGCCTTTTGTAACTGGAACGCACTATTTTATTTTTATTATTTTTTATTTAAGAGCCTCGGGCATAATGCCCTTATCCCCGGGTCTGCTCTTGTTCCTAACTACTATCTTATCTTTACTTATTTTTCTTTGATTTATGTATACGTAAAGCCTTTGAAATAATTGATGGCGCACAGATAATTTTCAAGTCACAGAATGAAGCCACTGCGCATGACCAGAGATCAGCTATTTGGTTCACAAGTATACAACTATTTGAGAAACTAAATCAGTTTTATTTCGTTGTGTGTCGTGCAATGGAAAACAATTTCGTGTAAATAAGTAGTGCGGTAAATACTGAAAATAAAATAAAGCAAAAGGAATGAAACAAAAGAAAGAAAATTAATTGAAATAAGGACGAGGGAGAGAGAGAGAGAGAGAGAGAGAGAGAGAGAGAGAGAGAGAGAGAGAGAGGAAAGAAAAGGATGACAGCAGGATTGAACACGCGGCGACCTCATGCATGGGAAATAGAAGCTCCCTCCACTAGACCGCAACCATCTGTCCTAGAAATTGTCTGTATGAAGCGATGCAGTACTTCAGGACTTACTTGTATAATGAAATTAGATATTAACTTAATTTAAATTAATCAGACGCATTTTGTATTAGTAGTGGAAATAAATAATTTAATTTGCCATGTGTTTTGTACACAAAGTAATGAGACGTTACAATCGTTATTCGTATATATATATATATATATATATATATATATATATATATATATATGAGTTGTTTCCTTTAATTTATTTATTTCCATATATTCCATTCCATAGTAATTCTGCACGAGGGCAGGTCTTTCACTGCAATCATAGCATTTTCAAGCTTGTTTTGCAGCTTTACTAGGGAATTGTAGGTGTGGTAGCTTCCCATTTGTTTCCACACTGGTAACAAATGACGATGATAATGATATGGATGATGATGATGATGGCCGGATGATTTTCGGGGACTGTTGGGCCCTAAGCTTCCTGACATTTATCTTACAGTTGAGGGAAAAAACCCGAAAAAATCTCACCCAGGAGCCTGTCCCGAGCGGGAATATTTCCATATATATACAAATGTATTTATATAACGAAGTCTGGTAACATATAGGCATTATGAAAATTAACGACGTTATTAAATAATAATAAATAAAACAAATAAAAAAATATATACTTGACCAGAATTGAACGTGGGCCCGAGTCGTTGGAAAAATGGCACCTTACCGACTGCTCCACTGAAGCGAACGATACGAATGCTGCATGAAGAGAGACTCACGACTTCTGCTTTATACTCAAACGAGACAGAATATGTAACAACGTACTGATGTGAATCGCTCTTCAAAACTCAAACTTTCCATCACCAAGAGTTGTGTCATCATTTTTTTCGAAGGCTGTACATTTCGGCTTATGTGAGTTAGTGTTTGCGTGTAATTGTGTTGTTTGTGTAGTGTGTGTTGATTTTGGCGACGTTGTTGTCGCCTGCCTTGTCTTCGTTGTTCTTCCTCGCTTTTCAGTCCCAGAACTCTTCCAAGATATGATGATCTTGAAGAAGATTTTCGGGCTGTAGGCCGTGGTCGTGAGGCTTGTAGTTCCCCGACGTTTCGCCAGAGACTGCGTCTGGCATCCTCAAGGGTTGTCTTGAGTGTGAGGCTTGTAGTTCCCCGACGTTTCGCCAGACGCAGTCTCCGGCGAAACATCGGGGAACTACAAGCCTCACGACCACGGCCTACAGGCCGAAAATCTTCTTCAAGATCATCAAAGCAACTCCGGCCGTGAAAGTCTACGTGAATACATCTTCCAAGATACTTTGTGAGGGACTTGAAGGCTTCCTTCCCGGTCCAGAAGTCGAGGGCGAGCGACGATTGAGTTCCTCCAATTATGAATGCTTCTTCTAGCTCTCTCCTGAGTACATTGTACTACTTGGTACAATGATAGATGACGTGGACTACATTGTCCTCTCTGGGGTTAAGACAGTCGCAGAGAGGTGAGTCTGCACGTTCCTCTTTTGTATAGGTTGGAGCGGAATAGTTCACGGCCAGAGAGCACCTGTGTGGAATGATGCCTCGGGATTATCCACGAAGGCACTAAAATCCAGACCAAATCTTTCATTTAGGCCTAACATATAGGGAGCTAATACAATCCTCTAATGGTAGACTGGGCAATCCTTACTACCCGCCATCTGCACCTTTCCCGACTCACTTCACTTAAATCTTAACTCATGTAAAGGCTTACATTTGCTTCGTTCAGTGGGTTGCTTTTGCTAGATTCTGGCTTCGATTTTCGTGCCTCGTAATTAAAAATGGTAGTTTTGACATATTGATACATTACAAGAAATTAAAGGTAGGTTTTTGCATTTAATGGTAGACATTTCACTTGTTAGATTTATTTGTGAGAATTTCTATGCATCGTCCAAGTGTGCTGCAAACTGCAACCAACTCGCTTGCTATCAAGAAAGTTGATAAAAAGATTGAATCAGCAATTGTTGGTACACCAAGAATGGGGTAAGATAATGACATTAACCATGATTTGAGGGAAGTAGATTATACGGGGAATGATTGAAAAACATTAGCTCAGAATAGGGATGCACGGAGAGCTTATGTCCACACGGTCATGAAGCTACGAGTTCGATAGTGTCAGTGAGTTATTTATATATGGAGCTTCAAAGTATTCTAGGGCTGTAAAAGTAATACCTAACATAACTGTGAGGAAATACCTTTTAGAGCTTCATTATAATTTGACGGTGTTATGCTTCAACCGGCTATGTGCTATTATGTAAGTTTCGAGAAAAATCTCGGGTGTTCCATAATTTTGCTGCAACATGCATACATATATCATAATCATAATACATAAAAGGCACTACACCCACTTTGAGCCTTTTAATATAGATAGATCATCGGTTGATTAATGTCTTTGACATCGTCCGATTCCCAATAGCCAATTTTGTCGGTCCATTCAATCTCGTGGTTGTAGATGTTTCTTCTTCATGTATAAATATATTCCCTGACTCCAGGAGGTTTTAGGTCTTCCTCTGCCTCGTCTTCCCTCAGGTTTCCATTTCAAAACACATGATATTAGGCAATCCTCTTCCATTCGCTGGACATGTCCGTACCATCTTACTTGCTGAGTTTTAATATAATCTAAAATAGTGTCTTCGATCTTCTTTTTCTCCCTTATAACTGAGTTCCTATTTTTTTCTCTTCTTGAAATTCTTGCTGCCCTTCGTATAAAATCCGTTTCCGTTGCCAAAAGATACTTATTTATTTTTTGTTGTTAATGGCCAAAGTTCTGCTCCATAAGTAATGATGCTTTTAACAATTGTATGATATATGTATTCATTTTATTATTATTATTATTATTATTATTATTATTATTATTATTATTATTATTATTACTTATATTTTTATCCCACAATATTCCATTGAGGCAAGCAATTGCAAATTTTCCTTCATTATTTCTATTTCTTATCCCAAAAACTTTAAGGCCAAAACGGTCCCCGAAATCATATGGCCATCATCACCATCATCACCCTTCACCGGTGTGGAAAGCAACGGGAAGCTACCACACCTACAATTCCCTAGTAATAATAATAATAATAATAATAATAATAATAATACTTACTTACTTACTTACTTACTTAATTACTCACTGGCACTATCGAACCCGTAGGTTCATGGCCGCGCGGACATAAGCTCTCCATACATCCCTATCCTGAGCTAATGCTTTCCAATCATTCCCTGTATAATCTACTTCCCTCAAATCAAAGTTAATGTTGTTCTCCCACCTCATTCTTGGTCTACCAACTGGGCGTTTTCCCTCTGGCTTTCCTACAAGAAGCTTCCATGCACGTCTTTCATTCCCCATACGTGCAACATGTCCTGCCCATCGCAGTCTACGAGACTTAACTGTTAATAATAATAATAATAATAATAATAATAATAATAATAATAATAATACTTTATTTATTCTGGCAGAGTTAAGGCCATAAGGCCCTCTCTTCCACTCAACCAGCACAAATAGAAATAAATATTCGACAAATATAGATATACACTATACTAATTATAAACAGTTAAAGATACAATAAATGTAGCAATGTAAATGTCATGTACAAACAACATTTTATACGATAATAACAATAATGATACGATAATAATAATAATAATAATAATAATAATAATAATACATATAAATATGATACATTATACAGGAAAAACCAATGAATATATATATATATCTTACACTGGGTAATAATGAAGTCGAATTTAGAGCAAATATAAATTTAGATTTCTTTTAAAATATGCCAATGTCCGGCAGCCCCTTATTTCTTGTGGTAGGGAATTCCAGTTGCGAGAAGTGGAGATGGTATATGACATGGAGTGATGTGATGTCCTATGTTGCGGTATATTAAGTAAGAGACTATGTGGTGTAAAGCTGCAAGCATAGCATGAAAATGCTATGATTGCAGTGAAGGACCTGCTCTCGGGCAGAATTACTATGGATGGATTTCCTCTCCATAGTTCCCATTTTTATGTATTTTAATTCCTAAATATGTGATCTCACTACAAGGTTTTATTGTTTCTCCAGTCTCCAAAATTAAATTTTGTTCAGGTTCATCAATTGATAAATATTTTTTTTCATGTTCATATATATATAATATGTAATATAAAATTAAAATAATATTATATCACACCTCCGGATTCGATAGTGCCAATGATTGTCCTTACATGTGTTATTATTATTATTACTAATATTATTATTGTTATTATTATTTATTTTATTATTCCGGCTTTTACAATGAATATACATTTTTCCGGTACCCATGTTCACAGTTAACTACACATTTGTTTCAACACATTTTTCTATTCTTGTCTGTTCATCCATATATCTTCCTCTATTTCCCATTCCCTCTTAGTTTCATTGATTCCCTGAATCCACGTAATATTTGGTCTACCCTTCTTTTTCCTTCCCTGTGGTTCCCAATCCATGATTATCTTAGGTATTATTATTATTATTATTATTATTATTATTATTATTATTATTATTATTATTATTATTTAATACACAATTGATCTTCTTGGTGATACAATATTAAAATATATATACAGTCAATATGCCCATTTCACCAATAAATGTTTAAAATGGTCAACAAGTTTCTACAGCCAAGCTGTCATTCTCAAGACCAGATATTGACAGAGTCAATATCTGGTCTTGAGAATGACAGCTTGGCTGTAGAAACTTGTTGACCATTTTAAACATTTATTGGTGAAATGGGCATATTGACTGTATATATATTTTATTATTATTATTATTATTATTATTATTATTATTATTATTATTTACATGGAGTAGGTCTTGATACATGTATAGTTATCATGGATCAGCTTTTCGCCATTTTGTAGCAATGTGTTGCTGAACCGGCTTGAATATTTAAACGACTCAGAATGTTGAGACCATTTGATTCGACTTGTAGCAGAACATGATGCATAATGAATTGTGTGGCGACGAGGGGTTGTTTCGTGTTCTGAACTCTCACTGTCACTGTTCTCTCTAATTACTCATCAGGAACTACCCCTCTGCACGAGATAAATAGCAGACCATTTAATGGCTACCATAATTTACAAGCCTTGTCTTGTTTCGTGCAATGCAACTCAACGGATTATCCTTTAGACGTTGTATCGCCAACTTACTCAATTGTGTTTTAAGTTCTTCGTCAAACTTATCTGTAATTAGGCACCACACTGTAGGCTTGTCTTAGGACTTTATCCAAGCAATAACACAATATTGTTCATCTCTACTTATGTTAACCGGTTACAGCGCAAAAAGTTGAATCCCAATTTCTAGATAATTTTTGTTTTAAAATGACACTTAGACGTGTTCAACAATAAAAACAAAGATATTGCAGACCACTAAGAGTAAAAATCTCATTAGAGAATAAAATAATAGAAAAGGTGAGAATTTTAATTATCATAAGTAATACTACGAGTGATTTCCAAATTATTTATCTAGAGAGTTTTGGAAATAAAGAGTGGCATTGTTAGGATTATTTAATGAATAAAATTAAGCTGTTTACTCACGAATCATTATTTAAATATACTTATTTTACAATATTTATATATTTAATGTAAACGGCGATGTTTGAAAACAATTGAGAAACGATTGGTACGCTTCATTTGCTTCTTTTGTTCATCACTGCAACCAGATCATATTATTTATTGCCAAAGGAACGCAATATTGTAAGAATGCACTCTAGTGGAGAAATTTATAACCAACATTATAGGTATTAATTAATTTGATGTCCTATGATGTAAATGTGTCAATTATATTTTTCTGAATGTTATTACCTGGGAAAAAAATACATTTAATAAAGTGCAAACAGTGGTTTCTTTTTTTGGTGGTATAATCAATTGCTCCAAATGTTTTTATATTAATTCCCGCATGCGCTATGTGTTGACATTCATGCACTATATATACATCTGGTAGCTGTATTTCTTAGAGAGTCAGTCACTGCAAAATAATGCTATGACCTATTCTGAATGATAAAAAGGAGATGCTTTCTTTATTATGATAAGCTTTAGTTGGTAAATTCTAGGTGAAGCACGACTTTGATTGGTTGTAAATAAAAAATCATTGAAACGTGATTGGTCATTGACTCGCATTTGGGGTATGAGTTAAATAGTCATAAGTAATGCCACGAGTGATTTCCAAATTATCCATAAAGTCTCGACTCACGAAGTGAGGAGTGAATTTATCCAGAGAATTTGGAAATCAAGAGTGGCATTTGTTAGGACTATTTAACGAATAAAAATTAAGCTGTTTACTCACAAATCATTATTTAATTACAGTTATTTAAAAATATTTGTATATTTAATGTAAACCGCGATGTTTGTAAAGAAATGAGAAACGATTGATACGCTTCATTTGCTTCTTTTGTTCATCACTACATCCAGATCATATTATTTGTTGCCAAAGGATCGCAATATTGTAATAATGCACCCTAGTGGAGAAATTTATAACCAACATTATAGGTATTAATAAATTTCTGATGTCCTATGATGTAAATAAGTCAATTATATTTTTCTGCAATGTCATTTCCTGGAAAATAATTCGGTTAAGAAAGTACAAACAGTGGTTTCTTCTTTTTGTGGTATAATCAATAGCTACAAATGTTTTTATATTATCTCCCTCGTGCGATATATGCTGACATTCATGCACTATATATACAATCTGGTAGCCGTATTTCTTAGAGAGTCAGTCACTGCAAATTAATGCTATGACCTATTCAGAATGTTAAAAAGGAGGTGCTTTCTTTAATATGATACACTTTCGTTCATAAATTCCAGCGAAAACGACTATGATTGGTTGTAATTAAAAAAAATCATTGAAATATGATTGGCCAATGAATCCCATTTGGGACATGAGTTAAATAGTCGTAATTAATGTCACGAGTGATTTCCAAATGGTCGATAAATTCACAAGTCACGATGTGTCGAGTGAATTTATCTAGAGGATTTGGAAATCAAGAGTTGCATTTGTTAGTAGTATTTAACAAATCAAATTAAGCTGTTTATTCCATGATTATTTAAATATAGTCACAGGTATTTTAAAATATTTATATATTTAATGTAAACAACAATGTTTGAAAAAAATCAGAAATGTGAGGTTATGTTCATTCACTGCAACTTGATCATATTATTTATTGCCAAATAGGATCGCAATATTGTAAGAATGTACCCTAGTGGAGAAATATTGAAACACATCAAACTATATATTATAATCAACATTATATGTTGCTTATTTATTTTTTTAGCAAACAACTCAGTAAAATCAAGGAATCTGTCCATTATTTGCTATATTCATTGCATTTGTTGGAGAAAAATAATGCTCTGAGCTGTTTAGAATATTAAAAAGGAGGAGCTTTCTTTATCAGAAAAGCAGGAGTTGATAAAGAGAAATCGATAAAGAGCGATGTGAAACACTACTGGCATTGGTTGTAAAACAAAATTGATTGAAACATGATTGGTCATTGACTACCATTTAGGGCATGAGTTAAATAGTCCAGGCAATGTCACAAGATTGTTCATCTTTAGTTATGTTAAACGGTTACAACGAAAAAAGTAGAATCCGAATTTCCAGATAATTTTTGTTTTAAAATGAAACTTAGACACGGCCAACAATAAAACAAAGGAATTGCGGACCACTAAGAGTAAAAACCTCATTAGAGAATAAACAATAGAAAAGATGGGTAATTTAAATGATCTAGTATACAATGTGACATATAATGAAAGTGAAGACATTCTTCTTCTTCTTCTTTTTCTTCTTCCTTTCCAGGATTAGGTCAATACGACCTGTTCCAATCTCAAGTCCCCATTTCCTTGGACGTCCCAAAGATCTTTTTCCATGCGGTTTGTAGGTGTTGATCGTTTTGGGTAATCTTGTATTGTCCATTCTGTCTAAACGATCTTTCGATTACAAGCAAAATAAATTGAATTATATGTCTGGCACCATAAAACAAAGTTTCAAAGGAACTAGAAAGGAGACACTTTTGAAATTTTATGAAACTGGCGGTTCCAACACTACTATATGGATCGGAACACTGAACGAAGAATTAAAACTTATGAAATTAGGTTTTTGAAGGGAGTGGGTGGCTATACAATAGCAGGTCGGAAACGAAATGAAGATGTGTACATCGAGCTAAATGCAATCAACCTATTAGATAGGATTGAATAATACAGAGACAAATGGATGAATCACATTTGTAGAATGGATAACAACAGAATCCCGAAACAGATTCTTCACTACAAAACATAGGACGAAGAAATGTAGGAAGACCCAGTAAAAGATGGACAGACCAATTCTAGCATGAGATCTGAACAGCCCTTAAGATCTAATACTTGATGCTGATGCTGCTACTGACGATTATGAAAAAATTGAGAACTATGCTGAAACAAACATGAAAATAATTTATAAAGCAGTATTTCACATTCCCATGGTATCTTTACCTTGTCGTGGTGGAGTGGCTTGCGTGCTTAAATGATCCTGAGAGCTATGCCGGCGGTAGCATTGCTGCCGATAGGGTTACCCATGCCGGACTGGTCGAAGGTGATAAGCCAGACAAAAAAAGTACCTTGGGCGAAAGAGTGACGATCTTTCACCGTAAAAATACAACCGTCAAGAAATGCGGACATGGGTTCATCTGGGGTAAAATTTTCCGGAGGTCAAATAGTCCCCCATTCGGTTCTCCGGGCGGGGACTACTTCAGGGAACCCATGCCAAAGGGGGAATGAAAGACGTGCATGGAAACTTCTTGTAGGAAAGCCAGAAGGAAAACGCCCAGTTGGTAGACCAAGAATGAGGTGGGAGAACAACATTAACTTTGATTTGAGGGAAGTAGATTATACAGGGAATGATTGGAAAGCATTGGCTCAGGATAGGGATGTATGGAGAGCTTATGTCCGCGCGGCCATGAACCTACGGGTTCGATAGTGCAAGTGAGTAAGTAAGTAATTAAGTAAATATTTCACATTCCAACTCCATTAGTTTACAACATTTTATGTCGAATTGCTAGCTACAATGCAACGCTGAGTGAGCTATTTTTTCTTTGCGCATGCATACGTAGGGTATAATATAACATGACTAGCCAAGTTAGCGTACAATATACTGTACCTTATCCGCTCGTACAGATCCTAACATGAACAAACGCCAATTGTATTCTTCCGCCATTCGCGCCACAATTTCTGTCACTTTTGACAGGGAGATGACACAGCAACAGAAGACTCAACACTTTTAGCCATTTTTTTTCATGAGAATCGACTCAAATGTATCATATGTAATAATCTATTTTAAGTTATAATTATTGATTAAGTATATTTTAGAATATTTTCTAATGTTTTGAATATTATTATTTTCATTTACGAAGAATAACAAGTATATTCAGAAGACATATTTTTAATTTAATGACGGGAACTATTTTTTCCCTACTTTTCCCTACTTTTCGTACTTATTACTTCTATTCGTACGATAGTATCCATTACCAATGGAAAGCGAGCAGGTCACATGATTTTATTTTGACGAGGATCACTTTAAGAGCAGTTAGGCTAGTTTAGAGGAGTGTGCTATTTATTTAGTCAGGTTTAGATTAGGGTTAGTTAATATACATCAGATTAGCTTACAGGGGTGTGCAATTTATTTAGATGGATTTAGATAACGGTAAGTTAGTGTACACCAGATTAGTTTACAGTAGAGTGAAATATGTCATTTTTTTAGTTAGGTTGAGTGAAGACAAGGTTAGTGTACACCAGGTCAATTTACAGCAGTGTCTTAATTTATTTAGTTTTAGTTAGCAATTAAGTCAAGGTCAGGATATAACACCATATACATATTTCCAGAGGGAAAACGCCCAGTTGGTAGACCAAGAATGAGGTGGGAGAATAACATTAACTATGATTTGAGGGAAGTAGATTATACAGGGAATGATTGGAAATCATTAGCTCAGGATAGGGATGTATGGAGAGCTTATGTCCGCGCGGCCATGAACCTACGGGTTCGATAGTGCCAGTGAGTAAGTAAGTAAGTAAGTAAGTTACGCCAAATTAGTGTACATCAGATTATTTTTTACGCGATAGTGCATTTTGTCGTACTTACAGCAATGGCGACCATGATTGAAAGTTCAACTTCCTACATTTCTGCGTTGCCAACCTAAATAACTATGCTGTAATAAATAACTATACTTTAATATTACACATGAAAAACCGCGTGTGGGAAGTAAAACCATTGCCCTCTATGTATACTACGTGCAATGTATATGCAAAAAAAAAAAAAACTATCCAAAAGGTAGCGTTAATATGCATTATACGAAACAAATCACTGTATTTTAAATGAACTGAACTTTATTTGAAACAATGTAAAACAATAAATATGTACTTGCCACAATTTTATCACTATTTGGTCTCACGGCCTCCTGTACTTTCAACTAATAAACATTGCCCACATTGTTAACGTTAGTCAGTTGTTTATAATGAACGCAAATATTTCCAACAAAGATGTTATTATTTTACTGTTATTTATTATTTTTCAAAACACCTTCGCGCAAAAAATAATGTACATCGCACATTTATGAAGTGTTTTTTACAGAATTTAGAAAATTAAAAACCGAGCGATAGCGAGATTTTTAAACACTTTCATCTATTCTGTAAAAACTAATTCCTAACCTCGCAGCGTAATCTACTATTACAATACAGTGAACTATTTTTTTATTCAATGTGCCAGGTTGCCATTTCGACATCTCTGGTGTTATATCCTGACATTGGCTTAATTGTAATCCAGTTCTGAAGTTGGGGCGCCTAGAAGGTGGAGTTACGTTACCGCGATGATATGATGGGTGATACATGATAATGGAGTGCGAGGAGAGTTCTTAACCTAAATTTAACCTAAATTTCAGACCATGGGCAACCGCTGAAATGGTTCCCTTTAAGAAAACTTCCTATGGTTTGGCCGAGAATCGAACCCGGGACCTCATGAACAGTAGTCAGAAACGCTGACCACTAAGCCCATGAAGTTATGTAATTTATTTCATTAGGTTACGAGAGGGGCAAGTTAGTATATTGTAAGGATTAATTTTTCCGCAGTTCATTTTTGAGAAATACGATGTCATATCGATTTTTGTTGACAATAGAATCAATTAACTGAACATTTATTAAAATTCGTCATTATGTGGAAGTGAATTTTCTTAAATTTCACTTTTTTTGCAATGTTAATTTTAGAAAAACGTAACACTGCTGAAGTTTATGAGTAAGTTATTTTTTACTAGTAGAGGCTACCAGCCTCTAGCCAAATCCCTCTTCCTGGAGGGCAGGGAACTGCAATTTTGGAGTGTTCGTCTCCTAGAGAAGTTGCCTTCACTACGGCTTTGGGGACTTCTCTTCTCCCCACGTAACCCTGTGGACGGGGCCCTACCCACTGGGCGAGTGGGACCTGGAGCCCCAGGGCGCCTACTCCCTGGAGTGGATTACCTCTTTCAAGGGTTCCAGAAATGAAATTTTTGAGATCTGTTAAAGGGTGCACTAAGGAAGACAGAATCAAGAACACAGAAATAAGATAGGAACTTGAAATACTTGCAATAACTGATAAAATAGATACAAAAATGGAAGCAACACATAGACAGAATGAATGAAGATAGATATCCAAAACAAATAACAAAATACAAACCTAAAGGCACCCGAGATGTGGGCAGACCTAGAAAGAGATGGGCTGAAGTCGGAACGGGTCAACAGACCTAATCCATGAATGCAGATGATGATGATGACGTAACATTGCAGATTTATTACAATACAATAAAAATAATAAACAATTTTAAGGTTATGGCTGTTCCTGTATTGTTATATGGTCCTAAAATTGAACTGTGGCTAAAATTCAACTAAAAAATTAGAATCTCCAGAAATGAGTTTCCTGAGACATGTATCTGGATATACAAAAAATTAATTTACAAAAATTAATCAACAGAACTTATTTAAATGTCTTAACACTCCATGTTCTCATGATATACTTTACAATATAAAAATTGTAGCAAATATATTAGGAATGGGCTTAGCATATTCAGCCTAACGGACAGAATCAAAGAATGATAACAAAATTGGTTCGACCTCATTCAAAGAATGAATCAAGAACGTAAAACAAAACAGTTATTTGCATATAAGCCAGATGGGTAAGTTATAGATGTTTGGGACGGCCAAGAACACGATGGAGAGATCAGTCTTCTGTATGAGGCCGGAAAGAACCTATCTTCATCCTAGACTGACGTCACAACCACAATGGCTTAGAGAACATAGAAAATAACGCTTCATAAATCATTTTTCTGATCGAGTCTGCTTCGTCGGCAGTTTTTTTTATATATTACTAGCTAAAACCCGGTGTGCGCTGCTACACCTAAATAAATAAGAATTAGGGCCTAATGTGCTTTTATGTTTAGTTGAATAAGTATAAGGCTAAATAATAATAAATGTATATTTCTTAGATACCCCGTGCTGATAACCCGGAGTTTCCCGGGAATCTACTTATTACTAACTTCTTGACATAAATGAGCTGAAATACGAAAATTAATGTGTTTTATGTTTAGTTAAATGAGTAAGGGGAACAATTTATACCGTAATTATTTTTAGATACCCCGTACTGTTTACCCGGCGTTGTCCGGGAATCTACTCATCCCAATCATCTTGGCATAAATTATCTGAAAGGCAAAAATGAATGCACTTATTGTGATTAGTTGAATAAGTAAAATGAAATATAATTTCAAATATATTCGTAATTATTTTAAGATTCCCGTGCTGATTGCCCGGTGTTGCCCGGGAATCTACTTATCTCGATCTTCTTGGCATTAATGAGTTAAAAGAGAAAATTCGTTATTGTGAGTTATCCGTAAAAGAATGCCATGTGCTGCTATGATTGCACAGGAATCTACGTACTTGTCTCGATCTTCTTGGCATCAATGAAAGACAAAAATGGTTATTGTGAGTTATCCGTAAGAGATAAACATAATGCTGCCGTGTACTTTTTTGTAGAGCTTTTTGAGATATTCAATTCTGTGTACATTAATTTTGTGTATTTGTTATGGTTTAGGCAGCGTAAGCCATTTAAGCGTCCAAAGAGCTATTTTTTCACGTTTTCCACTACAAAAGACGATTTTGAAGGATGTAGGAGTTGACTATCACAACTTTCTTATAGCCTATGTTCATTCCGGGAATCTCCTGAACATTTTGTAGAAAGCCCCATCACAATCGGATCAACTGTATATCAGCTCATAAAGTACGAACAAACAAACAAACAAATAAACAAATATTCATTTTTATACATTAGATTTAGCACGTGTTTATGTTTGAGATTCCAAGGTTTATTTTGAAACAAAAAAATCTCGAAATTCGCATGTCAACTTTTTTGCTCCGTACCCATGTTAATTATGACCTACATACGACAAGTCTGAAAAAGTATTAATTGTAATCCCTACAATGTACTTTATTTTGTATTATGTCGAATATCATTATTAGAGCCCGGATTTGTATGTGAAATGCATGCTTTTTTTTACGCATTAAAAAGTATGCGGAAATGATTTGCTGTACATGTTAAGTGGTCGCTTCACAGGCAATTTGAGTGGTATTTGATAATGCATATAATTGTATATTCCGGGGGGGGAAGTGCTTATTTTAGATTTTTAATGCATGAATGCATATTTTACTCCTAAATGTGATATTAAATTGTAATTTACCCTTCAGCTAAATACTAGTAATTTAGTAATCAATTATTACTTAATATTTTTTTATTTATTAAAGTCTCTGCTATCATTTGGATATAAGCGTAATTCACTGAAGAAGAATGTGGTGTTTTTCACATGCACCTGTGACATGTGATGTAGAAAGGACATGTTCGTTGTATAAAATCTTCTTCGCTTACAGACGAAGGAGCTTCACACAAGAAAACCTCATAAAAACCTTCCTTATCTAAAGGGGGGTACGTCGTAGCGTTGTGATTAAGGCACTGCGCTACAAGCCGGAAGGTCGAGGGTTCAAGTCCCGGTGGGGTCAGGATTTTAAACTAACCCAAACCCTCTGGCGGCACTATGGCACTGGGGTCGACTCAGCCTCTAACGTAAATGAGTACCAGACGCTTGTTCTGGGGTAAAGGCGGCCGTCACGCAGGGCTGACAACCCGGCTGACATGAAGTGCCGATTGTCCAGAAAAGCGGGAGCCTTAACCTCCTACTCCCCAAGGGCCTGCTGAGGCCTCTAGTGAGATTACTTTACTATCTAATGCAAAAAGGAATACGTTAAGATAATCCACAATGCAAATAATTTAATTGATTTTATTAAATCTGTTTTTGCATATTTAGTGTGCATACTTTCTACATTTTTCATGCATATTTAGTGCTTTATTTTGCATACAAATCCGGGCTTTAATCATTATCATTAATTAGCAAATATTAACATGTACTAAACATAATCAATTCAACACCCGATAAAAAACATCACCCCTAAATACGATCACACTGAACTTGCTCATATCAATGTTGAGGTTATTAGGCCTGTTTCAACATAAAATGCAAATGAAAGTAATATATACCAAATATGTGTCAACAAAAATTAATCATTGCATAAACTTGCAGTTTTGAATGTGTAGTCAGCCATTTGCATTATTAGTTACAACAGTAAAACAAATGAAAACCGTTTGAATCACTATTGCCTATTAAAAAAAATACTGAATCGAAATTGTATCGCAACTAATCAAACACGTAAGTTCATGGCCTCGGGGTCATAACCTATCCATGCATCTGTATTCTGAGCTAATGTTCTCTAATTATTCCCTGTATAAATTCTTCTTCTTAATTATAATTTGTAGGATTTTCATCCTGTTTATTTCCAAAATCACTCCTCGGAGGAAGATGTATTGGATGTGCATTCACTGTCAATCCATCTCTTGGCTGGTCTTCCTCTTGTTCTTCTCCCATCCATTGGTCTATCTTCTTTAGCTCTTTTTTATAAGTCGGTATAAATTAATTCCCTTAAATCATGTTTAATGTTATTCTCTCACTTCATTTTTGGTCACCTTATTTGGTTCTTTCCCTTTGGTTTTACTACAAGAAGTGTCCATGCCCCCTCTTTCGTTCCCAATTCGGGCTCACCGCAATCTAGGATAATTAACATTAAATCTGGTTTCTCATAAAGTTTATATAATAGCTCACTGTTACGTAGCTTTTTTTTATTCATCTGTCTGTTCATCTCAGTCCCGCGCCGTAGCCGAGTGGTTAAGGCAAGAAGCCTTGGCACAGAGCTACGGGACTTGCGCTGGTTCGAGTCTCCATGGGGGGAAGAAATTTCCTCATGGTATTTCGGCCAGTATGGGACCGGTGCCCACCCAGCATCGTGAGGCATTTCGATAGCTGCAATAAGTAGCGACTCCAGGTTGAGAAGACCAGCTATAACGGCTGGGGACCCGACATGCTGACCACAGGTCACCCCTACACTAGCTAGATGATCGTCTACATCTGTGATTAACACATGTGGACGTGAGGCCAGCAGCCGGCTGGTAAGCCAAAGGCCTTCTAGTCCTGTCGCGCTTGGAGTTTGGACCTGTTCATCTCTCTCTATTTGGTCCAAACATTTTTCAAAACCTTTTATTCTTAAATTAAGTAATCTTACTCCTCCCTTATTTTTAATCTAATGCAACCAGGCTGTCTTTTATGACATTTCTGGCTTTCTCCCCTGACATTGGCGAAATTGTTTAGATTAGATTAGATTGTAATCTATTTCTGAGGTTGGGGCACCTGGAAGACAGAGTTACGTTACCCCAATGATATGATGGATGATAAATGATAATGAAGCGCCTGGAGAGTTCTTAACCTAAACTTAACCTAAATGCCAGACGATGGGCAACCTCAGAAATAATTCCCTTTAAGGAAAAATTCCTATGATTTGAACGGGAATCGAATCCGGGACCTCTTGAACTGTAGACAGGAACGCTGAGATTGGATAAGAGATCATTGATCGGATCCTACAGTATAACTAATAGAATAGTCTATCATTTTTATATATTATTAGTTAAACATTTTTGAAAGAAGTTGAGATTACAAGAGACTTGACTTTTCCAGAGTTGAGCCTATGTTTAATTTATTTCCGCACCTCATTCCTGTTCGAGAAACACTTTGCTGATATTTACTAAGTGTGAGGAGTAAGTAATAGCTATCATTGTACGAGGCTGACAGAAGCTTAGTAACAATTTCTCGGCAAATTTTCTAAGTTTGTGAGCTTGACAAGTTATAGCGCATGGCCAGGATGAAATATCTGTTTATACAGGTGCTCAGTACAATTACAACAGCTATGTCATATGTCAACACCTTCCTAACTTACTCTACACATAAATTCCAGTGTAACAATCGTCATTGCCTTCTTCGATAACTGGGTTGCACCTCTCCCAAGCTAAGTTCCAGTTGTAATGCAAACAAATCAGATGTATGACTGCATTTTCATTGGTCGAATAATTATTTTACTTTTAAGCGTGTAAGAAAGTATAGTTCACTCTATAATATTCGAAATAAATAACATAAAAACAATAAAAATATGTATTATCTATATGTCTATATAAGTAAAGTGATCCCACAACAGGCCCGGAGGCCCTTGGGGTAGTAGGAGGTTAAGGCTCCCACTTTTTCTAGACAATCGGCACTTTATGTCAGCTGGGTTGTCAGCCCTGCGTGACGGCCGCCTTTACCCCTAGAACAAGCGTATGGTACTCATTTGAGTTAGAGGCTGAGTCGACCCCCAGGGCCATGGTGCCACCAGAGGGTTTGGGTCAGTTTAAACATCCTGACCCCATCGGGACTTGAACCCTCGACCCTCCGGCTTGTAGCACAGTGCCTTAACCACTACGCTACGGCGTGCCCCCCATATGTCTATATTATAAGATAGAAATAAAAAAAATAAAGATGTACCTATTGGCAGGTGCCGTCAACCCCATTCAAATCATCATCATCATCATCACCATCATCCAGGGATTAAGCCTGTTGGCTCGTTCCGGTTCCATGAAAGCTAGAATTGTTAAAATTGTTCAGACCATCTTCTGTGTGGGCGTCCAACATTTCTCATTCCGTGCGGTTCATAATTTAGCAATAATTTTGGAAATCTTTCTTCTGGCATTCTTTCCAGTCGTTCCTATATTTAATTATTCGGTCTATAAGTTTGAAAATATTTAGTTCCTTTCTTATATCTTCATTCCTTTTCTTACCCCCAGAGTATATCCTGCTATATTTCTTAAAAATCTCACCCCAGCTGCTTCCATTAAAATTATGTATTTAAAATATTATTTGGAGGCCTTTCGGAAGTTAACTTCCATCATCAGTAGGATGAGTATGCGCTACTAGTTGATATATCTAAGATGTTGTAGATGTTGATGGTCTTGAGTGCGTCGCAATTAGCGACTGACTGATTTATTAGTATTGATGTTTATACAGGATTCCCACAAATGCTCTTGCGGGTTTCCAACACGTGTAACTTGTGTTTAAATAAACTGAACAACATGAAACTAGTACTAATAGAAAGAGAAATTCAAAAAGTTTTGGTTACGGTATCACAGTTGGCAACATTGACGTATAATTACATACAACATTGCGTATTGTTGTAAGTGAGAAAATGGCTGGTATAGAGGATAGGCGAGCGTTCTGTGTTCTCGATTATCATGTTCATCAATCTGTAATTGTCGTTCAACGACATTTTTGAACACGATTTGGTGGAGATCCACCCAGTGGTCTTACAATTCGTAAATGGTACACTGATTTTACTACAAGGGGCTGCATCTGTAGGAGGAAATCTTCTGGACGCCCGGCTGTAAGCGAGGCAACTGTAGACCAACGGAGCTCACATTGAACATCTGTAAGGTACTGTAACCAAAACGTTTTGAGTTTCTATTTCCATTAGTACTAGTTTTATGTTTATAAGTTTATTTAAACGTAATTTGCACGTGTTCGAAATCCGAAAAGGCATTTGTGAGAACCCTGTATAAGTTATAAGGGAAAATCTAAAAATATATAATTAGAATTTTAATAGAATACATAAGGATTGTTATATTCTTACGCACCCGCCATTGCAGAATGTTAGGATTTCTATTGTTTCAACATGAGCGCTAACTGTAGAATTTCTTAAAACATTGGAAAAAGAAACCACTTGAAAAGCGGAGATAGACAAATTATTTTTAATGTTCTCAAACAGTTTAGTGAAAAATAAACTACAGAGGTCATCAGGATGTGGTGAGAATAACAGCAGAATTTACAGCTGAGTCAGCATAGGGCACATGTTCTGCTCTTAATTAAATTGCGAATAAGGGATATTCATCGACATCATGGAAAAAGCGTAAACGTCTGATTAGGTAGGACCATATATAATTTTTTGTCATAAATGAGAAATTGAGGTGGTTCTATATTATTGGTACCATCTTATGTTGTATTCAGTCTTATTTCCTGTAAAATGTGAAGTTACCTATGAACAATGTTCCTATCGATGACAGTTCCGTACACAATTCAGTCATATGGCGGGTAAAAGTAGCACCACGGTTCCCCAAATACACGGAGTCTGTGGAGTAATGCGTTATGCAAGTTTATTTAATAATAATAATAATAATATAATAATAATAATAATAATAATAATAATAATAATAATAATAATAATAATAAAATGTTTTATTTATTCTGGCAGAGTTAAGGCCATAAGACCTTCTCTTCCACTCAACCAGGACAAATACAAATAAATATTTGACAAATAATAGATATACACTATACTAATTATAAACAGTTAAAGATACATTAAATGTAGCAATGTAAATTTCATGTATACAAACAACATTTTATACGATAATAACAATAATAATACTTACGATAATAATAATAATAATAATAATAATAATAATAATAATAATAATATAATAATAATAAATATAATAATATGATAATGATATAATAATGATGATAATAATAATAATAATAATAATAATAATAATATAATGATGATGATGATAATAATAATAATAATAATAATAATAATAATAATAATAGTATGAATATGAGAAATTATACGAGAAACACCAATTAATATATATATATATATATACATTACACTGGGTAATGATGAAGTCGAGATTAGAGCAAATATAAATTTACAGTACAACTGGAACTTAGATCGGAATTAGTATAAAAAGTAGCAGATATGGTCTAATGCCTAAATCTTGGATGATCGCCATTATCCTTCTTGCTTTCTAGTATCCATCCACAGTAATTTGCCCGAAGGCAGATCTTTCACTGCAATCATAGCATTTTCATGCTATGCTTTGCATCTTTACTAGGGAATTATAGGTGTGGTAGCTTCCCGTTGCTTTCCACACCGGTGAAGGATGATGATGATAATGTTAAGGATGACGATGGCCGGATGATTTTCGGGGACCGTTGGACCCTAAGCTTCCTGACATTTGTCTTACAGGTGAGGAAAAACCCCGAAAAAACCTCACCCAGGAGCCTGTCCCGACCGGGAATCGAACCCGGGCCCGCTGCGTGACAGGTAGCACGCTACCTCGAGACCACAGCGGTGGACCTTCCCACTATAATTTTGGTAAAAGTTGGGCCTTAGTCTCTCCTTTGTTAGGAGTTACTAGACCAAGTTAATTTACTTACGCTTATTTCCCGAAAGATGTCATGAATAGTATGCGGTCAACATGCCGACCCAATGAGGCATTTAGTAGGTAACCTAATTATTGCTAAATATTACTAAGATGGAGATAGATAAATTTTACTTAGAGGCCTGTTTATTCCGGCTTAAGGGGTTCCTCAAGATATCAGGGGTTGCCGCACACTTGGTACCTTTAAGTCACGCTTATACAGTTACCTGTTGTCTAATAATTAATTTTTCTCTATTTATTTAATTTTATACTATGTCATTAATCTTTTCCTCGTTTTTTATATATATTGTACATATTATATATTTAATTCGTTAAATTTAGAGTAAATCAAAATACATTATAAATATTAATTGTATTGTATTCATAACTTGTAATCGTTTATATATATATATATATTGTAATTTAGATTTAAGACTATTTTTTTGTTTGTATTTTTTTTAAACCTGGTTGAGTGGTAGACAAGGCCTTAAGGCCTTAACTCTGCCAGGTAAAATAAAGCTATTATTATTATTATTATTATTATTATTATTATTATTATTATTATTATTACAACCTGAAAATCTTCAGACTTGGAATCCATAGCTTTAAGTCCTTCCCGGAGGACTTTCTCCTGATTTTTTGAAACCTAAGCGTCGGTTTCACCAACAGGTATTATGCCAGTTTAAGCTATGTATTATATATGGGGAAAAGTGGCGTAATACAGTTACCTCTCTTGGTGAAACTGACCCTAAATAATTAATCTACCCCGGCCGGATTTGAACCAGCGACTCTCGGGACCAGAGGCAAGGAACGTACATATATAAGCCTGTATACTGTATATCTCTTTTAACGCTTTAGGGGCCTCAGTTTTTGTTTTACCATATCAAACTTAGCATATAGCATTCAATTAAAAAAAAGAAGACCGGGTTCGTTAGCAAGTGTAGTCGTTCACCTGAAACATAATTTAAAAATAGCTCTAGCGGTCGCAATTTTCGATGTTTCGCAACGAAACTCAGATTACGCTATAAAAATAAACGAGGAAGGTATTCTAAAAAAAATCAGCGAAATTCGACCATTAGATGTGTGGGTTTACCTGAAACCCGAAATTAAAAATTGACTAGCAAGATACACCCTGTCCAAATCTAAGGAATTCCAAAATTTGGCTATGAATCCTGGTATAGTACCTCTTGCCCCGATCATCAATCCTGACAGTTATACTATCTAGTTGGTATTTACCTTTGTAATAGTCAATTGTTCCCTCCATGGTATCATAGCTTGTCGTGGTGGAGTGGCTTGCGTGCCTAATTGATCCTGAGAGCTATGCCGGCGGTAGCATTGCTGCCGATAGGGTTACCCATGCCGGAGTGGTCGAAGGTGATAAGCCAGACGAAAAAAGTAACTTGGTCGAAAGGGTGATGATCTTTCACCGTAAAAATACAACCGTCAAGAAATGCGGACATGGGTTCAACTGAGGTAAAATTTTCCGGAGGTCAAATAGTCCCCCATTCAGTTCTCCGGGTGGGGACTACTTCTGGGAACCCATGCCAAAGGCTCAAACACAGGGACATGTTCCTAGGAACATGGAGTGTTAGGACTTTATACAATAGCGGGGCACTAGAGATATTAACACGGGAATTAGATAAATCGCTCTTGGATATAGTCGCTTTATGGAAGTTAGGTGGCCAGGAGAAGGTAGTCAGGAATCAGGAAGCTTTGCATTATACTACGGGGGTGCAGAAAGACCTGCATTTGGAACGGGTTTTTTTAGTCAGAAGGAGGATCCTATCTGCTATCCGAGATATTAAGTTTGTTAGTGATAGGATATAAGGTCACGAATTACAGACAGAAATGGATTGATCATATGGATGGAATGGGTAAGGAGAGATATCCATTGTTAGAAAGAAATTATCAAGCAAGAGGAAGACATGATGTTGGAAGACCTAGAAGATGTCGGGCTGATGCATTATGAAGTCGGAACGGGCAATTGCCTAATCCCTGGAGTGATGATGATGATGACGATGAAAATATTTATTTCATATATTGACCCTCTTGTCTCTTCTCGTACCTCACAGCAAAGAAAGACGATGTCGCATATTTACTTTTGAAAAGAGATCAAGAGAAATATTGCGCGTTTTATTGTTGGAATCTCCCCCACAACGTGTCGTGTGAAATTGTGTGTGGTGGTGTGGAACGTAGATTTAAAATGCAAATTGCAGTTGGAGGGGTTTTTCCACCACTTCACTTTTCCACACTTTGAATAGATGATCATACACAAAGTTCTAAATCCACCAACTTTGCCATTAGTACCCGATTCAATTCAAACTTGTTTAATAAACTTAAAATAAATATTGCATCTTGTATCCCAAGCTTTATTTTACACGTATAGTAACTTCTTACGAAGTTTGTTGTAATACCAATACTTGATTCAGAAGATTATCTTCCACAGAGTTGAAACTTGGAATTTTATCCCAGTATCAGATGGAGATACTGCAAGAACATTAAGTATACAGTCTGTTACAAAAGACTTCTTCTACGACATGGAATTAGGTTATAGACCTGTTTCCACATCAAGAGACCGTATCTCTGCATCTACTGTAGTGATGGGGCACCCAATACTTCTTATTCCTTTGAGTTGGTAGTGAAGCAACATTTTTGGGAGTCAATTGAGTGATGCTCTTTCTATACGTTGGAGCTAGTTAGATCTTGAGTTTTTAATGTTATCCATTACACTGTAGATGTTTAATTTAATGTTACAAAAGTCATAAGTATATATTTAGGGTAATGATAGTAATAACAATAATAATAATAATAATAATAATAATAATAATAATAATAATAATAAATAATTCTCTCAATTCTGTAAATGCGTGCTATTATGCATTAAGGGACTCTTGACGTCCCAATTCCTTTCAAAAAAACGTTGAAACTGAAACTATATAAAACTATTATTCTACCAGTTATATTATATGGACGCGAAACATGGGCTCTTACTTTAAGGGAGGAAAGGAGATTACGAGTATTTGAGAATAAAGTTCTTGGAAAAATTTTGGACCAAAGAGAGATGAACAGACAGGTGAACGGAGAAGAATACATAACAGTGAACTACATGGTCTTTATAGGAAGCCAGGTACATTAAAAACAGTTAAGACTCGTAGACTGCGATGGGCAGGACATATGTCACGAATGGGGAATGAAAGAAGTGCATAGAAGCTTCTTTTCGGAAAACCAGAGGAAAAAATCCCATTTGGTAGACCAATGATGAGGTGGGAGAATAGCATTAATTATGATTTGAATGAAGTAGATTATACAGAAATGATTGGAAAACATTAACTCAGGATAGGGATGTATGGAGAGCTTATGTCCGCTCGGCCATGCACCTACTGGTTGGATAGTGCCAATGAGTTAGTTAGTTAATCATTTCTCTTTATCTCCATTTAACCTCTCATCATAGGTATTTTTACATGTCCAACGCCAACCAGGCCTTAGAGGACACGGGCTGTCGTGACAGAATTTTTAACTCTGTATCACACACTTTTTTGACTATTCAAGGACATGGTGGTCTTCCCAGGATGAGTGTTCAGCTCAATTCCGGGACCACCTCCGAGGCAACACTAACATTTAAGACAAAGTACACCATTCACTCATATATGCATACTAAACAAGCCGTAAATAATAATAATAATAATAATAATAATAATAATAATAATAATAATAATAATAATAATAATAATAGCTTATGTTAATATGAAATGGGTGATTGTGATACCCCTAAGGTATTTACGAACTCTCTGCCATGGAAACTATTAAAACAGTCCATTATGCAGGAATTGCGTAAACTAAGTAAATTCCTCAGCATTCCGAATTTGTGGTCTGATTTTTCTCGTTTACGGAATGTGTATTTCATTTGTTAATTGAATGGTGTTGTATAGATATGCATTTCTATAAAATAAACATGGGACTAGTAGAGTCAATCTTTTAAATTCTGGTTGAGCTCTTTTTAATGGTCAGATTTCGCAGTTTTGGAAAATACCCTTCTCGTTTTAATTCAATAGCATTTAACAAGCTTTCTTGTGAAAAATAGAAAATTACAGCCGCTACAGCGATTTTTAAATATCTGCTTCCAGTTACCCTGTTGAATGGTAGACAAGACCTTAAGGCTTTAATTCTGTCAAGTAAAATAAAGCTATTATTTTTAAAATAAAGAATATTATAGTCCCGCGCCGTAGCCGAGCGGTTAAGGTAGGAAGCCTTGGCGCAGAGCTACGGGACTTGCGCTGGTTCGAGTCCCCACGGGGGAAGAAATTTTCTCAGGGTATTTCGGTCAGTATGGGACCGGTGCTCACCCAGCATCGTGAGGCAATTGGGTAGCTACAATAAGTAGCGGCTCCAGGTTGAGGAACCAGCTATAACGGCTGGGGGACTCGACATGCTAACCACATGTCACCCCTACACTGGCTGTTGATCATCTACCTCTGTGATTGACACATGTGGATGTGAAGGGCCAGCAGCCGGCTGGTAAAAGGGCAACCGCTGAAAAGTGGAAAGACCCTCAATCGGAAAGAATATTATAACTACCACTCATAATGTCTGATTTTGCTGGTTGACGAACTCGACCATACTTTTTAAAATTAATTTATATATGCCCAGTTTGTTCCCGAAAAACATAAATTCTGGCCGTTAGTGCATTAACAGACTGAACCCTATTTATATGTGTACGTATGTGTATGATGGTTATTTGAGGTGCCTACTAGATAGGATTGATAAAGAAGATATATAAATTGTTTTCAAAATCTTTTTATGAGAATAACCTCAGTTGCTTCATTTCTTCACAATTATCCAATAAATAAACATTCTTTTTGTGTCTTGCGGTGAACTGAGAGAATTGTTAGATCCCCGTTCACCTCGCATGGCATGGGTTTGAGGAGTTTCTTAACTAGACCAATTTAGTTACTCTTATTTCCGTACATTTGTCAACGAAGGACATATAATTGGTATATCGCTTCAAGGAGACATCTAGTAGGAAACTAAGGTATTAAGGGGGTAAGTAGGATAGGATATTAAATATAAAATTGGTACCTGGTAAATCAGTCCTCAAATAAATTATTAAACTTCATCAAGTAGTTCCAATATGGAGGCCTTACAAAAACAATATTTCATCTTCTGCATTTTAACTGATGAAGTTTAATTACTTAGTTGAGGACGACTGATTTACCAGGTACCAATTTTGCATTTAATATTTTATTACATAACCTCAACGGTGCTTTAAAATGAATTTTAAAAGTGTTGAAGGTAATAATAATAATAATAATAATAATAATAATAATAAATATAATAGTAATAATAATAATAATAATAATAATAATAATAATAATAGCTTTATTTTACCTGGCAGAAATAAGGCCTTAAGGTCTTGTCTGCCACTCAACCAGGTTTTAAAAAGTACAAAAAAGAATGGTCTTACATCTAAATTACAATAAACATAAACGATTTCATGTCATAAATACAATACAATTGTCATTTATATTGTATTTTGATTTACTCTAGATTTAACGAATTAAATATAATATGTAGAAGATATATAAAAAACGAGAAAAAGTATTAATGGTATGGTATAAATTTAAATAAATAGAGAATAAATAATTATTTGACAACAGGTAACTGTATAAGCGTGACTTAAAAGTGTCTAGTGTGCGGCAACTCCTGATATCTTGAAGAAGGAAATTCCAGGAACAGGCAGAGGCTACTGTGAAGGAAGTAGAATAAGAGGAAGTGCTATGAAGACGGATTGTTAGCAGACTGTTATCTTGTTACCTAGTGTCAGAGGATAACTTCTCAAATCTGGACGCCAGGTAACTAGAGGTATAGGAATTCAGAAGCTTGAAAAGTAGTGAAAGAGAGTGCAGTTTACGTCTGTCAGTAAGACGGAGCCAAGAAAGGTTATTGAAGTGTTCGGAAATATGGTCATAACGGCGGATATTGAAAATGAATCGAACGCAAGAATTATGAACACGCTGCAGTCTTTGCGACGAGTCATTACCTTAATGGATTTCAGGATTTTCTTTTATTTAGAAATGTTATAAATATCTTGTCAGAAAAAGTTAAAAAATATTGTTATTAATCTCATATGTGTCATGAATGTTTATGAAACTCAAAATACAAAATATGCACAGAATAAATTAACTTTATTGACAAAAAATACTTTTCAGATGTGTTTTGTAACCAACATGCAAACAAAACAGAACATTTAAAGTAAATAAAAAGTTCATCTTTTTATTCTTTCTAATACTTTCAATATAATCTTTTAGTCTCCTATATTACGTACCATGATTACTAATTTATTTAACAGCTACCAAACGTTCAAATAAAGCTCTTAACCTATAGAAAACATTTCTACGATAGTAATTTTTGGAAAATGTACATATTTCATATAGTAGTCAAATGTAATATTTTTCACTTATTTTTTATTTTTTGCCCTTTCACTACAAATCTTCATTTTTATTATAAAAATTCTTTGCTTTCTTTTGATGTGTTTATAATGTAAATAAGAGTTGCCTTTCTAGAACTTTTTCTTCTGCCTACGTTTTATTTTGAAAGCTTCCGTACGTACAATATACATATAATCTCGGTTTTCCAAATGAATAGTTGAAATGTTTCAAGAACACATATTTCCCAGTACATGTAATATATTTCGTCGTGGAGAAATTTTCAAATTCTTATCCATTTCATATGTTTTCAAATCCTATTCTAACCGCATTTTACATTAAGCTCACTGTTTAGGTACGCGTTTTTCCCACTTACTTTACCATAATGGAACACACTATACGGATATGATAGAATATGTCTGCCAATCTCAGAGATTACTTCAATAGCAATACAGTAGTGGGTATTACGTTTACCCCTTTCTTCTGTAGGATTTATATTTCCTATTGATGTGAGGCTTTGAAGGCGCTGAAATATATTTCCTGTGATACAGTGGAGAGTAATAACTTGGTTTATAGGCTACTAATTATATGTTAATTTAATTCAACTCTTGTTTTATAAATAAATTTTATAGTTCTTTGGTTTTCATGTTTCTTCATCTAACGCCCTTTGTCTTGAGCGTTCTGTGGCAATACAAGTAATTAACCCATAAATATAATTATCATTTGACGAGTGATTTCCAAATCATCGATAAATTCACGAGTCATGAAGTGACATTTGTTAGGACTATTTAACGAATAAAAGTAAGCTGTTTATTCACAAATCATTATTTAAATACAGTTATTTTAAAATATTTATATATTTAATGTAAACGTCGATGTTTAAAAATAAATGAGAAATGTTTGATTATGTTTAATTTGTTCATCACTGCAACTTGATCATACTATTTATTGCCAAATAGGATCGCAATATTGTAAGAATGCACCCTAGTGGAGAAAAAAATGAAATGCATCAAACTGTATATTATAACCAACATTGTAGGTTATTAATTAATATTTTAGTAAAGAATTCAGTAAAATCAGTATTTAAAAACATAATTATTGAACACACAATTATTAAATGTGTAGGTCGAAGGAATCTGTTCATTATTTGCTGTATTCAACGTATTTTTTTACAGAGTCATTGACTGCAAAATAGTGCTCTGACCTGTTAGAATATTAATTTATTTTGGTAATCAAAATTCGGTAAATGTCAAGGTGAAATACGACTGTCATTGGTTGTAAAACAAAATTCATTGAAACGTGAATGGTCATTGACTCCCATTTGGGGCATGAGTTAAGTAGTCTTATAAACGTTTGTTATATATTATTAAAGGAAATAAAAATAGATCATCCTCTGAATCTTTGAATTTACTGAAGCACTTATTCCTACATAATCAGTCTGGTTCCTGTATCCTTTCATCCATAATTTTATCCTTCCAGTTTACATCATCCTATCCAGAAGCCTTTCTTTTTTTATTGAGATAACGAGTATTTCAGATTAAAGTTATTAGGAAAAAAATTTGGACCAAAGAGAGATGAACAGACAGGTGAATGGAGAAAACAACAAAACAGCTGCATGGTCTCTATAGGAAGCCAGATATATTGTTGTAATTTGAAGGATTGCCTTTCCAATGATAACATCTTATTTCCTTTAATAATAATATTTTCGTCACAAAATGCGATCAAACGTATAGCCATATTTCTGAATCACCCTGTAAGTAGGGAGGAAAGTATCCACCTGAGGAGAATGTGTACTTGTTCCGAGGGGTGCGCCTAAGTAGCTCAAGTGTACAGAGCCAGCGTTTAAAACTGGAGATCTTGGGTTCAAATCCAGGCTCAGTGCATGTTTTTCTTTGTAGTTACGTTAACCATTCCATACAGACAGCTTGTCTGGGAATATTAATTTCCATATAATGTTAATAATTGGCTGATTTTTCACCGAAAGCCCATTAGAATTGAAGGGGTATATGACAGAATGGTGTAAGTAATTTTTCTTCATTTTGAGAAAAGTAGGGTTTTATTAGTCGATGTACAAATAAATCAACTTTGCATAATATTGATAACCAAGTAACTCACTGACACAATCGTAGGTTTATGGCAGCACGTACATAAGCTCTCCATACATCCTTATCCTCAGCTAATGTTTTCCAATCATTCCTTGTATAATCTACTTCCCTCATCATCTTATTCTTGTATCTTGTAAGCCCATGTTTCCCTTAACAGAGATTTAGGCGCTTTCCCCCTACAGGGAAGAATTTGAACCATACTAATTTAGTTACACTTGTTTTCGTACAGATGTCATTTGAGTGGTCCGTGGTCAGCGTTCCGCCTCATACTGACATCAGGAAACCAAGTTAGTACTAGGACGGGAAAATTCGGTAAATTTTGCTTAGAGGCCTTTTCATTCAGGCTTAAGGATCTTTTACGAGCCTGAAAATCTTCAGACTCGGGACCCACGGTTTAAAGTCCCTCCCGGAGGACTTGCTCCTTGGATTTTTCCATCCTAAAAAATCCATCGATCCCGGCCGGGTTTGAACTTGCGACCCTCGGGACCAGAGGCAAGGAGCATAACCACTAGTCCACAGCGGCCGATCCCTCAAATCATAGTTAATGTTATTCTCCCACCTCATTCACGGTCTACCAACTGGGCGTTTTTCCTCTGGTTTTCCTACAAGAAGCTTCCATACACGTATTTCATTCCCCATTCATGCCATATGTCCTGCCCATCGAAGTCTACGAGACTTAACTGTTGTTATTATATATGGCTTCCTATAAAGACCACGTAGTTCACTGTTATGTAAGTCTTCTCCATTCACCTGTCTGTTCATCTCTCTTTGGTCCAAAAATATTTATAGAACTTTATTCTCAAATACTCCTAATCTCCTTTTCTCCCTTAAAGTAAGAAGTCCATGTTTCGCATCCATATAATATAACAAGTAGCTAATATCGATAACAATATAGATATCTATTATCCTAAGTCATGGTTGATGTACTGAAATACAGTACCGGTATGCAGTTTCTTCTTTACAACCGTCTACTTTACTTATTTGCGTAATTGGATAAACCTCGGTAAATTTCTGGACAAAACGCGAAAAATAAGGACAACACTCATTCATGAATAAATATATGTTATCAAAATGCAATACCATTAATTATTAACAATTATATATAAATTATATATAAATTAATAATGCTATTGTGTTATTATTTAATTGTAATATTATTATTGTGTTTTCTTTATGTAATTGTAATGTTATTGCTATTGTGTTATTACTTAATTGTAATAT
This sequence comes from Diploptera punctata, assembly GCA_030220185.1. Lineage (NCBI taxonomy): Eukaryota > Metazoa > Arthropoda > Insecta > Blattodea > Blaberidae > Diploptera > Diploptera punctata. Next base: position 6,809,814 of record JASPKZ010007251.1, on the reverse strand, counting down.
TATTGTGTTTTCTTTATGTAATTGTAATGTTAATGTTTTTAGTGAATAATGCTATTGTGTTATTATTTAATGGTAATAGTTTTATTGTGTTTTCTTTATTTAATTGTAATGTTATTGCTGTATTTGTTTATTTTTCTTTACACTAGTACCAATTATTACTTTATTGTAACGGACTGTCAACAGCACGTACGGCTTACTGCCCGTGCGACCCATATTTGTAAATAATATTGTAAATATCTTACTTTTTGTCTAATAAAGTCCTACTACTACTACTTATTTTCGTAAAAAAAAACTGACTCACACCATTATGCCATATACTTACTTACTTACTTACTTACTCACTGGCACTATCGAACCCGTAGGTTCATGGCCGCGCGGACATAAGCTCTCCACACATCCCTATCCTGAGCCAATGCTTTCCAATCATTCCCTGTATAATCTACTTCCCTCAAATCATAGTTAATGTTATTCTCCCACCTCATTCTTGGTCTACCAACTGGGTGTTTTCCTTCTGGCTTTCCTACAAGAAGTTTCCATGCACGTCTTTCATTTCCTATACGTGCAACATGTCCTGCCCATCGCAGTCTATGAGACTTAACTGTTCTTATTATATCTGGCTTCCTATAAAGACCATGTAGTTCATTGTTATGTAGTCTTCTCCATTCACCTGTTTGTTCATCTCTCTTTGGTCCAAAAATTTTCCTAAGAACTTTATTCTCAAATACTCGTAATCTCCTTTCCTCCCTTAAAGTAAGAGTCCATGTTTCGCACCCATATAATATAACTGGTAGAATAATGCCATATACCCCTTAAATTGTTCCTCTTGCAGGAGAAGCAGTGCCATTTTATATGTGAACACAATGTGAATTAAAGATAGGAGAATCTTTACATGCCTCGGGAAGTGCGCACAAGTAGCTGAAAGATAGAGCGCCACCGCGTGAAACTAGAGATCTTGGATTCAAATTCCTACTCAGTGCATATTTTTCTCTCTAGTTACGTTAAATTAGCTTGTTTAAGTAATTCCCAATAGGTAATACCCTTGACCCCACGGAGGGATGTACAGGTGTAGACTATAAACATTGATTGCACGGGCATTTAATACTTTGTCTTCCACTGGGCTCAATCTTCATAATGGATACGTAGTTGCCGAAACGCGTTGTCTTGTTGTTTTTAACTGTTTTGATGAATGGAGTGTTTAACTGAATAATGTTTATGATCAAGAAGGTCCATAATTTTAATTATAAACGTTGAACTTCGATATTGCTAGTTTTTCTGGAACACCTGGTATATAAAAGTTATTTTTTAATTCTGAACATTGTGTAGCATATTTTAATTAACGTTTTTATAAAACTCGTGACTTTTATAAGCTTCACTCGGTCTTTTTTTTTGTTCAGCATAACGACATATTTGCGTCGCAACATTAAAAAGTGACGTTTTTAGTAACCGCTGTGTTGTAATTAAACAGAAGCACATGTTTTAATATCTAGCTCTTATTAAATACAAATCTCTCATTTGCTGCAGTGGTCAATATTCCAACTGCACCATACTATTCTACTTTAATACACACGACACAGTATAAGTTTACATACTGTTTATATTATTTAGAAGTAACTTTTATACCGGGTGTTCCGGAAAAAAGGCCAATAGGTGATGTCTTCTTCTACTTCATGAAATTAGGCCTTTTGACCTGTTTAAGAACAGGCATTCTGTAGGCATTCTTTTAACATCTTCATACCAGTTGTTTCTCATATTGTCAATTCTATTCGTTAAATTAAAAAAAAATAATTATTTTCTAGTATCTTCATTTCTTTTCATGTCCACAATTGTCACACCTGCTACTGAACGTAAGAACTTCATTTCAGTAGTTTCTATTTTTCTTCTGTCTAAACGGTTAAGTGTCCAATTTTCACTTGCATATGTTAAGACAGGCACTGCCATTATTTTGTAAAATTTTAATTGTGTACTCCTCAAAGTTTTATTTTTCAGTATCCTTTTATAGCGTCACACATTCTATAAAAAATTATTTAATTTAATATTAATATCTTCCTTTTGGCTGTATGATACATTGCATTGTAAATAATTGAAATTTTTCACTCGTATTGTACTGTTATTAATCTTGATTTTACACCTCGTATGGTCTTTCCCGTTAAATGCCATTACTTTGTATTTAATTTCAGATAATTTATTTCCTATTTAATTTAATTTATACGCTGCTATGTGCATAGCCATCCATCCATAGTAATTCTGCCCGAAGGCAGGTCCTTCACTGCAACCATAGTATTTTCATGCTATGCTTGCAGCTTTACTAGGGAATTGTAGGTGTGGTAGCTTCCCGTTGCTTTCCACACCGGTGAGGGATGATGACGATGAAGATAATGATAAGGATGATGGCCATATGATTTCGGGGACCGTTTGGGCCTTAAAGTGTTCCTGACATTTGTCTTACAGGTGAGGAAAAACCCCGATAAAAACCTCACCCAGAAAAACCGTCCCGACCGGGGATCGAACCCGAGCCCGCTGCGTGACAAGGCAGCACCCTACCTCAAAACCACAGCGATGGACGCCATAATTATAATGAATACAAATACTAGGGCAACACTGGTGTAATATCACAAAAAAAAATATGTAGGTTACTTTTGACATTACAAGCTTCATTTATAGTCTCTTGCCAAGATAAATCCTTGGACGATGGCACACTCCATCTGCAGCAACATTTCTGGATATCTCTCTCATCTTATCGATCTAGAGCTTTCTGGGTATCAACTCTTGATTGAAATTGAATGCCTCGTAGAGGTTATTTGATCTTCGTGAATAAGTCATAGACACAAAGGCTCAAGTCCGGTGAATTTGGTGGATTTCGAGTACTTCTCAATTCCACCTTCTAAACAAATTCTACTGAAAATCTTTTTAGGGCGGCATTTCTTTACTAAATGTGAGAAACAGCTGAATTTATTCACAAAATATTGCTATTTCGTGATTTTAATATTACATGTTTATACAACAAAGACTACTCAGCAACATACTACAATATTACGGGGTGAATCATACATATGGCTATACGTTTGATCTCGTTGTGTGATGAAAATATTACCATTAAAGGAAATATGAAATTACTGTTGGGAAGACAATTATTCAAATTACAACAATGGAATAAAACAAAACAGTGTAGCACTTACGTCATTAGTCAAAATGGCGTTGAATATGCAACAGCAAATTACAATTGCTGCATGGGCAATAACGTATGCTAATGATCGTGAGGCCGCAAGACGGGCAACACGTGAGTTTAACATAGCATTGCAGACGTCGACTGTGGGGAAGTGGAGAAAACGACTGCTGGAAACGGGAATGATGCAGAAAAACAAACCTCCTGGAAAGCCTCGCATTAGCACAGATGCAGAAACAACGAAGAGAATTGTGGACGCGTTCGATGCAAGCCCACAAAAATCAATCCGCCAAGCTGCACGTGAGCAGTGATTTGGTTTGTTTTGTTCTATTGTTGTAACTTGAAGGATTCCCTTTCCAATGATAACATCATATTTCCTTTAATAATAATATTTTTGTCACAAAATGCGATCAAACCTATAGCCATATTTCAGAATCACTCTGTACGTACAATGGTTACCTCTAGGATCACTGATTTAAAACAGTGTTACTATTACTTATCGAATGTCCTAGTAGTATAAGTTTATATATTGTTTATAATTAAAGATTACTTTTATACCAGGTGTTCCGGAAAAAAATTCAGTACATGTCCATATTCATAATTAGAATGAGTAGAAAAATGAAATTTCATCTCTGAAATATGTAGTTTGATGAAGCGGGAACCAGAAATATTTACGTTATAGTCAATGCCGAATCTAAAGCACTTGAGAAAAAAAATCAACTCTCAAAATGTTAGGGTATTCGATAAGTAATGGCAACACTATTGTAAATCAGCGATCCTAGTGGTGATCATTGTAATCTTGTAGTATGTTGTGGGGCGTTTTTGTTGTATAAATCTGTAATATTGAAAGTCTCGAAATATTAATATTTTGTGAATACAATCACTATTTCTCACACCCTAAAAATATGTTCAGTGGAATTTGTTTAGAAAGCGGAATTTGGAAGTACTCGAACATCCATAAAATTACCAGTCATGAAATCTTGTGATTATAATTTATTCTAAAACATTAAATAACCTCTACGAGGCATTCGATTTTAATCAAGAGTTGATATCCAGAATGATCTAGATCGATCGGCTGAGAGAGATATCTAGAAATGGTATTGTAGATTGAGTGACGGTCGTCAAGGAATTTTGCAACTTATAATTAACTTGGTAGGAGACTAAAAATGAAGTTCCTAACGTCAAAAATAACCTAAATATTTTTGTGATGTTATAGTGTTGCCATTATTCATCGAATGCCCTAGTATTTTGACAATATCTTCATATTTCAAGAACATTTTAATTTTTCAGCGTGTTTAAGTAGACATTTTAGGGATAGTTTACCTATATTTTACATGTATAATATTTAATCAATTGAGTTGGTGTTTACTTGATGAAAATCCATATTTATTAATTAAATAGAAATAAAACGTAGTTTTATTTGATTTTCATATTTATTATATAATTCAGTGACAGCTGTTTCGGTACACTGTACCTTCTTCAGACATGTTAACAAATTATGAATTGTGTTCCAACTGATCTAAGCAACAATAAACAATATTTATTTAATTTTTTTAATTTAACAAAGGGGATTCATTCAAATCAAGTTGAGAATTTAACAGTTTTTTACTACTTTAAACTTATTAATTTCTACAGCCTCCAAAATATCTAACTTCTTACCCTTATCACAAATATGTAAAATTTCAAAATTTGACATATAACAGAAATTTAGAAAATTCAAACTATGCTAACCACCTATTCCAATTTAATCATTGTTTCGATCCAAATTTTGAAATTTTACATATCTCTGATAAGGGTAAGAAGTTAGATCTTTTGGAGGCTGTAGAAATTAATAAGTTTAAAAGTAGTAAAAAATTGTTAAATTCTCAACTTGATTTGAATGAATCCCCTTTGTTAAATTTAAATATTTAAATAAATATTGTTGTATTGTTGCTTAGATCAGTTGGAACACAATTCATAATTTGTTAACATGTCTGAAGAAGGTACAGTGTACCGAAACAGCTGTCACTGAATTATATAATAAATATGAAAATCAAATAAAACTACGTTTTATTTTTATTTAATTAATGTATAAATTTGTTTATTCGGACATTCCAAGCATTAGACACAAGGTTATGAATGGAAAACAGACTTTTGAAAAAAGTGCATGGGGAGGATAGAACCGAAAATAATTAATACGAATAATAGGAGGGTGGATATTTTTGGGTCTCACAAGATAAACTAGTTTTGTTCGATAGTTCTATTGCCAGTGAGTTATTGTAAAAGTGAGTTACGGACTGAGTCTGTATTGCTACATTCAATTAACTCCTTTCAAAAAACGTTAAACTGAAAATACAGGGTGGACCGCTCGAATGGACCTAATTTCAATTGCTTGTTACTGGCAAACGGTTGAAGATAGAAACTTAAAACAACGTTCATATTACAGAAAAACTCACCAAGTTTTGATATCCAGATCACCACATCTCTATATGAGCCCCAGCAGTCACTGTGACGATATCAAAGCGATGAACAATTTCTTGCCAAGTACGTTGGAGTATGTCTTCTGGAATGTTCTCAATAGCCTCTATGATGCGCTCACGAAGATCACGAAGGTCTTTGACTGGGGTGGTGTAAACTTTATCTTTGACATAGCCCCAGAGAAAGAAATCCAGTGGTGTTAAATCGGGAGATCTCGGGGGCCACGCGATTGGTCCTCCCCTACCAATCCAACGGCCAGGGAAAATGTTGTCCAAAGTCGTACGAACTTCATTGGACCAGTGGGGAGGAGCACCATCTTGCTGGAAAACGATGTTAGGCTGCAGTTGTTCAATTTGTGGAAAGAAGAACTGCTCCAGCATGTCAAGATATGTGGTACCACGTACAGTTTTCTCGGCGAAGAAAAACGGTCCAATGACCTTATTATGTGACAAACTGCACCAAACATTCATCTTCGGACTATCACGAACATGCTCTTGAATAGCGTGAGGATTCTCCGATCCCCAGATCCGCACATTATGCCGGTTTACCTTGCCTGACAAATGGAAAGTGGCTTCGTCAGAGAAGAAAATCTTGGTCATGAAGTCAGGATCAGCGCCGAGACGGTCCAGCATCGTATTGGCGAATTCCACTCGTTTCGGCATGTCATTCGGCTCCAGACGTTGCACTAACTGCACTTTATATGCGTGCAGTTTGAGGCGTTTGTGGACAATCCGTTTGTAATGTCGATTTTGGTATTTGAAGTTCCCGCGAAGCTCTTCTTAATGACTTCCGGGGGGCTTCGCTCAAATGCGGCTTGAACATTTGCTACCATTTCATCGGATGCTCTGCGACCACCACCATGCTTCTTCAACACAGATCCTGTAGCTAATAATGTATCACGCCACTTCTTTATGCTTCTAGCAGTTGGAGCATCACGGTTAAACACACGCCGGAACTCCCTTTGAACTCTAACGATTGATTTAAACTCCGCATACCACAAAACAGCTTGCGCTTTCATCTGCGGAGTCGCCATTTTCACAAACAATTAAATCTAAGAACGAGAAACGTATCTTTGTGCCATCTACCGACAGGATTCGAAACTTGGTGAGTTTTTCTGTACTATGAACGTTGTTTTAAGTTTCTATCTTCAACCGTTTGCCAGTAACAAGCAATTGAAATTAGGTCCATTCGAGCGGTCCACCCTGTATATAAAACTATCATTCTACCAGTTATATTATATGGGTGCGAAACATGGACTTTTACTTTAAGGGGGGAAAGGAGATTACGGGTATTTGAGAATAAAGTTATTAGGAAAGATTTTGGACCAAAAAGAGATGAACAGACAGGAGAATGGAGAAGACTACAAAAGAATGAATTACATGGTCTTTATAGGAAACTAAATATAATGAGAACAGTTAAGTCTCGTAGACTGCTATGGGCAGGACATGTGACACGAATGGGGAATAAAAGACGTGCATGGAAGCTTCTTGTAGAAAAAACAGAGGGAAAACGCCCAGTTGGTAGACCAATAATGAGGTGGGAGAATAACATTAACTGTGATTTGAGGGAAGTAGATTATACAGGTGATGATTGGAAAGCATTGACTCAGGATAGGGATGTATGGAGAACGTATGTCCGTGCGGCCATTAACCTACGAGTTCGATAGCGCCAGTGAATTAGTTAGTTAGTTAGTTAGTTATGAATGATTAGACTACATAACAGTGAGGTACATTGTCTTTATAGGAAGTCAGATATAATAAAAACAGTTAAGTCTCATAACTGCGATGGGCAGAGAGTGTGACGCGAATGGGGGATGAAAAATGTGCGCGGACACTTCTTGTAGGAAAATCAGAGAGAAACGCCCAGTTGGTAGACGAATAATGAGGTGAGAGAAAAACATTAACCATGATTTGAGGGAAATCAATTTTTCAGGGATAATTGGAAAGCATTAGCTCAGGTCAGGGATATATAGAGAGCTTATATCTGCGCGGCCATGAATCTACGGGTTCGATAGTTTCAGTTAGTTACCTATCAGGCACTAACTTTATTTTATATTGTACAATTACAAAATTATCAATGTTTACCTTGGCACTCCATAGCGTAGTTCGTTAAAGCAATACGCTACAAATCGGAGTGTCTCAGTTTCAAGCCCCGATAGGATCAGTCTCTTAAATTGGCCTAAACTTCCTTGTAGCACCATGACCCTAGAGTCGAATTAGTCTCTTACAGAAATGTGTCTCAGACCCATGTTGTGGGTGGTAAAGACGGCTGTCAACCAGGCCTGACAACCCGGCTGACATATCCTGCAGATTGTCTAGACAGGTAGGAGCTTTAACCCCCTACTACCATAAGGTATGTAGTGGAATCACATAATCTTTTTTTTTACCCTAATTCAGAAGCTAAGATTTTCTGAATTCTATTTGGTAAAGAAAATGAACTGGCTTTAAAGTTATATGCTTAAACATTTTTTGTAATAAGTTACGTCCTTAGAATTAATTCTTACAGCCTCAGGGCTGTCTTCCCTTTCAAATGACGCAACACTTTCACTGTGAACAAGAGACGGGAGTTTCGATGGCTTCCAGCAACTTATTAAATGTTGAATGGATTTAATGAAAGATACCTGTGAGAGAGAAGTTCGCTAACTCCATCTAACGAGCAAGAAGAGAAACCACAATCGTGTTAATAAATTCTCCTGTACACTTGATATTCTGAAGGAAATTAAATTCTGTTATTCAAATCTATTTTCCTATAAATGTACAAAATTTTACATTTAAATCTAATTTTAAGAAATTACAATTTTCTTAAATGATGTAAATCCAATTTCACAATTATTACTACTACTGCTGCTAATAATAATTATATTCTATTAAGACAGTTTAACCTTTCACCTTTTAGGTAGACCTACTTTTTCTGCCAATGGCAACAACTAGGAATTTCAACATACGACATAACGAACATCTCAAAGATTTTAGATTTAATGAAGGCAAATCCAGCTTTGCAAAACATGTCATAGATACAGGTCACCAATCAATACCATCGACAACACATTATTCGTCATCCATAGAGAAAACAAACTCAAAATCAACATTCTCGAAGAAATAGAGATACTAAAAAAAACCAAAACGCTCATCTGCTGAATGAGAACTCTACCAGTGACGTCAACCCACTCTACAGAATTCTCACGAACAACCAGTACCAATTCACAAGCTGAAGATGAAGCATATGCACCCTACATCCAATGTTGAGGAAGACTGAGATCTCAGGTAGGCCTACTCTATTTTTATATTATAAAATATTTTAAGTCCCTCAGGGGTCCTCATCTAGGGGATATGTGGATGGCGACCACAAGGTGCCCAAGCTGAGCAAAACATTTCTTCCACTTACTTGTGTTTTGCACTCTTTTAACTTTACTATCTAACCTCTCTTGGTTAACTCTTGTTTTTTTTTCGATTCCGATGCTATTAGGGCATCCGAGGGCTAGGGAATCTTTCCTTTCTTCCATTTCTTCTTTCCTTTATTTTCTTCTTCTCAGAAAAGCCTGACCAGAGGCTATAAGATGGCAGCCCCATCACTGGTCTTGCCTTCCTTTGGCCATGAACCAATCGAAGGGACTATTATTATGCTTTCAAGTCTTATACGAGAATTTCCCTCAAACGCTGGAGGGAAAATTTTCTATAGGATCGTAACAGGCCTTGGCCTAATACTTGGAAGGAAGAAGAAAAAGTATAATGGAATACACAGACTTGTATTAGAGAAAGTGCAAGAGGAATAAGAATACTTCAATTAGTAGGACTCGTAAAGGTAGACAAATCTAATCACATGAACTAGCTCACCCTTTGATCATCATTGAGTTAGCCGTACCTGGTAGTAGGAGGTCTTTACATAGGAGGTCTAATGTAATTATTTTGCGTTACATAGTACTGAAACTTCAATTTTCCGGTCATTTTATAGGACTGTAAAGTATTATACATGGTATTTTATAGCCTGCAAATGATACAAGCCATTTTAAAATGTAAGTTAAGAATGTCCATCGCATAACAAATATCTCTTATAAAAAACTTTAATATGACACACATTAATATATGAACGTGAAACGTGAACTCTTTCACAAAATGCTACTAAATTAATAGATATATTCGAAATAATGATACACAGTGAAATCTACATCAGGGACATTGGAGAATTAGAAGACGTGATGAATTGAGATAGCTAAACAAAGAATCTCAAATGTTATTAGACTGAAAAGATTCCAATGGGCTGGTCATGTGGTAAGAATACGAAGAACGAGGACTAAGAAAAGTCTTACAGGCACACTTTGGAGGAAGGAGAACAGTGGGACGACCAAGATGGCGATGGGAGAAACACAGTACATTTAGACGCCACTGCACGAAGGGAGTAAAGATTTGAATAATATATATATATGTGTTATATTGCAGATTTTCGCGGATATAAGTATGAATATGAAAGTTTTCTTGGGTTTTCCGCGTCTTGGATTCAAGTCCGGCCTCTGGCCACTGATTCCGACGATTCGGCATGATCCCACATGCCATTATCAAGGAATGATAAGTTCGAGTCACAGGTGTAGGTCTTGGATAGGTGTACGGCTTCGGAAACGGACCACACTGAAAACTGAACGTATTTAACAGCATAAGAACTAAATTAATATTTAAATAATATTTAGAAGCAGTATTAATGAAATGGAATAAGTCATGTACGGGAATGGGAATCGACATTAATGGCCATTTACTGCACAATTTATTATTCGCTGATGACCAGATTATAATAGGACAAGATAAAGAAGATATAGAATATATGATAAGAAAGTTGGTCCATGCATTTGAGGTAGGTGGACTGAAGATAAATTATATTAAAACAGAATATATGGTAATCGGAGGAAATTCAGAAGACCTACAAATAAATAATATGATAATTAAACGTGTTGAAGAATTTAAATATCTTGGATCTATAATAGATAAATCTGGTACTTGTGAAAAAAGATATTATTAACAGAGTAAATTGTGCAAGGAAGGCGATTAGATCCCTGAATGGTCTTTTATGGAATAGAAATTTGACCAGAAAAACAAAAAAAGGGATTATGCAGACAATAATAGAAAGTATACTTACATATGGATCAGAAAGCTGGACAATAAATGAAAGGATGCAGAAAAGAATCTTGCCGACAGAAATGGATGGATTACGGAGAAGTATGAGAATATCCAGGCTACAACATATTCGAAATACATATATCAGACAAGAAATGGATGCACAAGAAACTGTTATCGAGAGAACAACAAATAGGGCTCTACAGTGGTATGGACATGTACAACGGATGTCGGAAGACCAGTGGCCTAAACAGGTGTTAGATTGGATGGTACCAGGCAGAAGGAAGAGACATAGTATGAGGGAATATATGATGCCATGATGAAGAGGGGTATGGAAGATGGACAATGGGAAGATAGGAATCTCTGGAAAGCAGGTATCAAGGGCAAACTGCTGTAAAGTGGAAAGCCTGTATTAAGTAAGTAAGTAAGAACTTAACCTCGGATGGGTGTACGTCTTCGGAAACGGACCACAGCGAAAACTCTATGTATTTTATTATATAAGACCTACACCTGTGACTCGAACTTATCATTCCTTGATAATGGCATGTGGGATCATGCCGAAACGTCGGAATCAGTGGCCAGAGGCCGAACTTGAATCCAAGACGCGGAAAACCCAAGAAAACATATATGGGAGGCTAGTACTTGACTCCTGCTGTAAGACGAGTGGATGAAAGAAACAGTAGGTTCTGGCGGACTAGTGGTTACCATGTTCGCGTCTGCTTCCGAGGTACAAACCCGCCAGGGTCCATGGATTTATAAAGCCTAAAATGTTGAGTATGCTTTCCCTGGAAAGGGAAAAGAATCGGGGATACCATGTCGTAGACTTATGGAATGTAACAAATTCTTAATTCTGAAATAACAGACGCATGAACAAAATTTATGTGGGCTTTCACGCCCAGATTTAGGCTAATTGGGCGCTAAAAACCTGGCATGTTAACGATCGACTGTACTTGTTAGTTAATGGACCTGGGATAATTATATCTGATGAGGCACTAATGTCTAGATGTATGGAAGACATTTGAAGTTGTTTCTACGGCACAGGGGCAGTGGTTTACTGACCGTCTATGCCCGACTTTGAATCATGAACATGCGATGTTATATGAAATAGTGTTTACCATCTTCAGCATCAACCAATTTTATTCTTCTTTTCCTCTCTCTCTCTTTTCTCTGTCTCCCTTTCTCCCTCCCTCCTTCCTTCTCTGTTTTTCTCCCTCCTTTTCCCTCTCTCTCTCTATCTGTCTCTCGAATTTCTTTCTCTCTGTCACTCTTTTTTTCTTTCTCTCTCTGTATCTGTTTCTCTCTCCAATTTATTTCTCACTTTCTCTCTGTTATTCTCTCTTAGGTACCTCTGTTTTCCTCTTTCTCTTTCTATCTCTGTTTATCTTTTCAATTTATTTGTCTCTTTTTTTCATTATCTCTACAGGATCTCTCTTTATCTGTTTCTCCTCCAATTTATTTCTCACTTTCTCTCTGTTATTCTCTCTTAGGTACCTCTGTTTTCCTCTTTCTCTTTCTATCTCTGTTTATGTTTTCAATTTCTTTGTCTCTTTTTTTCATTCTCTCTACAGGATCTCGCTTTTCTCTTTCTCTATTTACTTATCAAATTTCTTTCTTTCTCTTTCAGTCTGTTCCTCTTTCCATCCAATTCCTTTGTCTCTTTCTCTCTATCGCGCTCTCTTTAGGCTTCTCTCTTTTTTATCTTTCTCAGCCTGTCTGTTTCTTTCTCCAATGTCTGTCTCTCTCTCTCTGTCAGTATATATTTAGGTCTCTCTCTTTTCTATCTTGCTCTCTGTTTCCCTCTCATTCAATTTATAATTTCTCTCTTACTTTCAAATCATCCCTTTCTCTTTTTCTATTACTATTTTTTCTCTCATTTCCTCTCTTTCTTATTTTCTTCTCTTTCACTCTTTCTCCTTTGCCTCCGTTTTCGATTTGATGATTCATGGCTAAGCGAGTATTTATGTCTCACACATTCCTAACCTGAGCTAATTTTTCCTCTCATTTCCTGTATACCCATCACCTCCTTAAAATCATAGTTTATATTATTCTCGTACCTCATTCTTAGACTATCTACAGAGAGCTTTCCCTCTGGTTTACCTAAAATAAGTTTCCATTTACTCTGCCAGAATAAAGTATTATTATTATTATTATTATTATTATTATTATTATATATTATTATTATTATTATTATTATTATTATTTATTTCCTATTCGAGCTACATGTCTTGTCCACCGCAGTGTTTTATTACATCTGATTTCCCGTAATGACCACTGTTATGTAGTCTTCATGCGTGCATTAATATTTTATTAATGTATTAAAATTATTAAATTCAAGATCGTAAAAATAAACCCATGTATGAAATAATTCCACGTCTACGGATGAGATTAGATCAAGCCCCTATAATTGAAGGATGCCGCTTCAGCACGCCTGTCGCATCATCACAAGAGCAAATTAAAACAAATGAACGAAATGAAAAACATGAATATAGAGAAATAGTAAAAAACGGGAAAATATCCGAGAAAACCTGCCCTGATTCGATTTTTCCACCTGGAATAACTGAGATTATGCACAAATTTTGATAGTTTCCGCCTTTGATCCGAGGCTTCATCTTTGGGATTGCGAGCAATGTGTAAGACATAACCAAATGTATTATAGGTAGGCTAAAATATTGGAAAGGTCATATAGAAAGAATGGGAGACAACCGACTTGCAAAAAGAGCTAAAGAAGATAGGTCAATGGACGGGACAAGAACAAGAGGAAGACCTGCCAAGAGATGAATAGACAGTGGATGCACATCCAATACGTCTTCCACCGAGGAGTGATTTTGGAAATAAAGAGGATAAAAATCCTACAAATTATCCATCCATAGTAATTCTGCCCGAAGGCAGGTCCTTCACTGCAATCACACCATTTTCATGCTATGATAGCAGTTTTACTAGGGAATTGTAGGTGTGGTAGCTTCCTTTTGCTTTCTACACCAGCGAAGGATGATGATGATGATGATGATGATGATCTTCATCATCCTATGTTTTCGGGGACCGTTTGGGCCTTAAAGGTTTCCTGACATTTGTCTTCCAGGTGAGGAAATACCCTGATAAAAACCTCACCCAGAAAAACTCCCCTGACCGGGGATCGAATCCGGGCCCGCTGCATGACAAGGCAGCACGCTACCTCGAGACCACAGCGGTGGACCTACAAATTATGAATAATAATAATAATAATAATAATAATAAGGAATAACCGAGACTCGAACTTAGGGACCCAGAGACGGAGGGCAGGTGTCTAACCACTTTCACTACGCAATCGCCTGAATTCAACATAATATGGAATAAAGTTGCAAAAAATGAAAACCTTTTACGAATTCGTTTCAATTTCTCAACTCAACTCATTCGTAAAATATCACTGTCAAGCTATATAAGGATTAATATCATTGATTGTACAATATTATCATTAAAGGGACCCTTGTTTTTACAACTTCTCTCAAAAATGGTTAAAATATATAAAAACGTTATTCTTTCATTTATATGGATGAGAAAAATGAGCTCTTACTTTTTTTCATATCTCAGTATCCAATCATATTTTTAATGTTCGGCCGACTTAAGCCCACATTATTTGAGCATTCTTTTGTCGTAATCATTTGTCTGTGAATTCAGAATATATTGTTTTATAATAGCAATGTATGTGACGTAATCATTGTTACATTTCACATCGATGTTAGAAAAATCATATATTATATTTTAACATTATAAAATAAATATTTTTTTTTCAAATGCCCCAGGCCTATCTTTCGACATTCCTGGTTTCTCTCCTGGCATGGCGTACTTGTAACCCACTTCTGAGGTTGGGGCGCCTGGAAGGCGGGGTTACGTTGCCCCGATGATATGATGGGTGATGATGATATGGTACGCCAGGAGAGTCCCTAATCCTAAGCATAACCTAAGATGAATATGAATGATGATGAATGCAATGGCCATATGATTTCGGGGACCGTTTGGGCCTTAAAGTTTTCCTGACATTTTGTCTTACAGGTGAGGAAAACCCCGATAAAAACGTCACCCAGAAAAACTGTCCCGACGGGGGATCGAACCCGGGCCCGCTGCGTTACAAGGCAGCACACTACCCAGAGACCACAGCGGTGGACTCATTTCTCAATACCCAATCATATTTTTAATGTTCGGCCGACTTAAGGCCACATTATTTGAGCATTCTTTTGTCGTAGTCAATTGTCTGAGAATTCAAAATATATTGTTTACCATAACAATATATGTGACGTATTCATTGTTACATTTCACATCGATGTTACAAAAATCATATATTATATTTTAACATTATAAAATAAATAATATACTTACTTACTCACTGGCATTATCGAACCCGTAGGTTCATGGTCGCGCGGACATAAGCTCTCCATACATCCCTATCATTCCCTGTACAATATACTTCCCTCAAATCATAGTTAATGTTGTTCTCCCACCTCATTCTTGGTCTACCAACTGGGCGTTTTCCCTCTGGCTTTCCTACAAGAAGCTTCCATGCATGTCTTTCATTTCCCAT
The DNA here is from genome assembly GCA_030220185.1 of Diploptera punctata. Lineage (NCBI taxonomy): Eukaryota > Metazoa > Arthropoda > Insecta > Blattodea > Blaberidae > Diploptera > Diploptera punctata. The sequence goes on along the minus strand of JASPKZ010007251.1, from coordinate 6,794,537 downwards.
ACGCGCAACATATCCTGCAAATGAAAGATGTGCATGGAAGCTTCTTGTAGGAAAGTCAGAGGGAAAACGCCCAGTTGGTAGACCAAGAATGAGATAGGTGAACAACATTAACTATGATTTGAGGGAAGTAGATTTTACAAGGAATGATTGGAAAGCATTGGCTCATGATAATAAATAATATTTAGTTTAAAATTATTTAAATTAAAAATTAAGTAAAAAAGAATCCCAAAATTATTATTAACATAAGGGTAACTTTTCCAGTTATAGAGAATAATTGTAACCATAATTTGAGGGAGCGGATGATTGGAAAACATAAGCTTAGGATAGGGATATCATCATCATCCTGCCAGGTATTAGTCCTAGAAGAACTGTTACAGCCTGAGAAAGCTGTTTCCGTGCCATCTTTTCATAGGTCGACCAAGTGACCGTTTTACAATTGGATAGTAGTTCATTATTGCCTTGGGGATCCTGGATCTAGCCATTCTTGAGACATGTTCCTTCCAGTTTAGCTGATATCTGGAGATGTAGTCCAGTTTTGGCGACACATTAAGTTCTTGAAGTATTTCTACATTTTTCTTTCGATCCCATTTGGTGTAGCCAGCTGTTCGGCGCATAAATTCCATCTCATAAGCTGTTAGTCTGCTTTCATCTCTCATCCTTATAGTCCACGCTTCACTCCCATAACATAGGACTGGTCGAGCCATTATTTGATAAAGACGAGTACGAGTTGATTTTTGCACTAATGAAGGTTTTAAAACTCTATTAATGATTCCCATTGATTTGTTGAATTTCACAATATTCTCTGGTAAATCCAAATTTTCAACAAAAGGGAGTTTATATCCTTAATAAGTAAACTCATTAACTCTCTAAAATTTTGTTATTTAAACAAATTTTGCTTGGTATTGGGGATTTTCCACAAAATGCCATTTATTTTAGTTTTATTGGTAGATATTTCCATTGAATATTTCTGGGTTATCAAATTTAAATTATGTACTGACCATTGTAAATCATCTTCAGATGTTTCTAGTAAAACAAGATCATCTGCAAACATGGATATGGATATATGGGGAGGATATATGCGCTCGGCCATGAACTCTCGGTTTGATGGAGGCAGTGAGTTGGTGTCTACAGAGTGGAGGTTATGTTGTAGTGTAGAGAGGACAGGGCTGTTATTCTTGTTAATATCAGTGCAGCATTGGATTAGCTAATGTTGTTTTGTGCCGAGCGGAGTGATGGTCGGGATTATCTCCACTTGAGTTCGGTCATGTCGAAGCTTATTTAACAAACTCATTACACTCCAGCCATTAACTCACTTTTTACTTTAACAACTAACTTTACACATTAAATTATTCCCAACTCTAATACAATTGTATTCCCTCTCTCTCTTTCTGCAGCCTTGTAAATCTGGTACATTTACGGATTTATTTAATATTACAATGGTCAACAGTGGTTTTGTTGCTCTTTTTGGATATATTTATGCTCACAATTCATGAAACTATAAATGATTTTGGAAAATTTGCTCTGTTCTTTTTTAATATTTATTTTCATTTTACACTACAAAAAAAACAACTAAAAGTAGAGGAATTAAACACAACAATAGAAAAATACAGAACAAACTGGAAATAACACTTGGCAAGATGACTGAGAATAGAATACCAAAAGCAGCATACAGCTATTCACCACGAGGAAGAAGAGGTTTGGGAAGACCAAAAGAAAAGATGGAAAGAGCAGCAATTTGGAGCCGGTACAGGTTAGTAAATAAGCCTAAACCGTGAAGAAGAAGAAGAAGAAGACTACAAAAATCGGAACATATGAAAGAAAACAGATATATTTATAATGTCAATTCTTTTTTTGAGAATTAGTATACACCGACGTAAATAGAAAGAAAAATGTCGAAAGCTCATGTTATACTTCAGTGAAACACCTTGTATAAGATTTTCTTCCATAATTTTTAGAGCACATTCAGCACTTTCATGAATATATTCGTAAACTGTGTACTCGAAAACATATAAATTCGCAGAGATATCCAGGGCAACATTTTTTTTGTGGAGCTGTGTTATGTATCGTGTCATCGATCTCGGTGGTCTAGTGGTTATGTACCTTTGTAATATCGAAACTAATGTATACAGGCTTGCCATCTGCTTGCAATAGTTAATGCAAGGATTCTGTGCCACAATGAATAAAACAAAACTGAAAAAAAAACACACACAATTTATTGTTTGAGTATGTGAGTAATTACATACCATGGCGCGACAGGCCTAGGAGGCCCTTGACATACCTTCCGGCTGCTGGTCTCACATCCACATGTGTAAATCGCAGAGGTACACGGTCATGTACATATGGTCAACAAGTCGGATCCTTTATCCGTTACAGCTGGTTTTCTCAACCTGGAGCCGCTACTTATTGTAGCTATCCATATGCCTCACGATGCTGGGTGGGCACCGGTCCCACACTGGCCGAAATTCGATGAGAAAATTTGTTCTCCCATGGAGAGCCGAACCAGCGCAAGTCCCGCAACTCTGCGCCAGGGCTTCTTGCCTTAACCACTCGGCTACGGTGCGGGACAATTTATTTTTTCAATATATAAATAATTACCTGAGAGAAATATTGTTTTTTTTTAATGCCACCAGGTTTTCTTTTTTGACATATCTGGCTTTCTGCCGTGGCATTGGCGAAATTGTAATCCTTTATTAGGTTGGCACTGGAAGGCGGAGTTACGTTACCCCAATGATATGTTGAGTGATAAATTATAATGAAGCGCCAGGAGAGTTCTTAACCTAAACACATCCTAAATTCCAGACCATGGGCAACACAGGAATAATTCCCTTTAAGGAAATATTCATATTGTTCGAACGGAACTCGAACTCGGGTCCTCATGAACGGTAGTCAGAAACGCTGACAACTAGTCCATGAGGGGGGAAAGTGAGGAATACCTTGAAATTAAATGAGAAATTGAGCTGGAAGTAACTTAAAATCGCCGTATTTACAATGTAAAATAGTCATTGCTCAAACAATATAGTAAACTTATCACAAAAATACGCTAACAAACAATTGAACGCTAAACTAATCTGGTGCAGGTTAACTCGCCCGTTTACCCACAATAACTTGCCCAAACTAACACTTACTTGCTCATTTTCCCACCCTAACGTTCCCACTAATGTAGGTGGACTCTTTGGTTAGAATCCCCTTATATATCAATACTAATAAAATTCATTGTTGAAACCGTTGAGGTGGAGAGTCATAAAGTAAAATAAGTTAAAATATGCCTTCTTAGGTAAGATCCGTCGTCCTCAACTTATAAAATATGTATTCTTTAAGCCCATAGGTCTTTCAGAACATTCGTTCCATCTTCAGCAGGTCCTTCTTCGCTGTTGTCAAGTAATGAGTCTTCAAATCCTTCGAACTAGCACTGATATTGAGACATAATTAACTAGTCATAGTGTGGAAACGCATCATTTCCGGACATTGGTAACTTATTAAAAATTATCAACATATCTCAATATACTATCTCACCTCCATTGTCGGTGTTTTTTACAACACCCTGTATATACACTATGCTGTTACAGTTTCTGTGAAATTTATGTTCCCAAAGATTGACAATATCTTTTTCTTTCTTATAAATCCTTTTGTATTTTAATGAGACTTAGGTATTTTCCCCATACAGGGGAGAAATTCAACGATACTAATTTAGTTACACTTGTTTTCGGATACATGCCATTGAGTGGCCCGAGGTTAGCGTTCCGCCTCTTAGTAACATCTAGGAAACCAAGGAAGTACTGGGATGGGAATATTCGGCAAATTTTGCTTAGAGGCCTTTTTATTCAGGCTTAAGGATATTTTACGAGCCTTAAAATTTTCAGACAAGGGACCCACGGCTTAAAGTCCTTCCCGGAGGACATGTCCATTAGATTTTTCCATCATAAAAAATCCATCGACCACGGCCGGTTTGAACCCGTGTCCCTAGGAACTAGTTGCAAGGAAGATAACCACTAGCCCACCGTGACCAACATTTTTTTTTGCGCGATTGTGCGTTATGTCGTACTTACAGCAATGCCGACCATGATTTAAAGTTCAATTTCCTAAATTTCGGGGTTGCCAACCTAAATAACTATACTGTAATATTACATATTATTTACCTCGTGCGGGAAGTAAAAAAAACCATTGCCCTTTATATATATAGAAAAATATATCCAAAAGGTAGTGTTAATATACATTATACGAAACAAATCACTGCATTTTAAGTGAACTAAACTTTATTTGAAACAATATAAAACAATAAGTTCGTACTTGCCGCCATTTTATGACTGACTGATGTCACGGCCTTATTTTCGGCATTTACCGTATAAATATTGGCCACACTCTTAACGTTAGTCAGTTGTTTTATAATGAACGCAACTATTTCAAACAAAGATGTTATTATTTTCTTCTTCTTCTTCTTCTTCTTCTTCTTCTTCCTTTCAAGTATTAGACCAAGGCCTGTTACGATCCTATAGAAAATTTTCCCTTATGGGAAATTCTCATATAAGACTTGAAAGCATAATAATAGTCCCTTCGATTGGTTGCTGGCCAAAGGAAGGCAAGACCAGTGATGGGGCTGCCATCTTATAGCTTCTGGTCAGGCTTTCTGGAGAAGAAAAGAAAATAAAGGAAAGAAGAAATGGAAGAAAGGAAGGACTCCCTAGCCCTCGGATGCCCTAATAGCGTCGGGGTCGAAAAAACAAGAGTTAACCAAGAGAGGTTAGATAGTAAAGTTAAAAGAGTGCAATACACTTCAATAATATTTATTATTTTTAAAACACCATCGCGAGAAAATAATGTAGAACACACGTTTGTGAAGTAGTTTACAGAATATCGGAAATTGAAATCCTCGCTATCGCTCGGTTTTTAATCATATCCTCGCTTTTGTAAACCACTTCCTAACCTCGCATTAAAATATACATTTTATACTCGAGTGAAAACATAAGTCAAAACAGTGTTACATTATTTAACTGGAAGGTGAGTAAACAATTGATTCACTTCATTCCTTGAGTGTCTTTTGAGCAGTAAAATGTTGAATCTGACGGAGGATTTTAATTAATTATTCATTCGATTCACTGCGTCACGAATGTAAATTGCAGTCGGTTAGCTTTCTAAATCCCTCTTAAAGTTGAATTACAAAAAGTTGAATTGAAAATGTCTCCAAATAATATCTGTTCATTTAATTGAAACCTAATTTACACAAAAAGTAAGTTTTTTTTAAATAGATCTCATAAAAATACGTTTATACTGGATCATTAATATATATGGCTGCCGAAGTACAGGGTGTATCTCCCGGGCTACATAAGGATCATTGGCCGGTAAAATTATTTGTTAAACTTCGGTGAAAAAATATGAATGTGTCATTGCAGAAAGTGACGTAAGTGATTTGAAAGAAAGTTTTGAGAAATAAAACAAAATTGCTGTAGTATAATAATTGAGGAATAACAAACAAACGACTCAATAATTTAAATTCACATTATAACCAATTTGATAGGGATGTTTACATTATTGAAATGAGAGTGAAACATTAACTATTGCAGTTCTCAGACCCTTTACCACATGCACCTTTCGCCATCTTCTTCTTCTTCTTCACTTCATGGGCTAGGCAAATTGCCTGTTCCGCCTCACAGTTGTTCTGTCCATCTTTTCACTGGCTTTCCTACATTATATGAACCTCTTGGCTTGTAGTTAGTTGGGGTGCTTTTGGTAAATTTGTTACATTAATTCTTTCTACATGTCTAACCATTTATCTCTATATTCTTTGATTTTACAATTCAGTGGATACGCATTTCTTATATATTCATTCTTTGTCCGATCCAATCTTGTGCAGCCTTTTGTTCTTCCAACGAAGTTCATTTCTACGCTTTGTATTATACTTTGTAATTTTTGGTCATTACTCAAGTTTCACTCCCATAAAGTAATGCAGGAGCTGCCAATGTTTTATAAAACTTTAGTATCTCTTCTTATTTTGTTCTTTAATTTTTTATATATTGTTCAGCGTATCATTTGAAATTCCGATAGTATCATATTTATGTCTCTTTCAGTTTTTGTGTTTATAGTAAAATTATAACCCAAATAATAAAATTTGTTAATTATTAATTAAAATTTCTCCAACATAAAAACTAAAATATGTGAAGACTTTTTTAATTAAGAAGTATTAAGAATATTCTGCATATACACGATCCCGAAGCAGTAATTTCAGACCCGTCACATATAGTAGGCATTGTTTACCCAAAACCCATTCACCACACGGTTATATAAATTGAATCCTTTCAGTGTTCATAAAACAACCATAAACAGCTCACATAACTTATAGTAGCAGTATTGTTTTCCTGAGGAAGACATTTTAATGTCACCGCGCCGCCAATAATTAATTTGACATCACGACAATTATTGATTTTAGCTTATCTGCTCAATATAATATTACAGTTAAAACATTTAAACCTTTTTCCGAAATCAGAAATTTATTTAGAATGATTTGCGGAATTTCAAATGTTTGTTATTATTATTGTTATTATTCTATTATTATTAATGTTATTATTCTACAACTATTGTTATTCTATTATTATTATTATTATTATTATTATTATTATTATTATTATTATTATTATATTATTATTATTATTATTATTATTATTATTATTATTATTATTATTGTTGTTGGACGCCCATTTACTAGATGGGAGGATTCATTAAATCCCACTTGATGTGAAAACAGGTCAAAAGGCCTAATTTCATGAAGCAGAAGAAGAAGAAGATTTTTATTTATTAAATAATGGTCCAATCAATTTATGTAAAAATTGTTTTTCTAAGAAAAACATATATTTGTGATCCAGAATGTATAACTAACTCATTGGCAATTTTGAATCTGGAAGTTCGTAGCCGCGTGGACATAACCTGTCCATACACCCCTGTCCTGAGTTAATATTTTTCAATCTTCCCTTGTATAATGTACTTCCCTCAAATCATGTCATGTTATTCTCCCACATCATTCTTTTTCTACCAATTTGGTATTATCCGTCTGGTTTTCCTACAAGAAACTTTCATGCCCCTCTTTCATCCCCATTCGTGCCACATGTCCTGCCCATCGCATACTACGATACTTAACTGCTTTTATAATATCTGATTTCCTATAAAGATCATGAAGCTTTCTGTTATGAAAGTCTTCTCTATTCGCCTGTCTGTTCATCTCTCTTGGGTGCAAACTTTTGACTAAGAACTTTATTCTCAAATACTCGTAAACTTTTCTCCTCCCTTAAAGTAAGAGTCCATGTTTCGCATCCATATAATGTTTTATACATTTTCATAAGTAATGCCACGAGTGATTTCCAAATTATCGATAAATTCACGACTCACGAAGTGGAAATCAAGCATGGCATTTTTTAGGACTATTTAACGAATAAAATTAAGCTGTATACTCACAAATCATTATTTAACTATAGTTATTTTAAAATATTTATATATGTAATGTAAACGGCGATGTTTGAAAACAAATGAGAAACGATTGGTACGCTTCATTTGCTTCTTTTGTTCGATCACTGCAACCAGATCCTAATATTATTTATTGCCAAAAGATCGTAATGTTGTAAGAATGCACCCTAGTGGAGAAATTTATAACCAACGTTATAGGTATTAATTAATTTCTGATGTCCTATAATGTAAATATGTCAATTATATTTTTCTGCGTAATTTCCTGGAAAATAATTCGTTTAATAAAGTGTAAACAGTGTTTTTTTTTGCGCTACGTGTTGACATTCATGCACTATATATACAATCTGGTAGCCGTATTTCTTAGAGAGTCAATCACTGTGACTTATTCAAGAATGTTAAAAAAGGAGGTGCTTTCTTTATTATGATACACTTTAGTTGGTAAATTTTAGGCGAAACACGACTGTGATTGGTTGTAAATAAAAAATCATTGAAATGTGATTGGCCATTGACTCCCATTTGGGGCATGAGTTAAATAGTCAATTTAACTTTTCTGGGAGAATTTGGACAAGAATCTCTGTAATGTATAGCCTAATAGTATGCATTTCCAGAATTTAGCCTATTTTTAATTTCTTTGTGTACTACATTTCTCTTCGTAAGTATTGTTCCTAGGTAATTGAATGCAGTCACTTCTTCAAAATTACCTTCATTAGTCATGAACTATTTCCATTATATAATGTATTTTTATTATGCTTGGCACCAGGATTTCACACTTAAAACCTATGCACCCATTTTACTTCCACCGTTCAGATACTTTTTTTTTTATTTCCTGGGCAAAGAGAATATCTTGAAGAATTCACTAAGGGATTTGATTTAAAGCCAGCTCATTAAGAAAGGAGGGAGGGTAATTGATACTAATAGCTTCTCCTCTAGGGGAAGATTACTATCCGCTTGGAAAACATTGATTGCGCCACCTCAAAGTAACCATTTGGGGGCTTTGTGTGATGTGTTGTGTAAAACAGGATTAGTGTTTAATGAACGCTTTAGCGTTTTAAGAAGCGTTCATTAAGCGTTTACTGAAGCCACTGGGAGGCAGGAAGTGAACAAACAGGTGACTGAATAAAGTTTCAATAGACTCACTGGCTAATTAGCTCTTTTTTAAAACATTACACAAATTAACTAACTCACTGGCATTATCGAACTCATGGGTTCATGACCGCGCGAACATACATCCCTTTCCTGAGCTAATATAGGGCTATTCAGAAAGAAGGAACAGACTTCATACATTTATTTCTTCCAAAATACAAAAAGTAGAAACACAATTTAAACGCACCTGGAAAGAGAAAAGTTTGAAGTTCTCTGATCACGGCCGCAATGGCGCTGTTTCTTGTCATTTCATTGTTTGTATTAAAACGGCAACACAGCAGGACGTTAGATTGGAATAGGAGGAACAGATCAACTTCATTACCGGTGGCCTCCCAGGTCACCCGACCTAAGCCCATGCGATTTTTATCAGTGTTTTTATCCCCCCTATGCCTGACACTCTTGAAAATCTGCGACATCGAATTGTTGACGATGTGAATTCGATAACTTGTTTTGATATTTTCAAGATTAATGCTTCACTTCACATACATCGGTCTTAATTTAAAAAAAGCTAACCAAAAAAAATACAATAATAATTTCAGCCTTTTAGAAATGTAAATAAGTTATTTAGAAAGAAACAAACACCCCTTTAACTTCTAATTATATTTCTTACTATTTTGCACCTGTATTTTATTTTCATATTTACAGTATGAATAAATTTTCCTGGTCACGTTTCGGTTCGTTTTAAATATTGGGATATGCTACACTTAGCGTCGCAAGAAAATTCTTCTAAGTTCTATAGAATCGCAGTGCGCATGCGCTAGTGCTCCATGTAATCCCAGAAAGATAAATGCAACCTCCAGCAGTTGGCGGTATATGTATGTGAAATCAGTATGACCAACATTGACACAAAATTCCAAGAACTTGTCTAAAAATGTACAATTAACACGAAATGAAGTAGTGGAAATATGATTTTACGTGGTAACCGTCCGATATTTTGAATTTTTCATAGAATAACAGATATGAAGAGGTAATTTATTTTACGTATCAAATCACATTTAAAAAGCAAGGAACCTAAAAGCTAACCAAACCTAAATCAATTACTGTAACACAAATCAATTACTCTAACGTAGGTGAAATCCAGGGAACATGGAAATGATGTTGGCAACATCTGGAGTATTTTGGGTTGTTGATGGTGGCAACGTTGGAACAACATAGGAAGAGGAGGGAAAATAGCAGAAAGTAGCAAGGAAGAATGTAGGACGATCATGTTTTACGTAAATATATAAATATAAAAAAAAATATCGTTGCAACATTTGAAGATGTTTAAAACGTGTTTAAAAGTGTTGCAAAATGTTTTAAACGTGTTAAAACGTTTTTAGTGCATCAGTGGCATAAGAAATTGAATTGAATTTTTTTTTTTGCGACGTAAACCATACAAACAGCCAAAATGTGTTTAAAAGTGTTGCAAAATGTTTTAAACGTGTTTAAAAGTGTTTAGCGCATCAGTGGCATAAGAAATTAAATTGAACATTTTTTGCGACGTAAACCATACAACAGCCAAAATGTGTTTAAAAGTGTTGCAAAATGTTTTAAACGTGTTTAAAAGTGTTTAGTGCATCAGTGGCATAAGAAATTAAATTGAAAATTTTTTGCGACGTAAACCATACAACAGCCAAATATTGATTACTACGTTATTTAGCCTTTTACATAAACGTGTAACACAAATTATATTAACCTTTATATTTGTCAGTTTTGTTTTGTCTAGCATATATTATTAGTTAGGTTGAATTCCGGCCAGATAGCTATTGAAATATCTTGTATGCTACTGAAAAGAATGGTGGTTTAACATTTAATAAAACTTCAAATCGCACATAACAGTAGATAACACATTAATAATTTCGCGGAAGTTTACAAAATGACGCTCGCAAAAAAATCTATATTTATTGCACTTACGTCACTATAATTAGGCCTATCACGTAGTATAAAGATGATGCACTTGGAGTTTAGGTGGCTTTGATTTTCATGTATATGAGGAAACTTCCTTTGGGAATGGTGGTCGCAGTTCGGGACAGCTTACACGTAACATAACCTACGTTTAATAATCAATTGAGTTGGTGTTGACTTGATGAAAATCCATATTTATTAATTAAATAAAAATAAAACGTAGTTTTATTTGATTTTCATATTTATTATATAATTCAGTGACAGCTGTTCCGGTACACTGTACCTTCTTCAGACATGTTAACAAATTATGAATTGTGTTCCAACTGATCTAAGCAACAATACAACAATATTTATTTAAATTTTCAAATTTAACAAAGGGGATTCATTCAAATCAAGTTGAGAATTTAACAGTTTTTTACTACTTTTAAACTTATTAATTTCTACAGCCTCCAAAAGATCTAACTTCTTACCCTTATCACAAATATGTAAAATTTCAAAATTTGGATCGAAACAATGATTAAATTGGAATAGGTGGTTAGCATAGTTTGAATTTTCTAAATTTCTGTTATATGCTCTCATTATTGTTGTATTTGTATTGTTGCTTAGATCAGTTGGAACACAATTCATAATTTGTTAACATGTCTGAAGAAGGTACAGTGTACCGAAACAGCTGTCACTGAATTATATAATGAATATGAAAATCAAATAAAACTACGTTTTATTTTTATTTAATTAATAACCTACGTTTGACCAATCTGATTCATTCTTTTGAATTATTTAGCGTGAACCAATAATCAAAGGAACTGTTCAGCAATTTGTAATCACAAATAACCGCGGTGGACTAGTTAGTTAATAATAATAATAATAATAATAATAATAATAATAATTGTGTTAATATTAATATTATATATATAATTAATGTGAAAGGATGCACAAGAGCGGATAGAATAAGGAATGAAACTATACGAGAAGAATTAAATATATATAAAATTCAAGATAAAATCAGCGAAAATAATAAGAAATGGACAGAACACTTAATGAGAATGAACAACGAAAGAATACCAAAAAGAACCTTCCTGTATAATCCCAGAGGAACAAGAGATATTGGCCGACCACGTAGAAGCTGGACTCCACTTTTAACTTCGCCGGAACAAGCTGCATAGCTTAAACCTTGTAGTAGAAGAAGAAGAAGATTAATATTATAATAGGTAAAAGAAGATATGATTTATTCGTTGATATTTTCTGATGATCAACTACTAATGGCAGAAGATTAGGACAATTTAGATTACATGACAAGAAAATTGAAGGAGGAATATGAAAAATTGTAATTAAAGATAAATTTGGAAGAAGCCAAGGTATATGGTAATAGAATTAATCAAATTATCTTATTTCAGAAGACGGACATGGGAAAATAAAAACAGGCTATATTTGAGGACAAAAATTAGTGCAGATGGAAGTTATTATGCTCAAATTAATGAGAGGATAAATAAGGGCAAATCTGCAATATCAAAATTAAATGGTGTTTTTTTGGGATCCGAATATAAGTTCTAAAACAAAAACAAAAATTTTAATACAATAATGAGTACAATGACATACGCTGCAGAAACATGGGAATTAAAAATCTAAAACAATAAATAAACTAAATTCTGCAAAAATGGATTTTTGGAGGCGTTATGCTGGAATTTATAAACGAGGTAACATTATGTCTGAAGAAGGTACAGTGCACCGAAACAGCTGTCACTGAATTATATAATAAATATGAAAATCAAATAAAACTACGTTTTATTTTTATTTAATTAATAAGAAACAGTGTAATTAAACAAAATATCAGTGTTAAAACCTCAATTGTGGATTTTAAAAAAGAACAATTAAAGTGGTATGGTCATGTAAAAGAATGACAGAAGACAGGATTTCCAAGAAGAATACTAGAATGGGTGCCACTTGGTAGAAGAAGGAGAATGACAGTAAATTAATTGGTCACAGAAACCTGGTAAATAAACAAATAAATAATAAAACTGTTAAAGTTTTATTGATTTTCATAAATATTTACTGTAATCATTATTCAAGACAGCTCTTTCGATACACTGCTTCTTCTACAAATGTATGCCACAAATACAAATCAATTTTCCTATTTATGAATATCAATAAAACTTTGATAAATTATGTAATAAATAAAGAATACGGAGTTTCATCAAGTAAATGCCAGATCAATTGATTATTAGATAAATAATAATAATATTGATAATAATAATAATACTGTAATAATATATATATATATATATATTTATTTATATTTATATATATTACAGTATATAATATGTGTGTGTTATAGTGTAACTATATTTTTGACATTTGGCAATGAAGACAAATGTGGTATCTTATATATATATATATATATATATATATATATATATACATACATCGGATTGGAATCTACAGATGTCCTCACTGCCCACTGTGCTCCACGAACGGCAACATGGACAGAAATCACCTGCTAGAGTGTCAGACACTTCACTCTGCGATGCTAAAGGATAGATACTGGGAAGCAAGAGCCAAACTTTCTGTTTTGCTATAATGTTTTATTGTTTTAATGTATTGTATATATTATTGTTTTCTCATTATTATGGACAATGACTTCTGTCAAGTCCCCTGCATTTGTATAAATAAATAAAAAAACATATATTTCCGGTTTTAACAATATTTACACATTCTTCCGGCATCAATGATTTGTCTTCAATTTCGTTATATAATTTTCCTTCTCTATTATAACACAGTTCTTCCTCTATTTCCCAGTCCTTCAAAGTTTCTCTAATCCCTTGGATCTACGTGAGATAATAATAATAATATAATAATAATAATAATAATAATAATAATAATAATAATAGTGCACCGGGGAGAGGAACGGGCCAACAGACCCATACGTTGAAGATGATGATGGCGATGTTAATAATAATAATAATAATAATAATAATAATAATAATAATAATAATAAAACTAATAATAGAACTAGTACAGAATACAGTGTTATAGGATACATTAATGGAGGAAAACAGTGGATTTGATTGAATAAAGCAAACATTAACTCTAGCAGATTGTGACCCGGCTTCAGGCTTAATTAAGTCTGACAAACGTACGATTTACTTGCTCTGCAGGTAAACAAACACGCCAGGAGTTCGCTTTTATCTGTAAATGGATTTGATGGCTTCCTGAGTCTAGAAACAAATGTATTTCACTGCCTACTTTATACAGAGTGGAATATTGATTTCTACCCACAAACACACAGATGTTGGCTTTGATGTAAGGAACCCATGATCTCCGATGACTTATTATAAGGTATTCTGTGTTAGACATGTAGCATGAAATAAGATGGGTTCTGATAGATCATAAAGAAATAGTACATTACGATGCGAGGTTGGGAAGTGGTATTTACAGAAGCGAGGAAAATGTTTAAAAACGAGCGGTAGCGAGGGTTTTAATTTCCGAGCTTCTGTAAAACATTTCACAAACGTGCGTTGTACATTATTTTTTGCGCGATGGTGTTTTTATAATAATAAATAATAGTAAAATAATAACATATTTGTTGAAAATGCTTGCGTTCATTATAAACAACTGACTAACATTAACACTGTGGGCAATGTTTATTAGTTGAAACTACAGGAGGCCATGATACCAATCAATGGAAAAAGGGCGGCAAGTACATATTTATTGTTTTACATTGTTTCAAATAAAGTTCAGTTCATTTATGATCCAGTGATTTGTTTCTCATAATGTACGTTTTGGATATGTTTTGCATATACATTGTACGTAGTACATAGAGGGCAGTGGTTTCACTTCCCACACGTGGTTTGTAATATGTAATATAACAGTATAGTTATATTATTACAGTATTGTTATTTAGGTTGGCAACCCCCGAAATGTAGGAAGTTGAACTTTGAATCATTGTCGCCGTTGCTGTAAGTACCACAAAACGCATTATCGCGTAAAAAAATAATTAACAGATCACCACCTGATGTAATATTCTAGTAGTAGTCTGTATACGTACATCTCTACGTGGGTGCTCACATAGCGGAAGTTCCATAAAAAACTAATTTAGATAAGCTTACTTCTCTACAGATGTCAACGAGTGACATGTGGTTAGCACATTCCTTCGAGGAGATATCTAGTGGGTAACTAAGGTATTACATGGACGGGTAAGGCCGATTAGATTTTGCTTAAAGGCATTCATTTAGAATTGAGGTTATTTTACTAGTCCGAAAATCTTCAGACTTAGAACACACGGCTCGAATTCTGTCCTGAAGAACCTGTCCCTTGGATTTTTTAACCTAAAAAACCCGCCACCTTCGGAACCAGAGGAAAGTAATTTAACCCTTGGATCACCAAGACCGATTGACTTGAATTAGGTAATGTAAAACATAGAGTAATAAAGTGCAATACAAACAATACAGTCTGCCATGATCATGATGGTCGACGTTTCGAACAGCTACTTTAAACTTCCTTAAAGGGAGTTTCTTGACCAGGTGAATTTAGTTACGTTTTTCCCCCACCGATGTCGGCGATTGACATGCGGAGAGTTCATCGCCTTCAAGAGATATCTAGTAGCCAACTAAGGTATTACTCGGGTGGGAAATATCGGTTAATTTTTTCTCATTGGATCTAATTTAGCCTTACGAAGAAACATTATGCAAAAGGCAAAGAAAGCCATCCTATTATAAGCTTTAGGAGCACCTTGAGGTAATAGGGTGTTAAGGCTCTCACCTTTCTAGACAGTAGGCGCGGGTTGTCAGTCCTATGTGACAGCCGCCTTTACCCCATAACAAGCTCTGATACTAATTTACTATAGAGGCTAAATCGATTCCAGAGCCGTGGTATTGCCAAAAGGTTTAGATCAGTTTAAAACTCCTAAATCAACTAGTTCTCGAACCTCCCGGCTTGTAGTGTATTGCCTTAATCAACTACTCTACGATGTGCTCCGTAGAAATATTATTGTTAGTAAATGAGATGTAATAGAGCGGCTGCCATGTTACCTGGTTTTGTACAAACAGCACAATGCGGGGTTTCCCCTTCCCAACTAGTGACAATATTTTCCATGTTATTGTATTTAAACTGGAAGCACAGACTGCCATGGCACTGTGACCTGATATATCTATTGCGCTTTTCCCGATCTATGGACTAAATAAATTGAAATTTACTCTGCGATGTTATGTAGTCTGTATTGTTGTTCCTGGTTTTGACACGCATCAAGCATTCACACATGACTTATGCCGCCATTTATCTCAACTTTGATTATGTCGCATTTTGGTTATTGTGACCTACTGTTAACCGATATGAGTATTGCATTCGGACAAAGACTGCAGTGAGTTCATACGTAATGCTTGTGCACGATATAATGTACCTCCATAAATCTGATCATATAACTCCAGTATTTGAAATGTTGTCTTGGCTCCGATTAGAAGACAGGCGAAATATACATTGCCATTGCTTCTTATACAACACTTTGTCCACCTTATCACCTCTTTATATTTCTACTCGTTTCCGTTCACTATCTTCCCAACACAAACGTTCCAGAGAAATTTTAACCCTATATGTAACTCTACATCGAATATCTCACTATTCTTCATCCTTCCTTGTTTCAGCCACCCGGCTCTGGAATTCCTTCCCCTATTATATTAAGAACTGCCCGACTCAAAAACAGTTTAAAAAAACTCACTAAATAACTTTTTAGACAATATAATAATAACCATGTTCTAGGTATATTTTTGTTATTATTTTATATTGTACAATTTCTTTACCAAGCCAATTATTTATTTAAATTATATATTATTATTATTATTATTATTATTATTTTGTTAGTGATAGGATATCATACATAATTCTAAAGGGTAAACGACATGATTTTATAATTGTAAATGTACATGCCCCCACAGAAGATAAAGATGACAAGATCAAGGATGAGTTCTATGAAGAATTAGAATGCTTATTTGATAGCCTTTCACGATATCATATGAAAATTGTCTTAGGAGATTTTAATGCAAAAGTGGGGCGGGAAGATATATTCAAACCAACAATAGGCAAATTCAGTCTTCATGAAGATAGTAACGACAACGGGGTTAGATTAGTCACATTTGCCACATCGAAGAATCTCATTGTTAAGAGCACAACATTTCAGCATAAGGATATTCATAAATACACCTGGACGTCCCCAGATGGAGAAACTTGGAACCAGATAGATCATGTATTAGTGGATAAACGCTGGCACAGTAGCATCATTGATGTTAGATCAGTTAGAGGGACAGACTGCAATTCGGATCATCATCTGGTCAGAGTGAAAATCAGACAATGGCTATCGCTTATGAGAGGAACGAACGCTAATGATGATTCTGTAAATATGAATTAAAAAACTTGAAAAATGATGAAATGCGACAAGAATACCAAATCAAAATTGCTAATAGATTTGAAGTACTGGAATCTTCAGATGACAATGTGGCAAACGAAGAAGAAACTGATATAAATAAAGAATGGGAGGCTATAAGAGATACTATTAAATTGTCAGCATCAGAAAGCATTGGTTGTTTAAAAAAGAGGCAAAACAAGAAATGGTTTGATGAGGAATGTGTCGACATTGTAAAGAAAAGAAAGCTAGCAAAAATGAAATGGTTACATGAGCCAAATGAGGTCAATTTAGAGCAATTGGGTAGTGTTAGACGGGAAACCACCAAGTTACTAAAGAGTAAAAAGAGGGAATATTTGAGAGAGAAGATTAATGATCTTGAAATGAATGCAAAAAATAGGAACATTAGAGAATTATATCAGGGAATTAGTATAGAGAAGAAAGGGTTTCAGGCTAGAACAAACATAATTCGGAATGAAAATGGGGATATGATTACAGATTCTAGGAGTATATTAAATATATGGAAAGGTTACTTTAATCAGCTATTAAATGTACATACAGAACAGGACATTGAGGAGGATAATTTACAGACAGCAGAAATGCTAGTCGCAGAGCCAAGTGCATTAGAGGTTGAAATGGCGATTGAAAAATTGAAGATGTATAAAGCATCAGGTTCAGATGAGATCCCAGCAGAACTGATAAAATCAGGGGGAGAAAAATTGATGGACAAGATACGCTGGTTGCTTAGTAAGATTTGGGAAAAAGAAGCTCTTGCAGATGAATGGAAGGAATCAATTATCATACCAATTTATAAGAAAGGAGATAAAACAGATTGCAACAACTACAGGGGCATCTCATTACTTTCAACTTCGTACAAAATTCTAACAAATATATTAGTAAGCAGACTTACTCCCTATATTGATGACATTGTAGGAGATCATCAATGTGCATTTAGAAGAAACAGGTCTACAACAGATCAGATTTTCAGTTAAGAGACAGATTTTAGAGAAGAAATGGGAATATAATGGTACTGTACATCAACTATATGTAGACTTCAAAAAAGCATATGATTCAATTAAGAGGGAGAAGTTATATAGTATCCTGCTGGAGTTCGGAATTCCTAAAAAGTTAGTTAGACTTATACGAATGTGTCTAAATGGCTCAAAGAGTAGGGTGCGTGTAGGCAAACAGTTTTCAGACACTTTTGAAATCCAGAATGGGTTGAAGCAAGGAGATGCACTATCTCCTCTACTATTTAATTTTGTACTAGAGCATGCCATTAAATCTTTAGAGAATGAGGAAGGCTTACAACTCAATGGTATTAATAAGCTGTTAGTTTATGCTGATGATGTAGTACTACTGGCCAATAGCGAGGAGATACTAAAGGCCAACACGCACACACTATTGAGTAACACTAAGAAATTAGGACTGGAAATAAATATCAGTAAAACTAAATATATGGTCACACGTAGAAATTCAGTATATAATGGAAGTGGACAGCTAATGACAAATGAGGGAAATTTTGAGGAAGTGGCTGAATTCAAATGCCTAGGAACAATAATCACAAATAGGAATGAGATGCAAAAAGAAATTAAACATAGGCTCAATTCTGGAAATGCATGCTATTATGCATTGCAGAGACTTTTGATGTCCCAACTCCTTTCAAAAAACGTTAAGCTGAAAATATATAAAACTATTATTCTAACCAGTTATATTATATGGATGCGAAACCTGGACTCTTACTTTAAGGGAGGAAAGGAGATTACGAGTATTTGAGAATAAAGTTCTTAGGAAAATTTTTGGATCAAAGAGAGATGAACAGACAGGTGAATGGAGAAGACTACATAACAATGAACTACATGGTCTTTATAGGAAGCCAGATATAATAAGAACAGTTAAGTCTCGTAGACTGTGATGGGCAGGACATGTTGCGCGTATGGGGAATGAAGAACGTGCATGGAAGCTTCTTGTAGGAAAGCCAGAGGGAAAACGCCCAGTTGGTAGACCAAGAATGAGGTGGGAGAACAACATTAACTATGATTTGAGGGAAGTAGATTATACAGGGAATGATTGGAAAGCATTAGCTCAGGATAGGGATGTATGGAGAGCTTATGTCCGCGCGGCCATGAACCTTCGGGTTCGATAGTGCCAGTGAGTTAGTTAGTTAGTTATTATTATTATTATTCCACCGCTGTGGTCTCGAGGTAGTGTGCTGCCTTGTCACGCAGCGGGCCCGGGTTCGATCCCCGGTCTGGGCAGTTTTTCTAGGTGAGGTTTTTATCGGGGGTTTTCCTCACCTGTAAGACAAATGTCAGGAAATCTTTAAGGCCCAAACGAAATCATATGGTCATAATTATCATCATCCTTATCATTATCATCATCATCCTTCACCGGTGTGGAAAACAGCGGAAAGCTACCACACCTACAATTTCCTAGTAAAGCTGCAAGCATAGCATGAAAATGCTATTATTGCAGTGAAGGACCTGCCTTCGGGCAGAATTACTGTTAATGGATTATTATTATTATTATCATTATTATTATTATTATTATTATTATTATTATTATTATTATTATTATTGCTGTTTTTATATTTTTGTTCTTTCCTTGCCATTTGTATATATTGTGTAACTTATGCCTATTATGCATTATTAATCAAGTTGTAGATAATTATTATTATAAGTATAAGTTAAGCTGGGTGAAGTGGAAGAGAAGATTTTACGGTTTTAATTCCATCAGATAAAATAAATAAACCATTACATTTTATTTGGGCTTGGTCCTGGGTCTCGAGGCGGGACTAAAACCCTCCCCATGGCCCTATTCTGCCCTAAGTTGATATACTCAGACTCGGAGACGTGAGGACGTACATGAATGTATCTCATTAGATCATCACAACCACATATTTTAAATACCGATAGTCTGGTAAATCAGACTACTTTTACCTAACGCGAGATGAGGTGAAAGGTGATATCAAATGAACAAATGAAGATGAAATGACATAAAGGAGGAGGGAAAAGGATGGGAAAGTGTTGGTGAGATGAAATTCGGGAAACGGGAGTATCCCGAGAAAAACACGAAAAATCCCGATACGATTCATCATCCTCCGGAATCGCCAGAATTCGAACCTGGTATCCCAGTCGGGACAGTCACACACGACCACTGAGACGGCTTATCCATGCTAACTATATGTATCAAATAATAAGGGAGAACAAGTAAAGATTATTTTACTCATGACCCAAATGGGAGTCAGTGACCAATCACGTTTCAATGAATTTTGTTTTACAACCAATGCCAGTCGTGTTTCACTTCGATAATTATCGAATTTTGATTACCAAAATAAAGGAAGCTCCTCCTGTTTAATATTCTAAACAGGTCAGAGCATAATAAATACGTTGAATATTTATGTGGCAAGAAGTAATAGACTCGTGAGTATTAAAACGTACCATTAATAGTAATAACTGGAAGGCGCACAAACGTGCACACGAGTCTATTACCAACATAGAAACCCAAACGAATGGTACCTACCCCTCTAAGCTATAATGAATAACATATACACTCGGAGTGGGGGTGACGACCTTATGGGAGGAGTCATCGCCCTTATAAGGCAAGGACACGTGTGAAAACACTCTCACGCTCCTACTTTCTACAATAGTCATGTTCGTCAGTAACAGTTCGCGAAGGTGATAATAAAACACGTGGGCGGAAGTAATTTTTTATATCACCTTCGCGAACGGTTACTGACGAACTTGACTCTTCCAGAACGTAGGAGCGTGAGAGAGTTTTCACACGCGTCCTCGCCTTATAAGGGCGATGACTCCTCCCATAAAGTCGCCACCCCACTCCGAGTGTATATGTTATTCATTATAGCTTAGCGGGGTAGGCACCGTTCGTTTAGGTTTCTATGTTGGTAATAGACTCGTGTGCACGTTTTGTGCGCCTTCCAGTTATTACTATTAATGGTACGTTTTAATACTCACGAGTCTGTTAGTTCTTGCCACAATAGCAAATAATGAACATTTTCCTTCGACCTAAACATTTGATAATTGTGTGTTAAATAATTGTATTTTTAAATTCTGATCTTACTGAGTTGTTACCGAACAAAATTAATTGATAACATTTAATGTTGGTTTATCATATACAGTTTGATGTGTTTAATTTTTTCTCCACTAGGGTACATACTTATGGTATTGCGTTCCTATTATTTGACAATAAATAATATGATCTGATTGCAGTGTATGAACAAATTAATTATAACAAACGTTTCTCTTTTTTTTAAACATCGCCGTTTACATTAAATATATAAATATTTTAAAATAACTACATTTAAATAATGATTTATGAGTAAACAGCTAAATTTTATTCATTGAATTGTGTCCTACAAATGCCACTATTGATTTCCAAATTCTGTAAATAAATTGGAAATCACTCGTGGCATTATTTATGATAAATGTTTTCTTCACTGGTTATACATAAATTTCTTTATACGTAAGATGGAATATCCAAATAAGGAAGTGAAAAAAATGTATTTTTGTAGGATAATACGTTCTGTCGTACTTACAGGAATGGTGATCATGATTGAAAGTTCAATTACCCAAATTTCGGGGTTTGCAACCATAAATAACCAAATAACTGTACTTTAGTATTACAAATTACCTACCTAGGGCGGAAGTAAAACCATTGCCCTCTATGTATACTATATTCAATTTATAAACAAAAATGTATCCAAAAGGCAGTGTTAATATACTTACTTACTTACTCACTGGCACTATCGAACCCGTAGGTTCATTGCCGCACGGTCATAAGCTCTCCATACATCCCTATCCTGAGCCACTGCTTTCCAATCATTCCCTGTATAATCTACTTCCCTCAAATCATGGTTAATGTTATTCTCCCCACCTCATTCTTCGTCTACCAACTGGGCGTTTTCCCTCTGGCTTTCCTACAAGAAGCTTCCATGCAAGTCTTTCATTCTCCATACGTGCAACATGTCCTGACCATCGCAGTCTACGAGACTAAACTATTCTTATTATATCTGGCTTCCTATAAAGACCATGTAGTTCATTGTTGTGTAGTCTTCTCCATTCACCTGTCTGTTCATCTCTCTTTGGTCCAAAAATGTTCTTAAGTACTTTATTCTCAAATACTTGTAATCTCTTTTCCTCCCTTAAAGTAAGAGTCCATGTTTCGCACCCATATAATATAACTGGCAGAATAATAGTTTTATATATTTTCAGTTTAACATTTTTTCAAAGGAGTTGGGACATCAAGAGTCTCTGCAATTCATAATAGCACACATTTCCAGAATTGAGCCTATGTTTAATTTCTTTGTGCATCTCATTCCTATTTGTGCTTATTGTTCCTAGGTACTTGAATTCAGCCACTTCCTCAAAATTTCCCTCATTTGTCATTAGCCGTCCATTTCTATTATTTAATGAATTTCTACGTGTGACCATATATTTAGTTTTATTGATATTTACTTCCAGTCCTAATTTCTTAGTGTTACTCAATAGTGTGTGCGTGTTGTCCTTTAGTATATTTTCGCTATCGGCCAACAATACTACATCATCAGCATAAACTAACAGCTTATTAATACCATTGAGTTGTAAGCTTTCCTCATTCTCTAAAGATTTAATGGCATGCTCTAGTGCAAAATTAAATAGTAGAGGAGATAGTGCATCTCCTTGCTTCAACCCATTATACGAAATAAATTACTGCATTTTAAACGAACTGAACTTTATTTGAAACAATATAAAACAGTAAATTTACACTTGCCGCCATTTCGCATCGTAATATGCCATTGTTTTTGTTTGCAATGCATCATCTTACTGAATAAAATAGACTATTGAGTGACGTGTTCTGGCAAATGACTTGAACTATAACTTTGCAATAGGCCTATTTATAGTATTTTTGAAACATGCTGTGTATCAACTGTCCGGCACACATGTTGCATGGTGAAGTGCATGTCGCGTCATATTTACCACTTGACAACACTCCACGTCATGTCATCATCAATATTAAACTGTACGCTATGATAGGTTATTAAACTTTTTGTACCATTTCCAGTTGTTGGCGAAGCCTGTTTTTATATTAAGTTAGAACATTCGATCACAAACAATGAATATAGTTGATAATTTTATTACCGGTACTTAGTATTGAACTGTCCCTCAGGGGTCCTCATCTTGGGGATATGTGGATGGCGACCACAAGGTGCCCAAGCTGAGCAAAACATTTCTTCCACTTACTTGTGTTTTGCACTCTTTTAACTTTACTATCTAACCTCTCTTGGTTAACTCTTGTTTTTTTCGACCCTGATGCTATTAGGGCATCCGAGGGCTAGGGAGTCTTTCCTTTCTTCCATTTCTTCTTTCCTTTATTTTCTTTTCTTCTCCAGAAAAGCCTGACCAGAGGCTATAAGATGGCAGCCCTATCACTGGTCTTGCCTTCCTTTGGCCAGCAACCAATCGAAGGGACTATTATTATGCTTTCAAGTCTTATACGAGAATTTCCCGGAAGGATCAAACTAATAAACGCTGGAGGGAAATTTTCTATAGGATCGTAACAGGCCTTGGCCTAATACTTGGAAGGAAGAAGAAGAAGTATTGACTGACCTATTGAACCCTGAGGTTCATGGTCGGACATCCACTGTCGATGCATTCCTATCAAAGGTAAAGTGATCCCACTACAGGCCTCAGGAGGTCCTTGGGGTAGTAGGAGGTTACGGCTCCCACTTTTTCTGGACAATCGGCACTTGATGTCAGCCGGGTTGGCAGCCCTGCGTGACGGCCGTCTTTACCCCACAACAAGCGCCTGGTACTCATTTCAGTTAGAGGCTGAGTCGATCCCCAGGATCATAGTGCCGCCAGAAGGTTTGGGTCAGTTTAAAATCTTGACCCCACCGGGACACGAACCCTGAACCTTCTGGCTGTAGCGTAGTGCCTTAACCATTACGCTACGGCGTTTATGAGCCAATATTTTCCAATCAAGAATTTTAAGACGGGATAAAGTCAGAAACTGCACAATAAGGGAAATTAGACAAGTTGGAAAAAAATTATAAAAAAGAGAAGAAAAATGTTTGAAATGGTATGGACACCTCATGAGATTGGAAGTAGATAGTCTACCAGAGAAGATCCTTGATTGGAAAGCCAATTGAAGGAGTAGAAGAGGCAGACCTAGGTAACATTGAACACATGGAGTGAGGAGAATTATGGAAGTTAGAGATTTGAGGGAAGAAAATGATTTAGACAGAAATCTCTAGAGACAAATCATTTTGGGAGGAGGAGGACCATTGTAGTGTGGAATATTCCTAATATATTTTTTTTGCAATCAATTTTGTATAATTGACCTCCCTCAGTCCCGCGCCGTAGCCGAGCGGTTAAGGTAGGAAGCCTTGGCGCAGAGCTACGGGACTTGCGCTGGTTCGAGTCTCCATGGGGGAAGAAATTTTCTCATGGTATTTCCGCCAGTATGGGACCGGTGCCCACCCAGCATCGTGAGGCAATTGGGTAGCTACAATAAGTAGCGGCTCCAGGTTGAGGAACCAGCTATAACGGCTGGGGGACTCGACATGCTAACCACATGTCACCCCTACACTGGCTGTTGTTCATCTACCTCTGTGATTGACACATGTGGATGTGAAGGGCCAGCAGCCGGCTGGTAAAAGGGCAACCGCTGAAAAGTGGAAAGACCCTCAATCAATCGGACCTTCCTCAACTCGCGTTCAATGTTATTCTCCCCCTCATTCTAATGATAGCTTCTCCTCAGGGTTTTCTACAAGAAGTTTCAGAGCGCCTCTTTCATTCCTTAATCGTGCTGTAATTTGACTATAGTTATTAAACATGTTTAAAAACCTATTTTCATTTTCCTAAGAGACATTTAGCAGTTTTGTCCTTTTTTTCATCACCTTTCACATTTCCTCACTTACAAAAGAGGTTGTTCAATAAAGAATAATTATTATGTTAATTTTTATTTTTGAACATACTTTTATGCATCCTAAGAATTTCGATGGTCCTTCCTCAAAACAGTCTTCTTCGGATACAATACACTTGACCCAGTATTTCTGCCAGTTTTTCTGCAAAAAAATGCTGGAAACCATTTTTTTTGTCAGGTCTTTCAAAACCACCCCCGCTGCCTTCACTACTCCTTCTGAAGATGCAAAGGCGTCCCGCGAAGGTGTTTTACTCAGGTTAGGGAATATAAAAAAGTCACACGGGGCTAAATCCGGACAGTAGGGAGGGTGAAGGACGCACTTCACTTTGAATTTTGTAAGGTATAACATATTTCGAGATTGCTGCTTCGCATTATCGTAGTGCAGTATCCAGTTTTTTTTCTATCATAAACATGTGGGTTGACCCAGTGACATTTTCAGGATTTCATCAAATGATCTTAAGGTTATTCGTCGATACTCTCTCACCATGACATCAACGATGTTTTCTACCGTAAGAACAGTAACCAGAGCACTGGGTCCACCTTCTTTTGAACTTTGTCTCCCCTCTTTAAACAGTTTATATTAGCTTCGATCTGTGCTGTAGGGAAGCATAGTTTCCTCTTGTAACACTTGACATTGCATAGGGCTTAGTTGAAGATTTGTTGAGACGAAAACAGAATTTCAAAACTTCATAATATATGTCGCCCGTCACCTACGTTGTAGCCGTAGGCAGTACTGTACATGTCTTGACTTTCCACACCACTCACAGAATAGTATCGGGAGGAATGACCTTGAAAATTGTACTATATGTACATGGCACAGTAAGATAGCAGATATCATAAAACCAAACTTTTGCGTTTTAAATGATGACTCTAAAAATAGTGGGTCGGCCGCGATGGACTAATGGTTATGTTCCTTGTCTCTAGTCCCGAGAGCCGCGGGTTCAAACCAGTCAAGGTCGATGGATTTGTTAGGATGCAAAAATCTAAGGAGCAAGTCCTTCGGAAGAAACTTTAAGAGTCATGGGTCCCGAGTCTGAAGATGTTAAGGCTCGTAAAAGAAGCAAAAGCCTGAATAAAAAGGCTTCTGTGCAAAATTTACTGATCTTCTTCTTCCTAGTAATACTTCAGTTACCTACTAGATGTCTCATTGAGTCGGTATGTTGATCAAGATTTTTAAACTCCGTCGAGGTCACTATGAAGATATCCATCCATAGTAATTCTGCCCGAAGGCAGGTCCTTCACTGCAATCATAGCATTTTTATGCTATGCTTGCAGCTTTACTAGGGAATTGTAGGTGTGGTAGCTTCCCGTTGCTCCACACCGGTGAAGAATGATGATGATGATAATGATAAGGATGATGGTGATGATGATGGCCATATGATTTCGGGGACCGTTTGGACCTTAAAGGTTTCCTGACATTTGTCTTACAGGTGAGGAAAAAACCCGATAAAAACCTCACCCAGAAAAACTGCCCGGGCCGGAAATCGAACCCGGGCCCGCTGCGTGACAAGGCAGCACTCTACCTCGAGACCACAGCGGTGGGCTATAAAGGTATAAAGTTTTTAAATTATAAATTCGTACCTTATTCCCAGTCTTCCTCAACTATTAGCAATATAATTTTCATAAGAGGCCTTTCGAAAACAATGTTTTATCTTCTGTTTGTAGTTTGGTATTGACCATTGTTAATTATGATTTTGGAAAGAGGCTTTGTACATACTCAGTGATCAAAGCCCTCTTTATATCATCATTATTAACAATAGTCAGTTCCAGAATACAAATAAAGATGAACATTGTTTTCGAAAAGATCTTATAAAAAATTATATTGCTCATATTTGCAAAAACTGAGAATCTTCTTCTTCTTCTTGCAAGGATTGAACCTTTTTGGTTCGTTCCGGTTCCAAGTATTATGGCTGCTGTGTCCATCTCTTTCGTGGGCGTCCCCGATCTCTTTTTCCTCCTCTTGGTTAATATTTCAGACCTTTCCTAGGCAATCTGTTGGTATCCATTCTGCAGACATGTTCATACCATTTTCTCCTATACTCTTCTATAAAACTGAGAAGGATACTAATTTATAATTTAAAAACTTGGTATGTTGATCGCATGCCATGTATTACATTTCTAGAGAAATAAGGGTAACTATATTTACGCGTAGCGTAGTAGTTAAGGCACTGCGCTACAAGCCGGAAGATCGAAGGTTCGAGTTCCGGCGAGATCAGGATTTTTAAACTGACCCAAACCTTCTGGCGGCACTATGACCCTGGGGTAGACTCAGCCTCTAACGGAAATGAGTCCCAGGTGCTTGTTCTGGGGTAAAGGTGGCCGCCACGGAGGCTGACAACCCGGCTGACATCAAGTGCCGATTGTCCAGAAAAGTGAGAGCCTTAACCTTCTACTACCCCAAGGGTCTCCTGAGGCCTCTAGCGGGATTACTTAACTTTTTTTTAAATTTACTTGGCCTTGCAACTCTATTAAGGAGAGGCTAAGACCCGATTGGGCTGTTACGCCACTGTAAAAATAATGATCATTCTTTATTGAACAGTCCCCGTAGTTATTTTCTCTTGCTTTGTCTTCTTCACTTCTTGAAACCATGTGTGTGTTTCTTTCATTGCCGATGTCGTCCATTTTAAAATCTTCTTTCACACGATATTGATATACAGGCTGTAAATGTGTTATCAATTACTCAGTAGTACTGTCAAAACCTTAGATGGTGCTAAGCGTACATCCTTATCCTGAAGTAATATTTTCCAATCATTCCTTGTAGAGTTCACCTCCCTGAAGTCATGGTTAATGTTATTCTCCAAACGTAACTCATTAAATGTTTTGTCGCTGTTCTTATAGGTGCTTTTCACTTTAACATATTTTTTTATGAGTTGGATAAAATGATTTTGCATCTCACTTCATAAAGTTTCGCGTTTTTACGATACCGGTTTCAAAGGCCAATTTATCTTCATCTTCAGTCAAACTTCAAATGTTGAAATTTGGCGTCACACCGCTATCTTTCGAACTGCCATCTGATGTCAATTTTATGAACTTGGAGATTAAATTTTGCTCGCCGAGAACTCACTGTAACTTGACAGAAATATCGTTATTTATTCTGCAGTCTTGTGTATACTGAATGTCTAAACTGTTTATAAATTAATATCTTTTTGCATGGCACGACACCGTTTAAGATTCAAGGCTGGTTGACGTGGATGCTGTCACTGGTTAGCAAATGTAGCTTATCGTTGTTGTTTTAATCAGTTTGTACGTGTAAAATCGATACCACAAGTTTTGCTTACTCTGTTTTAGCACAGTCTCAGTGGTGGCTGTTGAGGTGACGCTAGTGAAACACCACTATTTCTTTAAGAGAAATAGTTTTTTGGTCGATGTGACTAATTTCTTATACTTACCAATATTGTTGTTACTGGAAGTAAGTCAACGTTCCCACATGTAATCTGGTTGCTGTGCAAACAAAAGAAATCGCAATACTGATATGGACTCAAAAAGCACACGTTCGGTAAGCAAAATAAAACATTTCTTGAATGTTTTGTACTCTAACTCGTACCTTTCTTTAGACTTTTCCGGAATTAATGCAGAACATCCCACTCTCCAGGCTTCTTCAATTTCTCTATCATCTGCCGTGACTCCTTCCATAATCAAATTATCAAACAGATTCTAATCACGGTACTACATATAAAAATGTCTCCACAGCCAACAATTCTTGCTTATAATAAAACAAATGAAAAGCTACATAGCAACGATCACCAAATGTTTCTTTCTCATAGACGTCATTTACATCCAACCAATATTTTAATTCATTTATTACTATATTTAATAAAAATTAGTCACATCGACCTAAAAAAATAGTATGCAATAAACATCAGGTAAGCATGTAACAGATCTCGAAAATTGAAAAAAAAAACTCGGCGCAAGCACCTCGTCTTTTTTTTTTCAAACTTTTTCTCGATCAGTAACAAGTGCTTACCTCACTTCTATCGCAATATACTATTACATATGTGCCTTATAATATAATCATCAGCATCAAGGATTAGACCATAAGGTCTGTTCCGATATCATGCTGGAATTGGTCTATCTTTTACTGGGTCTTCCAACATTTCTCCATCCTAGTGGTTTGTAATGAAGAATCTGTTTCGAAATTCTATGTTATCAATTCTACTGATATGGTCAATTCATTTATCTCTGTAATGTGCGATTCTATCTAATAGTTTGAATATATTTAGTTCACATCGTATATTTTCATTTCGTTTTCGATCTGTTATTGTATAGCCTGCCACACTCCTCACAAACTTCATTTCTGACGTTTCTATTCTTCGTTCCTGGTTTTTGATTAAGACCCAGTGTTCCGATCCATACAGTAGTGTTGGAATCACCATTGTTTTATAGAATTTTAAAAGTATCTCCTTTCTTGTTCCTTTGAGACTTCGTTTTATCGCGCCACATATATAATTACATATATTTTGTTTCCAATGTCTTCACTTTTTCTATATGACACACTGCATCCCAGGTAATTAAAATTACTCACCTGTTCTATTATTTTATTTTGTAACTGGATTTTTACTCTTACTGGCTCATACCCTCGAAAAACTACAACTTTTGTTTTAATAGTTTATAATATCAATAAAACTAAATATATGGTCACATATAGAAATACATTATATAATGGAAATGGACAGCTAATGACAAATGAGGGAAAATTTGAAGAAGTGGATGAATTCAAATACCTAGGAACAATAATCGCAAATAGGGATGAGATGCACAAAGTAATTAAATATAGGCTCGATCCTGGAAATCCCTGCTATTATGCATTGCAGGGACGTTTGGCGTTCCAACTCCTTTCAAAAAAACGTTAAACTTAAAATATATAAAACGG
This sequence comes from Diploptera punctata, assembly GCA_030220185.1. Taxonomy (NCBI): domain Eukaryota; kingdom Metazoa; phylum Arthropoda; class Insecta; order Blattodea; family Blaberidae; genus Diploptera; species Diploptera punctata. Next base: position 6,764,880 of record JASPKZ010007251.1, on the reverse strand, counting down.
TTATTCTACCAGTTATATTATATGGGTGCGAAACAGGGACTCCTACTTCACGGGAGGAAAGGAGATGACGAGTATTTGAGAATAAAGTTCGTAGGAACATTTTTGGACCAAAGAGAGATGAACAGACAGGTGAATGGAGAAGACGACGTAACACTGAACTACATGGTCTTTATAGGAAACCAGATATAATGAGAATAGTGAAGTCTCGTAGACTGCAATGGGCAGGACATGTGGCACGATTGGGGAATGAAAGAGGTGCATGGAAGCTTCTTGTAGGAAAACCAGAGGGAACACGCCCAGTTGGTAGACCAAGAATGAAGAGGGAGAATAAGATTAACCATGATTTGTTGAGGGAAGTAGCTTATACAGGGGATGATTGGAAAACAGTAGTTTAGGATAGGGATGTATGGAGAACTTATGTCCGCGCAGCCATGAACCTACGGGTTAGATAGTGCCAGTGAGTTAGATTTATGGGTGATTTATTTATTCCAATTTAGATTTGCATTCATAAATGACCGTATTTTTTCATTGTCTTACTATTCGTTAGGTGAGAATATGTGCAAGTTAATGTCGGTATTTTATAAATTTACTCACTCATTACTAAGTCCTTGTACACATTCTGTACTCATTTCCTTAGGTGAGAAAATGGACAAGTTAGTTTACACCAAATTGATTCACAGCTTATTCGATAATCTCTGTCCCCCCATAAGGATGAGTTGGCTGTTCAGTTTGAAAATGACTACAGTTCGCCTGGCTTAACTTTGCAAGAAATTTGTAGAAAGAGACAGCTGTTCTCACCTCTCTCTCTCGCACCAGTGTTGACGGTGTTTCTTCACCACATGTTAATAAGGGAGAGGGGGGAAGACGAAAACTGACAACAGGGTGGGTTCTTTCTTTTGTAAGCGGTCAACGATCTACCCTTATATCTCCGTTTCTCTCTTTGCCAAGTTAAGCCAGTTATACAATAATGGATGTTTTCCATTTTTTTTATTAAATGCCCCACGTTATCATATCGACATTTGTGGTGTTCTCTCCTGGCATTAGCTTAATTGTAACCTATTTCTGAAGTTGGAGGTACATTATAAACGATAACGAAGCGCCAGGAGAGTTCTTAACCTAAACTTAACCTAAATTCCAGACCATTGGACAACCACAGGGATGATTCCCTTTAAGAAAAAATTCCTCTGGTTCGGCCGGGAATCGAACCCGGGATCTCATGAACAGTAGTTAGAAACGCTGACTGCTAGCCCATGAGGCTGGTCTGTGTTTTCCATTGTAAATATGGCGATTTTAGATTGAAATTATTTCTCATTCATTTTTAAAGCTTTTATCGTATTTAAAAAAAAAATCTACATTATATTCTTCTCTGTTATTAATTAATTCACATACTGGAACAATAATTTCTTTTTATTTTGGTTCTTTATTTCAATTTATGTGTCGGCCGCGGTGGACTAATGATTATGTTGCTTGCCTCTGATCCCGAGGTCGCAGGTTCAAACCCAGCCGGGGTCGATTGATTTTTTAGGATAGAAAAAATCATAGAAGCAAGTCCTCCGTGAACGACTTTAAGCCCTAGTCTGAATATTTTTAGGCTCGTAAAAGATCCTTAAGCCTTAATAAAGAGGCCTCTAAGAAAAATGTACCGACCTCCTTAATTCTAGTTATACCTTAGTTGCGTGCTAGATGTCTCAATGGGTCGGTATGTTGACCGCATACCATTCATATACCTCTATGGAAATAAACGTAACTAAATTAATTTAGTCTAGTAACTCCTAACAAAGGAGATGCTAAATCCAACATTGGGCTGTTATGCCATTGTAGATAAATTTCAGTTTATGTAGTAGCACTCCTGGGATTGAATCCCCGTTTTATCATCTTAAGGGGGTGATGGGTGAAATTTCTATTTTCGACATTTTTTGAGCTAGAGACTTGATTGTTTGTACAAAAATTCACTGCATGATACATAATGACGTGTTTAAGTGTCATTCTTGTGATACATTTACTTTATGAGTTATTAAATATTATATTTAAAAAAAATGATATAATTAAATGAGTTCCACAATTGTTTAGTAAAAGTCTGATTTTTTTACAAGACCCCTAAAATATTTAGAAAAACATCATGCTTTAGAATTCTTATAGTGTGCATATGAAGGGAGAAAAAAAAGTACCTCATTCGTGGAATTTAAAATAAATTAATAATTGCATACATTCTATTTTTTATTTCTTAAAATACTACTTCAATAATAAAACCCATGCACTACTTGTTTACCCATTATTTTTAGGACATGCAGTAAAAATTTGAACCTTCTACGACAATATTTCTGTATTCGAATCAATTTTGAATGTACAAAAATGCAGTGGAATTAAAAGTGTGCAAAAACAAGTTTGAAGATTTGCATGCAGGTAGTATTTAACTGGCACAGCCTTTTAACTCTGACGTAATTTAGGGCAGTTAGAAGCGTCATAGGCCTCTGGAACTTTGCCATCATATACATTAGAGTACAGGCTATTTTTAGTACAAAAAACAAAAAAAATGCCAATTTTGATCATAAATGGTCAATTTTTTACCCATCACCCCCCTTAAGCTATTGAGGTGATGATAATGGAACATGTTCCGAAAGAAAAGTTTTTATGACATTTTATTTGGTTGAGGACCACAGGTACATGTTTTATTATTTGGACCTATTATACAGTAACCTCAACGATAGTACAGATTGGATTTTAAATTTATTGGTTTCATTACTAATCAAATTCATATTAAATCTCGTTTAGGTAAATAGTCATAAGATAAAAATTAATATTTTACATGCATCATTTTAACAATATTGAGGATGACGGCACCTGCCAACAGGAACATTTTAATTTTTAATTTTAATTTTATTGACTTCACTAATAATTTTGGAAGCCGCCACTGCAGCCTATATATCTCTTCTGAAGTAGAACTCAAGAGGGTTTTATTTTAGTTGGAAGAAAGTGACTTTTAAACTTGTTTTTAACACGAAGTGAGATAAGGACAGAAAGAGGAACAAGTAGGTGGAAGGGGTAGAGATAGTACGCGCCAGAAAGGAAAAGAAATTGATTTTTTTCCAGACTGTCGGTTTGCTGATAGCAAACAATCCCATCAGATTGGCTCTCCCTGGCTTACCTACACCTCTCGCAAAGGTCTAGCGATTATACAGCATGTTCCTTTCTTAACCGGAGACCGAATGCTAAGTCATTAAAATGATGGGAAAAGACAGGATATATAGATAGGCAGAATTTCCTTGACCTACCATCCGGCTGCTGGCCTCACATCCACATGTCAATCACAGAGATTGACGATATTCGAGCAAGTGTAGGGGTGAGGCATTTGATCAATACATCGTCCTCCAACAGTTGCATGATGGCAGAAGCCTTGCGAGATTATGGATACACAGTTTATGAGGAAGTTCATGGTGTGTCCACTAATGGGAGTAATAGACGAATAGATATTATTGCATTTAGACCATCCTCTAAAATTTGTATGATATTAGGCCCAAGATAGCATATCATTATAAACCAAAACGACTAAGGGCTGTAAGAAGACCTAAGAAGAGATGGAAGGAATCATTGTGAATTCGGAACAGGCGAATCGCCTAAACCTTTTGAAGTGAAGAAGAAGATGATTATATATATATATATATATACCTGGAGGTATTTAAACCGAATTTGGTACGTGTAGAAAGTACAATTTGGAGAAGACACTGCGGAGGTAAGGGATTGTATCCAAGGGAGATTTATCTGATTCCAGTATTATTATTTCTAGTGTCCCACTGCTTATAATATCTAAACATTCCATGTTTCTAGGAACATGTCTCTATGTTTAAGCCTTTTCCATGGATTCCCTGAAGCAGTCCCCACCCGGAAGTCCAATTGGGGAACTATTTTTCCTCCGGAAATTTTACACCAATGGAGCCCATTTGACGGTTGTATTTTTGCGTCGAAAGATCATCATCCTTTCAACCAAGCTACTTTTTCTCATTTCTCTTATGATCTTTATCCTTTCCGGCATAGGTGCGCCCTGGGTACTTTTTTGTTTAACCTTGGTAACCAAAATTTCAAAACCACGCGATCAGCTACCAATTTGCGTCCTGGGTACTTTTTGAACCTGCACCATCTACCCAGCTTACTGCTACCATATTGCGCTGCCGTGTTTCGATTTACTACCTTGTGTATATACATTAGCATAGAGTTAATAACTATCAGTACTATTCAAAATCCTTTTCCCGAGCCCATGATTCATCCTTCCTATCCAAATTCATAAACATTAATCAACAATAAGTCTTAAAACAGGCTGCAGTAATTTATGATGCTTAGTTAACCTGAATGTATTATTATCAATCATGAAAACTAGACGGGAAAAAAGGAGCTCATATGACTTTTGAGCAAGCTTATGTACAGGAATATGCAAGACAGCTGTAGCGTAGCTAACATACAATAATTAAACATTGATTCTTACTAAAAAAAATATATTTAATATTAAATTGCACCTCTGAAGTTTGAAAAATGAAATTAAAGAAATACATGACTTGATCATTCAATAATTAAAAGACAAATAATAATTAATACCAAAAAAAAACATAACTCGCACAATCAACCTCTCATACATACTATTAGTCCTTGCCAGGGTGCCTTACCCTGGCCTGCCGGACCAAAACCAAAATACGCAGCTCGCGTCCTCCAGACGACAAAGCAGTGTTCCAACCAAAATCTATGATCTAATGATAATGTTCACAATGTGTGTAGTCTGTTTGAGCGTTCCGAGGTAGAAGGGGAAGTTGCGCACTACAAACAGAGCAAAGGGAGGGGTAGAAAGGAGAGTGGGGGTAGATACAGAGAGAAAGGAAATTGGCATAGTTCACGAATCTCACTATGGAGGGAGGATAACAGCACTGATGTAACGAACCGAAATAACACTTATGATCTTTATCCTTCCCGGCATAGGTACCCATTTGACCTATTTAAAGGTGACAGGTCTGAAATTACATTTTCGGAATCGACTATACAGAGAATGTTCTTAATATTGCTTATTGTTAAAATGAGCCACCACACGCTAAATTTTAGTTTTTATGTTGGCGAAAGGTGCGTGTGATAAAGTTTTTAAAATCTGTATTAGTTCATTTTTCGCAGTCATTTTAATAATTTGAACATATAAAATTTGTCATAATACGGAATAAATATTGCATCAGTTGATAAAACTGAACCTACGAGGGTGTCTAATTTTAAATATAGTAGAGCTATCAAACTTTGACATTACGAAGGAATGAGAAAAAAACGACTGGAAGCTTTTGAGATGTGGATATGTAGAAGGATGGAACGTGTAAAATGGACAGACAAAATAAAACAAATATGTGCTAGACAGAGTGGGTGAAGGAAGAACAATGCTAGAACTCATAAAGAAGAGGAAAATAAATTAGATTGGCCACTGGCTAAGAAAAAACTGCCTGCTGACGGATTCCCTAGAAGAAATGATCAGCGGAAAGAAAGTTAGAAGCAGAAAAATACATCAGATGATAGACAATATTAAAATAAATGGTTTGTATGCGGATACAAAAAGGAAGGCTGAGTTAAGGAAAGAGTGGAGAATGCTGAGTTTGCAGTGAAAGACCTGCTCTTGGGCAGAACACCGTGTAGGCTATGTATGTATAGCTATCAATCTATATACCCCGTACTTTCCCATGTGCGGATTAGGGTACTCCCTAGTGTGTGTTTTAACCAAGCTAATTTAGTTACTCTTATTTACCCATTGATGTCAGCAAGTGACATAGGTTCAGCATATCGTCTCAGTGAGACACCTAGTGGACAACTAAGATATTATTTGGATGGATAACGGTCAGTGAATTTCACACAGAGTGCACAGAGGCCTCTTTATTCAGACTTGTAAAATAACGAGACTGAAAATCTTCAGACTTGAAACTCTCGTCTTTAAGTCCCACCCGGAGGACTTGTCCCTTGGATTTTTCCATCTTTTCCATCATAAACCTCGACCGGGTTTGAACCCGCGTCCCTCGGAACTAGAGGCAAGGAACATAACCACTAGCCCACCGCTGCCGACTTATTAAAATATATTAATTTTAATAATTATAATATATTTTAATATAATTATTATAGTATTATAATAAATGACTTATTGTAATATTTTACCTAAAGGTAAAAATTAATTAATATTTTCTATTATAAGTATTAAAATACATTATTTGTATATCTATAATTATTTTCAGCTTTAAAAAAAGCATACCCAGAGGGAATTTCGCTGGCAAATTAACATCAATGACGTCACAGAGATTAATTTTGATGCCAGACTAAAAAAAAAAAGGTAGAGAATATAGGACACTTTGACGGGGAAGTATCGTAGCGGTAAATGTTGTCAAGACTTCATTATCATGGTAACATGAGTCGTTGAAACCAATTCAACAGACAGCTATGAATTTTATATCAAGCTTTCAACCACATGATACATAGGGTACCGCAACATAAACAGTTTACTAGAGTCCTGCAGTTAAGCAAAATACCTTTTTTTTTGGGCTGTGATGTTGGCTACAATGTGGAAAGAGATTGACTCCAAAATAAATAAATTTCAGTCGGTGTGTGGAACAAGAGAACATTCAAAAATAAAATTAGAAAAGAAACCAAGATAAAAATGTATAATGTTATGGCGGTTCCCACAATATTGTATGGTTGTGAAACTTGGGCTCCAGTGAAAAAACAGAAGGATAGAATACAGACGGCGGAGATGAGGTTCCTAAGACAAGTAAAAGGATGTACAAGACTTGATAGAATAAGAAATGAGGATATAAGAGAAGAATTGAAAGTACAGCCTTTATTGGATAAAGTCACGAATTACAGACAGAAATGGATTGATCACATGGATGGAATGAGTAAGGAGAGATATCCATTGTTAGCAAGAAATTATCAAGCAAGAAGAAGACGTGATGTTGGAAGACCTAGAAGACGTTGGGCTGATGCATTATGAAGTCGGAAAGGGCAATTGCCTAATCCCTGGACTGATGATGATGACCTTTTTTTATCTCCGTGGTACTATAAAAGAGTTTTCTACTTCTTCTCCGTCGCAGTTTAACCTCTCACCTTATAGGTACTTTTTACATGCACAAGAGCTGTCCTGCCCTTACACTGGCAAGACTTGTCGGGAGAGGGATTTTCAACTTTGGATCACACACATACAGCTAAGATCTGGTGATAAGGATACCGTAATGAATGCGCGAAGTAATAGCCTACTAGAGTCATAATCTGTTGCGCATCTTAGTACTAAGTGTCCTGAAAATATTAATCGTGTTTCTAGATGAATAAAACGCTTGACTATATGATACAACTCAATATCGATAGCACCTAAGGAATTTGGATGCCAAAGGGTTATAACTCGTTACCAGAACGCAGCACTCCGGGCGCTGTAAATCGTAGCCAAACACTCAGACTCAGACAATCTCTACAAACACTGTAATGAAAATGAATCAATATTAATGACAGCAACACATGAGTTCGTAATAATAATAATGATAATAATAATGATAATGATAATAATGATAACAACAATAATAATGATAATAATAATAATGATAATGATAATAATATAATGATAATAATAATAATGATAATGATAATGATGATAATAATAATGGATAATATTAATATTGATAATGATAATAATAATAATGATAATAATAATAATATAATGATAATAATAATAATGATAATGATGATAATAATAATAACAATAATAATAATGATAATGATAATATTAATGATAATGATAATAATAATGATAATAATAATGATAATGATAATGATGATAATAATAATGATAATATTAATATTGATGATAATAATAATAATGATAATGATAATAATAATATAATGATAATAATAATAATGATAATGATGATAATAATAATAACAATAATAATAATGATAATGATAATATTAATGATAATGATAATAATGATAATAATAATAATAATAATAATAATGATAATAATAATAACAATAATAATGATAATAACAATAATAATGACATTAATAATAACTAATAATAATAATGATAATAATAATAAGAAGAAATTGTTACATTATAATCTACATATATCAACAAACAATCAAAAGTAGTGGCATTTGAAGGAAATATCGTATCCGATCAAAAATAGTTCTACAAAACAAAACAATAGATAAAGTAAGATGTTGCCGTTATTTAGGATGCTTATTATCATTTGAAAAAGAGAAAGATGTAGATAATAAATTATCAAAATTCCAGCGTACTGTATGTGTGGCATAATTCAAAGAACCTTGCTTAATAAAACCAGGAAAGAGACAATTACGAGATTCAATATGGTCTTGGTAGTCCCGCTCCTAACACACGGAACTGAAAACTGGACATTAAATACATTTGGGAAAAGCAAGATAGAAACGGCGGAAATATGTTTCTTAAGAAGGATAGCAGGACACACTTTAAGAGAATATATCCGCAATACCGACATTAGAGAACAATTACAAATATATAAATTAGCAAACAAATTGACAGAAAATAAATTAAAATGGTTTCACTATATAAATCGAATAGAGACATCTCGTCTATCAAAACAGGCTTTACAATATATTTCAAGAGGTAAACGTCCCGTTGAACGCCCCATGACCAGATGGAGGGATATGCTTTGAGTCGGCACAGGCTTACAGCCTTACCTTGAAGTTGAAAAAGAAGGTTTCATTTATTATGCAGAGTTAGGGCCATAAAGCATTTTCTTCCATTCAATCAGCACAAATTACAAATACACGTTTACAGTATAGATTATACAGGGTGTCCCATTCAAATCTCCCACATTTTAATTAATCATAACTAACAAAGTATGCAGCATTATGAAATGAGGCTGGTATTAAACGAAACAGAAACTCAATTTTCATCGCCACACATTAAAATACCTCTATATTAGCACCATTAGTAGCACGAACAATATCAAGTCTCTATTCGATTTCGTGCCACGTTCTGTCCAACATGTCTATTGGTACTGTTGCAATTGTGCCAAGGATACGGGTTGGTAAATCATGAAGATCTTGTACTGGATTCGCAAACACACGGTCTTTTAGATTTAGATTTAGATTTATTTAGCCTGGTGGAGTTAAGGTCATGTGGCCTTCTCTTCCACTCACCAGGACAAACATATATTACATCAGAATATAACAATCTTAATTAACTCTAATATTAAACACTAAGTAAAAATTTGATTAAAAGATAATATCTAATATATTACGATCTATAATACAACCAGTTAATATTAGTTAAAATTAAGACTAAAACTAATAATAAAATGTATACAAGCAAGGCATATTAAATTGTCCCTGTCTAGTGTATATAAAAAACAAAGGAAAATAATGAGATATAGAAAACTAATTTTACGATTATACAATATTTAAAACGAAACAAATAAAAATATTTGTTATTCTTAATATTATTTTCATAAATAATTAAATATATTAATATTGCTAAAAGAATATTATCAGTGAGGTGTATAAGTTAGTTTGTTATTAAATAATTCTTCAGTTTGTTTTTGAAGGATGTTATAGTTTGACAGTCTCTGACATAGGGCGGAAGGGCATTTTACGTACCCCAGAGGAAGAAGTCCAGTGGAGTGATGTCTGGCGAACGTGATTTTATGTCATAATTGTCCAACATGCGACAGGTGAATTAACTTCAACAATGAATACAAAAATTCTTTGAGTTTATTTTTTTAAATAATACCAACCTCATTTCATAATCCCGCATACTTTGAGAGTTATGATTAACTAAAATGTGGGAGGTTTGAATGATACACGGTGTATATTGTATATACACTATACTAATTATAAATAATTAAAAACATATTAAAAGTTGCAATGTAAATTTCAAGTACACTGCCGCTCAAAAAATAATGAGCGCTTGAAATATTCTAAGTCTCATCTCTGGCGCAATGCGCATGCGAAGCGTTGTTCACCCGATTACGCAGTATTTAAGAAGCTTAAAATTCACTCATTTCGTTCAGTAGTCTGAAAATATGTTACTGATCAGACCGGATAGTGAATGCTATGACTCAAGAATCAATATATGAATGATTTCAACACTGATATAAAGTAAGATTAGAAACTTGATCGTAAATTGTAGCTTATATGAACAAGTCTGTTCAAGAAAAGAGCACAAAATTTGTGAATGGTTAATACAGTTCAATGCGTAAAACCACGTGCACTGGGAATTCACAGCGATAACAGCCCCCTCTTTTCATGTCCCCTCGCCTCATGATGTTTTGTATGCTGAAAGTTCTGTTGTTATTAATATGGTTTCACCCACAATAGCATATTTTAAGTATGTTCTAACGCAGACGTAATCATCTTGGTGCTCCAGGGATCGAGCTCGAGTTACTGCGTTCTCTCAGCGAGAGGCATGAGGTAGATAGAGGACGTAAATACAGTAATGGTTCCTGGAAATGCACAGGGGTATTGTTGTCTTTAGACTAGCATCAGGTCTAGTGATTAGAGATTCTAACTACAATTCATGGAATCCCGTGTTCGATTCCCGATCAGATTACAGGAATGTTTTTTTGAAGGGAATTATTTCTGACCCATGATCTGGATTTAGATTAAGTTTAGATTTATACTTTCCTGGTGCTTCATTATCATTCATCGCCTATCATATTATCGGGATAAAGTAATTCCGCCTTCCAGTCACCCCAACTTAAGAAGCGAGTTAGAATTCCGCCTTGCCAGGAGAGAATATCGAAATGTCATAAAGACAATCTGATAGCATTGGTGAAAAAAAATGTAATTATAATTGATTTGAATGTAAAATTATATTAGGCATATCATGCAGTCAGACAGTATTACATTTATCGAATATCTCTATATACCGGTATATATGTATTCATCCATAGTAATTCTGCCCGATGGCAGGTCTTTCACTGCAATCATATCATGTTCATGCTATGCTTGCAGCTTTACTAGGGAATTATAAGTGTGGTAGCTTCCCGTTGATTTCCACACCGGTGAAGGATGATGATGATAATGTAAGAATGATGATGATGATGATGGCCGGATAATTTTCGGGGACCATTGGGCCCTAAGCTTTCTGACATTTGTCTTACAGGTGAGGAAAAACTCAGAAAAACCTCACCCAGGAGCCCCCAGGAGCCTGTCCCTACCGGGAATCGAACCGGGGCCCGCTGCGTTACAAGGCAGCGCGCTACCTCGAGACCACAGCTGTGCACATATATATATATATATATATATATATATATTATATATATATATATATATATATATATAATTGAGAATAATATATATAAGAAAAATATTTGTGTTAAGATTCCTGAGTAGCTCAGTTAGCTGGGCGCTAAACGTATAAAGTTAGAAACTCGGGTTCAAATCCCGACTCAGGCATTTATTTTTCTCTTCATGTGTGTGTGTGTGTGTAATATAATAATTAATAATCAATTGAGTTGGTGTTTACTTGATGAAAATCCATATTTATTAATTAATTAATTAAAAATAAAACAAAGTTTTATTTGATTTTCATATTTATTTTTAATCACCAACAAGCTTGTCTCAGCTTGTATTAAATAATCGAGTTGGTGTTTACTTGATGAAAAACCATATTTAATTAATAATGATTAATAACTAACACTGTGGCACTATCAAACCCAGAGGTTCATGGTCACGCGGACATAATTTCGCCATACAACCCTATCCTAAGCTAACATTTTCGAATGATATCCTGTATAATTTACCTCCCTGAAACCATTAATTTTTCCTCCTACCAAATTATTGGCCTACCTACTGGGCATTTTCCTTTTAGTTTTCCTACAATAAGTTTCCATGCCCTTCTTTCATTCTCCTTTCATGCCACATGTTCTGTCCGTCGCATTCTACAAGACTTAATTGTTATTATTACATCTGGTTTCTTAAAATAAAGTAGGTTATTGTTAGGTAATCTTCTCCATTCACAGGTCCGTTTGTCTTTCCTACGAACTTTAATCTTAAATACTCCTAATCTTTTCTCCTCCCCATTAAAATAAGAGACCACGTTTCACATCCATATGATATAACTGCAGGAATATATAACTGTTTTAATATTTTTATTTTACCGTTTTTTGAGAGAAGTTGGGATGACAATAGTCCTTGTAATACCTAATAGCATGTGCTTCTAGAATCGAACCTATAATTCATTTCTGCACATCATTCCTGTTAGTATTTATTAATCCTAGGAAAATGAATTCAGCCACTTCTTAAAAATTTCCCTTCATTTGTCATAAACTGCCTATTTCCATTGTCCATATCCGACCATTCATAGTAATTCTGTCCGAGGGCAGGACTTCCACTGCAATCATAGAATTTTAGCATTTTCATGCTGTGTTTTGCAGCTTAACTAGGGAATTATATGTGTGGTAGCTTCCAGTTGCTTTCCACACCGGTGAAGGATGATGAAGGCCGGATGATTTTCGGGGACCGTTGGGCCCTAAGCTTCCTAACATTTGTCTTACACGTGAGGAAAAAACCCGAAAAATACCTCACCCAGGAGCATGTCCCACCGGAGATCGAACCCGGGCCCGCTGCGTGACAAGGCACCACGCTACCTCGAGACCACAGCGGTGGACATTATACATATTTTAATTCGAATGTTGTAAATTTTAAATGTATATTTTTACGTTTTAACTGAATATTAATTGGTGTTTCTCGTATAATTTATCATGTTTATATTATTATTATTATTATTATTATTATTATTATTATTATTATTATTATTATTATTATTATCGTAAGTATTATTATTGTTATTATCGTATAAAATGTCTGTTTGTTCATAAAATATACATTGCTACATTTAATGTATCTTTAACTGTTTATAATTAGTATAGTGTATATCTATATTTGTCAAATATCTATTTGTATTTGTGCTGGTTGAGTGGAAGAGAAGACCTTATGGCCTTAACTCTCCCAGAATAAATAAAACATTATTATTATTATTATTATTATTATTATTATTATTATTATTATTAATATTTGCTGGATATTAAATGCCAATTTACATCAAAATAAATGCCCTAATTTCAGGGTACTGGTTATAATTAAGTATACTCGTATTTTGGAGGTCCCTAACTTAAATCCCGGGATCGACTAACTTAATTATCAGCCAAAGGATTTAGTTCACTACAATATAACATGTTTATTGGATAGTGTGGGGGCACGCCGTGGCGTAGTGGTTAAGGCACTGCGCTACAAGTCGGAAGGTCGAGGGTTCAAGTCCCGGTGGGGTCAGGATTTTTAAACTGACCAAAACCTTCTGGCGGCACTATGGCCCTGGGGTCGACTCAGCCTCTAACGGAAATGAGTACCAGACGCTTGTTCTGGGGTAAAGGCGGCCGTCACGCAGGGCTGACAACCCGGCTGACATCATGTGCCGATTGTCTAGAAAAAGTAGGAGCCTTAACCTCCTACTACCCCAAGGGCCTCCCGAGGCCTGTTGTGGGAATACTTTACTTTATTGGATAGTGTTGTTAGTTGTTGCACGCCACTGATACAAAATGATTCACGTCACTGGTATTGAAGGCTGTTTCGCCTTGTCGTATGTCAACACGCGCTACCTCCTCCTTGTGTTGAGAGAACGTATATAAGCAAAAGAGGCTAAACCAAACATAACACAAAACAAGCTGATACTCCCAGCATTACGTTACATCACATCGTCGTCTGCTTTTCTGTTCAAACAAACATTCCCACACTTTAATCTAACTACGTCACTTTTTTCTGTGCGAAATTATTGCATTAAATTCTGTTTTTATACTTTGATGTGTAAGGTGAAACTTTACAACATTGGAACGAGTAGGTCTATGTCATGACTAGAGTCCGGATGTTTAGGCACTTAAAAAGTTCAAAATAGGTAAGCAAAAAGGCACTAAAAATCACTAATATAAGCACTTAAAAAATCAAAATAAGCTCTTACAAAAAATTGACTACAACATAAAATGTTACAGCCTAAAGTAAAGAATATAAACATATGCTCTCAATAGCATACAAAGATATCAAATGAATTTTGAACTTGTTTTGCCTTTTACAAAGAGCATACTTATGTTTTGCAGTGTGTACGTGCTGCGAAACATGGCACTTCTTCGCGTAATTCACTGAAATTTTACACATTTTGCAAAACAATGTCACTTGAGAATATTTCCGTACCAAATTCTTTCATGAAATTTGTCAGTTTGTCTTTTACTGTTGTCCGTTCTTTAGGCTGATCTAAAGGTAAAAAAATTAAAAACAGCACAACTTTATCTTTGAAACAACTATCTGTGAACGAGGACTACAGACTGAATTCAGTGTTATCAACAAAAAATAATACATATGTGTCATGAAGTTTGTCCATTTCAATTAATTTCATTGAAATACTAGGTTAATTTCGATAAAAGTGGCAAATAGGCATTTATAGGCATTGTAAGCTGAAATGGGCATTTATAGGCAAAATTAACTTCATGGAAAACAACTCTAGGGTTGTCGGTATGAACTTATATGAAGTCACTTTTACAATATCTATAATAAATAATTGTAGACAATTTTCTAACATCCGGTCTCTAGTCATGACTTACTTTACTACATTCAGTACTGTAATATAAAAATGTAATGACTAGGGCTGAAAACAATTAGCGGTATCAGGATAGTAACTAATTTCTATACACATTGTTTACAAAATGCGTGTCTTTATCGAGCGTATCCACTGCCTGCTCGGAGCGGAGAGTGTGTATGTTCTACTCTCCTCAGTAATAGACCTGTTTACGTGACGTGTGGTTGTACCAGAATGCCGAAACAAAAATTGTGCAAAGATGAGTCAATTTCTACACAAAGCGGACTGTACTAGAAGTCTCTCCCGAATAGCGCGTGTCAACATGCAGTTTGTAAACATGACGGTCTAAGTACGATGCAGCCTAGCCTATAACCAATACTTTTTTTCAGTCCTAGTAATGAGATTCAATTTTTAAACATATGAGATGAAATTAAGGAGATTCTATGGGGGGAAAATCTACAGCAATTCAAAGAAAATAAAAAAAAATCGCAGGAAATACTTCAAAACATGTGACGCGAATATTTTTTCAAAGTCCCATTCATACACCATGGGCATGCGCCAACAAATGCGAAGCTGTTTACACTATGGAATCACGAGATGTAGTCAACTTACTTACTTACTCACTGGCACTATCGAACCCGTAGATTCTTGGCCGCGCGGACATAAGCTCTTCATACATCCCTATCCTGAGCTAATGTTTTCCAATCATTTCCTGTATAATCTACTTCCCTCAAATCATAATTAATGTTATTCTCCCACCTCATTCTTGTCTACCAACAGGGCGTTTTCCCTCCGGCTTTCCTACAAGAAGCTTCCATGCACGTTTTTCATTCCCCATACGCGCAACATGCCCTGCCCATCGCAGTCTACGAGACTTAACTGTTCTTAATATATCTGGTTTCCTACAAAGACCATGTAATTCACTGTTATGTAGTCTTCTCCATTCACCTGTCTGTTCATCTCTCTTCGGTCCAAAAATTTTCCTAAGAACTTTATTCTCAAAAACTCCTAATCTCATTTCCTCCCTTAAAGTAAGAGTCCATGTTTCGCACCCATATAATATAACTGGTAGAATAATAGTTTTATATATTTTCAGTTTAACGTTTTTTTAAAGGAGTTGGGACATCAAAAGTCTCTGTAATGCATAATAGCACGCATTTCCAGAATTGAGCCTATGTTTAATTTCTTTGTGCATCTCATTCCTATTTGTGATTATTGTTTCTAGGTATTTGAATTCAGCCACTTCCTCAAAATTTCCCTCATTTGTCATTAGCTGTCCATTTCCATTATATAATGCATTTATATGTGTGACCATATATTTAGTTTTATTGATATTTACTTCCAGTCCTAATTTCTTAGTGTTACTCAATAGTGTGTGCGTGTTGTCCTTTAGTATCTCCTCGCTAAGTCAACATATACACGATATTTAACGAATCTAAAGGCCAACCTAACGCAATTTAAGTACTCTAACCTGTAAAAGACCAACCTAAAAGCTAATCTAACGCAACCTAAGTAGTCTAACCTATGAAAGAATGCAACACCCAAAAATAAATTGTAATTCTTGAAGTTCTGAAACATGTGTGTACAGTTAATGAGAAATACTCTATGTTGGCTGCACTGGAACATGTCTTTGTTGTTGCATAGAATATTCGTTAAAATCAATATGGCTGTCGTCTTCATGCTACGTATGTAGTTAAATATAATAGAAAAATATATTGCAATAATCATTAAAAATATAAAAATCATTGTAAATGCTGGGAAATAATTTGGAAAATGAAACCCTGAGAATCAATTTTGACAGGAGTTTATGAAGGGATTTAAAAATATCGCGTCACGGCTTGTAAAGTTTAGCCAAATCACAAATTGTAGCTGTAATCCTATACGAATAATATAGGAATACATTTATTAGTGTATGGATTAAACAATAGTGTAATTGGTTAAGGCAATACGCTAGAAGTCGGAAGGTATAGGATTTTAGTCCCGGCAGAGTTTAGGTTTTTAAACTGATCCAAATCTCCTGGCAGCATAATGCTCTGGGGTAGACTCAGCCTCCAGTAGAAATGAGTACCCAGATATATGTTCTGAGGATAAAGATGGAGATGGCGGATAGCTGACAATCTGGCTTATATCTCGTTCATTTTTGTGCAAAGGAAGTAGTCTTAACCTTCTATTAACCTAAGGGTCTCTTTCATTCCCATTCGTATCACATGATTTGCCCATCGCAGACTATCATGAGGCTTAATTGTTATTTTTAAATTTGTTTTCCCATGAAGATTCCTAATTGTTATGTAGTCATTTACATTAATCTTTCTGTTTGTCTCTGTTTGTTCCAGACATATTCATTGGAACTTTGTTCTCAAATACTCGTAATCTTTTCTTCTCCCTTGAAGTAGGAAAACATGATTCGCTTGTATATAACTGGAACAATTACCGTTTTATACATATTTTTTAAGAATAAGAATACATTTTATTTACAATAAATTCTTAGTTTAGAGTTTTGCCAGCCTCGTTGGTTAGTTGTCAGCGTTCCTGACTACAGTTCATGAGGTCCCGGGTTCGGTTCCCGGTGAGACCATACGGATTTTTCTTAAATGATATTATTCCTGTGGTTGCCCATGGTCTGGAATTTAGGTTAAGTTTAGGTTAAGGACTCTCGTGGCGTTTCATTATCATTTATCACCCATCGTATCATTAGGGTAAGGTAACTCCGCCTTCCAGGTGCCCCAACCTTAAGAAACGGATTACAATCCCGTCTATGCCAGGAGAGAAACCAGAAATGTCATAAGACAACCTGATGGCATTGGACAAAAAAAAG
Source organism: Diploptera punctata (assembly GCA_030220185.1). Lineage (NCBI taxonomy): Eukaryota > Metazoa > Arthropoda > Insecta > Blattodea > Blaberidae > Diploptera > Diploptera punctata. The sequence continues at coordinate 6,747,466 of JASPKZ010007251.1, read as the reverse complement.
TTTTGAGTTTTTGAGAAAAGTTGGGATAATGTGCCCCTGTAATGCACAATAACACGTGTTACCAGTGCTGAGCCTATTTTTAATTTTCCTCTCCACCTCATTCCTGTTTACTTACGTAAACTGAACTGTACTGATTCTGTTTCAATGTTCAAATGTTTAATCCAGTTTATAATGTAATATATCATCGTCTCTCTCTGTTATAACAACAGCTAAACAGGCTCCATATAAGTAAGATTTCAGAGGTTCGTCATTAACAAATGGAGGAAGACTATGATTCAAGGTATGGCGGACTTAGATAATCCGTGCTTGCACGGCGAACTAATAGAATAGATTTAGAGTAGATTTATTTAGCCTGGTGGAGTTAAGGCCACATGGCCTTCCCTTCTACTTACCAGGACTATTTAACTCATGCCCCAAATGGGAGTCAATGACCAATCATGTTACTATGATTTTTTACTTACAACCAATCACAGTCGTGTTTCGCCTAGAATTTACCAACTAAAGTTTATCATAATAAAGAAAGCACCTCCTTTTTAACATTCTGAATAGGCCATAGCATTATTTTGCAGTGACTAACTCATCAAGAAATACGACTACCAGATTGTATATATAGTGCATAAATGTCAACACATACCGCATGCAGGAGTTAATATAAAGACATTTTTAGCATTGATTATTATACCACCAAAAAAAGAAACCACTGTTTGCACTTTCGTAAATGTATTTTTTCCCAGAAAAATATAATTGTCATATTTACATCATAGGACATCAGAAATGAAATAATATACAGTTTTATGTGTTTCATTTTTTCTCCACTAGAGTGCTTTCTTACAATATTGCGTTCCTTTGGCAATAAATAATATGATCTGGTTGCAGTGACGAACAAAGAAGCAAATGAAGAGTACCAATCGTTTCTCATTCGTTTTCAAACATCGCCGTTTACATTAAATATATACATATTTTAAAATAACTATATTTAAATAATGATTTGTGAGTACACAGCTTAATTTTATTCGTTAAATAATCCTAACAAATGCCACTCTTGATTTCCAAATTCTCTAGATAAATTCACTTCTCACTTAGTGAGTCCTGAATTTATAGATAATTTGGAAATCACTCGTGGCATTACTTATGACAAACATATGTTACATTTACAAATATGTGTTACATTTAAATATAAAAAAATACAAACAAAATATTACAATAATAAAACATACTAAACAATTAATTACCATAAGTAAGTAGATCTGCTGAAATGAGATATCTTCGGAGGACTGCAGGATACACACTATTAGATCACAAAAAAAAATGAAGACATCTTAGAAGAATTACACATGGAATCTTTAGAAAACAAAATTTCTGATTATAAGTCAAGATGGATATAACATGTTCATCGAATGGAAGATCACAGAATACCCAAACTAATGTTAAGATATCAACCTGCAGGAAGAAGAAGACCAGGACGTCCACTCAAAAGACTTCTGGATGATGTTTCTCTTGAGGCCGAAACAGGTCAACAAATGGCCTAAATTCGTGAATGTACTATGATGATGATGATGATGAAGTAATGCCAAGAGTGATTTCCAAATTATCGATAAATAACGACTCACGAAGTGAGGAGTGAATTTATGTAGAGAATTTGGAAATCAAGAGTGGCATTTGTTAGGACTATTTAACGAATACAATTAAGCTGTTTACTCACAAATCATCATTTAAATATAGTTATTTTAATATATTTATATATTTAATGTAAACGGCGATATTTGAAAACAAATGAGAAAGATTGGTACGCTTCATTTGATTCTTTTGTTCATCACTGCAACCAGTTCATATTATTTATTGTCAAAGGAACGCAATATTGAAAGAATGCACTCTAGTGGAGAAAAAATGAAACACATCAAACTATATATTAATTCATTTCTGATGTCCTATGATGTAAATATGACAATTATATTTTTCTGGAATGTTATTACCTGGGAAAAAATACATTTAAGAAAGAGCAAACAGTGGTTTCTTTTTTCGGTGGTACAATCAGTTGCTACAATAGTTTTTATATCAACTCCCGCATACGCTATGTGTTGACATTCATGCATGCACTATACATACAATCTGATAGCCGTATTTCTTAGAGAGTCAGTCACTGCAAAATAATGCTATGACCTATTCAGAATGTTAAAAAGGAGGAGCTTTCTTTGTTATGATAAACTTAAGTTGGTAAATTCTAGGCGAAACACGACTGTGATTGGTTGTAAATAAAAAATAATTGATTCGTGATTGGTCATTGACTCCCATTTGGGGCATGAGTTAAATAGTCTGTCAAACTTAACAATAATGAAAATAATCTCTAATAATACAATACAATTAAAATTAAACTAATGAAATAATGTACTCACAAAGGAATAACAGTTCGAATCTACTGTACATAAAAAAGAAATTAGAAACATACAAAGAAAGTAATAAACTATAATGGATTAATCTATCGCATATATATATATATATATATATATATATATATATATATATATATATATATATAAGGCATTGGGTGTAGTATGCGTATAGATTGCACACGAAGTTGCGGAACTGTCATCCTGTCACTGATTGACTACATCACTATAGTGCGTGAGTTTTAAGTATGTGATTAACATTTACAAATCTCACTGGCTGTCTCTTCGTTTTATTGTCCAAAATTATTTCTTACAAGATATGATGCAGGGATGACATCAACATTCAGACGTAAGTCTCTTGGAATAGATAACAAAGTGTTATTGTTCAACAGCCTAATATATATTCAAGTTGTCAGTCACATACTTGCAGTCCACAGCTCAAAAGAAAGCAACCACGAAGAAGTACTTACGCAGTATATTATGTCATGAGGAATTATACTATCTGAACTTTTGAGTCTTATAATGGGCGTGCTAGTTCCCTAAGTGGCTGAATTCAAATACCTAGGAACAATGATCACAAATAGGAATGAAATGCACAAAGAAATTAAACATAGGCTCAATTTTGGAAACGCGTGTTATTATGCATTACAGGGACTCTTGACGTCACAACTCCTTTCAAAAAACGTTAAACTGAGAATATATAAGATTATTATTCTACCAGTTATATTATATGGATGCGAAACATGAATTCTTACTAAGTAATAATAATAATAATAATAATAGCTTTATTTTACCTGGCAGAGTTAAGGCCTTAAGGCCTTGTCTACCACTCAACCAGGTAAGGAAAGAAGATTACGAGTATTTGAGAATAAAGTTCACAGGAACATTTTTGGAGAGATGAACAGACAGCTGAGTGGAGAAGACTCCATAATATTGTGAACTACATGGTCTTTATATAGCCAGATATAATAATAGTTAAGTCTCGTAGACTGCGATGGGCAGGACACGTGGCACGAATGGGGAATGGAAGACGTGCATGCAAGCTTATTGTAGGAACACCAGAGGGAAAATCCCCATTTGGTAGACCAATAATGAGGTAGGAGAATAACATTAACTATGATTTGAAGGAAGTAGATTATATAGGGAATTATTGGAAAACATTAGCTCAAGATGGGGATGTATGGAGAGCTTATGTCCGCGCGGCCATGAATCTACGGATTCGATAGTGCCAGTGAGTTAGTTATTATTATTACTACTTTTTTTTCTCTCTCTTCTGTAAGCCATACATTTATGATTTGAAGGAAGTAGATTATACAGGAAATGATTGGAAAACATTAGCTCAGGATAGGGATGTATGGAGAGCTTATGTCCGCGCGGCCATGAACCTATGGGTTCGATAGTGCCAGTGAGTTAGTTAGTTCCAACTCTGATGCACAATCATCAGTAGAATACATCTTAAATAAACCACACTGATGCGTGACACATGACTGTTCTTTTGTGTGTGGGCGTATTTGGTTGGACTTCACCTTTCATATCTCGTCCCGCACTTGTATTAACTTCATCTGCGGACTATAGATATCACGCACTATAGCTACTAGCATACTACAATACACGCACTCGGAAGGCACCCATGCACGGAGAAAAAATGCACTCAAAACGCCCATCGCTGAATAGTATATGATAAAGAATACAGGTATAGGTTCTGGAATAGATCCCTGGGGAACACCATACTTAACAAGCTTATATTCTGACATATATCCGTTATAATAAACATCATGTACGTAACCACAATTTTTTTATATTTTATAGTGCAGGAGTGTAAGCATATTTTTATGATTTGATGTGTATGAACGCATTCATATTTTATGTGACAGTTTGTGCTTCTAAATAAACTGCTGTTTTCATAAGAGAAACAAGTGTCAATCTTACAAGATTTGAACGTAAGCTTCGTGTTTTGTGTGAAGTTAGGACGATAGTGTTTCAAAGTTTGTCTATGTTTCCACCTTCAAGTTGAAACTCTAGTTTACAAAGTTCATTCTCTCTCTCTCTCTCTCTCTCTCTCTCTCTCTCTCTCTCTCTCTCTCTCTCTCTCTCTCTCTCCTTCTCTCTCTCTATGGCGCCCATACTGTTTGTGAAGACAAGTGTAATCTCCAATAGAAGAGAAACTTTTATTTTAACTGAGGGAGTAGATTACTTATTTTCAATGAAAACAAGGAAATTATTATTTATCCTTGACCAAAATTTTACAGAAGTTTACTGATTTATTTTGTATGACTATTTAACGTGTCCATCACTGTTTTCTACTGGTCTTGCATGAGACAGAGCGGGCCTGGGTTATATTCACGGTGGATCAAGTTTTCTGGTTGAGGTTTTTCTTCTGCACCAATCAAACATCTCAAGAAACTTTAAGACTAAATTCCTTCTCGTACACTACATGATAATAAGTAAGGCCACGAGTGATTTCCAAATTATCGATAAATTCACGACTCATGAAGCGAGGAGTGAATTTATCTAGACTATTTAACTCATGCCCCAAATGGGAGTCAATGACCAATCACGTTTCAATGATTTCTGTTTTACAACCAATCAGAGTCGTGTTTCACCAAATATTTATCAGTGTTATAATTACCATATTAAAGAAAGCTCCTCCTTACAATATTGCGTTCCTTTGGCAATAAATAGTATGATCTGGTTGCAGTGATAAACAAAAGAAGCAGTAGAAGCGTACCTATCGTTTCTCATTTGTTTTCAAACATCGCCGTTTACATTAAATATATAAATATTTTAAAATAACTATAGTTAAATAATGATTTGTGAGTAAACAGCTTAATTTTATTCGTTAAATAGTCCTAACAAATGCCACTCTTGATTTCCAAATTCTCTAGATAAATTCACTCCTCACTTCATGAGTCGTGAATTTATCGATAATTTGGAAATCACTCGTGGCATTACTTATGAGAATTTGGAAATCAAGAGTGGCATTTATTAGGACTATGTAACGAATAAATTTAAGCTGTTTACTCACAAATCATTATTTAACTATAGTTATTTTTAAATATTTATATATTTAATGTAAACGGCGATGTTTGAAAACAAATGAGAAATGATTGGTACGCTTCATTTGCTTCTTTTGTTCATCACTGCTACCAGATCATATTATTTATTGCCAAAGGATGGCAATGTTGTAAGAATGCACCCTAGTGGAGAAATTTATAACCAACGTTATAGATATTAATTAATTTCTGATGTCCTATTGTAAATATGTCAATTACATTTTTCTGGAATGTCATTTGCTGGAAAATAATTCGTTTAAGAAAGTGCAAACAGTGTTTTTTTGTGGTATAATGAATTGTTACAAATATTTTTATATTATCTCTCGCATGCGCTTTCTGTTGACATTCCTCTGTTAGCCGTATTTCTTGGAGAGTCAACTGCAAAATAATGCTATGACCTGTTCAGAATGTTAAGGAGGTCATCATTATCATCTTCAATCATGGACTAGGTCTGTTGACCCGTTCCGACTTCAGCCCCTCTCTTTCTAGGTCTGCCCACATCTCGGGTGCCTTTAGGTTTGTATTTTGTTATTTGTTATGGATATCTATCTTCATTCATTCTGTCTATGTGTTGCTTCCATTTTTGTCTATATGTATCCATTTTATCAGTTATTGCAAATATTTCAAGTTCCTGTCTTATTTCTGTGTTCTTGATTCTGTCTTCCTTAGTGCACCCTTTAACACATCTCAAAAAATTCATTTCTGCCGCCGTTATCCTACTTAGATCTTGTTTTTTGTGTATCCAGGCTTCTGATCCATAGAGCAGTACCGGTACTGCCAACATTTTATAAAATTTCAATTGGGTCCCTCTCATTTTGTTATTTAGTGTTCGTTTTATCGTACCACATATTCCCTGGAATTTTGCTATTTTATTATTTATATCATTATCATAATTAAATGAAATATCACATCCTAGATAATTGAGAAGGTGCTCTCTTTATTAAGATAAATTTTAGTTGGTAAATTTTAGCCGAAACACGACTGTGATTGGTTGTAAATCAAAAATCGTTGAAATGTGATTGGTCATTGACTCCCATTTGGGGCATGAGTTAAATAGTCATAATCATCCATGACATAACTAACTCAACTAACTCACTGGCTCTATCGAAGCCATAGGTTCATGACCGAAAGGACATAAGCTCTCCACACATCCCTATTCAGAGATGTTTTCCAGTCATCTCCTGTAATTTACTTTCTTCAAATCATGAATAATGTTATTCTCTCACCTCATTCTTCGTCTACCAACTGGGCGTTTCCCCTCTGGTTTTCCTACAAGAAGCTTCCATGCACCTCTTTCATCACCCATACGTGCCGCACATGTCCTGCCGATCGCACTCTGCGAGACTTAACTGTTCTTATTATATCTGGCTTCGTATACATATCATGTAGCTCACTATTATGTAGTTTTTTCTCCATTCACCTGTTCTCTCTTTTGGCCCAAAAATGTTCATAATTACTTTATTCTCAAATATTCGTAATATTCTTTCCTCCCTTAAAGTAATATTCCATGCTTCCCACCTTATAACTGGGAGAATAACAGTTTTATATATTTTCAGTTTAACGTTTTTTGAAAGGAGTTGGCACGTCAAGAGTCTATGTAATGCATAATAGCATGCATTTCCAGAATTGAGCCTATGTTTAATTTCTTTGTGCATCTCATTCCTATTTGTAATTATTGTTCCTAGGTATTCGAAATCAACCACTTCTTCAAAATTTCCTTTACTTGTCATTTGTTGTCCATTTCCATTTTATAATCAGCCATGTCATATTCGCATTATTTATTACAAATATATGAGTGAATGGTGTGCGATTTCCAAAACAAACTAGGATTTTTTAAGTCATGTCCTAACTTGACATTCACTTAAAATAGTAGGTCTACATATGGAAATCAGAATATAAGTTACTGACTTCACTAAATTTCAACAAGTGTATTATTAATTACTCTTGGATTCAGGAGGAGAGGAGAGTTCATCTACAAAACCACAATTTAGGCGATTGGTAAGCATGCATCGTATGAAATAACTCGCTGGCACTATTGAACCCGTAGGTTCATGACCGCGCGGAGATAAGCTCTACACACTTCCCTACCTTGTTTTCCAATCCTCCCCTGTATGATCTACTTCCCTCAAATCATGGTTAATGTTATTCTCGCACTTCAATCTTGGTCTACCAACTGGACGTTTTTCCTCTGCTTTTCCTACAAGAAGTTTCCATTACCCTTTTTCAATTCCCGTTCGTGCCACATATCCCGCCCATTGCTGTCTTCTTCTTCTTCTTCCTTCCAAGTATTAGGCCAAGGCCTGTTACGATCCTATAGAAAATTTTCCTTATGGGAAATTCTCGAATAAGACTTGAAAGCATAATAATAGTCCCTTCGATTGGTTGCTGGCCATAGCAAAGGCAAGACCAGTGATGGGGCTGCCATCTTATAGCATCTGGTCAGGCTTTTCTGGAGAAGAAAAGAAAATAAAGGAAAGGAGAAATGGAAGAAAGGAAGTACTCCCTAGCCCTCGGATGCCCTAATAGCGTCGGGGTCGAAAAAACAAGAGTTAACCAAGAGAGGTTAGATAGAAAAGTTAAAAGAGCGCAAAACACAAGTAAGTGAAAGAAATGTTTTGCGTCTACGAGATTTAACTGTTCTTATTATATGTGGTTTCCTATAAAAATAATGTACTCTCACGTAGTCTTCTCCATTCGCTAATCTGTACATTTCTCTTTGGTCCAAAAATGTTTTTAAGAACTTTATTCTCAAATACTCGTAATATATTTTCCTCCCTTTAACTAAGCGTATATATAATATAATATAACTGGGAGAATAACATATTATTTAATGTAACATATTTTTTAGAATTGAGGCTATGTTTAACTTTTTTTTCGTATATCTCATTCTTATTTGTAATTATTGTTCCTAGGCATTTGAATTCAACCACTTCTTCAAAATTTCTCTCATTTGTCATTAACTGTCCATTTCATTATATAATATATTTCTATGTGTGAACATAATATTTAGTTTTATTAATGTTTACTTCCAATACCAATTTATTAGTGTCACTCAACATCATCATAATCATCAAAGTACATTCACGAATTTAAGCCATTTGTTGACCTGTTTCGGCCTCAAGAGAATCACCATCAAGAAGTCTTTTGAGTGGACGTCCTGATCTTCTTATTTCTGCAGGTTGACATCTTAACATTTGTTTGGGTATCGTGTGATCTTCCATTCGATGAACATGTTGCATTCATGTTGACTTGTAATCAGAAATTTTGTTTTCTAAAGGTTCCATGTGTAATTCTTCTAAGATGTCGTCATTTTTTTGTGATCTAGTAGTGTGTATCCTGCAGTCCCCCTAAGGTATCTGTCACTCAACTTACATAAAATAATAGGCCTCAATCCTTTTTTTTATATATTATTAAATTGATACACGAGAGCCTCTACTTATTTTGAATTCACAAGTCGCGACAATGCATCAAAATTTTAAGTTTCCACTTCCTTTACAGTACTCTCTAGATATATTAAAACTTTTGCATCTAAAATGTCTAAAATATGGAATATTACCCTTCTTACTTATTCTCACTTGTTGAACAGAGCTACCAGTGATTTTTAAAATACAATTCCATCCTGATTAGAGCTCTCCAGGAAGGTCTATTTTATTGATGTGTAATATTATTTTATCGATTTTGGACATATAAATCCATAAAAATTGATTTTAAAAAATGGCATCTCTGTGTTCTACTAATGTGCACATTTTTTGTTCTTTGCATTTTCCCGTAACTTGTATTTTTTTTCTTTCAAATTGTTGTACATTTTTCTCTAAAACTATGAAAGATAGGAGAATAATGTGTGGCAAGGGTACGTAGTTTAAACAGCTCTATAATAAGGTACATTTATATTTGTGCTATTGATAGTGTTTGAAATTTAAAAAAATGTATGCACCATTTTTAACAAAACAAATTTTTTGTCTTTGAATGTTTAAAAAAAATCACAATCCGGATCTCAACACATGCAAACCTTATTATTGTCAAATGAACTATGAACAACAACATACTTAATTTTGGAAACAATTGGATAAGTAGTTTTTGAGAAAATTCTATCAAGACAATACTTTTAAGAAGTTAGATTTTTATTTTTTTTATATTTTAAATTAGTCATGAAGAAATATGTCTAAAAAGTTAACCAGAGTGTCATTATGTTAAGGAAGACTTGTTTAATTACACTGAGCAACAGAAAAGAAACTCTTTTTTGTCTCAGAAAGAAAAATATGTGATTCTGATAGTATTTTGCTCCTGAATTGAAATATGATATCGGTTTTTCTCCATCACGCAAGGTTTCCTAGAGAGACAGGCATTTATAATTCCAAACACTTTAATATTTTCTACATTCGTAACAACACAATATTCGAACATTCAGACTCACCTAGAAAGTAAGAAATGACGATTATCGCTAGGGTAGAGTGGTACATTTTCGAACACCTAAGACATTTTTAATATTTCTGCATAGAATATTCCACCAAATGTTACAATTTTATTATGTACACAAGGCCACCTATCCTCTTTAGTAACCACGTGAATTTAAACAATAAACGGATAACCGTGGCTAAGTAAATATTGTTTTTCTAGTTTTATGAAATTGTTCGAAAATGTACTACAGTAGGTACTATTATGAACAGAGCATGGTACAATTTCGATCACTTACATTTGCCACAAATAAATTGTTTTTTCCCTTTAGCAACCACACATTCTTCATGATACCAAAGGTTACAAGTTTGACATCTGATCCAATCGCCTTTCTAAACATATTCTACACTGTAATAGTTCCTGAAACAGAAACCGCATTCATCTTCCTTTGATGGTGATGAGAGATACTTTTCTCTCTTTTTTACTCTTGAATTCACTGGTTTTCTTATTTGAACTGTCTTTAAACAATTTCTTCATGGTACGGAGGTCTGCAATGTGTTGTGGTGATGTGAGGTGAACTGAACTAAGACACTTTCTTTTGCGTAACAACTTTTTCTGCTTTTCAGGTGTGGGAAGAATTTGGTGAACAATTTCTGGCGAAGTCTTACAATTTGTGGAATTTGGTACAGTCGATGGAGTCTCACTGCCAATATCTCCGAAATTTGGGGGTTCAATAATCTTTGAGTTGTCATGTTTTTCCTCGTTGCTTCTGCTGTGTCCGAAGTTGCAAGGGATGTCTTCAGGAGAAGCTGTTTCAAAAAGAACTGCTGGAGAAAGTTTTTCCAGTGGCACAATATCTTCGGAGAACGGCATGATTCCTGTGCAAGCAAAGCCCTTTACTGCACAAGCTACCGTGGCTGCTGTATTGAATGCCTCGCAGAATATGGGGTTGAATCTAACTTTGGACAGTGTTTGAGTGGGATTACGTTGCATCCACTCTGTTGCCTTGGGATGGTAATGGGCTTTCAGGCTCTTGAAAAAGGTTCTGTCCAACGGCTGTAATACATGGGTGCTGTGAGGCGGCAATTCTAGTAACTCAATTTGATTTCTTTGGCAAAATTCCAAAGCTTGCAGACTTATCTGGCTACAATGGTCCATTATGAGTAAAACTCTTCCTGGAATCTTAAATTTATTGAAATGTTCCAGCCATTTTAAGAAAAGTTCTTCATTAATGTAACCCGAGTCACTCATTTCTACAACACTGCATGCTGGCAATCCATCGGCAAATTCCTGCTTCCTTGCCCCTTTAAAGATGACCATAGGTGGAATATATGATCCTGATGCAGAGAAACAGGCGACAACTGTCACGTTTTCTCCTCTTTCAACATTTGTCAGACATACAACTTCTCGTTTACCTTTCTCACTGACAATTTTAAGTGGCCTGTTGTTTAGAGGAATACCACTTGCATCAACGTTGTACAGATATTGAGGTTTGTCAAACAATTCAAAATCTGACATAACTGTTCTTAAATTGCTGAAGTAATTTTTCACTTCCTTCTCGTTTAAACTTGCAGCTCTGGCTCGAGACAACCCTTCCGGTTTTCTCAAACTTATATTTCTATGCCTCTTCAAAAAGACCCGAAACCAATCTATTCCAGCCACTTTATTCTCTGGATTCCAAGGATGTCAGATTCCAGTACTTTCAGCAATATCGTATGCAGCACGCCTCACCTGAAGAGCAGTTAAGCCTAGACCTTTCCTTTCTAGAGCCAGCAGCCTATCAACCAAAGAGTTTTCTATTTCCAAGGACAATACAGTCGAGTGCCCAATTTTAACAATAGGAGGCGTATTAAGACCAAGTTGCCTATCCTTTTCTTTTCTCACCCGATCATGCAAAATGCTGAGTGGAATTTTAAATAGCTCCGATGCACCTCTGAAAGATACATCGCCCGAAATTACACTTTCCATTGCAGTTTGAAGAACAGATGGATTCCATTTTAAGTGTACCTTTCTTTCTTTTAACTTGCGCGGCATCTGCAAAATGAAAATTGATACTAAATTACCTGATTAATAAGTGTTCGGAATAGTACCAAATTACTGTTCGAAATTGTACTTTTACTATGATTTTTTAATGAGCACGTAGTTCTGCTCGGGACTCACAGATGTCAGGCTTAGTTAAGTATAAATGTTCCTCAAGAATGACACCAACAACTGGTAAAAAAAATATATTCATTGTTTAGAAAATTAAGTTGTAGCCAAACGAATTATTTCGTATTATGTTACATACCACCGAATTCCTGGAAGATAAAACACTTACCTTTACATAAAATTAAGTTTAATTTAGGTAACTGAAGCCCTTTTCAGAACACTTTATTACAGAGAAACTCACAAATGTTCACTCTTCCTAGCCATACATCCAACTCAGTGTTGCAAACAGTTTAACACAAAACAATATAGCCAAAGCTTAGCTTGTTCGGAATTGTACCATGTTCGAAATTGTACCACCTTACCATATATGTCGCCCGTGGATCATCCCTCTTGATGGTCCAACCTAATCGGCCAACATATTAAGATTCCATTTCCCTTGATATATCTTTTGTATAGCTGAAATCTCCTGATGAACGTGTTCCCCTTGCTCATCGCTCACTGCGCCAAGATTTCCGGGAAGAAATCTACGTTTATTAAAAAAAATATTTAAATCCATTAAATGAAATTGAAATAAAAAACGTGGGTAATGGAGAAATTCCGAAAAATATTTGAAAACACGATAAAAAACTGCATTAAGTACAACTCACGAGACAAAAATCATGTTGACCAGTGTCATTGACATTATTTTCATGTACATAACTTAAACTGAAAACATGATTTTTTATGTTGCATATTTTTAAACCAAATTGCAAGGAAATTAGTACCCTTAAATAGGAAATCATATCCCTTCCTCCACATGCAGTATGTAGACAAAGAGAAATTATTTTAGGAGCAATATTTTATGGTAAACTCATAAGCTTTGCAATATCATCTTTTTATACAAACGAAGAAAAGTTTGAATACGACTTTGTGTTGTTTGTTGTTTTGAAGCAGATGGCGCAGTTTGCAGGTTGTGCGCTCTTTTGTTTCACAAGCCATTTCCGTTAGGACGCCTTCTCATACTGCACTGAATCTCTAATTCAAAACTTTTTGCTTTCGATGAACCTCCCTTATTTTGCTGCCCTTTGTTCACTAACAATGCATATTCACTTTTTTATTGACTTTTAAAATTATTTTTCTAGTCTATTATCGCAAGTTTATTCCTCTGGTAAATAAGGAATTTAAATTTAACATTAATGTATTTAATATATACTAGTTTAATTAAACCTTTGTTAAGGTTTTGAATTACAGCAAGTGATACTTCCTGGAATTTATTATTTTGACTAGCTTTAATCCTGAATTTCTCATTCTTTGTAAGTGACTGAATTCAAATACCTAGGAACAATAACAACAAACATGAATGAGAAAATTAACTAATTAACTCATTGGCACTATAGAACCTGAAGGTTCATGGCCGCGCGGATACAAGCTCTCCATACATCCCTATCCTGAGCTAATGTTTTCCAACCATTCCCTATATAATCTACTTTCCTCAAATCATAGTTAATGTTATTCTCCCACCTCATTCTTGGGCTACCAACTGGGCGTTTTCCCTCTGGTTTTCTTACAAGAAGCTTCCATGCATGTCTTCCATTCCCATTTGTGCCACATGCCCTGCCAATCGCAGTCTACGAGACTTACGGAGAACCGAATGGGACACTATTTGACTTCCGGCAAATTTTACCCCAGTGGAACCCATGTCCGCATTTCTTTACGGTTGTATTTTTACGATGAAAGATCGCCACTCTTTCGTCTGGCTTATCACCTTCGACCAGTCCGACATGGGTAACCTTATCGGCAGCAATGCTATTGCCGACATAGCCCTTGGGATCATTTAAACATGCTAGCCACTCCACCACGACAAGGTAAAAATACCAAATCTTTAAAATATTTTGTATCTCATATATTAATTATAACAATTTACATTCGATAGATTTAAACTATCCCTAAGAATATCAAAAATTCCCGTGCATCATACACTAAAACGTAATTATAGAGGAAAAGTAAGCTAAATCGAGCTAATGGGTTTATACCCCATTTATAGAGGAAGAGCCTCTCTTCTCTAATTTCTATGGAGGGAACAGGAATGAGATATAGAAATAAATTAAACATAGGCTCAGATCTGGAAACGCATGCTATTATACATTACATGGACTCTTGTCATCGCAACTTCTCTCTAAAACGTTTAAAATAGTTATTTAGACGACTAGTTACCAAACCTAGTTTTATAACGTGTTGTCTACATTATTTTATCTACATTCAGTGTATTTTAGTAGGCCTAGGCTATATGTTGTATAATTAATATATTTAATGAAATTGATTTATTGCGGAAACAATATGTTTACAGAAAGAGTTTTGGAGAGAGAAAAAAACTATAAATCAACAAACGTTGTTGTTTGAAATATATATATATATATATATATATATATATATATATATATATATATATATATAATTTTCCATCGTTATGGTCTCGAGGTAACGTGCGTCTTGTCACGCAGCGGGCCCGGGTTCGATTCCCAGTCGGGACCCAGGTTCCTGGGTGAGTTTTTTTCGGGGTTTTTCCTCGCCTGTAAAACAAGCTTAGGACCCAACGGTCCCTGAAAATCATCCGGCCATCATCATCATCCTTATCATTATCATCATCCTTCACCGGTGTGGAAAGCAACGGGAAGCTACAACACCTACCATTCCCTAGTAAAGCTGCAAAACATAGCATGAAAATGTTATGATTGCAGTGAAGGATCTGCCCTCGGGCAGAATTACTATGGATGGATGGATATCATTATTAAAGTGTATATTACGTTTTGTTGAACCCGTATCTTATGTTTTGATAGCGTGTTTTGTTAGATTATAAAATACAGGTTTTGTTGCCTGGTAACCATGAATTAAAGCGTCACTGATTGTCATTAATAGTAGATAAATCGGTTATTGTTTCAGTTATATGAAATGGATGCGAATCGGGTTCTCTTACTCTAAAAGAGGAGAAAAGATAACGAATATTTGAGTATAAAGGTCTGAGGAACATTTTTGTACCAAAGAGAAATTAACAGATTAGTGAATCTAGAGGACCACATGATAATGAGTTACTGATTTATACGTTATATACCTGATGTTATAAGAACAGTACATCTCATATACAATGATGGGTAAATACTGAATTTCGATACAACTCGAAAATGGCAACCGCTAGGGCTATTTTTACATTTCTGTTCCAGGTGAACTTCTACACATAATGACCAGTTTTTTTTTATTAACGAACTCTATATTAAGTAAAGTGATCCCACAACAGACCCGGATGCCCTTGGGGTAGTAGGAGGTTAAGGCTCCCACTTTTTCTAGACAATCGGCACTTTATGTCAGCCGGGTTGTCAGCCCTGCGTGACGGCCGTCTTTACCCCCAGAACAAGCGTCTGGTACTCATTTCCGTTAGAGGCTGAGTCGACCCCAGGGCCATAGTGCCGCCAGAGGGTTTGGGTCAGTTTAAAAATCCTGACCCCAACGGGACTTGAACCCTCGACCCTCCGGCTTGTAGCTCAGTGCCTTAACCACTACGCTACGGCGTGCCCCAACGAACTCTATATTACTTTTTTAATTTACCACTGTATGCCGTGTATAATTCCAAAAATAAAAATAACAATAATAATTGCGCCAGAGGGAGCTTAATACATATACATGGTGAGTTAAAATTCCCCTTACAGAGTTTGAGGACTGGTGGTAGGGACCAAGACAAATAAGTTTAGCGTATGAACTCGTGTCCGGAAACGTACCGATTTTCCACCACACGTAAAATCACCACACACGCTTTTTCGGAGCCACTCACTAGGATAGTCTTGACTAAGGTAGTCCATACGTCATTACCCGCTCATCTGATGTCCCATGTCCACTGCAAGTTTGTTTATATCCTATTAAGTTGAGTTTGTGATCCGCCCGGAGACATTTGTACCTACACAATACATTAATAATCCTTCACGACAGTACACAGCAGAATTCAAGGTGTACGTACTTCATTAGTACTGCGTTGCTGTTATCCATGACATACACACTTGCAGAATATGCAGACATGATGTTATTGTACGGCAAAACTCGGTGCAATGGCAGGTCCTATTGCTTGGCCTGCGCGTTCTCCCGACTTGACTCCTCTAGACTACCTATGAGGTCACAAGAAAACCTTAATTTACGATACCCCTCTATAATACGAGGAAGACCTATAGTCCGCAGACGAAGTGTATGAAAGGAATAGGAATTCATTAGTCAGCACATCATATCACGAGGGATTGTACTATAACTTACCTTATCATTAGAAGCATAGCGGGCGTGCCAGTTCCGAGTCGGATGAACAATCCTCACTACTATTTTCACTATTGTCTTCCACTCCACTCGAATCCATTCCTCCTAATGATATGATGAAACTGTCCATCACATCTTCCATTAATCCATCCTTTTTCCAGAATTCATTCTCCAGAGACCTCCTTCCTTATATTGGATAGACTGTGTTCTGATATACCACAATATTTAGCAACACGTTTATTTTTTTGGGAAATTAAATATTTCAGTTCTCCTGATCTCGATTCTTCATCACACAGTTTAATAACATTTTTAATCATCTCCCTTGCCTCGCTGTAAATAGTTTGTCCTTTCTTACGAGACATTATTAAAACTAAAGTAAATATTAGGCACTGTAACTAAACTCAAAAAGAAATTTAACTATACAAAGTAGACATAAAAATATAAATATGTAGAATGCTCCCGAAATAAACCACACAGATACGTGACATATAATGACTGTGCCTATTATCAGTAGGCGAGTTGGTATTTTATCGCTTGCAATTCCCCCTCTCCCTTCGTCCCGCGCTTTCATTCACTTCATCGGCGAACTATACTAGCACGAGTTATGGCTGCGGCAGGTATTGGTCGTCAAATCGAGCCCTTCTTGTAAATGGTTCCAGACGACAGGCAGCAGGAGTCGGGGAGAGCAACATGTGTTGTAGTGGTATTTTGTATGTAACATAAAAACGGTACATTTCCGGACATGAGTTCTTATGTTAAATTTAATTGTATTGGTCCCCTCTATAAGTCCTCAAACTCTGTACATATACTGGGTGTTTGGAGATTCACATTGCAAACTCATAGTTCTTGTGGAGGGAACTGTATAGATAACGTTTTGAGTAGGAACATTTGTCCGGGAATGTATCGTTTTCGTGCTGAAGTTACGAGAATTTCGCATTAAGCGTATAAATCTCCCTTGTCTGCCGGAAATAAATCAGTAGTAATCTAATTGTATATGACTCAATTAATTACATTTACACAACCCAACATTCACTGATTTCGTGACAATGACCAATGTCAAAGGAAAAATAATGAAACTTAACTTTGTCACTGTGAGAATAAGATGGAGCGAGTGTACCAGAAGATGATTCGCAGGTACAATATATGCAGTGAGCTTAGTGGTAGTTACAGCAAACCGCTGTTGTAGTTGACAAATACCAACCACAACATTATGTACAGTAGATAAGTTTCGTTAGTTTGCGTATAAACAATTATTTTTACAGTGACAAAGTGAAGTTTCTTAATTTTTCCTTTGATATTGGACATTGCCACAAAATGAATGAATGTTGGGTTGTGTGAATGTAATTAATTGAGTCATAATTAATTAAATTGCTATCGATTTAATCTCGGCAGACAGGGGAGATTTAAATGCTTAGTGCGAATTACGTTTTCGGACAAGTGTTCCTATTAAAAAAGGTTATGAACTCAGTCCACTCTACATGTCTTAGAAGATTGTAGTGGAAATGTCCGAACTCTCTCATACATATCCAATGGCGTAACACCCAATGTTGAACTTCAGCCACCCCTATGTTAGGAGTTAATGGACGAAGTTTATTTAATAATGCTTATTTGCCTACACATGTCATGAATGGTATGAGGTCAATGTACCTATCCAATGAGATATCTAGCAGTCAACTAAGTTATTACTAGGGTAGAAGGGTAGGTGCCGCAGCGTAGTGGTTAAGGCACTGTGCTACAAGCCGGAAGGTCGAGGGTTCGAGCCCCGTGGGGTCAGGATTTTTAAACTGACCCAAACCCTCTGGCGGCATATGGTCCTGGGGTCAACTCAGCCTCTAATGGAAATGAGTACCAGACGCTTGTTGTGGAGGTAAAGGCGGCCATCACGCAGGGCTGACAACCCGGCTGACATCAAGTGCCGATTGTCTAGAAAAAGTGGGAGCCTTAACCTCCTATTACCCCAAGGGGCTCCTGAGGCCTGTCGTGGGATGACTTTACTTTACTTTTCAAATATTTTGCTTAGAGGCCTCTTTATACAGGATATTCAGACTCTGGACCCACGGCTTAAAGTCCCTCCCGGAGGACTTGCTCCTTGAATTTTTCTATTCTAAATAAATCCATCTTCCTCGGCCGCGACCATCGGGACCATAACCACTAGTCCATCGCGGTCGACATACACAAATAAATAAAAAAGTAAATAAATAAATAAATAAATCCATCCATAGTAATTCTGCCCGAAGGCAGGTCCTTCACTGCTATCATAGCATTTTCATGCTATGCTTGTGCAGCTTTACTAGGGAATTATAGGTGTGGTAGCATCCCATTTCTTTCCACACTGGTGAAGGATTATGATGATGATAATGATGACCATATGATTTCGGCGACCGTTTGGGCCTTAAAGTTTTCCTGTCATTTGTCTTACAGATGAGGAAAAACCCCGATAAAAACCTCACCCAGAAAAACTGCCCCGACCGGGGATCGAACCCGTTCCCCCTTCCTGACAAGGCAGCACGCTACCTCGAGACCACAACGGTGGACTATATATATATATGTGTGTGTGTGTGTTTTTTCACTGTTGGTGTTTACTAGGTTAAGATGCAAAATATTAAAATATAAAATTAATACCTGATAAATCAGTCATCCTCAACTAATTTTATATTTTAATATTTTATTACATAACCTCAACAGTGCTTTAAAATTATTTTTTGAAGTATTGATAGGTGAAGATATGCAAATATATTTTTTATATTATACAATCTCAATAGTTTAATTCCATCAGGAATCGTCAAAATAAAGAAGTAACATATAAGGAAACATGCGATTTAATCCTCCATTTTAGTTGTAAATTATTTCATACTAAAGTTACATTTTGTAATTGTAAAAATTAAATTTTATAACTAGGAAAACTGTGGTACGAAGATTTTAATATGTAGATATTGCTTCCCAGATTGTTCCGGAATAATTTAGGTCTTGTTTTAGATCACAAACAGTTGAAGTGTTTGAAATTGTCACTTTGTTGATTTATCACAACAGGAGGCAATCTGCACGCGTAATAAGCAATTTCCTCCTTTATGAAATAACGATAAACGTAAACCAACCTGCCATCTGCGTTAAATCAAAAGCCATTGTGTCCCGCCTCAATCTCATTTTCCATTGAAACAGTATTTTCTCTTCAGCCCATAATGGTTTTGACATCAAAAATACTAATTTTCTAAGGTCATGACTAAATTCGGTTTCTAGGTTACAAAAATCGAGAGACAAATATCCTATTACACTGAGCAACAAAAAAGAAACTTTTTTTTTTGTCTCAGAAAGAAAAATATGTGATTCTGCTAGTATTTTTTCTCCTCAATTCAAATGTAATATCGTTTTTTCTCCATCAGGCAAGTTTCCGAGAGACAGGCATTTATAATTTCAACACTTTAATATTTTCTACATTCGTAACTACACAATATTCGAACATTCGGACTCACCTAGAAAGTAAGAAATGACGATTTTCTGCTATATTTCGCCTGTGGAGCATCCCTCTTGATGGTCCAACAATAATCGGCCAGCATATTAGGATTCCATTTGGCTTTATGTCTCTTTTCCATAGCTGAAAACCACTTGAGTTAGCTGATTTGGTTTTATTTTACAATGGACAAATGGACGAAAAAAGTTTATTCGAAAAATAATTGTTTAAATCCATTAATTGAAATTGAAATAAAAAACTGTGGGTGGAGAAATTCCGAATACATATTTGAAAACACGATAAAAAATCACATTAAGTACAACTATTGGTACTCATGAGACAAAAATCATGTTGACCAGCATAATCTCACTATGGAGATAGTCATGTGCAATTCTTCTCTTAATAAAGTAGATAAATAATTCTATAATGATAAATAACTAACTGACTAGGACTATCGAATCTATAGGTTCATAACTTCATGGACGAAGGTTTCCATACATCCCTATCATGAGCTAATATTTTGAAATTATTTTCTTTATAATTAACCTCCTTCAAATTATGGTTAATATTACTCTCCCACCTCATTCTTGGTCTTTCTAATGCTGCTTTCCCCTCTGATTTTTCTATATGCCTAAGGAATTCCCATGCCTCTCTTTCATTCCCCATTCGTGCTACATGCCTTGCCCATCGCAACTTTTGAGACTTAACAGTTCTTATTATATAAAGTTTCCCATAAAGATCATGTAGGCCTACCTCACTGTTAAATAGTCTTCTCCGTTCACATGTCTGTCCCTCTTTGGTCCAAAAATTGTCCTAAGACCTTTATTCTTAATTACTCATAATCTTTTCTTTTCTCTTAAAGTAAGTGTTCATGCCTTGGATCCATATTATATAATACAAGATTTATATATTTTTGCTTTTTCATTTCTCTAGAGGAGTTGAGATGAAAAGAGTCTCTGGTAATGCGTAATAGCATTCGTTTTCAGAAGTGAACCTATATTTAATTTCTTTTTGCACCTGATCCTATAAAAATAGCAATATTTGTTATTTATATTTTATAATTAGGGACTTTAAGCCGTGGGTCCCGAATCTGAAGATTTTCAGACTCGTAAAAGATCCTTAAGCCTGAATGAAAATGCCTCTAAGCAAAATTTACCGAATTTTCCCGTCCCTAGTACTACCATGGTTTCCTAGATGTCAGTATGAGGTGGAACTCTGATCACGGACCACTCAAATGACATCTATATAAAAACAAGTGTAACTAAATTAGTATGGTTCAAATTCTTCCCTGTAGGGGGAGAGCCTAAATCTCTGTCAAGGAAAACGTGGGATTACAGGTACAATAGAAATTAGAGAGCTTTGTTATTATTTTTTCTTTTTTTTTTAGTTTAATTTCTCTCTTTTACGTACTTTTACTTCCCCACGCCACTCTGGTTTTACACGACCTCTTTGGAGAGATTTGAAACCCTGTATCACATAATACTTTTTTTAACACAAGGGCATGGTGAACCCCCCTGGATGAGGGATTATCTAAATTCCAGTACCACCTCCTAGAAAACATGAGCATTTAAGAGAGTGTACATCTTTCACTAATTAAAAAGTATACTAGCCTGTTCATATCGATTGTACCTAGCAGACACCAGAAGTGACAGTATCATATATATATATTTTTTTCTCTTTAATTTGCTTACTTGTTATAGTCAGCTACTAGGTGGCAGTGAAGACCGAGTTCTCGCGACATCTAGTAATAATGGAGAATATAATATATATATATATATATATGTTATAATTAAATATTTAACATTGAGCAATGCAAGCTTAATATGGTATGATAAGAAAAATAAATGTCTGGACGGGATTCGAACCCGAATCTCTGAGTCTGTACCTCAGTGTGATATCCATTACACCACCAGGCGAATCCAATTCAAACATTTATTTTTCTTATATATGTATTATATTCTCCATTATTACTAGATGTCGCGAGAACTCGGTCTTCACTGCCAAATGGGATTCGCCTGGTGGTGTAATGGATATCACACTGAGGTACAGACTCAGAGATCCGGGTTCGAATCCCGTCCAGGCATTTATTTTTCTTATCATACCATATTAAGCTTGCATTGCTCAATGTTAAGCATTTAATTATAACATCGATAAAGCGTCACTGCTATAAAGTAAAAATGTTCTCTTTAATTTGCTTACTTGTTATAGTCAGCTACTAGATGGCAGTGAAGACCGAGTTCTCGCGACATCTAGTAATAATGGAGAATATAATACATATACAAGAAAAATAAATGTTTGAGTTGGATTCGCCTGGTGGTGTAATGGATATCACACTGCGGTACAGACTCAGAGATCCGGGTTCGAATCCCGTCCAGGCATTTATTTTTCTTATCATACCATATATATATATATATATATATAAGAAGAAAAAGTGTTTGAATTTGATTCGCTTGGTGGTGTAATGGATAACACGCTGGGGTACTGACCCAGAGTTCCTGGTTCGAATCCCGTTCAGGCATTTATTTTTTCTTATGTCATATATATATATATATATATATATATATATATGTGTGTGTGTGTGTGTTTGTGTGTTTGTTTGTATGTCTTTCTGTGTAATAATGTTCTATTGGGCGCAATTTTTTTAGGGGTACCAAAACTTGGCTTATGACAATTAATTGAAATAACTGAGATGGAGTTTGTTTTCCAGCAAAATGGGACCTTTAAGAGTAGTTCACCTGAAACGAAAATTTAAAATAGTTCTAATGGCCTCAATTTTCGAGTTTCTCAACGAAACTCGGTATTTGCTATTGCAATAAAACGAGGAAGCTGTTCCTGAAAAAAATCAGTTAAATTCGATCGTTAAAAGTGAAGGTTTGTTTGAAATCTTTGTTTTCACTGCGGTCCCACACATTTAAATAACTGGCACAAAAAAAGTAGTAATTTAACGTTAACAAAATAATAATAATATATTCTGTAAACTATCAAAATAGGTCCATATATAGTCTACTTGCTGAGAAATTCGCATTTAAAACTGTAGAATACAACAGGTAAACAAGTCCAATTGTTTAAGATGCAATGTAGGAAGGAGGATATTAATAAGTAAAGTGATCCCACACAGGCCCAGAGGCCCTTGGGGTAGTAGGAGGTTAAGGCTTCCACTTTTTCTAGACAATCGGCATTTGATGTCAGCCCTGCGTGACGGCCGCCTTTTACCCCCAGAACAAGCGTCTGGTACTCATTTCAGTTAGAGGCTGAGTCGACCCCAGGGCCATAATGCCGCCAGAGGGTTTGGGTCAGTTTAAAAATCCTGACCCCAACGGGACTTGAACCCTCGACCCTCCGGCTTGTAGCTCAGTGCCTTAACCACTACGCTACAGCGTAAATGAAATAAGTTTTATAGAATGTGTGGAACTATAAAACGGACACTGAAAAATAAAACTTTGAGGAGAACACAATTAAAATTTCACAAAATTTTGGCAGTGCCTGTCTTAACATATGCAAGTGAAAATTGGA
This sequence comes from Diploptera punctata, assembly GCA_030220185.1. Classification (NCBI taxonomy): domain Eukaryota; kingdom Metazoa; phylum Arthropoda; class Insecta; order Blattodea; family Blaberidae; genus Diploptera; species Diploptera punctata. The sequence goes on along the minus strand of JASPKZ010007251.1, from coordinate 6,724,253 downwards.
ATCTTAACCGTTCAGACAGAAGAAAAATAGAAATGAAGTTCTTACGTTCAGTAGCAAGTGTGACAATTTTGGACAGAAAAAGAAATGAAGATATTAGAAAATACTTAAATATTTTTCATTTAACAATATAATTGACAATATGAGAAACAACTGCTATGAACATGTTAAAAGAATGCAGATAGAATCCCCCAGCTGAATTGAAGTACAAACCAATAGGACATAGAAGCGTTGGACGATCATTTATTAGATGGGAAGATTAATTAAATCCCACTTGATGTGAAAACAGGTCAACAGGCCTAATTTCATGAAAATAAGTCATTCACTTAGTTTACGCAGTTTCTGCGCGATGGACCTTTCTAATTACAGAAGTAGTCATCTGCGCTAGAATCTCCAATTTTAGTACATGAGGATTATAATAATAATAATAAATTGGTAAGAGGCACTCGAAAGAGCATTAAGTTATAAGTTTGTGATTTGTCTTTTATGAGTTCGTTCAGTGATCCTGTCCATATTCTGCATTGTTTGTAATGGTATCGCTCACACTTTTGGTCGCATATCTTGCATTCACACGAATCACTCGGTTGGTGGAATTTTGCATTTTTGCACATTTTGTGATGATATCCGTGTGTTGCTAAACCTATGATTCTGTGCCTTTGTGGTTGGTTACTTCCAGTCCACTCTCTGTTTACCATGGCATCTGAGGCGTAGAAATCTTCGTCGATCTCTTTTTCTCTCTGTTTCTTTTTTTTCGATGACTTTCTTATATGGCTCCGTTGCTGGCAGTAGTATCCTTTGCCTCAGGTCCTCTAGGAAGAAGGTTTCTCTGGCTAGCATATAGGCCATTCTATTTGGTGTGTATTTGCTTGCACCTAATGCCTTTTTTGATGAATCTTGGTTTTACTTTTTCTAACCTCTCCAAATCACATGGACTCTTACTTTAAGGGAGGAAAGGAGATTACGAGTATTTGAGAATAAAGTTCTTAGGAAAATTTTTGGACCAAAGAGAGATGAACAGACAGGTGAATGGAGAAGACTACATAACAATGAACTACATGGTCTTTATAGGAAGCCAGATATAATAAGAACAGTTAAGTCCCGTAGACTGCGGTGGGCAGGACATTTTGCGCGTATGGGGAATGAAAGACGTGCATGGAAACTTCTTGTAGGAAAGCCAGAAGGAAAACGCCCAGTTGGTAGACCAAGAATGAGGTGGGAGAACAACATTAACTATGATTTGAGGGAAGTAGATTATACAGGGAATGATTGGAAAGCATTAGCTCAGGATAGGGATGTATGGAGAGCTTATGTCCGTGCGGCCATGAACCTACGGGTTCGATAGTGCCAGTGAGTAAGTAAGTAACCTCTTCCAAATCGCTGGTCGATAGTTTTCTCCCATATCAGTTCTATCCCGTAGGTGACGATCGGGGTAATCACTGATGCGAATAATTTCATGGCTGTGACTAATTTTAACGATGTGATGTCTTTGATACTGCACATAGCTCTTATAGCTCATGAGGATTATGAAATGTAAAAAAGTTCGTTCCGTATTGACCAATCATAATCCAGTAGGCTTATGATTGGAATGGTATACATCTAGATGTTGAGTAGGAATTCTGAATTCTACTTGGCAGCGACTGTCTGTTATTTACTGGGATGTGCTCTTTATAATATAACTGACAATTTATAGGTGTGATACACATCTATATACATAAATTGCAACATGGACAAAAATCAATGTGTCGATAACATTTTTATCCCTGAAGCACATCTCTCAGTTCTATATTGACAAGTTTTACGTGTTCCCATTTTATATCTTCCCAATGCAGCGTACTATATCTCTTATTTTATTTACTATTTACACTGCACAAGTTTCTACTTCATAGCAAATTTATATAAATAGAAAAGTGACGTTATCAGAACAACAATCAGCATTGCCAAGGGCTCTCGTGATTTAATGTTTAACAAACCATAAGACAAACTGTATTTTCCAAACGTGAATAGTCCAATACACAAAACTTTTTTTCTAACAAAAGCTTTATGTATAAAAACTAGCTAATATCCGGTGTGCGTGCTACGACTAAATAAATGAAATATTCAGAGTTAGTTAAACATGGCGGTTACTAGTCAGTTTTTAATTTCGGATTTCAGGTAAACCTCAACTTCTAATTGTCGGATTTCTCTCATATTTGGATAATACTTACCTCGGTTTATTTTAATATGATACACTGAGTTTAGTTGTGAAACAGAAAACTGTGACCACTAGAGCGATTCTTAAATTTTACACTTCAGATGAACTCTACAGATAATGGTTTTAGAGGGTCCAATTGTGAATCTAAAACATCCAGGGACACAAACAGAAAAAATAATTAAATGTAGGTCGAGTCGTTTAGCCAGTTTTTTATTTTGGGTTTCAGGTAAACCTCCACTTCTAATTGTCGAATTTACCTCATATTTGGATAATACCTACCTCAGTTTATTTTAATAGGATATACTGAGTTTCGTTGTGAAACGTAAAAAATTGTGACAACTTGAGCGAAATTTAAATTTTCACTTCAGGTGAACTAACTCCTACACCGAATGGTTTTAGAGGGTCCAATTTTGAATCTGAACCATCGAGGGACACAATCAGATGCACACAAAAATGTTCACCGAAATCGATCCAGTAGTTTAGCAGGAGTAGAGTGGCAAACACACGTACACAAGAATTACTGTATAGGCCTATATGAAGATATAAATGAACGTCTGTCCTTTATGGACTCAAAAAATATTTTACCAATTTGAATGGGATTTTTAACTTCATTTACAGAATTTTTCTGGTACCATACGCTATATAACATATACGTGTGGTCTCGAATTAGCGTACTGCCTTGTCACGCAGCGGGCCCGGGTTCGATCCCCGTTCGAGACAAGTTTGTTGGTTGAGATTTTTTCGGTTTATTTTTCCTCACGTGTAAGACAAATGTCAAGAAACATTAAGGCCCAAACGGTCCCCAAACATCATATGGACATCATAATCATCATCATTCATATTCTCCTTAGATTAAGTTTAGAATTACGGACTCTTTTGGCGCACCAGTATCATCATTGTCACCCATCATATCGTCGAGCAAGCCATAACACCGCCTTCCAGGCGCTCAGAAGCGAGTTACAATTACGCCAATGCTGGGAGAGAACACCAGAAATGTGACAATCTGGGTCATTGAATACAAATAAATATTACCGTACTTAATATAGGGCCGGAGCTAAAAAAAAGTACATCGATGCACTAAAAAAGTAGTTTTGTACGCTTAAATGGCTTACCCTGCCTAAATCATAACAAATACACCAAATTAATGTACACAGCATTGAATTGCTGAAAAAAATTATACAAAAATGTCCGTGACAGCATATGTATATCTTTTACGGATAATTCACAATAATCATTTTGTCTTTCAGCTCATTGATGCCAAGAAGATCAGGAAAAGTAGATTCCCGGGCGACGCCGAGTAACAGCTCGGGGTATCTAAAAATAATTACGATGTATAATTATAATAATATTTTTTTTACTCATTCAACTAAACATAAGAACACATCTAATTTATTTAGTGAAGCAATGCACGCCGGATGCTAGCTAGCATGTTATAAAATTAAGAAATCAGCTGTGACGTGGTGTAAAAAATAATTCATAATCAAAAAATTATATCTATGATTTTAATTACGTGACAAAAAATTCTCGTATTAATTAAAAATACTGTACGATTGACAGCGCATGTTACACGAATGGGGAATGAAAGAAAGGCATGGAAGCTTCTTATAGGAAAAGAGAGGGAAAACGCCCAGTTGGTAGATCAAGAATGAAGTGGGAGAATAACACAAACGATGATTTGAGAGAAGTATATTATAAGGGGATGATTGGAAAACATTAGCTCAGAATAGCGATGTATGGACAGCTTATGTTCGCGTAGCCATGAACCTATGGGTTCGATAGTTCCAGTGAGCGAGTTAGTAACATGTAGGTGTAGATGACCTTATACTAGATAGAACGTCTTAAGTAACAGCCACTAGTTTCGATAATAATTTTAATCTTTATATATTTAATTTACAGTAATATTGTTCTATACAGTATTATACCAGTTCTTGGCGCTTCATAGTTCACTCATATTTCTTTATATCGTTCATTAAAACACTTAAGGTCTCACTAGCTCTTCAATTGTCTCCTCGTAAATCACCACTGTAACTGTAACTCTTAACTATTCTATTGTCTGACCAACGGATCTGTGTCGCCGTGAGATATGCGCTCTGAACACTAATTCCTATCTCTCTCTTTTCATTCGCTCCTCCTCCTCAACTCACAATTTTGAGCCTTCTTGGAGACTGATTACACACTGGCCAACATGATTTCGTCTCATGAGTACCTATAATTGTACTTAATGCAGTTTTTTTTATCGTGTTTTCAAATATGTATTTGGAATTTCTCCATCACCCACAGTTTTTTTATTTCAATTTTTCAGTTAATGGATTTAAATAATATTTTTTTTAATAAACTTTTTTCGTCTATTTGTCCATTGTAAAATAAAACCAAATCAGCTAACTCAAATGGTTTTCAGCTATGGAAAAGAGATATAAAGGCAAATGGAATCCTAATATGCTGGCCGATTATTGTTGAACCATCAAGAGAGATGCTCCACAGGCGAAATATAGCAGACAATCGCCATTTCTTACTTTCTAGATGAGTCCGAATGTTCAAATAGTATGTAGTTACGAATGTAGAAAATATTAAAGTGTTTGAAATTATAAATGCCTGTCTCTCGGAAACCTTGCGTGATGGAGAAAAACTGATATCATGTTTGAATTGAGGAGAAAAAATACTAGCAGAATCACATATTTTTCTTTCTGAGACAAAAAAAAGTTTCTTTTTTGTTGCTCAGTGTTATTTGCGCTCTCAGTGCAGTGTTCTCATCTCAACATGAACACTATAGAAAGAAGCGGTGACAGAAATATTATTAAGGAAATAATAAGTTAATAAACGTCATTAGACCTACTTAAAAATGAAGAAGTAATAATTAATCTTACATGATTCAATATTCAAGTTCCATGACACTGTTTGGGGGAAGTTTGGCAACATCCCTACTAAAAAGGTTCGTGACTGCTGTTTGGCGTGATGGAAAGGAAGCGCGTGTAATGGAGCGAGTACAGGCGTTAACTTTTCTAAGAACGACTGCAGCCCAATCACCAAAAACAGAAAACAGTTCTCCGCCAATAAAGTCTTCGCATTTTTAAATGACGTTTCCATGTTTTACTCCACGTCGATATAATTATTTTAACAGCGTTGCAACGTTTGGATTTTTTGGTATCAAAAATTGGTAAAAGTTTATTCTACTGAATAGAATCCCTTATAGTGTGACAGTAAAAAATCTAGGAGTATTTATGTATAAAAATTTAATTTGGAATAAACAAATAAATAACATTTGCAAAACTATTTTCTAGATAATACACTCATTAAATCGTATAAGAAATTGTTTACCGTTTGCTCTAAGGAAAATGTTAGTAGAAACACTTGCAATGCCCAATTTTCATTATTGTGATATTTACTGATCTAAATACTGTTCTTACCCAAATACTTCAACGTGTTCATAATTCTTGCATATAATTTAATTTGTGGTATACGCAGATTTGATCACGTTACACCATCCCTGGAACAATTGTCATAGCTCCGTCTACAAGCTCGTAGAACCATCCATTCCCTATGCCTTCTCTATAAAATATTACACACATCATTACCTTATTATTTATCACACCGCTTCACTAGACTCTCTGATACACATAAATTAGATACCCGATCCTTTGAGTACAGTGTCCTTTATATCCCTCCTCATCACACTACCCATTATTCGAAATATTTTACAGTTTCTCTTGCTAGAACATGGAATTCCCTTTCACCCTATGCCAGATACTGCCAAACTTTACAATCTTTCAGAAACAAATTGAAAATAATATTATTAACAGAAACAACTCACTAATATTACTTTTTAAAAATTAATAATTTGTTTTTTCATTATTTAAGAAAAATTGTTTTAAGATTTGTTAATATATTTACGTAATGCCTTGTATAATAAGCGATAGATTAATTCATTATAGTTTATTATTTTCTTTGTATTTTTTCTTTCTTTTCTTTTTATGAATAATAGATTCGAGTTGTAATTCCTTTCTGTATACATTTTATCATTAATTTAATTTTAATTTAATTTAATTTAATTGTATTATTATTCAGTTTGACAGATAATTAATTGTTTAGTATGTACTATTATTTTAATCTTTTGTATTTATATGTAACATATATTTGTCCTGGTGAGTGGAAAACAAGGCAACATAGCCCAGATGCGGACAGGTTGAATGAATCTATTCTATTGTAGAATGTGACAACGCCGATTGATATACTAATACTTATGCGTGCAAAATAGACCTATCTAACCACAAAGCAAAGTGACTGTAAACTAAATGACTGAGCCGACTATAGTTACACTCACGAAGTTATCTAGATTTACCTTACGAGTTGTTTTTGTGTCTAGCAGAGTACACCATAAAAACATTGAAATATGAAAGGAAAGTATTGTTGGAAGAGAGGTGACATCTGTAGTTGTCAGGCTGAACTCACTCAGTGGGATGCCAAAAAAGACTGCTCGCTGTGATTTTGATGGTGACACTTCATTATAACCCGCTCAATATAACACACAATACTGCATTGTAATTATGATCCTGTTGTCATATTTATAGGATTTTTTGCCAATACAAACGTCAATCACTGTCTCGGATTTATAGATATTTAGTAAAGGAACAGGCGATTCGACTGCAATAAAATAAATAAGTAAATAATCACCAACCACCTATTGTTTGCGAAGTCGATTCAAATAAATATTTTCCATTGCGGTTTAACATCCCAACTTATAGGTATTTTTACGTGCCCCAAGTCATACCAGGACTTACAGTGGCACCTGTCGGGAGAGGGATTTTAACATCATTATCATCATCCAAAGAATTATGGAACAGGCTAGTGAAGTGCCTTGTGTGGAGTGTAGCATTGTATGGTACAGAGACTCGGACGTAATGACGGAATGAGGAAAAGCGACTGGAAGTTTTTGAGTTGTGAATAGAAGGATGGAACGTATAAAATGGACAGACAAAATAAAAAATAAAGATGTGCTAGACAGAGTGGGTGAAGGAAGAACAATACTTGAACTCATAAATAGAGGGAAACAAATTGGATTGGCCACTGGCTAAGAAGAAACTGCCTGCTGACAGATGCCCAAGGAATGTTCAATGGAAAGAAAGTTAGAGGCAGAAACATACGTCAGATGATAGGCAATATTAAAATAAATGGTTTGTATGCGGATACAAAAAGGAAAGCTGAGTTTAGGAAAGAGTGGGGGATGCTGAGTTTGCAGTGAAAGACCTACTCTTGGGCAGAACACTATGTATGTATGTATGTATCACAATCATCATAGGGCATGGCAGCCCATTTTGGGCCCTAGCCTTCCTCAGAATGTCCTTCAAGACTTCTATATTTGCTGCTAAATTCTTCCAATTTCTAATTTTACTAATTCTAACGTCCTACGTGACATCATTTTCCATCTTAATTTTGGTCTTCCAACTTCTCTGGTTTGTAATGGTTATGCCATATAGATCTTTTTAACAGTTTTATTAATGTCCATACGTATCAAATGTCCAGTCCAGGCCAATCTATTAATTTTTATATACTTTATTAAATCGGGTTCCTTATATAATTCATTCCGATTGAGGGTCTTTCCACTTTTCAGCGGTTGCCCTTTTACCAGCCGGCTGCTGGCCCTTCACATCCACATGTGTCAATCACAGAGGTAGATTATAAACAGCCAGTGTAGGGGTGACATGTGGTTAGCATGTCGAGTCCCCCAGCCGTTATAGCTGGTTCCTCAACCTGGAGCCGCTACTTATTGTAGCTACCCAATTGCCTCATGATGCTGGGAGGGCACCGGTCCCATACTGGCCGAAATACCATGAGAAAATGTCTTCCCCCATGGAGACTCGAACCAGCGCAAGTCCCGTAGCTCTGCGCCAAGGCTTCCTACCTTAACCGCTCGGCTACGGCGCGGGACATATAATTCATACAATTCACAATTTTTCCTCCTTCTCAAAATATCGCGTTCTTTCACAGCCCCCAAAATTGCTCTTAATATATTTATTTCAAAAGTTGCCAGAGATGTCTCATCTGATTTTGAAAGAGTGCAAGTTTCTAATGAATATGTAATTACTGGTCTTATAAGAGTTTTATAAATCAGTAACTTAGTTTTCCGTGTTATTAAGTGTGATCTTAGATATTTTCTAAGTCAAAAGAAACATCTGTTTGCAGCTATTGTGCGTTTTTTAATTTCTATATGGTTGTCATTCTTACAAGTAATTTATGAGCCCAAATATTTAATCAGATGAAACAGTTTGGAATTTGTATAATCTATTACAATGTGCAATGGATAATGTGTACATTTCTTGTTGGAAGATGGCGTGTATATTTAATCCTACATTGATTAATTTAAAAATTAATTTTCATAGCAGCATTTTCAAATATTTTATAACATACATTGTTTTTTACCATACAAGGCCATGGAGGGCCTCCCCGAATGAGTGATCAGCTCCTTCGAGACAACACAACATTAAAGACGAAACTCGTCATTCATTAACACACCTCAGACTATGTATATGGCGACGGAAGACAGCAGTTGCACAATTCAGACACGATTGCCTTCTTAAACACTTGCACAAGGTCAATATATTGTCTACACCAAGATGCATTCTATGCAACCACCCAGAAGAAGAAATGGATGATGAACACCTCAACAACTGTGCAGCCGTCAAGGAGGGAACTTCTAAAACTTCGAAGTACTGGAGAGCAAGACTGCTAATGACTTCAGTATTAGATGCAGCACATTAGACACCAACCAACCAACCAACAATATCTGGTGAGTATGATAGAAATGATTAAGGAATTCATTTTTAACTCTCTTACCTTTTAGGTATGTGTACATAGAGTGGCATTAGATCGAAGAGATGGAGTACCCGCTGGGACACACTGGACACACAAAGCCTATTCGCATCAATGCCGGGTGTACATAAAAGAATATAGCGATTTTATCATCATCAACAACAATCACGGATTAAGCCCATGTGGCTTGTTCCGGTCTCATAGTTCTCATAGTCTCATAGTCTCAAAAGTTCGAGCCATCTCTTCTTCGGTCTACATATCCAATATTCCTGCGTCCTTTTGGTTTGTATTTAAGTATAATTTTGGGAATGTGATCATCTTCCATTCATTGAACATGTTCTTTCCATTTTTTATAGATCCTTTTATTCTATCTAAGAGTTTGAAGAAATTTAGTTCATTTGTAATATCTTCACTTCTTCTCTTATCTAGAAGTTTGCAACCAGCCACACTTCTCAGAAATCTAATTTCAGCTGCTTCTATGATCTTCTCTTCTCTTTTAGTTAAAACCCAAAATTCACTGCCATACAATAGTAAGGGGACTACCACTACTTTATAAAATTTTAGTTTTGTTTCTTTTCTTGTGCTTTTAAATATCCTTTTGATTGTTCCACATATATAATTAAATTTATAGCGATTTTAAAGGTGTTGAATTATACTTTAACTAACTATGACAAAAACAAAACTAATGTTAAATGAAAGAGTAATATCTCCAGTTTACATTACAATCTCATATGTGTTCAATGTGACCACCGTTTGTTACGTGGCACACATCCAACATGTAGGCTAATTCTTCCCATAGATTAATAAGCATGTCTGGATTGATAGCAGCAACAGCTTCTGGAATTTTGTCTCTCAACTCGGGCAGGTTAGCAGGCAATGGAGGCACGTAAACTCTGTCCTTTGCAAAACAAAACATAAATCGCATGGGGTGAGATCCGGTGATCTAGGAGGCCACTGGAGATAAGCCCTGTCATCTGGACAATGACGACCAATCTAGTAATGACAGTGTGGAAGGTCTAACGAAAACGCTTACATTGCGTCCCTACCGTTTACATTTGTTAAAGGCTCTAAAGTCTACTGATTACGCTGACTTTGCGCTTTTGCAGCAGCAACATTCTCCTAGGGACACTCTTGGTCGTCCCATACTTTTGCCTTTACACAGACAACCGTTCGCTGCGAACTGATTATGCCATCGACGGATGTTGTTGGTATTGGGGAGCCCAATGTTTGTTTTTTTCGAAACCGAACTTGGCATATAACAAATAATTTTAAAAAATGCTATGTCGTATTATTTAATCAGCAAAAACGAACCACTAGGATCAGGGTCTATACCTGAAATGAAAATTTTAAGCTAGCTCTAGCGGCCGTAATTTTCGAATTTTCGCAATGAACATTGCTATACTAATGCAATAAAACGAGTACGGTATTCTCCACGTATCAGCGAAATCAAACCATTCAAAATGGAGAATTACCTGAAATTAAATATCGCTCTTTGTTTCATTGCATACCGACATATTTAAATAATTGGAACGAGATATTAGTACATATTTCGCAAATTTCAAGGTTAAGGAAAACAAATATTCCATAAACCAGCAAAATGGGACCATAAATTCGACATGCTGAGGAATTCGCTTAATTTATGCAGCTTCTGCTTGATGTACTTTTGAGATCCATTGTGTATTAAAGAGTGGTAATATCTCTCTAAATCCACTCGTGATTTTGTGAAACGACGAAAAAAGAGTTTATAATTTGTTTTAATTACAATAGATTGAACACAAGGAAAGAAACTTTTAAAGTTTAGTTAAAATGTAAAATTAATACATTTACTAAAATGGTTTTTGAGAGCCTCCTTTTCCTTGCAAGTTTAGAAATTAAGCACAAAGTGGAAAGAGGGAAAATTTATGTGTGGCATTAATTTCAGCAGTACTAGAAGGAATAAATTAAGGAGAAACAAGTCTGCAAAGTTCTCCACTGTGATTCTACCTTCCTGCATCCCGTGTTAATATATACCACAACTGGGTCATGCTATTCTTTTATATTTGCATACAAAATCCTGACTTAAAAGAGCCTTATGCAAGTATTTACCATCATATTTGGCTCAACATCCCAGGTATGGTCTCTCTAAGAATCGCCTTCCATACCTCTCTTTCCCTAGCTATAACCATTATATTCGAAAAAGTTACCCTTATTTTAATAATAATTTGGGATTCTGTTTATTTAATTTATAATTTAAATAATGATATAAATAAGTCCAAGCTAAATAATATTTATTGTATAATGATAAAATATAATGAATATTTTTGAAACATCGAAGAGAAGAATAACAATGATTACGTCATACTTATTGTTGTGGTAAGCAATAGATGTTGAAGTTACGAACAAATTATTATGACGAAAGAATGTTTAAATATTGTGGGCTTGAGTCGGCCGAACATTAAATATGTGATTGGAGAATTGAGAAAGAAGGCGAGCGAATCGTGTTCTTTCTTGATTAAGTAATTATCTATCAGAACCTGACAGCATGATAATTCACAAAAAAAGGAAGATGAGAGATGGCTAGAAGAAGGAGATTAACATAGACGCCATTAAGTGCTCTCGACGTAAAAGTTGATTTATAAATATATGAAGCATAATTATGTGATTTATATAATAATAAAAAGAAAGCTTGAAGTATGTAAATGGAGTAAATATAATAATAGTCATGAAGTGTTTATCCATTTTATATAATTAAATATAAAATACTGATATCAACTTTAATGCTAACATACCAAATTGATAGTCATCATATTTAATATCGATACAAATATAACAAGTTTCATCTTCGATATTAAAACTATAGCAGGATTTTAATATTATAATAAATATGAAAGTTAAAGTTAATAATTTTATACTTTAAATTTCTATTAATATTTAAATATAACTTAAATAAGAAAAACATCTAAATAATTTATTGTTGTTCATTGTTGAATAAATATGTCTCAGTAACAATTAAAGAAATTGTATTACATAACAGTCTTTCTAAATTATGCTTATAAAATTGTTTTAAGTCATTGTTGTCAGAATAATAAAGCTTTCTGTTATAACTGTAATAAGAACACCTGCTTAACTTCATATTTTTAAATGAAAGTATACTAAATTCTGATTGGATGTTAAAGCAATTAACTATTTGATTTAACAAATCAAATTTAAACCTTGTATTTAATGGGCTATTAACCAATATAATTTAAAATTACTATCATGTGATGTAATAATGATCTTTAAAATTATAAAAGAATTACCTAGTCATTCTGCATACAACTTTCAACAAACATAGAAGCAATAAGAGTTCTCCGGATAAAATGTGATATTTAATAGAAGAATAGTTGATTCAAGAAAAGAAAATAATTTATTATAATTGATAGTGAAGAATAATACCACTTAAATTTACTTAGTCTGCTGGGGACCTACAAAGTGAATACATTTGTAATTATTCCTACAAGAAACATTTTTTTATGATTATGAAGTGTTTTCCTATCCAGTGTACCAACTTCCGACCCTAAGAAGAGAATCCAGCTCTACCGAAAATTAAACCCAACCTGAACCAGTAATTCTTTTTGGGACACCAATCCTTCAAAATGTTACTACAACATCGGGCATGAAGAGAGTTAGCTGCTTCAATACATCGTCACAACATGCGAAAAGAATTACTTCTTCAAAACTTGTTTATGAACAATAAAATAATTTATTAAAAATAGTATTACTCATCAATTATGACAAGAACCAGCTTTCCTGAAGAGAGTGACATGCCAGTACAACTGTGAGAAGAAAGGTATACCCGTCACACCATCCACCAAGATTTTTTAACGAATTCCGAAGGAATGAAGCTATTGAGCTTGTTCTCAAGAAGATACCATTGGACAGTATCCTAAGAATTGGTCCCTTGGAAAGGAACTAAAACTATGGGTCTCGTGTCATTAGATTTACAACACATAAAATAATCTCTTGCAAGAATCGACAAGAATATCAAAATTAGACAAAATAAAAAATAATACAATATGAGGAATTGTGAATGTAGAATAGTATATTACGATGCGAGGTTGGGAAGTGGCATTTAGAGATTTGAGGAAAATGTTTAAAAACCGAGCAATAGCGAGGTTTTTATTTTCGAGATTCTATAAAACACTTCACAAACATGCGTTGTGCATTATTTTTTTTGCGCGATGGTGTTTTCAAAATAATAAATAGTAGTAAAATAATATCTTTGTTGGAAATATGTGCGTTCATTATAAACAAGTGAGTAACATTAACAGTGTAAGCAATGTTTATTAGTTAAAAGCACAGGAGGCCGTGAGGAGACCACTATTATTGATAAAATGGCCGCAAGTACGTATTTATTGTTTATATATGTTGTTTCAAATAAAGTTCAGTTCATTTAAAATGCAGTGAGATTTGTTTTTGTATAATGTACTGTATATTAACACTACCTTTTGGATATTTTTTGTATATACATTGTACGTAGTATACATTGAGGGCAGTGGTTTTACTTCCCGCACATGGGTGTAAATGTAATATTACAGTAGGCCAATAGTTATTTAGATTGGCAACCCCGAAATGTAGGAAGTTGAACTTTCAATCCTGGTCGCCATTGCTGTAAGTACGACAAAACGCACTATCGCGCAAAAAAAAAAAAAAAAAAAAGGATACTGAACAAGATATTGAAGAAATCCAACTAAGACGGTATGGGAATGTAATGAGAAGAAGGGACACAGAAGCAAACAAATAAGTATTGAAATGGATACCTCCTGGAAAAGGAAACGTGGTAGACCAAAGCCAACGTGGATAAAGGGAATTCAAGACAACGTGAAGAAAAGAGATATATGACAGTAGCAGACACGCAAGACCGGGAAATGTGGAAGAAATAAATTGTACATTTTGATTGAGGATACCTATATATATATATATATATATATATATATATATATATATATAACAGAAACAATCCTGAAATAAATAAAAATAATCTCAAGCATGAAGGAAGAGGCACCTGTGAAATTAAAAATGTCTGCCATTTCACGCTTGTATTTGAATTACGACACTAATGACTTTAGCTGTTAAATTAAATACTAACTTCATTCATATACAGGGTGTCTCTAAAGTCACTATCCATTTCCATAAAAACACTTTTTTTTTGCATACACTGTTAGCTTAATGCAACATGCTTAGCACGGAAGAACGGGTTGCCATTGTTTGTGCACGGGTACGCGGATTGTTATATGAAGACATCAGAGTTGAATTTGCCCATAATTTCCGTAAACCAACCGCAACAACGTCACACATTCGTCTGCTTGTAAACAAATTTAAGCGTACCGGCAATGTGTGTGATGAGGCACGTCAAGGACGACCACACGTATGAGCAGGTTAAAATTGTCAGTGAGAGTCCGAACGCATCAACTCGACGCCTCAGTAGGGAGTTTAATGCTCCTCACAGCATAGTGTGAAACATTATACGTTTCACTCTACGAAATCGTCCTTATCACGTCTGCTTGATTTACGGAATCATCACAGAAGCAGCATTTTAATTTTTATTTTTTGCTGTTTAAATGTTAAGATCTACATTTCATTTCACAGTTGAAAGATGGCGGTCATGTTGAAGGCAGTAGAATATATGTAAACATTCATGAATTTTCCAATGATTTTTACTACAGGATACGCATTTTGAAAGACAGAACAATGAACTGGTTTGCATTTTCTCTTATCTGTAGTCAGTATGGCGATATGTGTGAGCGCACCGTCGTTCTGATAGTAGGTAACCCCACTTCTGCAGTAGATGATGAGAAAACATGCAGTTTATAAGCTGCATTTTAACATTAGTGATGCAGTATATTCCAAATACACTTATAACTGATGTATCTGGCGAATAAGTAAAACTGTTTGGTTTCTTATTTACCATTATAAGATGACTTGATAAAGAATAGATGTGTTTAATTGAAACTTTTATTGTGTTGGTATTTCTGCACAGTAAAATCATGGAGAGGTAGTGAGGGCCAAACTTTATTTTCATAAACGTCCATCGTATCTTTCTATCTTAAAATATTTCATAACAGAAGGGATTGTGGTGCAGAAACTAATCAAGTATATGCTTTGATATATTATTATTATTATTATTATTATTATTATTATTATAAGTATACATTGGTGTAATATCAAAGACTGAAAATGTTAGGTTTTAAATGTGGGAGATTAATATTATATACAAGGTGCTCTAAAATTCCCCTTTGTAGAGGGGACTGAGTTGATAATATTCGGAATTGGAAACAATGTCCAGAAACTTACCGTTTCCTTGCTACAGCCGTTTGAAAACATGTTTTTAACGCGACTACTTTTACAAGTAATTTATTATGAGGCGTGACACAGTAAATCACTTGTTTTACAATTCAACTCATTAATTACCAAAGAAACAAAATGAAAACTGAAACATGACTTGCATTAATAATCCCGGATACACCCTGCACAATCAATTTTTGCAGTTTTCAAAATTTGGGGGGGAAAAAAATTGACATAAAAAGACACCAAGTCTTGGAATACTCGACAGAGAAATTTTCGATTTAGACGAATCGCGAAGCTATTACTTGTTGAGATACGTTCAGGCAATGCTTGTTTTCAAACGGCTGTAGCACGGAAACGGTAAGTTTCCGGACATGAATTCCAATTCTAAATGTTATCAACTCAGTTCCCTCTACAAGTCCTAGAAGTTTGTAAGGGGAATTTTAGAGCACCCTTTAATTAACTCTAAACACATCTGTAAAACCGCACTTTATAAAACAAATACTGCGAACTGTTTGTAAAGTATAATGATTACTAACTTCAATATTCCTGTTTTGTGTTACAGGTAGGTGCACTGTTTGAAACTCAGTTGATAAAGTGGAAGAGAGAATCGATTAATTATTTAGTAAGTACAGCAAAGCCATCAGAATTATTTTTACGATAAGTTGGCTGTTATTGGAGTCATTCAAGTACTCGCCGAGATTCCCAGTATAGTTGTTTCTACGAAGACTTTTGACGTATTCAGGGGAGTGGGAGGGGAATGCCAAACACATACGCTGCAGCATAATGCAAGCGAGAGTGACAGGGAGTCCCGTTGTATCAGATTTCCTCTGAGTAGTGTCCATCGAAATGGATAGTGACTTTACAGACACCATGTATTGACGAAAGTTGCGTCCATTATTACATTATATGGTACTACAATGTTGATTTATCGTATTTTTTTTAATCGTAATATAGCTATTAAAATGAGACATAATATGAAATCATCATCATCATCATCACTCCAGGGATTAGGCAATTGCCCGTTCCGACTTCATAATGCATCAGCCCAACGTCTTCTAGGTCTTCCAACATCACGCCTTCCTCTTGCTTGATAATTTCTTGCTAACAATGGATATCTCTCCTTACTCATTCCATCCATGTGATCAATCCATTTCTGTCTGTAATTCGTGACTTTATCCAATAAAGGCTGTACTTTCAATTCTTCTCTTATATCCTCATTTCTTATTCTATCAAGTCTTGTACATCCTTTTACTTGTCTTAGGAACCGCATCTCTGCCGTCTGTATTCTATCCCTCTGTCTTTTCACTGGAGCCCAAGTTTCACATCCATACAATATTGTGGGAACCTCCTTAACACTATACATTTTTATCTTGGTTTCTTTTCTAATTTTATTTTTGAATGTTCTCTGTATTGTTCCACACACCGTCTGAAATGTATTTATTTTGGAGTCAATATCTCTTTCCACATTGTAGCCAACATCACAGTCCAAATATTTGAAACTAGACACCTGTTCTATACTTTGATTTTCTAAAATAATTTTGGATCTCACTGGATCTCTTCCTCTAAAAGCCATGGTCTTCGTTTTCCTTACAGAAATCTTTAGATCGTATAATTTACATATTTCATTTAATGCATGCATAGATAATATGAAATGTATTCTTAATATCTGCAGTACTGTTATAAGAAATAGTGCGTCGCGAAGGAAATGTGTAAACCAAGTTAATTTCTTAGCGAGTTGAATTTATGGTCCCATTTGTCTGGTTTACGAAATATATTTATATATTTCTCTTTTGTTAATTAATTTTGTTTTGTTCAATGCCACCACGTCGTCATTTTGACATAATGGTATTCTCTCCTAGAATGGGGTTATTATAACCCACTTCTGAGGTTGGGGCGCCTGGAAGGCGGTGTTACCCTACCCCCATGATATATGATAGGTAATGATGATGGTAATGATGCGCTATGAGAGGCCTTAATCCTAAATCTAATGAATATCTTAATGGTGATAATGATGACCAGATGATGTTCAGAGACCGTTTGGGCCTTAAAGTTTCCTGACATTTGTCTTACAGGTGAAGAAAACCCCCGAAAAAAACCATCACCCACGAAATTTGACTTGATGGGGATCGAACCCAGCCCACTGTGTGAAAAGGTAGCACGCTACGTCGAGACTACAGCGGTGCACTTAATTAAATCTGAAGTAATCTACTTTTTTTTTGCGAGAATACAAACATGGCGGTCGCTTAGAGAGATTTTTAAATTTCGAGTTTCAGGCAAACTCCTGCATCTAATATTTGGAGTTTATCGATTTTTGGTGAATACCTTTCTCGTTCCATTTCAATTTTCACTTCAGATTATCCCCATACCTAATTGTCCAATTTTGCTATATAACGAATCGATCTTAATTTTCTTAATTTATTGCTATGTTGCTGAGTTTGGTTCCAAATTAACTGAAATTTCTGCCGCTAGAGCATTTACACCCGCACAAACACACTCGCCTCTATGTACTATAGAGGAACTTCGGGTAATTGGACCCCTATTTTGAATTTGTTGTTTTTTCTTTTAATTAAAAGATTTGAATTTTGTTTAATTACAGTGATTATCATCATCGTCAGTCCACCGCTGTGGTCTCGAGGTAGCGTGCTGCCTTGTCACGCAGCGGGCCCGGGTTCGATCCCCGGTCGGGGCAGTTTTTCTGGGTGAGGTTTTTCTCGGGGTATTTCCTCACCTGTAAGACAAATGTCAGGAAAACTTTAAGGCCCAAACGTCCCCGAAATCATATGACCATCATTATCATCATCATCACCATCATCCTTCACCGGTGTGGAAAGCAACGGGAAGCTACCACACCTATAATTCCCTAGTAAAGCTGCAAGAATAGCATGAAAATGCTACGATTACAGTGAAGGACCTGCCTTTGGGCAGAATTACTATGGATGGATCATCATCGTCATCATAGTATATTCAGGAATTTAGGCATTTGTTGACCTCTTCCAGCCTCAAGAGAAACACCATCCAAAAGTCTTTTGAGTGGACGTCCTGGTCTTCTTCTTCCTGCAAGTTGATATTTTAACATTTGTTTGGGTATCCTCTGATCTTCCATTCGATGATCATGTTGCATCCATCTTGACTTATAATCAGAAATTTTGTTTTCTAAAGGTTCCATGTGTAATTCTTCAAAGATATCTTTATTTTTTTTCTTTTGGATCTGTTACCCGTTTAAGGAGTAAGTGCAGTTGTTGACGGAGGGCACTGCAGTCGTGTTTATGCAGGAATAGAACACGTGACACTGCTATCTAGGAGTGCAAAGGGGAATGGGACGTGGGACGCTGACAGTGTACACTGCCTTATACGACGTCACGTGTACCAACAAACAGAGCTTCCTGATTCTTCCGCCTGCAGAGATACTTTGAATGAGTAATAGTAGTGTGTATCCTGCAGTCCTCCGAAGGTATCTCATTTCAGTTGATCTAAGTCTCTGTGTATCCTTCTGTTTCAACATCCATGCTTCGCTACCATACAAAAGAGTTGGAAGAGCCAAGTTTTATACACTTTTAGTCTTGAATATTTTTGCACTAACTGTGACTTGAAGATAGAATTTATTAACCCTAAAATTCTAAAAAATTTAGATATTTTTGCATTTACATCTTTTTCTTCTTCATATGAGTGTTATAACTATGAAATAGCATTGTTATTTTATTCAAATATGGAAACATCTTCATAATTTATAAATTTTTTACATTACAAGAAAGGCCCACTTTAACCTCCATATTCGGGTAAAGTGGACCCCAGAGAACACCCTAGCTTCTAGAATATTTTTTAAGTTTATTCCCTCTATTAATTTATACAGACAGGTACAAATTAATCTGAAAATATTTATGGCTGATCGTAATTAAAAAGTGTTGATATTTATTTAATGTTTTGAAAAATTATTGTTGGTTATAACATTCACATGCCATTCATCTGCAGACAGCGACGGTTTTTGGGTTTAGTAAAATTACAAGGATATTAAATAAAATTAATTATGTGCATGGTTTTTACATACAGCATCCTCATTGATAAAATATACGTATTCTTGTAAAGTGCACCCAGTTCCACTTTAACCGTCTCGTGGAGGGTCCACATTAACCCAATCCCTTTGTTATATTTAATTATTTTATACAGCCGCCATGTCACATATCAAACCAAAGCCGTCAGTATATTAAAGCAGCGTCCACATGATATAATATATTTAAAAGATTTTCAATTTTTATAACATTCAGTAGCAGAAATTAAGAATACATTCTTAGCTTGAAAAACTTTTAAACAGGTCGTTTCCATAAATGTCACAAAGAATAAAAGAAACATGCATTGAATAGTCAAAGTTGATTAGGGGAAGAACTTAAAATAGTTTCTTTGGAGGACAGCACCAATTAAAGAGGATATTAACTGGGTCCACTCAAACCGAAGGGTCCACATTACCCGAACTTCCTATATATATAGTTCTTCTGTACGTGTGTTTGTCACTTTACTCCTCCTAAACGACTGGATCGATTTCGATGAATTTTTTTTTTGTGTGTGTCTGATTGGGTCCCTCGATGGTTCAGGTTCGCAATTGGATCCTTTAAAACCATTAGGTTTAGGAGTTGAAGTAAAAATTTAAAAACCACTCTAGCGGTCACATGTTTTATTGTTTCACAACGAAACTCAGCATATCGTATTAAAATAAACCGAGGTAGATACTGTCCAAAAATGAGCGAAATCCGACAATTAGAAGTGGAGGTTTACTTGAAACACGAAATTAAGTGCCTAAACTACTGGACCGATTTTTATTAAATTGTTTGTGTGTATTTGAGTGGGTCTCTGTATGGTTTAGATTCACAACTGGAATCGGTAGGTAGCAATACAATCGTTATAGGATTTTTATGTTAGATGTCTAGACATCTGCATTATCGACATATTCTTTTCGAAAACAATGTGACTCCATCATTCAAGCTTCTTGAGCCACAACAGATGGCAGTGAGGAGTTTTGTTACGAACCTATTTAATAATATCTAATTACATCTTAATTAGTGAATTTTATGAACAAAAAGTGACATTTTTTTCGTACGGCCATGACTCGAGTATTGAACTTTCGGGCAGGACAACTTCCGCCGGGTCCGCTAGTATGTATGTATATAATATATATATATATATACATACATATATATATATATATATATATATATATATATATATATATATATATATATATATATATATTAATGTCCACCACTGTGGTCTCGAGGTAGCGTGCTGCCTTGTCACGCAGCGGGCCCGGGTTCGATCCCCGGTCGGGGCAGTTTTTGTGGGTGAGGTTTTTATCGGGGTTTTTCCTCACCTGTAAGACAAATGTCAGGAAAACTTTAAGGCCCAAACTGTCCCCGAAATCATATGGCCATCATCATCATCCTTTGTCATATCATCATCATCATCATCATCCTTCACCGGTGTGGAAATCAACGGGAAGATAACACACCTACAATTCCCTAGTAAAGCTGCAAGCATAGCATGAAAAATGCTATGATTGCAGTGAAGGACCTGCCTTCGGGCAGAATTACTATGGATGGATGGATATATATGTCTCGAGGTAGCTCGGGAGGGTTTTTCGGGGTTTTTCTTCACCTGTAAGACAAATGTCAGGAAGCTCAGGGCCCAACGGTCCCCTAAAATCATCCGGTCATCATCATCATCCTTCACCGGTGTGGAAAGCAATGGGATGCTACCAAACCTATAATTGCAGTGAAAGACCTGCCCTAGGGCAGAATTACTATGGATGTATGTATATTATATATATATATATATATATATAAAATTCTCCGGTTATGTCTTTCTACAAGCCTCTTTCTTCCATTCTTCTGACTGCTACTTGCGTCCATGTTATCCTTCCTGTCTTCATTGTTACTGTTGGATTCCATTCAAAAGTCTTATTCGATATTCTGTATCCCATCATTCGTATCATATATATATATATATATATATATATATATATATATATATATATATGCCTTGTCACGCAGCGGGCCCGGGTTCGATCCCCGGTCGGGGCAGTTTTGTGGGTGAGGTTTTATTCGGGGTTTTTCCTCACCTGTAGGACAAATGTCAGGAAAACTTTACGGCCCAAATGGTCCCCGAAATCATATGACCATCATCATCCTTATCATTATCATCCTTCGCCGGTGTGGAAAACAACGGGAAGTTACCACACCTACAATTCCCTAGTAAAGCTGCAAAGCATAGCATTAAAAAGCTATGATTGCAGTGAAGGACCTGCCCTCGGGCAGAATTACTATGGATGGATATATATATATATATATATATAGTGTGTGTGTGTTTATCTTTGTCATTTTCGTTGTATGGGAAGTAGGATCGAATAAGATTTGTAAACATTAAAACAAATTATGAGTTTAACCCTAACAGCTATATTTCTTCGAAATTCTCCAAAACGTTATTTTGTGCGAACATTATTGCTGAGCATTTGAGAAGCGTGTTCCATGTCGCGATTAGATGCAGCCATTAACAGAATTGCTAGTGCCGCACAGACTATTAGCTGCAGAGCCTTGAGCCAGGTTACAACAATGTTACATTCCCGAGGGGTTCGCGCAGATATCCACCCTCCGGTCTGGGGTTAATTCGTGTTATACATTACTATAACGTCTGATTACATCTACAACTCAACGATCGGCGACGTTCTACTAACAGACATTAATAAAGGACTCTCAGACAAACTGCAGTGTCTTCTTATCTTATTATTGAATGTCCGAATATTTGAAGGCATTCTTGTCATCCCCGAAAATTCCAAACGTTTGTCAATATATAGTTAAGAAGAATTATTAATTAACTAACTTACAAGCAGTCCACTGCTGTGGTCTCAAGGTAGCGTGCTGCCTTGTCACGCAGCGGGCTCGGGTTCGACGCCCGGTCAGGGCAGTTTTTCTTGGTGAGGTTTTTATCGGGGTTTTTCCTCACCTGTAAGACAAATGTCAGGAAAACTTTAAGGCCCAAACGGTCCCCGAAATCATATGGCCATCATCATCATCCTTCTCATTATCATCATCATCATCATCTTTCACCGGTGCGGAAAGCAACGGGAAGCTACCACACCTACAATTCCCTAGTAAAGCTGCAAACATAGCATGAAAATGCTATGATTGCAGTGAAGGACCTGCCTTTGGGGCAGAATTACTGTGGATGGAACATACAAGCACTGTCGAATCCGTAGATTCAGGGCCGCGAAGAAATAAGCTGTCCGTATATCTCTATCCTGAGCTAATGATTTCCAATCATCCCCTGTATAATCTACTTCCATCAAATCATGTTTAATATCATTCTCCTCCTTGATTGTTGGTCTACCAACTGGGCGTTTCTCCCCCTGTTTTTTTTTTTTTTTACCAGAAGCTTAGAATTAGATGTCCAGTTACAATTCAAATTTAAAATTATGGAAGGTAAATAAAAAAAAATACAACATGTGATGCGACTTTCTTAATTCCTTCATAAACACCTGTCAAATTATATTCTTAGAGTTTTTAAATTTTTTAAAATTATTTCCCAACATTTACAATGCTTTTGACATGGTTTCAACGATTATTTAAATATATTATTTCACGATATTGAACTACTTGAATACGAGACAGCCAAATTGATTTTAACGAATATTGTGTGCTCCAGTGCAGCCAACATACAGTCTGTACTAATTAACTTACACTAAATAAAATCAGTGTGCATTTTTCACAGGTTAAAGTAGGCCTACTTAAATTGCGCTAGGGTAAGCTTTTTAGATTGTTATTTCACAGGTTAGAATACTTAAATTGCGTTAGGTTAGCTTTTAGGTTCGTTGACAATGCAAGTTCAAATATCGTGTATATGTTGGCTGCATCCCGTGATTCCATAGTGTAAACCGCTATCTGTTGGTGCATGAGCATGGTGTAAATTATTTCATTAATTCATTAATTTTGAGAATTCTCCTCATCATTGAGGGTTTTCTCCAATCAATCAATAATTAACATAAGTTTAAAAAATACATAAATGACTACGGACTTGCAGACTATCAGTTTGTAACAAACGTTAACATTCACAAATTTCCCTCAATTAAAGTTCTCCATCGTTCTCTACCCTCTGTGTCTTCATCCGTTACACCAAATTTCCTCTTTGAATTCTGAATGTTGTTCTTCCAGGTTGTTCTTGGTCTTCCTTTTCTGCTCCTTCTTTCAATTTTTAATGTATAGACGGTCTTTGGTAGCCTTCCATCCTTCACTCTTCTTACGTGTTTCCAAATATATATATATAAATTTCGTGTCACTTTGTTGTCCGCGATCGAATCCTAAACTACTCAACCGATTTTAATAAAATTTTGCACACTGTGTGCAGTTTGATCCAACTTGAGACTTAGGGTAGTTTATAACTAAATTTATAGTCACATTATTTTTTATTGCAAATTAGTTGTTTATTATTTAACAAAGAGTTATAATTATCTGTGAGTTCCACACGATTCTAACAGATGGCGGTGTAAGGTAATTGGTTTATTATTTAACAAAGAGAGATCCAGATGGCTGTGTTTTTTGTTGCAACCGCGAATTTCAGTTGAATTACAAATATTGATTATTTCATAATTTAAGTGTGTTCAGTGTTTATTTTATTTTCAATATTATTAATTTCGTGTGTAAGTATTAGTTTTAAGTAATCTGGCTGAAAGACAGCAATTTAAATGTTTAACGTATACATTAGCCACAGCAACGCGTGGTCGGGACTTCTAGTATATATATATATATATATATATATATATATATATATATACACGACACACACTGAGGAAATAATATAAAACAATGGAATGAATGACTTTGGGGGACTTTGGGTGTTGGAATTCTCAGGACCAGTAGAGGAAGATCAAGAGAACGTTTGGAAGAGAACAGTTATTGAAAAAAAAAGTTATTCATGAGGGTAAAGCATCCTTTATGCTTAAAACGTCCATTAGAAATGCAAAGACTGTTTGAGACAATAGGGTCCGATGGAAAAATACTTTTTGACCATTGTACGTAAATGATGGGTAGATTAGAATAGCTCTTTAACCATTGTTTGAGGTTATGTTGAATTACACACAGGAGTGAAATGGAAAATTATTAGCTCAGATTTAAGGATATAAAAAACACTCCATGGCGCAACAGAACAGACGAAAGGTCCCTTGCCTTCCATACGGCTACTGAAAAAGACGAAAGGAGGGGGAGACAAAGACCCACACCCATTGGGTGATAGATCATTTATGTTTACCAATATCGAGGTTGTCATATTTTCGCGGCATGCCGAGTCCTCAAGCTTTTTTTATTTGGTTTTCTCACCCTGTATTTCATAGCCCTAGCGAATCTAAGGCGTCATCCTGTGGTTTCCTAACTACGGGACTTGCCAACTAGTTGATGTTTGTTTTTTTTTCACAAGTGGAAAACATTTTCATATTCGAATTTAGACAAATATAGGACCGGTCCCCGCCGAGCATCGTGGGGAATTTGCGTAGCTACAAAGGTTTCGGGTGTAGATTGGGAAAGTCAAATGTAACGGTTGAGGACCCCAAATTCTAACAAGGGATCTCCCAACCATTGCATGCCAAAATCTACCTTGAAATTTCTTCCAGAGAAGCGTTGAGATGTACCAAGTCCATGCTATAAAATGTGCCTTTTTTTTTTTAACTGCAAGGTACTAAAATGAAGCACCAGACCTCTCATTTAAACTCTAGGGAAGTAATACAACCCCTAATTGGTAGATTGGATAATCCTCATTATCTGCTCACCGCGTCGTATCTCGTCTCATTCCACTCATAGTCAAACAGAAGGTTCATCTGTTCCGGGTTGACTTTGCTGAATTCTGGCTTCGATTTCTGTACCTTGCAGTTGAAAACGGCAGCTTTTTTTACACGGCCTTGGTACATCGCAGTACTTCTCTGGGAGAAATGTCAAGGTAGGTTTCGGCATGCAATGGTTGACAGTTTCTTGAAAGCACAACTCACGTCTGTACTAGCTGGAAGATCATCCACTCAGTAAATTCACCCTATTTGAGTTTGAACCCGCAACCCTCAGGACCAGAGCCCTAGATCATCGAGGGTAATACATTGTTTACTTTATTGTTCTTCTTCTTCTTCTTCTTCCTTTGGTTCTATGGTTCTCTAAGAACTTTGGCCTCCTTCATAGCATCTGCCCATTCTTCTCTATTCCTAGCTTTCTGTCTCCATCTTATATCCTTCAGTTGTCTTAAGTCTTCCTTAACCTTATCCAACTATCTTAGTTTCTGTCTTCCAACCTTTCTTCTTCCTTCTGGTATACCTTCTAAAATCCTTCTTGCACTTCTTTCCTGTTCCATCCGCAACACATGTCCTATCCATTCCAGTTTATTTATTCAAATATATCCTACCAGATATATATCCCTATATAATTCTTTCATATTTCTGGTTCGTTTTAATTCTCCATGTATCTTCTCCTGTAACCCTATTGCTCCATATATCATCCTTATTATTTTTCTTTCCCATGCATTTAATATGAACTTACCTTTTTTCTGATAATGTCCATGTTTCGCTTTTAAACATAACTATTGGTTTCAGTATTGTTTTATATGCTCCCAACTTATTTTCCTTGACTTAAACAATAGTTTTAATACACAGAAGCATCTATTTCCCATTGTAATCCTTGCTCGAACCTCTTCACTTACTTCTCTAAGGAACCCAGGTATTTAATACTATCAACTTTCTCAAATTTATGAGCGTTTAGGACTATATATAAGATTGGATTTACTTCTACTCTTGATATTCCCATATTTTTTATCTAAATGATTTACTTTTTTTTATTCAAATATAGCAAGTGAAACAAATTAAATATTTGGGAATAATTATAGATAGCATTGAAGGTATAGGCAAAGAGAATATAAAACATAGAATTGAATAGAAAAGTAATATCATCGTTAAATTCTTTATGGTGGGATAAGCATATTTGGAAAGACATAAAAAATATATTGGTACAACATTGGTGGAATCTATTGCAAATATATGGAAGCGAGGTGTGGACAATCAATGGGCCTACATACTACAAGAATTGACTAATAGCTCTAGAAATTGATTATTTACGCAAAAGTGCCAGAAACTCAAAATTAGAACATGTTAGAGATAAAGGAATTAGACACATAATGGAATCAGAAGAAAACATAATTGAAGGAATTAAAATGGTTAGGAAATATTTTAAGAATGGAAGACAAGAGATGTTCGAAACAACTATATCAATGACAAGCGACCAGAAAGAAGAAAAAATGAAGACCAAAGTTAACTTAGAAGGAAAGCATGAGGATAGCAACGCAAGCAAGAAGTTTAAAAAATCCGAAGATAGATAGATATATAGAAAATGGTTTAACTAACTCATTGGCACTATCGAACCCGCACGTTCATCACCACTTGGACATAAGCTCTCCATACATCCCTATCCTGAGCTAATGTTTTCCAATCATTCTCTGTATAATCTACTTCCCTCAAATCATAGTTAATGTTATTCTCCCATCTATATTCTTGGTCTATAAACTGGGCGTTTTCCCTCTGGTTTTCCTAAAATTAGCTTCCATGCGCGTCTTTCATTCCCCATTCGTGACACATGTCCTGTCCATCGCAGTCTACGAGACTTAACTCTTCTTATTATATCTGGCTTCCTACTAAATACCATGTAGTTCACTGTTATTCAGTCTTCTCCATTCACCTGTCTGTAGAGAATTGCTTACTTTACCAAATGCAAATTATTCGAGTTTTATATTAATATCTCTCTCTCTCTCTCTCTCTCTCTCATCTCGCTCTCATTCTCCCTCCTCCCTCTCTCTCTCCCTCTCCCTCTTCATCTCTCCCTCCTCTCCCTCTCTCCACCGCCTCTCTCTCTCTCGTCTCTCTCGTCTCCCTCCTCTCTCTCTCTCTCTCTGTCTCATTGGATGCTTAATTTCAGAATGAAAAGTAAATTTTCCGCGTATAATAAAGATTCTGAATTACAGAGTTTCTATTGAATAAAAAATTGTAGCTGGTTCAGCATTGAACACGTACTGGATGTTAGCCAGGATTTCAATGGGAAAAACTGAGCATTTGGATTGGAGTGTGGCGTTTAGTTGGCATTAGCTAACTGCAGGACATAAAAAAATCAATGAAAAAAAAAGTCACAGTGCTATATATTATAGAGGAAATGTGTGTGTGTTTCTGCTATTCGTTCTGGGAATTTTGCCCCCGGGGTGTCCCTCTGCAATGAGCATGATAAAGTGATGAAATTAAAACTGTAAAAACTGATAGATTGTCGTAAGAGGATCTATATGCTTACCTCAATGCCACTCATTACACTTATACTTCAGGTTCCGCGTTAGGTCGATAGATGGAGTTACTGTGGTCTATTTTCAATTTACGCACCTCTTCGGCAGACTGTTTCATTTACGTGGAAACTGCCAACCATTGCATGCCGGAACCTTCTTCTTCTTCGGCTTTCCCCCACTTATAGGTTTGCCGTCTTCAGTTTCCATTTATCTCTATCATTCCAATCTCCCTCTTCCAAATTCCTATCATCCATTATAGTTCTGACGTAGGTTTTCCATTTCCATCTTCGCCTGCCACGTTTATTTCTTCCAGGGGGTGACCATTGGTATATTTATTTTTGGCCATCTTTCATTTTCCATTCTTTGTACATGGCCATACCATTTAAGCGTTTGATTTTCAATCCTCTTAACAACAGATGTGGTGACATTCATTTCTCTCCAAAGGAATTCATTTCGTATTTTATCTTGTCTTGTTTTTTGGAGGCTTCTTCTAAAATAATCAAATTCAACTGTTCTAATTTTATTCTTTTGTAATTCCGCCAGAGACCAAGTTTCACTTCCATATGACAAAATATTCTGTATTGTGCTCTTATAAATTTTCATTTTAGTTTCCTTTGTAATATTTTTATTCCAAATTATTCCATGTAATGTCTTAGTTGCATTTTTTGCCATTGCAATTTTAGTCTGTACATCTCTCTCACAGGTACCTAAACTTGTAGTTATTGACCCAAGATATTAAAAAAATTCACACTTTTTTATTTTCCCTGTTTCAAGTATGAGGTCATCCACATCCTTTCCCAAACACATATATTCTGTTTTCTGTAAATTTATATTCAGTCCCCATATTTTTATATTCTTCCGGAACCTACGTTGAAATTTCTCCCAGAGAAACTTTGTGATTTACCAGAGCCGTGTCGAAAAAAATCTACCTTTTTAACTGCAAGTCATTAAAATCAAGCGCCAGATATCTAATTTAAACTGCTGTGACGTAATACAATTCCTCACTGGATGTATTGGATAACCCTCACTATCTGCCTCCTTAGTTCATGAAATGTAGGGAGGCCAGTGAAAAGATGGACAGAACAACTGTGAGGTGGAACAGGCAATTTGCCTAGCCCATGAAGTGAAGATGAAGAAGACCTGCCTCCGCACTGCACCCGCCTCACTTCCCTTCGCTCTAACTCATGCAAGGAGTTCATTTGCTACGCATAGCTGTTTGTCATTGCTGGATTCTGGCTTCGATTTCTGTGTCTTGCAGTTAAAAACGGCAGATTTTTTTGACACGGCGCGGCGTTGGTACATCACAACACTTCTCTGGGAGAAATTTCAAGGTAGGATTCGGCCTGCAATGGTTGATAGTTTCGATATTAGATGGCGTATATTTATGTCGTGTATAAAGATGAGTATCATATGGGTATTTATGTAGTGAAAGTGAGTTGTACTGTACAATCATTATTTGCAATCAACTTTATATTATTATTGTTATATGATGATAATGTCCACCGCTGTGGTCTCGAGGTAGCGTGCTGCCTTGTCACGCAGCGGACCCGGGTTCGATCCCCCGGTCGGTGCAGTTTTTCTGGGTGTGGTTTTTATCGGGATTTTTCCTCATCTGTAAGACAAATGTCAGGAAAACTTTAAGGCCCAAACGGTCCCCGAAATCATATGACCATCATCATCATCATCATCCTTCACCGGTGTGGAAAGCAACGGGAAGCTATCACACCTACAATTCCCTAGTAAAGCTGCAAGCATAGCATGTAAATGCTATGATTGCAGTGAAGGACCTGCCTTCGGGCACAATTACTATGGATGGATGATGATGATAATAATAATAATAATAATAATGATAATAATACTACAAATAATAATGATGGCTTTATTTAACCTTACGGCCTTGTCTACTACTCAACCAAGTTAGAAATATTAACCAGGTTAGAAAAAAATACAAAAATTACTGTTACATCTAAATTACCATAAACAAAATTATTACATGGTACATCTACAATACAATTAATTATTTAGAATATATTTTGATTTACTCTAGATTTAACGAATGGAATATAAAATGTACAAGATAGAAAATGAGAAAAATAAACTATTAATGACATAGAATACATTTAGTTCTGGAGGAAATTTAATCATTTAACAAGTAATTGTATAAATGTGACTTAGAAGATTCAAGTATGCGGCGACTCGTGATGTCTTGAGGGAGGGAATTCCAGGAGCGGGCAGAAGTTACTGTGAAAGAAGTAGATAAGAGAACGTGCTGTGGAGAGGTATTATTAGTAGACTGTTATCTTGTGACCTATATTGAAATTGTGGTATGCAGACAAGAAACTCCATGTAGGAAAACCGCCTGGAATATAGGCCAAGAATGAGGGGAAAGGTGGATCTCTTATCTTCTGTTATCCCAAGGGCCTCCTGAGTCTTCTAGTCGGACCACTTTATCTTTTAAATTATTCACGAAATGATTGGAAAACATTAGCTCAAGATAAGGGAGTGTGCAGGGCTTGTGTCCACACAGCTATGAATCTCCGGTTTCTCTATTGCTAGTGAGTTAGTAACTAATCTCTAGTAGATATTTCTATGATCTTAGATAGCGTTTAAAAGATCGATCCAGAGAGCCAACTGCAAAACTCTTTGTGAAAATCTTCATCACCAATCCCATAGAAAAAAAAGTTATTTCTTCTCATGGGAAAGTTACATTCATCTATTTTTTTTTAATTCGTGGAATGGTTTATCGGAATTTGGTACATGCACACACGACAGTTACTGAGCAATGCTATAGAGATGTCCTGATAATTCGCAATACCATATCAGGTACAAAAAGTTCGTGGAACAAGCTGGATGTCATACCAAGAGTTATAAATCCCAAATGTTGTTGCTAAATATCTTCCTAAAATGAAGTACAATGCGTCCCTCACCCCCTATCCCTACAGGTCTGACTAAGCCATGTAACTTTTCTATTTCCTAACCTTATTGTAAAGTAGGAGTTCCACAGGGTTCGGTGCTCGGACCAATGTTTTTTTTCAATATATATATATATGCAGATCTACATTCACTCAGACAAATATGTTTTTCAAATGACGCCGTTGCCAACATTATTGAGGACCTTGATTCGCTAATGACTTTCACAGAGAAATATGGACTTAAACTAAATCCTAGAAAGTAACAAACAATCATGATGGTTAATCGGAGACTATTAGCTACAATTAACACAAATACAGTATCACCATTTTCATTTAATGGGGCAAATCCCTTATAGTGAGATTGTAAAAATCTTTGAGTATTTGTGGCTAAAAATCGAAATTGGAATAAAAAATAAACTGTATTTGCAAAACAATATTCTCAATAATGCACTCATTAAAACGCATAATAAGTTGTTTACCAGTTGCTCTAACGAAAATGCTAGTAGAAATATTTGCTATGCCACATTTTGATTATTGCTGATCCTACTGTTTTTACAGACCTATGTACTGTTTTTACCCAATTGCTTGAAAGTGTTCATAATTCTTGCACACGTTTTATTTGTGGTACTCGCATATTTGAACACGTTACACAGTCCCTGGAACAATCGTCATGGTTTCGTTTACAGGTTCGTAGAACCGTCCATTTCTTATATTTTCTCTAAAATAATACATGACCACCTAATTATTCGTCACACCGCTTCATTAGACACTCTGATACATATAAATTAGGCACCCGATAGTATCAGTACATTGTCTTTTATATCCTTCCTCATCATACTACCTATTACAATCTTTTACAGTTTTTCTGAATCTTTTCCATGAGTTTCATCTTAATAACAGGTAAAGCAACCTGAAAATTTCGTATTTCCATTTCGAGAGGTCCCTGAGAAAAGTGTACCATTAGGTTGATTTTCAGAAATTATTTATAAATTAATGCTAGCTGAATATTTTAAGATATAAAAAATGTATACTTTTAAAAACTGAATGTACTCTTTAATTAGAACAAAAACTGTGATAATATCAGATAATTATAATCTGAGATATATTTTTTAGAGGCTCAAAGAGGCCTAAAAACTCAATGGTACTAATAAGACTTTAGTATATGCTAATGATATAGAATTATAGCGAAGAACCACTAAGGATCAACATGCACTTCTATTGAGTAACACTAAGAAATAGACACTGGAAGTAAATACGTGGGCTGTAACAAAAATAGTGGCAACACTGCTGTAGAAGCGAAACCAGACGGAGTTAATTGTAATTTCTGTCACATGTTAATATATATCTGACCTATCTTAAAATAAATAGACTCGCCCGTATGTCTCAAAGCGCATGAACTTTGGAGAGAGGAAGTTTGTCTCCTCTGAGTTGCCGCTCTCAGCTGTTGTGTTTCGCTATATTTACAAAGCAGGAACAGCGATCTCGGTTGAAAATGTAATGCGAATGAAGCGCCCGCATTTTTTGTAGAACCCTCCAAAATATTTTGCAGGATACCGGTAATGCTCGGGCGCACACGGCACACACTGTAGCTGATCTGTACTATCACTGCGGGTGGGAATTGCTTTTCCATCTACCAAATTCACCGGACTTAAGCCCCTGTGATCATGATTTGATCCCTAAGATGAAGAAACCATTTCGTGACGTTCTACCCCTGACTGTTCCCTTGAGGATAGCGGACGCAGTCTCTGGCGAAACGTTGGTGAACATCAAGCCTCAAGACCACGGCCTACAGCCCAGAAATCTTCTTCAAGATCAATATTACAAGTATTTGAGAATAACGTTCTGAGGAAAGATTTTTGACCAAAGAGAGAATAGACATATTAATGGAGAAGACTACATAACAGTGAGCTGCATGATCTTTGTTAGGAAAGCAAATGTAATAAAAACAATTAAGTTTAGTAGGCACCGATGGACCCTTCATAGTATATTTACCTTGTCGTGGTGGAGTGGCTTGTGTGCTTAAATGACCCGAGAGCTATGCCGGCGGTAGCACTGCTGCCGTTAGGGTTACCCTTACTGGGACTGGTCGAACGTGATAAGCCAAAAGAAAAAAAAATACCTTGGTCGATAGAGTGACAGTCTTTCACCGTAAAAATAGAACCGTCAACAAACGCAGACATGGGTTCCACCGGGGTAAAATTTTCCGGAGGTAAAATAGTCCCCCATTCTGTTCTCCGGGCGAGTACTACTACAGGGAATCCATTCCAAAGGCTCAAACACAGAGACACGTTCGTAGGGACATGGAATGTTAGGACTTCATAATGGTGTTTGTAGGAAGCCAGATATAATGACAGTTAAGTATCATAGACTGCGATGAACAGGACATGTGGCACGAATGGGGAATGAAAGACGTACATGGAAGCTTCTTGTAGGAAAACCAGAGCGAAAACGCCCAGTTGGTAGACCAAGAATGAAGTGAGAGAATAACATTAATCATGATTTGAGGGAAGTAGATTATACAGGGGAAAATAGCTCAGGAGAGGGATATATGGAGAGCTTATGTCCGCGCGATCATAAACCTATGGGTTCGATAGTGCCAGTGAGTTAGTTAGACACCGATGGACAGGTCATGTGGCACAAATGGGAATTGAAACTCCTTTTTGGGGTACCAGATTAAAAGCGCCCTGTAGGTAATCCAAGAATGAAATTTTAAAATAACAAGCCATGATTTGAGGGAGGTAAATTATACACGGAATGATCATAAAACAATAGCTCAAGATAGGGATGTATAAAAAAGAAGTAACGTCCGCGCGCCCATGAACCTATGAGTTCCTTAGTGACAGTGAATTAGTTTGATATAATTTTTTTGCTATGAATTACTTTTTATTTCTCTTTATAACCTACTCTTCGTAAGACAGTTAAAAATCTTGTCAAGATGGATGATAAAAACAGGATGCTTAACTTCAAAACTTGTGTTCCATTTAGCAGAAACAGGATGCGTGACACGAAGATAGAAATCCTGTTTGTTTACTATTTCTTCAACACATTACTAACTTGAAATACTTTTCTTTCGAAGGGTCATTTATCTAACTAATAATAAAACAGTGACATCGTACATTTTACAGAAAAGCCTGTTTTAAAACAACACCATGGGCAGTTGCTAGGATAAATTGCCAATAAGAGGAGAGGTTATTTTGTTGGCATAACTAAACTACGTCACTGGCAATATCGAACCCGTAGGTTCATGGCCACGTGGACATAAAATCTCCACACATCCCTATCCTGAGCTAATGTTTTCCAATCATCCCTGTGTAATCTATTTCCTTCAAATCATTGCTAATATTATTCTCCCATCTCATTATTGGTTTAATAACTGGGCATTTTCCCTCTGGTTTTCCTACTACAAGCTTTCATGTTCGTGTTTAATTCCGCATTAGTTCCATATGTCCTGCCCATCGCAATCTACGAGATTTAACTGTTATTTTTATTTATTTATCATGTCTGAAGAATGTACAAAGCACCGGAACAGCTGTAACTAATTTATATTTTAATAAATATCAAAATCACATAAAACTTTAAGTTTTATTTATATTTAATTAAATGTGTTATTTTATATCTGGTTTCCTGTTTTGTTAGCACGGGGTGTGTTAATAGAGCAATGTGACAACGCCTTTAGCGTAGTTGGTTAAAGCAGTAACGCTACAAGCAGAGGGTAGCGAGTTAGAGTCCCGATGTGACCAGCAGTTTTAAAGTGGACTAAATCTTCTGTCAGTACATGTCCCTGAGATCGATTTAACGTCTAAACGAAATGGTTACTAGACGTATGTTCTGGATGCAAATAAAGCCGTCACGCAAGGCTGACATATTGTGCCGATTGATAGTAGTCCTAACCTCCTATTAACCCAAGATTCTCATAAGTAGGGCAAGGCATTTAATGACCTATACATTGGTAAAAAATGCATTTATGACCTAAAAATACAAAAAATGACCGATAAAAAAATGAATAAAAAGTTAAGAATTGCCAATAAAAATACTATTTATTAGATTAAGTACTCACTTGATTACTGAATTACATAAAATTTAACTTAACATCAAAATATTAAAAGAAAAGTATTTAAAAAATATATATTACAGTACATTTTATTGCAGAAAATCCATTTAAATTACACAGTGCACTTTTACAGCAATTTTGAATTGCAGTTTACAATCAGAATAAGGGTAGAAGCTAGCATAAGCTCTAAGAACTTGAATAAAATTCCTAGAAGTGGGCAAGATCATTATGCACATACCTTGAAAAATAGGGGTAGTAGTTAGCAAAACAACTACTTAATTCCAATAAATTGTATTGACAAGGAAAAATACTGAATTATAATAAAAATCTTAAATCAAATACAAATAATGTCACAGCCTTCTGGAAAAGTG
The DNA here is from genome assembly GCA_030220185.1 of Diploptera punctata. Lineage (NCBI taxonomy): Eukaryota > Metazoa > Arthropoda > Insecta > Blattodea > Blaberidae > Diploptera > Diploptera punctata. The sequence continues at coordinate 6,689,294 of JASPKZ010007251.1, read as the reverse complement.
TAAAAAAATGCTCAAAATGACCTGAACATTGCCAAGAAAATGACCTATTCCTAAAAAAAGATAAGAAAATGCAAAAAAAAATGTCCTAATGAATTGCTTTTATTTAATCCGTTTTTAATGCTGTACATTTTCATATATGCAACCAATGTTTCAACCTTCAATAAGAAAAAGATGCAAAATCCTTAATTGCCTTGCCTTACTCATAAGCCTTATAGTCGTATCAATTTATATTTTTTCTCTATAAACTTTACAGATTAAGAGAACTCCAAGGAAAAAAAAGGTGGTTCTTTCACGCCCAGATTTGAATAGCAACAGTAATGACCTAAGTTGTTAAAGAACGTCGTTGAATGAAAGTGTTAAGACTAAGATATATTATTATTTTTACTACAAGTCTACATTTTATAAATTAATCTTTGAAGTTTGAAGTTTTCACGTGACTCTTGTAGGCGGGGAGAAAAACAGTTAATGGGCGGTCCAATAGTCTGTATTTCACTGGTTACGCTCCGATTCGACCCCGACTGGGAATTACTAAATTAAGGGGATTTAATACAACACAGTATAACACGTACTCATAGAGAGACAATCTAACTCACGCAAGCTCAACAGAACGACTGACTCCCACTCCTACCAATTTGCGCAGAACTTGAAAGTGGTCTGCGGCGCATATCAATTTCTGTAGTGTTTATCTTTATTATTATTATTATTATTATTATTATTATTATTATTATTATTATTATTGTCGGTCGCGGTGGACTATTGGTTATGCTCCTTGCCTTTGGTTCCGAGGGTCACGTGTTCAAACCCGACCGGGGTCAATGGATTTTTTTTAGGACGGAAAAATCCAAGAAGCAAGTCCCCCGGGAGGGACTTTAAGCCGTGGGTCCCGAGTCTGAAGGCGTTCAGGCTCGTAAAAGATCCTTAAGCCTGAATAAAGAGGCCTCTAACCACAATTTACCGACATCAACGTTCTAGTAATACCTTAGTTGCCCGTTAGATGTCTCGTTGGGTCGGTGTGTTGACCGCATGTCATCCATGACATTTACGAGCAAATAAGGTGACTAAAAAATTTACTTGGCCTAGTAACTCCTTACAAAGGAGAGACTTTGGCTCAATAATGGGCTACGCCATTATAGGCCTACATAGATTATTATTATTATTATTATATTATTATTATTATTATTAATATTATTATTATTATTATTATTATTATTATTATTATTATATTATTATTATTATTATTATTATTATTATTATTATTATTAGCAACATAAGATATAAAAATATCTTAAAATATCGCTTAAGAGCCAAAAGATCTATTTGCAAGCCACTAATAATATCCCTCCATGGTATCTTTACCTTGTCGTGGTGGAGTGGCTTGTGTGCTTAAATGATCCTGAGAGCTATGCCGGCGGTAGCATTGCTGCCGATAGGGTTACCCATGCCGGACTGGTCGAAGGTGATAAGCCAGACGAAATAAGTACCTTGGTCGAAAGAGTGACGATCTTTCACCGTAAAATACAACCGTCAAGAAATGCGGACATGGGTTCTACTGGGGTAAAATTTTCCGGAGGTCAAATAGTCCCCCATTCGGTTCTCCGGGCGGGGACTACTTCAGGGAACCCATGCCAAAGGCTCAAACACAGGGACATGTTCCTAGGAACATGGAATGTTAGGACTTTATACAATAGCGGGGCACTAGAGATATTAACGCGGGAATTGGATAAATCGCCCTTGGATATAGTCGCTTTACAGGAAGTTAGGTGGCCAGGAGAAGGTAGTCAGGAATCAGGAAGCTTTGCATTATACTATGGGGGTGCAGAAAGACCTGCATTTGGAACGGGTTTTTTAGTCAGAAGGAGGATCCTATCCGCTATCCGAGATATTAAGTTTGTTAGTGATAGGATATCATACATAATTCTAAAGGGTAAACGACATGATTTTATAATTGTAAATGTACATGCCCCCACAGAAGATAAAGATGACAAGATCAAGGATGAGTTCTATGAAGAATTAGAATGCTTATTTGATAGCCTTTCACGATATCATATGAAAATTGTCTTAGGAGATTTTAATGCAAAAGTGGGGCGGGAAGATATATTCAAACCAACAATAGGCAAATTCAGTCTTCATGAAGATAGTAACGACAACGGGGTTAGATTAGTCACATTTGCCACATCAAAGAATCTCATTGTTAAGAGCACAACATTTCAGCATAAGGATATTCATAAATACACCTGGACGTCCCCAGATGGAGAAACTCGGAACCAGATAGATCATGTATTAGTGGATAAACGCTGGCACAGTAGCATCATTGATGTTAGATCAGTTAGAGGGACAGACTGCAATTCAGATCATCATCTGGTCAGAGTGAAAATCAGACAACGGCTATCGCTTATGAGAGGAACAAACGCTAAAGATGATTCTGTAAAATATGAATTAAAAAACTTGAAAAATGATGAAATGCGGCAAGAATACCAAATCAAAATTGCTAATAGATTTGAAGTACTGGAATCTTCAGATGACAATGTGGCAAACGAAGAAGAAACTGATATAAATAAAGAATGGGAGGCTATAAGAGATACTATTAAATTGTCAGCATCAGAAAGCATTGGTTGTTTAAAAAAGAGGCAAAACAAGAAATGGTTTGATGAGGAATGTGCCGACATTGTAAAGAAAAGAAAGCTAGCAAAAATGAAATGGTTACACGAGCCAAATGAGGTAAATTTAGAGCAATTGGGTAGTGTTAGACGGGAAACCACCAAGTTACTAAAGAGTAAAAAGAGGGAATATTTGAGAGAGAAGATTAATGATCTTGAAATGAATGCAAAAAATAGGAACATTAGAGAATTATATCAGGGAATTAGTATAGAGAAGAAAGGGTTTCAGGCTAGAACAAACATAATTCGGAATGAAAATGGGGATATGATTGCAGATTCCAAGAGTATATTAAATAGATGGAAAAGTTATTTTAATCAGCTATTAAATGTACATACAGAACAGGACATTGAGGAGGATAAGTTACAGACAGCAGAAATGCTAGTCGCAGAGCCAAGTGCATTAGAGGTTGAAATGGCAATTGAAAAATTGAAGATGTATAAAGCATCAGGTTCAGATGAGATCCCAGCAGAACTGATAAAATCAGGGGGAGAAAAATTGATGGACAAGATACGCTGGTTGCTTAGTATGATTTGGGAAAAAGAAGCTCTTCCAGATGAATGGAAGGAATCAATTATCGTACCAATTTATAAGAAAGGAGATAAAACTGATTGCAACAACTATAGGGGCATCTCATTACTTTCAACTTCGTACAAAATTCTAACAAATATATTAGTAAGCAGACTTACTCCCTATATTGATGACATTCTAGGAGATCATCAATGTGCATTTAGAAGAAACAGGTCTACAACAGATCAGATTTTTAGTATAAGACAGATTTTAGAAAAGAAATGGGAATATAATGGTACTGTACATCAACTATATGTAGACTTCAAAAAAGCATATGATTCAATTAAGAGGGAGAAGTTATATAGTATCCTGCTGGAGTTCGGAATTCCTAAAAAGTTAGTTAGACTTATACGAATGTGTCTAAATGGCTCAACGAGTAGGGTGCGTGTAGGCAAACAGTTTTCAGACACTTTTGAAATCCAGAATGGGTTGAAGCAAGGAGATGCACTATCTCCTCTACTATTTAATTTTGTACTAGAGCATGCCATTAAATCTTTAGAGAATGAGGAAGGCTTACAACTGAATGGTATTAATAAGCTGTTAGTTTATGCTGATGATGTAGTACTACTGGCCGATAGCGAGGAGATACTAAAGGCCAACACGCACACACTATTGAGTAACACTAAGAAATTAGGACTGGAAGTAAATATCAGTAAAACTAAATATATGGTCACACGTAGAAATACATTATATAATGGAAATGGACAGCTAATGACAAATGAGGGAAATTTTGAGGAATTGGCTGAATTCAAATACCTAGGAACAATAATCACAAATAGGAATGAGATGCACAAAGAAATTAAACATAGGCTCAATTCTGGAAATGCATGCTATTATGCATTGCAGAGACTTTTGATGTCCCAACTCCTTTCAAAAAACGTTAAGCTGAAAATATATAAAACTATTATTCTACCAGTTATATTATATGGGTGCGAAACATGGACTCTTACTTTAAGGGAGGAAAGGAGATTACGAGTATTTGAGAATAAAGTTCTTAGGAAAATTTTTGGACCAAAGAGAGATGAACAGACAGGTGAATGGAGAAGACTACATAACAATGAACTACATGGTCTTTATAGGAAGCCAGATATAATAAGAACAGTTAAGTCCCGTAGACTGCGATGGGCAGGACATGTTGCGCGTATGGGGAATGAAAGACGTGCATGGAAACTTCTTGTAGGAAAGCCAGAAGGAAAACGCCCAGTTGGTAGACCAAGAATGAGGTGGGAGAACAACATTAACTATGATTTGAGGGAAGTAGATTATACAGGGAATGATTGGAAAGCATTAGCTCAGGATAGGGATATATGGAGAGCTTATGTCCGTGCGGCCATGAACCTACGGGTTCGATAGTGCCAGTGAGTAAGTAAGTAAGTAATAGATTTGAGGGAAGTAGATTATACAGGGGATGATTCGAAAAAATTAGCTCTGGATAGAGATGTACGGAAAACTTAAGTCCGCGCGGCCATGCTCCTATAGGTTCGATACTTTAGTTATAATAATTATTATTATTATTTTATTTTATTATTACTTGTATCTTTTAAGCCCATGTTTCCCAACAGAGATTTAGGCGCTCTCCCCCTACAGGGAAGAATTTGAACCATACTAATTTAGTTACACTTGTTTTCGTATAGATGTCATTATCGTAGAGATGTTCATTATTACTATATTAATAATAATTACTAGTGATCTAGTAATTGCCTTAGACACAGAGAGACCGGATTCGATTCCCGATCGAGATAAGTTTCATGGGCCAAGTTTTTCATCGCTTTTCCTCTCCTGAAATAAAAAAGTTGAGAAAATGTTACATCAAATAGTTCACGAAAATCATCTATCATAACTAGAGACCGGATGTTAGGGAAAATGCCTACGGTTATTTATTATAGATATTGTAAAAATGACGTAATATAAGTTCAAACCGACGACCATAGAGTTGTTTTCCAGAAGTTAATTTTGCCTATAAATGCCAATTTCAGCTTACAATGCCTATAAATGCCTATTTGCCATTTTTTTCTTGAAGTTAACTTAGTATTTCAATGAAATTAATTGAAATGGACAAACCTCATGACACATATCATTGCACAGAAACCTTTAAGTGACTGGCAATATTATTTTTTATGTTAGTAACACTGAATTCAGCCTGTAGTCTTTCGTTCACAGACAGGTGCTTCAAAGATAAAGTGGTGCGACAAGTGTATGTGTGTGTGTGTGTGTGTTTTTTTTTTTTACCTTTAGAACAGTTGTTTTACGATGCCTAAAGAACGGACAACAGTAAACAGTAAGACAAACTGACCAATTTCGTGAAATAATTTGGTGCGTACATATTCTCAAGTGACGGTTCAATATTGTTTTGCAAAGTGTGTAAAATTTCAGTGAACTGCGCGAGGAAGTACCATGTTTCGCAGCACGTACACACTGCAAAACATACATATGTTCTTTGTAAATAGGTAAAACAAGTTCCAAAATCATATCTGATATCTTCGTATTCTATTGATAGCATATGTTTATATTATTTACGTAAGGCTGTAAAAATTTATGTTGTATTCCATTTTTTGTAAGAGCCTATTTTGAAATTTAGTGCCTATATTTATGATTTTTAGTGCCTTTTTGCCTGCCTATTTTGATTTTTTTAAATGCCTAACATCCGGACTCTAATTATAACCACCCATACTACACTCGCCTTGTTTAGCATGAGGGCATCAGCGAATTCTCTGTTTTGATCCATAAATCCCTATTCTGAGCTATTGTTTTCCAATTATCCTCTGGATAATCTACTTCCCTCAAATCATAGTTAATGTTATTCTCTCGCCTCATTCTTTCTCTACCAACTGGTCGTTTTCTCTCTGGGTTTCCTACAAAAAGCTTCCAAGCACGTCTTTCATTCCCCATTCGTGCCACGTGTCCTGCTATCGCAGTCTACGAGACTTAACTGTTCTTATTATATCTGGCTTCCTATAAAGAAGATGTAGTTCACTGTTATGTAAGTATTTTCCATTCACCTGTTTGTTCGTCTCTCTGTGGTCCAAAAAATGTTCCTATCATATGTCATCGGGGTGGTGTAAATCCGCCTTCCAGGCGCCCCAACCTGAGAAATGGGTTACAATAACGCCAATGCCAGCAGGAAAGAATACCAGAATGCCGAAATGACAACCTGGTTGCATTAAATTAAATAAATCCTCCCCCGAGAGGCCATGTCTGTGGAAGAGACGGGTGTTTTGAGACACGTAAAAATACCTACGAGAGGTTAAAATTATGATAAAAAATAAAAGAAGAAAGATTATATCCGCACCGTGACTGTAATAATTAATTAGCTAATTAATGTTTGTTCCTTTCACTTTGATATTCTGTTGGATTATTACGTAACGGTACGCGGAGCAAAAACCGAATCGTAAGCAGCCAGAGGCATTAAAGATTGAATGAATGCGATAATAATTTACCTTCCTGAAGCAAAAGAATTGTTATGACAACTGACTGCAGTGCTAAGTTGAACGGCCTGTGGAATAGATGGTGTTTGTATTGAAATCTGTGTTCAAGAGTGTTTTAATAGTGTTAGTGTTATCGTAAGTGTTAGGGTACTTATCTTCTTTAAATACAAAAAAAATTAATGTGAGTGTTTTTTTCTGTCTGTCCTCTAGGGACTCAAAAACTGCTTGACTGATTGTTTCCTATAATTTAGAGAATATTTCTGTGAAAATTAAGTATATAACATATTGATATTACCCTACATATATCGGTGCACTAAAAAAGTAGTTTTTTGGACGTATAAATGGCTTACGCTGCCTAAACCATAACAAAATACCAAATTAATGTACACAGAATCGACTTTCTCAAAACAAATCTAAAATAAAAGTCCGCGACAGCATATGTCTATCTTTTACGGATAATTCACAATAACCATTTTCGTTTTTTTAGCTCACTAATTTCAAGAAGATCGGGATAAGTAGATTCCCGGGCAACGCCGGCTAATCAATATGGCGTAACTAAAAATAAATACGATATAATTTTTTTATTTATTTTTCTTTTCACTTATTCAACTAAACGTAAAAAAAATTAATTTATTTAGGCGTAATAGCGCACGCCGAAAAAAAAGGGATATTTCCAGCATTCTTAGTTATTTCACAACTTGTTTCCATTTTTTCTTTGACCAGTGTATTTAAAAATGAGTTGTCTTTTTTGTCCTTTATGGACTCGAAACCAACTTCACCGATTTGAATGGGGGTTTCACCATCATTTATATATTTTTTTCTGGAACTTTAAGGTATATAAAATATTACCGTACATACTATAGGGCCGAAACATATAAACAAAAGTGTATCGGTGCACTAAAAAATAAGTTTTTTATTCGCTTAAATGGCTTACGCTTCCTAAACCATAACAAATACACCAAATTAATGAACACTTAATTGAATATCTCAAAAAAAAAAACTTTACAAAAAAGTTGGACAGCATATGTTTATCTTTTACGGTTAACTCAAAATAACCATTTTTATCTTTCAGCTCATTGGTACCAAGAAGATCGGGATAAGTTGATTCCCGGGTAACGCCGGATAATCTAATTTCAAAGACATTCCCAACAATACAATCTTAGTGCTTATCAAATTATGTTAGTTTATTCATAACCTGTTTAAAGTATTTTGTCCATGCGAGCAACGTCGCGGGTTCCGAAAGTACATGAAAAACTGTACAATGAAGGACGACAGTCGGAAAATGTTGACAAACGAGTGCATCTTTATCATTCTCTACGTCTCTGAAAGGAGCGTAATGTGAAAGCTCCCATACTCTTCTTCTCTTCAATAAAGAAATATAGACGCAACATTTTATGTCGTACATCCAGAAACCGTCCAATTTGAAATGAGCCTAAGAGTTGAAACAATGTGCGTGTCCACAAATATAGTATCATACTTTAAACTACTACTACGTCACTTTGGATAATCGTATCTAAAATGAAATTGGTGACAATAAAAAGAGAAACTCAAAAAGTTTTGTACATGTTAACAATGTCAACAATGGAAATAATGGAAAACAATACAGAAACTAAACTAATTTAATCATTTTTTGTGGTCGATATGGGTTCATTGTTGGGTATTTAGCAGACAGCGATGTCTGCAGCGTCACTCGTGGGGATCACATCCAATCAATGTCTATAAGGTATACCAAAAACGTTTTGAGTTTCTATTTTGATTTTCACCAATTTCATTTTAGATACAGTTATCCAAAGCGACGTAGTAGTAGTTTAAAGTATGATACTATATTTGTGAACACGGTGTATATATATATATATATATATATACATCCATAGTACTTCTGCTATGCTTTGCAGCTTTACTAGGGAATTGTAGGTGTGGTAGCTTCCCGTTACTTTCCACACCGGTGAAGGATGATGACGATGATGAGATGATAATGATCGCCATATGATTTCGGGGACCGTTTGGGCCATAAAGTTTTCCTGACAATTGTCTTACAGGTGAGGAAAAACCCTGATAAAAACCTCACCCAGAAAAACTGCCCCGACCGGGGATCGAACCCGGACCCGCTGCGTGACAAGGCAGCACAGCACGCTACCTCGAGACCACAGCGGTGGACTACACACACACACACACACACATATATATATATATATATATATATATATATGGCTTAGCCCATTGTTGAGCCATAACCTCTCATTTGTAAGGAGTTGCTAGATCAAGTTAATTATTAGTTAACTTATTTGCTTGTAGATGTCAACACACCGACCCAATGAGACATCTATCAGGCAACTAAGGTATTACTAGGACGTTTATGTCAGTAAATTTTGGTTAGATGCCTTTTTATTCAAGCTTAAGGATATTTTATGAGCCTGAAAATCTTCAGACTCTGGATCCACTGCTTAAAGCCCCTCTCGGAGGACTTGCTCCTTGGATTTTTTTCCATCCTAAAAAAACCCATCGATCCCGTCCGGATTTGAACCCGTGCCCTTCGGTACAAGAGGCAAGGAGATCAACTACTAGTCCCCGCGGATCGTTATCCTTAATTAGTCTTTTGTTAAAGTACGTAACAGTGAGCTACATGACCTTGATGGGAAACCAGATGTAACAAAAACAATTAAATCTCGTAGCCTGCGGTGGGCAGGACATGTGACACGAATGGGGAATGAAAGGGGGGCATGGAAGCTTTTTATAGGAAAACCAGACGTTAAACGTCCAGTTTGTATATCAAGAATGAGGTGAGAGAATGTCATTAACCATGATTTGAAGGAAGTAGATTATCATAGATCATCTGCGATTAATAAGTAGATTATACAAGGGATGTTTGGAAAACATTAACTCGAGATAGGGATGTATGGAGAGCTTATATCCGCGCGTACTACTAACTAACTAAGTCACTGACACTATCGAACCCGTAGGTTCATGGCCGGCGGACATAAGCTATCCATACACCCCTATCCTAAGCCAATGTTTTGCAATCAGTCCCTGTATAATCTACTTCCCTCAATCATAGTTAATGTTATTCTCCCACCTCATTCTTGGTATACCAACTGGGCGTTTTCTCTCTGGTTTTCCTAAACTAAGCTTCCATACACGTCTTTTTCCCCATTTGTGCCACATGTCCTGCCCAATGCAGTCATACGAGACTTAACTGTTCTTATTATATCTGGCTTCCTATAAAGACCATATAATTCACTGTTATGTAGTCTTCTCCATTTACCTGTCTGTTCATCTCTCTTTGGTCCAAAAATTTTCCTAAGAATTCAATTCTCAAATACTCGGTAATCTCCTTTCCTCCTTTAAAGTAAGAGTCCATGTTTCGCATCCATATAATATAACTGGTAGAATAATAATTTTAAATCGGGGTTTTTCCTCACCTGTAAGACAAATGTCAGGAAAACTTTAAGGCCCAAACGGTCCCCGAAATCATATGGCCATTGCAATCATCATCATTCGTATTCATCTTAGGTTAAGCTTAGGATTAGGGACTCTCCTGGCGCACCATTATCATCATCATCACCCATCATATCATCAGGGCAACCTAACCCCGACTTCCAGGCCCCCAACCTCAGAAATTGGTTACAAGTATGCCATGCCAGGAGAGAAACCAGGAATGTCGAAAGACAAACCTGGGGCATTTGAAAAAAAATATATAGGCTATATATTTTTTTTTTCAGTTTAATGTTTTTTCAAAAGAGTTGGGACGTCAAGAGTCTCTTTGTAATGCATAATAGCAGCGATTTCCAGAATTAAGCCTACGTTTAATTTCTTTGTTAATCTCATTCATATTAGTTAGTTAGTTAGTTAATAAGAAATAATAACTTAGAACCGCCAATATTAGCTTGTAAGCCTATATTAGACAAGTGAGAATGAAAATAAATTCAAAGCAAAATTATAACAGATGTAAAAATAGATTTCTATAAAACGTCCTGCAGTTATATGTTGTATAACACATGGTCCTGTAATTATGTTAATAAAGAAGTGTAGTGTGTGTGACGTCACACACAGTTGTAGGTTAACTTAGTCATAGCGTGTCAACATCACGCAACTCAGTTCTGTTTCAAACCACAATACAGGGACTTACTTGTAAACATTTTGGTTGCGTTTTATGTACAGTTTTAGACATGAAATTTGATCAATCGTCAAAAGCTAAATCTTCGTTTTTTGTTAGTTTCATGGAGCTGTATATTAAATAACTCGCTGGCATTATCGAATTCGAAAGTCTTGACCGCGCGGACATAAACTATCCATACACCCCTAACCTGAGCGAATGTTTTCCAATCATCTCCTGTATATTCTACTTCACTTAAATCATGGTTAGTTATTCTCCCACCTCATCCTTAGTAAACCAATTGGACGTTTTCTCTCTGGTTTTCCTACAAGAAGTTTCCTTGTTCCTGCTTAATTACCCATTCGTGCAACATGTCCTGCCCATCGCAGTCTACGAAACTTAAATTTTCTTATATATAATTGAAGGCTTTCACGGCCGGCGTCTTGATCCATATTTGGTTCGTCTTCCGGGCTTATAGGCCGTGGTCTGGTTGTCTTCTTACTCGACGTTTCGTCTACTGCTGCGGTAGACATCATCAGGAGATACTGCGTGCTTTCTGTGAACTCCTCAACAGTCGGCTGCAGACTGGATGGTCGTTGGAAACTGTCTCTCTGTTTATAGCTAAACCCCGGGTGGAGGGGAGGTTTTCTGCGCGCACCGAGTTGTGCGCTGTATTGCCGTGTGCAGAAGTCATAGGCTTCGTTGTCGTGTTATGCAGTGCTGGGATCCAAATTTTGTTTATCTTCAAGGTTTCTTATTTTTTGTTGATCCCAGCACTGCATAACACGACAACGAAGCCTATGACTTCTGCACACGGCAATACAGCGCACAACTCGGTGCGCGCAGAAAATCTCCCCTCCACCCGGGGTTTAGCTATAAACAGAGAGACAGTTTCCAACGACCATCCAGTCTGCAGCCGACTGTTGAGGAGTTCACAGAAAGCACGCAGTATCTCCTGATGATGTCTACCGCAGCAGTAGACGAAACGTCGAGTAAGAAGACAACCAGACCACGGCCTATAAGCCCGGAAGACGAACCAAATATGGATTAAATTTTCTTATTATATCTGGTTTCCTATAAATATCATGTAGCTCACTGTTGTGTTATCTGCTCCATTCGTCTGTCTGTTCATCTCTCTTTGGTCCAAAAATGTCCCTAAGAACTTTATTCTCAAATACTTGTATTATTTTCTCTTCCCTTAAAGTCTTCTTCTTCATCGTCACGGTTTAGGCTTATTTACTAGCCTCTTCCGGCTCAAAATTGCTGCTGTTTCCACCTTTTCTTTGGTCTTCCCAATCTTCTTCTTCCTCGTGGTGAATAACTGTATGCTGCTTTTGGTATTCTATTCTTAGTCATCCTTGTTAAGTGTTCTTTCCAGTTTGTTCTGTATTTCACTATTGTTGTGTTTAATTCCTCTACTTTTAATTGTCTTATTTCTGTGTTGTGTTTTTTGTCTGTTCTTTCATATCCTGCTATTGGTCTGAGGAATTTCATTTCAGCAGCTTGTATTCTGGCAGATTGTTGTGTTGTTACTGTCCATGTTTCGGATCCTTAAAGTAAGAGTTCATATTTTCGTTCTATATAATATAACTGGGAGAGTAACAGTTCGATATATTTTTCAGTTTATCGTTTTGAGTGAAGTTGTGACAAGAGTCCCTATAATATATTATAACATGCATTTCCAGGATTGACCCTATGTTTAATTTATTTTTACACCTTATTCTTGCTTGTAATTATGCTATGTATTTCAATTCAGCCTTTTTTCAAAATTTCCCTCATTTGTCATTAAATTTCCATTTCCCATGGATCTGTATACAGGGTGTAAATAAATTCAAAACGCAAACTTCTAGAAATTATAGAATGGACCAAAACAAACTTTTTTTGGTTTATAAGCATGGATCCGAAACTAATTATTGAATGAGGAAACCCGGAAAATGTGTTATTAAAAAAACACCGCAGCTGTAGCCTTACATATGACACTCTCGTGAGATCCGAGAACATTTATTTAGCTTACTTTTTCTCTATAATGGTACATTTTAGTGTATGATGAATAAGTATGAGTTGAAACACAAATTGGGTGAGAAGTGAAATAATAGAAGATGAACGCATACCAAAAATTATACTTAATTACAAACCAAAAGGAGACAGAATGTTGGTATACCGAAAAGAGATGGGTTCAACTTTCTGAATGAGAATCAATGTGACCGAAACAAGCCACATGGGCTTAATCCGTGATTGCTGTTAATGATGATGATGAATTGGCCGTGGTGTGCCCATTGGATGGCCTATTCGTTCTCCCGATCTCATTCACTTTCCTTTTGTATGTGGGGACACTTGAAAAACCTAGTGTATGAAACTCCAACTGAATCTGAGGAATAACTAACTGATCTCTCGGGTTCTTGCACTTTACTTTTTGCAGGGTATGTCTGGAGTCTTTGAACATATATGGCATCTAATAACATGTCATAGTAGTGTTTTGAATCTCCTCCTCCCGGCGCGACAGGCCTAGAAGGCCCTTAGCCTACCATCCGGCTGCTGGCCTCACATGCACATGTACAATCACAGAGGTTGATGATCATCCAGCCAGTGTAGGGGTGACATGTGTTCAGCATGTCGAGTCCCCCAGCCGTTATAGCTGGTTTTCTCAACCTAGTGCCGCTACTTATTGTTAGCTACCCAAATGCCTCACGATGCTGGGTGGGCACCAGTTCCATACTGGCCGAAATGCCATGAGACAATTTGTACCCCCATGGAGACTCGAACCAGTGCAAGTCCCGTAGCTCTGCGCCAAGGCTTCCTGCCTTAACCACTCGACTACGGCGCGGGACTTTTTAAATCAAATTTAAATATTTATTTATAAACAAGTTTACAATGTAATAAAACATCTTCCTGTGCCCAATGCTTTTTAAATTTTTATCGTCTTTCTCCATTCTCTATTTTCGCATTCCAATTCTTCCAGACCTAGCTCCCTCATACCTCTTCTTACATAATCCATCCATTTAAATCTGGGCCGATGTCTCTTTCCTTTAAATTTAATTATAACATCGAAATAAATACGCGTTATTGCTATAAAGTAAATATTCTATTTGTAATGCTTAGAAGCCATGGGTTGGCAGTGCGACCGATGTCCTGCTGCCTCTCACGAATAGAGAATTATACAAGGAAGAAAAATACATGTTTGTGCAACAATGCTTGAGTAGCGCAATTGGTAGCGCGCTATTGTATAAAATTATAGGTCTGGGGTTCAAATCCCGGTGCATGCGTTTAGTTTTATATAACTGTTATTCCCCAGATTATATTGATTGGAAACATGGACTCTTACTTTAAGGGAGAAACAAATATTACGAGTATTTGAAAATAAAGTTCTTAGAAAAAAATTGTAGACCAAAGAGAGAACAGGCGAATGGATGGATTATGGCCTACATCACAGTGGGCTACTGATCTTTATGGGAGTCATTGGAGAGCAACGGGAAGCTACCACACCTGTAATTCCCTAGTAAAGCTGCAAATCATAGCATGAAAATGCTTTGATTGCAGTGAAATACCTGCCCTCGGGCAGAATTACTATGGATGAATGGATATAATAAGAGCAGTTTAGTCTCGTAGACTGCGCTGGTTAGGGAACGTGACACGGATTGGGAATGAAAAAGGTCCATGGAAACTTTTTGTAGTAAATCCAGAGGGAAAACGCCCAGTTGGTAGACCAAGAATGAGGTGGGATATTAACATTAATCGTGAATTGAGGGAAGTAGATTTTACAGGAGATGATTGAGAAACATTAGCTCAGGGTAAGAATATGTGGAGAGCTTATATTTACGGGGCCATGAACTTACGAATTCGATAGTGTCAGTGAGTTTTTTACATAATATATGGGGGTTCACAACAATAGTGGAACAAGTCCATATTTTACTATTTTCAGGAAAATTGATATAAAGTTAAATTAATATGTTAAATTGCAGATGAAGTATAAAACATTAATTTTTACAGTGAAAAAGAACAAATGCAATACTTGATTCAACGTTGCTCTGAATAATTATTGGTATTTTGAACCCAAAATCACACAAAATTAGAATTTTCAATATTTGGACATTGTCCACTTTCACTGTAGACCCCTCATACATTTTATCATAAGTAATGTCACGAGTGATTTCCAATTTATCTAGAGGATTTGGAAATCAAGACTGGCATTTGTTAGGACTATTTAACGAATAAAATTAAGCTGTTTACTCAAAAATCACTATTTAAATATCCATCCATAGTAATTCTGCCCGAGGGCAGCTCTTTCACTGCAATCATAGAATTTTCATGCTATGCTTGCAGCTATACTAGGGAATTGTAGGTGTGGTAGCTTCCCGTTGCTTTCCACACCCTTGAAGGATGATGATGACAATGATAAGGATGATGATGATGGCCGGATGATTTTCGGGGACCGTTGGGCCCTAAGCTTCCTGACATTTGAGAAAAAAACCCGAAAACCCCTATTTAAATATAGTTATCGGTATTTTAAAATATTCATATATTTAATGTAAACGGTGATGTTTGAAATTAAATCAGAAATGTGTGGTTATGTTTATTCACCACACATTTTATTTATTGCCATAGAGGATCGGAATATAGTAAGAATGCACCCTAGCGTAGAAAAAAAGACACACATCAAACTGCTTATTATAACCAACATTATAGGTTATTAATTAATATTTTTAGGAAACAACTCAGTAAAATCAGTATTTAAAAACACAATTATTGAACACACAGTTATCAAAAGTGTAGTTCGAAGGAATCTGTTCATTATTTGCTATATTCAACGTATTTGTTGGAGAGTCAGTCACTGCAAAATAATGCTCTGACCTGTTCAGAATATTAAAAAGGAGAAGCTTTCTTTATTTTGGTAAACAAAATTCGATAAATAGTGAGCTGAAACACGACTATCATTGGTTGCAAAACAAAATTCATTGAAACGTGATTGGTCATTGACTCTCAATTGGGACATGAGTTAAATAGTCACGGCGATATGTTATGTCTAGTAAGTAGGATCAATGAAGACTAACTAACTCACTGGCTCTATCGAACCCATAGGTTCATTGCCGCTCGGACATAAGCTCTCCATACATCTCTATCCTGAGCTAATGTTTTCCAGTCATCCCCTGTATAATCTATTTCCCTCAAATCATGGATAATGTTATTTTCCCACCTAATTCTTGGTCTATCAACTGGACGTTTTCCCTCTGGTTTTCCTACAGAAGCTTCCGTGCACCTCTTTCATCCGCCATACGTGCCAAATGTCCTGCCCATCTCAGTCTACGAAACTTAATTTTTCTTATTATATCTGGCTTCCTATACATATCATGTAGTTCACTATTATGTAGTTTTCTCCATTCGCTGTCCATCTCTTTTTTTGGCCCAAACATTTTCCTAAGAACTTTATTCTCAAATACTCGTAATCTTCTTTCCTCCCTTAAAGTAAGAGTCCATGTATCGCATCCATATAACGGGGAGAATAACAGTTTTACAATATATATTTTAAGTTTAACGTTTTTTTTAAAGAAGTTGGGACCACAAGAGTCCCTGTAATGCATAACGCATAATATGATGTATTTCCAGAATTGAGCCTATGTTTAATTTCCTTATACATCTCATTCCTATTTGTGATTATTGTTCCTATATACTGAGGAAAGGAGATTACGAGTATTTGGGAATAAAGTTCTTAGGGAAATTTTTAGACCAAAGAGAGATGAACAGACAGGTGAATGGAGAAGACTGCATAACAATGAATTATATGGTATTTATAGGAAACCAGATATAATGAGAACGGTTAAGTCTCGTAGACTGCGATGGGCAGGACATGTGGCACATATGGGGAATGAAAGACGTGCATGGAAGCTTCTTGTTGGAAATCCAGAGGAAAAACGCCCAGTTGGTAGACCAAGAATGAGGTGGGAGAATAATATTAACTATGATTTGAGGGAAGCAGATTATAGAGGAGATGATTGGAAAACATTGGCTCAGGATAGGGATATATGGAGAGCTTATGTCCGCGCGGCCATGGACCTACGGGTTCGTTAGTGCCAGTAGTTAGTTAGTTCCTAGATACTTAAAATCAGACACTTCTTCAAAATTTATTTTGTCATTAGTTGTCCATTTACATTATATAACGCATTTGTATGGGTGAACATATATTTAATTTTATTGATGTTTACTTCTAGTCCCAATTTCTTAGTGTTACTCAATACAGTGTGCGTGTTGTCCCTTAGTATTTCCGCGTCGTCACTCAATAAAACTACATCATCAGCATAAACTAACAGCACGACCTCAATACTTCGGAATTCGCTAAAATGAATGAAAAGAAGGAGACATGGATATGCATGCGGGATCTCCCATCTATACTTAGTTCTGGTGAACTTGCAGTATTCTAATTATACAGACAATCTTCAGTACACATCTGACCTAGTGCACGGTCCAGTTGATAACACAGTAGCGTGTGCGTGCAGTGTAACAAGTTACAGTTGTTTCTCTCTTTAACACATAAAACGTTAAATCGATCGAAACTAACTTTTTTTTAAGTTCTTCTGAAAGTGCACATTTATTATTAAGATCGGAAGTTCCAGGATTAAACGTTTTAAATTTTCGACGCCATATCGTCAATAGAGTACTGAAGATGCACTGTTTCAACACGTTGGGCGGAATAGTTAGTGCAATAAATACATTATTTGTGTTTTATTATAAATAGAAGTCCGTCACGCAGGAATTGCGTAAACTATGTAAATTCTGGAGCGAATCGAATTTATGCTCCGATTTTGCCGATTAACTAACTCGAGCTTACTTTTTTTTATTCATAGTGCCTTTTCGTTCAGGAAAAACAAACGTGGAGACTTCTAGAGGGATTTTTTTTAATTTGGATTTTGACGCATACCTCACACTTTTAATTATTGAATTTCGTTGGTTAACCTTTATTCCCTAAATTGTTTACTGTGTTCCGAGTTTAATTGCGAAAAAAAATATTTCGACCGCTAGAGCATTAAAACACACCACACACACACACACACACACACATATATATATATATATATATATATATATATAAGGTAAAGGTAGGTAGCTTGGTGACTGAGGCTATTTTGTGATATATTTTTAAAATTAAACGAAAATTCTATCTCTTCTTCATTGTCATTTAATTCGTGAGTTGCGTATGAAGGAATGCTTATATTATTTCATATGTGAACTAAAATTCAATTTACATAATATTAGTTATTTCTTTACGGAAAAACATCACTAAATAAAAAATATCACCAACTTACTAAACTTCACCATATATATAAGGGTTATGTTCCTTGTCTCTAGTCCGAGGGTCGCGCGCTCAAATCCGACATCGGTAGATGAATTTTTTGGGATAGAACAATCCAAGGGACAATTCTTCTGGAGGGATTTTAAGCCATGTGTCCCAAGTCTAAAGATTTTCGGGATCGTAAAACAACCTCAAACCAGAATTAATGCCTCTGGGCAGAATTAAACCGACCTTTCTCAGCCTACTAGATGTTTCATTGAGAACATGTGTTGACTACATATCATTCAATGACATATGTAAGAAAATATGCATAATAAAATTAACTTGGCCAAGAAACTCCCGCTAGAGGAACATCCATGTCAATTCCCTGCTTTTTCTTCACAAGGGGCGTAAGGGATATATATATATATATATATATATATATATATATATATATAGTGTGTTATTATCTAATTGTAATATTTTTATTATGTTTTCTTTATGTAATTGTAATGTTATTGCTGTTTTTGTTTATTTTTCTTTACACTAGTACCAATTATTACTTTATTGTAACGGACTGTCAACAGCACGTACGGCTTACTGCCCGTGCGACCCATATTTGTAAATCATATTGTAAATATCTTACTTTTTTTGTCTAATAAAGTCCTACTACTACTACTATATATATATATATATATATATATATAGTTTATGTGGACAGGCTCGTCGCATAGAATCCCCAAATTTTGGACTTTATTTTGGCAGCATTATAGTGACTAGTATAAGGAGATCGACTGCCTGACAGATTCTTATTTATAGCCCAAGTTCAAGGATGACAGAGATTGGAAAGATATAAAACCGATAAGGGTACACATGTTAATGTTTTGGTGTTACTTATACGTGCTAGGAGTGACATTGTTGTGAGATTCAGTGCAAGAATGAAATAAAAGTGTAGTGATGAGTAATTCAAGTGACCGAGTGCCGTTTCGGATAAGAATTGCTAGAACTCTAGCTCTACCGTGCAGTCGGACGAGACCGGAGATCCCAGAAACTTCAATAAACTGTAAACTTACAAGCTACAGGAATAAACGAGAACAAGATGGAAAGAAAATTTACAATGAGGTAATATTTTGTTGAATTAATCTTTTTAATATTCTTCTTATTTATTCCTGACCCCTCATTTATGAATTAAGTCTCGTACGGAACCCTCATTTTTTCGACAATTCCTTAATTACCTCTCCATAAATGTTTCTGCTGATTCTTCTGTTTTTTACTTCTTCTTGGGTTCACGGAGTCGGCAACTATCTCCCCGAACCGGTCAAAAAATCAGCGCCGTGGAACTTCTTCTTCTTCTTCTTCTAATACAAGGTTTAGGCTCTGCAGCCTGTTCCGGCGAAGTTAAAAGTGGAGTCCATCTTCTACGTGGTCGGCCAACATCTCTTGTTCCTCTGTGATTATACAGGAAGGTTCTTTTTGGTATTCTTTCGTTGTTCATTCTCATTAAGTGTTCTGTCCATTTCTTATTATTTTCGCTGATTTTATCTTCAATTTTATATATATTTAATTCTTCTCGTATAGTTTCATTCCTTATTCTATCCGCTCTTGTGCATCCTTTCACATTACGTAAAAACAGCATTTCCGCAGTCTGTATCTTGCTTTTACCCCTTGATTTCATTATCCAATTTTCACTTCCATACAACAACAAAGGAACAGCCATTGTTTTATATAATTTAAGTTTCGTATCTTTCCTTAGCACCATATTTAATTACGCACTTAAACACCATTTAAATGCAATAAATGCAATAAATAATTATAAAATTATATATTAAAAATATTTGTAACCGGAATTTAATTATTTTTTAACTCATTTTACTCGTAAATATGGAAAAAAAGTGGGACCTGTCATGACCACTCTGGTTACAACAGTTATTCTATGAACCAGCGATAACCATATTAATAACCAGCGATAACGACACTAATAACCAGCGATAACCAAATTAATAACCTGCGATAACCACACTAATAACCAGCGATAAACCCACGGCTCTGTCGATAACACAGCATCTCCGTCGATAATAACTGATTTATGTCCGAATTTAACCACGTAAAACACAAATATACATATTTATCCGCGTAAAAAATTCATTTCATGGGATTCACCTAGGTTAGATTAATTGAATTAGGTTAGGTTAGCTTTTAGGTTCGTTACATTTTAAATGTGTTTAAATACATAAAACAAATTACTCTTCTATGGAAATTCAATATGGTCGACGGTTACAACCTAAAAACATATTTCCACTCGTAAATTTTCCATTACATTAATATATTTTCACGATAATAATTTTCCGCGGATAAATGTTACAAATATCACTTCGTAATGGGATAAATTGCATTAAAGATGTCTTAAGTTACGTAAGTACGTACCTGGTTATGTACAACCCCAACAAAAATTCTCAATTCCATCTTGTCATTGATCTGACTTTTCTTCTCATCCCTTTTAGTATGTAATTAAAAAAAACTTCTATAATCTGTATTTCCCGCGCTGTAGCCTAGTGATTTATGGTATGATGCCTTGGTTCAGAGCTCCGGGACTTGCGCTGATTCGAATCCCCAAGAGGAAAGTAATTTTCTGATGGTATTTCGGCCAATATAAGGCATCCTGCTTGGAGTACCAGGATTGGTTTAGCGGTTCGTCCCGTTGGAACTTAGCTTCTCTATAGCTATTTAGTTTCTGTAATCCGTGGACAATTCATCCTCTGCCGTTGAAAAGCCAAACCTTCTCTTCCGCTTTCATTGCTGTTGGACGTCCTCTTCTGGATTGCTTAATTGTCTGGCTTTTCACCAAAGGACTATTCAGCATGGGGAGTCCTATAAGTAATTGTGCTGCCTCTGACATAGCCCTCGGGTTCATTCAAACACGCTAGACAAGGTCATGCAATCTCTAGTAATGTTTAACAGGAATAGCAAGTTTTAGGGCCAGTTTCACCAAGAGAGGTAACTGTATTACGCCAGTTTAAGCTATGCATTATACATGGGGAAAACTGGCGTAATACAGTTAACTCTCTTGGTGAAACTGGCCCTTAATGTTCAAAATTACACTTTGGAAAATTTTCCAAGTTTTCAAACCCATTTTTCTCATAATAAACATTTTGGAGTTTATACACTTTATCCACTCCTGGGACAAGAGTGGGCAGTCACTAGGCTCTAAGAGCCCATTTTAGTCGCCTTTTACGACATGCATGAGCTACATTCGGTCTAATGGCGGTATGAGATATGTGCGTCGAAACCAGGAACACTACAACAGTCTTCAAACACCTTAGAGTATATTTTATTCCATAGAGGAGAAAGCACAGTAGATATTTCAGGTTACATTCCTAGAATAGTCTCCCCCCTCCCGTTTAAATAGAAATGGACGGCGTTATGCATCAACCGGCTATGCGCCATTATGTAAATTTCGAGAAAAATACTTTAAAGTTGAAGTCAATCTTCACTATTTATTATTGCGCCAAACTAACAATACTGGATGTCATAAGTTATTTTCTTTGTTTGACAGTTGTGCATCAACAATATATAAGAGCGGGAAAATTTGGAGCTTAGGTGCATGATGAAAAATTTAGATTACCATTTATGAAGATCTGGTTTCATACCCGTTTTTTTTGCAAAACTCAGAATCTGTGATAGAACTGATAGCGTTCACATTTTCTTTAATCATCATCATCAAGATGAACAACAAGATGAAACTAAGCTTTCAAATGTTGTAATTGGCGGAAGAGGCAACCCATTCCTTAGGGCGAAATATAAGGACCCATCTCTGGTGTAACAAGGAGAAAGACCTCAACGGTCTGAGAAGAGCGGAAGAGGCAACCTTCCCACTAGGGTGGGAGGTTATGACGATGAACCTTAAGACGGAGCCCCTTCAATCGTCTCACACTGTGAGGTGCCAGTAACACCTTCAGGGAACAATCTACATTATTAAATGTTCTCATGAAAGCAAACGGACTGACCATTTTCTTTAATAATAAGGTTACATCAATCCGGCTTTTCTTCTGCTGAAGTTTATGAGTAAGTTATTTTTTACTAGTAGAGGTTACCAGCCTGTAGCCAAAACCCTCATCCTGGAGGGCAGGGAACTGAAATTTCGAACTGTTCGTCTCCTAGAGAAGTTGCCTTCACTACGGCTTTGGGGACTTCTCTTCTCCCCACGTAACCCTGTGGACGGGGCCCTACCCAGGTACTACCCACTGGGCGAGTGGGACCTGGAGCTCACAAAAGGGCAGGGGCGCCTACTCCCTGGAGTGGACTATCTCTTTCAAGGGTTCCACTCTGTTACGTTGGCAGTACCGGTACTGCTCTATGGTTCAGAAGCTTGGATACATAAAAAAACAAGATCTAAGTTGGATAACGGCGGCAGAAATGAAATTTTTTAGATCTGTTAAAGGGTGCACTAAGGAAGACAGAATCAAGAATACAGAAATAAGACAGGAACTTGAAATATTTGTAATAACTGATAAAATAGATACATATAGTCAAAAATGGAAGCAACACATAGACAGAATGAATGGAGATAGATATCCAAAACAAATAACAAAATACAAACCTAATGGCACCCGAGATGTGGGCTGAAGTCGGAACGGGTCAACAGACCTAATCCATGAATGCAGATGATGATGATGAATAAGGTTATATTTAAAAAAATTGGCAGTAAAGGTGTGCGTACACTTACTTCATGAGCCAGTCCAACAGATGACATCAAAATATTACTTTTTTTAAATGACGCTTAGCCGGTTGATGCATAATATCGTCCAAATAGAAACAGAACGTATTACTTGGATGGGGAAGTCCGATTACATTTTCTTCGAGACACTAATTTATGCTTGAGATTCTTTTACGAGTCCGAAAATCTTCAGAATCGGGATCCATGGCTAATAAAACTCCTTCCCGGAGAACCTGTCCCTTGGATAGATAGATAGATAGATGGAAAGCTCTGCGGCCATCACTTAAGTGTTGGCGGTGAGCGATCCATTTTGGTCCTCCTTAATAGGTAGAACCCCGGGTTCCTGTAAAATACATTAGCCCCGGTTTAAATTTTGAAGTTAATTTTGAAGTTAATTAGCAGAGTGAAGTCGGAAGCGGACCTTTTGGGGTTCTATTCCAGCATTTGCTCTTTGGATTGAGGGAAACCGCTTAAAACCTCAATCGGAATAGTCGATCACGCGGGATCTTGCCAAGTTTGGCTTTCGGATGACTCTATATTGGGAGGGCATCCAGGCTTCTCTTTATTTAAATATAATGTGCGTACATTTCAGATTATTACAATTAATCATACAATTATGGTAACGTGCATTTTTTAATTTTTTTTTGTATTCTTCAGTTGTTGCTGTTCTATCTGTAGTTGTCAGGTGATGTCAGTTTTTCTGGAACCGGTGGGATGAACCTGTAGCAGTAAGATTAGTTATTAGTTTTTAATTTGTTGTGTTAATATATTTTATTAATGTACATTATATGCTAATGTTGTAATTATAATTGAATAATTGTGTAATGTGTTTCTGTGTGTGTGTGTGTGTGTGCGTGCCCTATCAGCTTTCACTGGTCAAGTGTTGTCCAGGATCCATTTTGGACGCTTGTGTTTGTTGTTGGCTGTTTCATAGGTTCCCAGCGATGCCACGAGTGGATTATCATGGCCTTCACATGTATTATAAAATTTAAGAGCCATGCGTTTAATATACTCCTCGATTGTTTCTACACCCGTTTGATCGTGTAATATGTCAACCGGTGTTACACGCGGTAGTTTTGTAATCATATATAATAATTTGTTTTGAAAAACTTGCAGTTTCTTTATGTGAGTTCTAGCGGCGTGTCCCCATATGGGGCTTGCGTACGTGAGTACTGGCCTTAATAGTGCCTTGTAGATTGTTAGCCCTGTGTTTATTCGAATTTTGTTATGGTTATTTAAAATAGGGTATAGCAGCTTCAATGTCCCATACGCTTTGCCTAAGGTATTTTGGATATGTTGTTTAAACAGTAGTTTTTTGTCGAGTGTTACACCTAATAAATGGCTTCGTTTTTCCACTCGATATTGTGTCCATAAAGACTTAATTGTGGGGGCATGTATCGATATTGAGAATACCTTTTTGTATAAAGAACTGCTTGGCATTTATCTACGTTTATTTTTATTCTCCATTTTTCCAACCATGGTTCGAGAATATTAAGATTATTTTGAATCTGTCTAGACGCGTGTATTGTTCGGGAGGATTGACTAGTGATTAGAGTGTCATCTGCATACATATATAGATGAGTGTTGTTATGTCTATTGTCATGTGGAATATCATTTATGTATATATTGAAAAGTGTAGGTCCTAGAATACTGCCTTGTGGCACTCCACTATAGACGGGCCGCAGGGCGGATTTTGAGTTATGGAAAGCAACTTCGAATTGCCTATTGTTTATATATTTAGCTATTAAATGAATTATTCCGTCATCTAATCTCCTGTTTCGACCATTTTTCCGTAGTAGGCCGTGATGCCACACTCTGTCGAAGGCTTGTTTTATATCTAAGTATAATCCAATCGTGACACGATTTTCGTTGAACCCTCTAGTGATATGTTCAACAAGTCTCATTAGCTGGGTTACTGTGCTATGTTTTGGACGGAATCCGTTCTGTTCATCCCGAATTACATTTAATTGTTTTAGATTGTGATTAAGGCGCTTACATATAATTTTTTCAGATACCTTACTCATTGTGTTTAATAATGTTATCGGGCGATAATTTCCTGGTTCTCTAGGATTTTTTCCAGGTTTGGGGAATAATATTATGCGCCCAGTTTTCCATGTTTTTGGGAAATACTTCATTTCGAACATAGCATTTATTATTTTTGCTAAAAATGCATATCCGATGTTGGGTAATTGTTTCAGCACTATGTTTTGTATGCCATCAGGGCCAGGTGCTTTTCTATCGGGAAGGTGATTTATTAGCCATTTGACTTCTGAGACGTTTGTTTTTCGGATTTGTTTATTGGGTATTCTATTTAGAAATTCTTGGACCATTGTTTCCGTTTCCCTTGTAAATTGCGGGTTATTCGGAGGGTCATGTGGTACAAAGGTTCGCTCCAGATGATTTGCAAATGCTTCCGCTTTTTCCTGATCTGTGACGGCTTTCCCGTTAGGCAAGATGAGAGGGGGATATGTATCCGCTTTGTGTGTTACTTTTTTAACCATGTTCCATGTTCTCGGCATGTCCTTAGTATCTAGACTGCCGATTACATTTTCCCAGGTGTCTGACACGAATGTTTGTATAGCAACCTTGATTCTTTGTTGCAGATCATTCATTTCTTGCCTGTATTGCAAGTTATTGTGATGCCTTTGCCATTTTCTTCTTGCATCGTTCCTTTGCCTAATTAGGCGTAGGATATTTCCATTCTAAAATTCCATTGACCACAGCCGGGTTTGACTAGAGGCAAGGAACATAATCCCTAGACCGCCGAGGCCGAATCATATGATTTATACATATGTTAAAACCTGATTTCACAACCAAGTTTCAATTAAACTGACTTAAGTATTCATCATCATCATCAACAACAAAGATTAAGCCCAATGGCCTATTCCGATCTCATTATAGGTCGAATTGGTCCTTCCATCTATTCAATGGTCTTCCCAACAATATTCTCCCTTTTGATTTATAATTATCATTCTTCTTGGTATGCGCTGTTCTTTCATTCGTAATACGTGCTGAAGGTAAGCATTTTGATAGTATTTTATTCTTTCACAGAGATTATATATATTAAGTTCTGTTCTTATATCTCGTTTTTCTTTTTATCGGTCCTTTGGTACCCTGCTATTGCTCTCAACATCTTCATTTCTGCAGGCTCTGTTTGTTTACTATCTGCCTTTGTTAATGTCCAGGTTTCACATCCATAGATAAGAGATGGAACTGCCAATACTTTGTAAAATTTTAAAATAGTTTCTTTTCTAGTTTTATTCAATAAAGTAGTTTTATTGTGCCACATAGATAATTGAATCGTTGTATTTTAGTGTGTTTATCTAAATTTCTGTCATTACCTAAATGACATCTCAAATAATTAAAATTCTGAACTTGGCCTATAATTGTATTGTCTTAAGTATTTAAAACAATAAATTTGTACCTGTTGTGGCAACCAGTACTTAAAGAACAGCTTTGAAAATGGAACCGGTTCCGAAAGGCCTACAGTCCAGCCGCTAAGTCTCCGAATTTGACGTTTAGGTTATACGAGGGGTAAAGGGAGAAGCTCGCCCTCTACTGCCAATAAGGAAATAGTTTAAGTGGACGTCTGCCACAACCAATCACTGCTCTTGACGCCGCTAATGAGGTTTGAAATTGCTGCGATGTTCTCGGCTGTATTTCTACTGACCGCGTGGTACATAAAGCGGCCCCTCCACTGAATATTCATATCGGCAACACTATCGTGAAACCGTCAGGGCCGGAGACTGAGCGGCTGGACTGTAGCTGCATATTATATATAAAATCTAATTTATTGAGGATGACTGCCACAACAGGCACAAATTGTATTGTTTTAAGTATTTAAAAATAAGCTTAACTGTGCAAAATGTGTTTAAATGTAGGCTATTAAATTTTGTTGTCTTGTATTGTAAGCCCATGTTTCCCTTAACAGAGATTTAGGCGCTCTTCCCCTACAGGGAAGAATTTTGAATCATACTCATTTAGTTACACTTGTTTTTGTATAGATGTCATTTGAGTGGTCCGTGGTCATCGTTCCGCCTCATACTGACATCTAGGAAAACAAGGTAGTACTAGGACGGGAAAATTCGGTAAATTTTGCTTAGAGGCCTTTTCTTCCAGGCTTAAGCTTCTTTTACGAGCCTGAAAATCTTTAGACTCGGACCCACGGCTTAAAGTCCCTCCCGGAGGACTTGCTCCTTGGATTTTTCCATCGTAAAAAATCCATCGCCCCCGGCCGGGTTTGAACCCGCGACCCTTGGAACCAGAGGCAAGGAGCATAACCACTAGTCCATCATAAAACATGAAAATAATTGGAGAGCACCCTGTATGTTATAAGCGCGCCCAACAGGTGGTTGATGGTAGATTGATAGGATTGAGAGTAAAGATGTCAAATGCTTGGCTGTAGGAAGTTCTTAAGTACGCCATTAGCAATTTAAACTACTCTCTATTCAGCTATGTAAAGCAAAACACATTTCAAACCATTACCCTTAAACTTCACGAGTTCCGTTAAAATATTGATCAGTTTGTGAGTTCTTCAGAAATCAGTTAAATTACATTCTGCATAGGATATTTGACGACACCAGAATTCTGTCTACCGTGTTTCAGTCTCTAAAACGGTATGGCACACATTGGAACTATGTGTGTTGGGTCTATCTCTTCGTCTTCTTCCCGACTGCATCCATTCTAAAACCTTCTTTGACATTGTTTCATCATCCATTATGTTACATGTTGATATATTTCCAAATGTTTATAATATAAATAATCAAAATGTTAACATTTAAAATCCGTATCTGATGTGCCAGTCGTCCTCAAATAAAACAAACTTCTGTTTAGAAAACTTAGTCAACCATGAAACAATGTAGGCCTTTCAGAAAACAACGTTCCAACATCAACATTTATAATGGTACTGGAATATTCCGTAGGTTTTGTTGGACCGCAATGCTAGCAGTATGGTATAATAATAATAATAATAATAATAATAATAATAATAATAATAATAATAGCCGTAGCGTCAAGTCCCGGTGGGGTCAGGATTTTTAAACTGACCCAAACGTTCTGGCGGCACTATGGCCTGGGGTCGACTCAGCCTCGAACGGAAATGAGTACCAGATGCTTGTTCTTGGGGTAAAGGCGGCCGTCACGCAGGGCTGACAACCCAGATGACATCAAGTGCCGATTGTTCAGAAAAAGTGGGAGCCTAACCTCCCATTACCCCAAGGACCTCCTGAGGCCTGTAGTGGGAATACTTTACTTACTTTTATAATAATAATAATAAATAATAATAATAAATTGACTAAGAAGAAAAGAAGAAGACTAATAATAATACTAATAGACCTATATAGACTGATAATAATGTTATAAGATAAAAATTAAAACAAATAAAATTACCTGTTGGCTGGTGCCGTCGTCCTCAACTTTGTTAAAATAATGTATTAAAAATATTATTTGGAGGCCTTTCAGAAATTAACTTCCATCGTCAGCTGCTTGAGTATGCAGTACTAGTTGTATTTAATATGCGTAGACGTTGATGGTCTTGATGCGTCGCCAGTAGCAACTAGTAGCACATACTCATCCTGCTGATGATGTAAGTTAACTTCTGAAAGGCCTCCAAATAATAATATTTTAAAACATTATTTTAACAAAGTTGAGGTCGATGGCACCTGCCAACAGGTACATTTTAATTTTTTAATTTTTATCTTATGACTGTTCACCTCAATGGAATTTGATATGAATTTTATTAGTAAACTTATTAATTATAATATTATTATTTATTTAAACTGGCAGGTCATAAGGCCTTCTCTTCCACTCAACCAGTGAGAAATATAAAACACAGAAAACAAAAATACGTAATATCATAACATAGAATAAATATACAAAGTAAAAATAAAACAATCTAACTTAGTAATAGTTGAATGCAAGCTTTCACGGCCGGTAATCATAATGTTGAGTGATTCCGGGTTATGTGGCCGTGGTCCATAGTTGGTGTTGATACCAGACGTTTCGCCCTCAACTGCGGAGGGCATCTTCAGTGGCGAGTGCTTCTAGGCGTGTTTCCTGGTCGGAAGATCTACTTAGATCTACTTAGATCTAGAAGCACTCGCCACTGAAGATGCCCTCCGCAGTTGAGGGCGAAACGTCTGGTATCAACACCAACTATAGACCACGGCCACATAACCCGGAATCACTCAACATTATAACTTAGTAATAATTCCGCGAAAGTCAATAAAGGATCCGGGATGCAGATTTGCCAAATAAAAATCACAAATACTAGTAAAAGCAATAATCCATCCATCCATAGTAATTCTGCCCGAAGGCAGGTCCTTCACTACAATCATAGCATTTTCATGCTATGCTTGCAGCTTTACTAGGGAATTGTAGGTGTGGTAGCTTCCCGTTGCTTTTCACATCGATGAAGGATGATGATGATGATAAGGATGATCATATGATTTCGGGGACCGTTTGGGCCTTAAAGTTTTCCTGACATTTGTGTTACAGGTGAGGAAAAACCCCGATAAAAACCTCACCCAGAAAAACTGCCCCGACTGGGGATCGAACCCGGGCCCGCTGCGTGACAAGGCAGCACGCTACCTCGAGACCACAGCGGTGGACAAAAGCAATAATATCAAGACAAAAACATACTCAAACTTATATCGACACGTGTTTCCCGCTTAAACAGAGCATCATCAGGGTTGACATATCTTGCGCACATATTTTATGATTTTTTTTACAATTTTCCACAGTCTATTGTTTTTCGGAAGAAATGTAAATGTAATGAATCATAAATACTATTGACCCATTTTTTACATTTTAAATGCAATAAATTAGACTTTCAGTTTATTGTGTTTTGGTTTTTATGAATGTTCACATGTCTCTGGGAATCTTGTTTTCTAATGTTGTTTGCAAAGAGTTTGCGAGAACTAAACTTCAGAAACACAAACCCTAATGATTGATGAGTTGAACTTATAAAACCAACTAACTTACTGGCAATATTGACACCGGATATTCATGTCCACCCCGAAATAAGCACTCCAAACATCCCTATTGTGAATTCCATCCCATCCATAGTAATTCTGCCCAAGGGCAGGTCTTTCACTGCAATCATAGCATTTCCATGTCTCTTATAGCTGCAGTGAAAACAACTGATCTATGGTAGACTCCAGAAAAAGTCTCTGGTCCTCCAGGTTGGGGGTTGATGCTATGGGCCACCTCCTCATACATTGTAAAAAAAAAAGAATAATGTTAAAAACGGAAACGTCGAGAAGCATAAGGTCTGGACCATGGCCATTTGGCAGGAAGACGATTTAAAGAATCCGCATCCTTGTTATGAGTTGAGCTAGCGCAGCGAATTGCTACTTTGTTAAACACTGAAATTAATAAACACATATTACTCGTATAATAACATGTTAATTTCATACATAAGTTAACAGGAGAGCACAAGTTACATATATGTTTACACACGCGTGTAACTTGATATGTTTGAAATAGCTGTTCGCAATTACTATGGTATAAATATTACAAAGCAAGTTTCTAACTATATAACCGGTTTGAACTTATAGTGAAATTTATTGATATTTCTACAGTTTTTTTTTTCTTTCTTGGCATACTGCTTTAATAGTTCAGCTGTCGTCTCCTTAATAATGCTAGACCATTCTTCTAACTACTTAATTGTCTAACTCCAAAACTATGCAGGCTCTTTTTCACACAATTCAGCTATCTCAATCTAGGTCATCCACTAGCTCTTCTCTCTCCTGTTTTTTTTTTAATTCTTTTAGCTGATCTATTATCATCAGTCCTGATTACGCTTTCCTATTCAATCCAACAATTCATTTGATATTTTATTACAGTATTTAAATAATTAATTAATTAACAATAATAATATGTTTCTGTCCATTGCCACCAGGCTGTCTTTTATGACATTTCTGGCTTTCTCCCCTGGGATTGATGAAATTGTAATCAATTTCTTAGGTTGGGGCACCTGGAAGGCGGAATTACGTTACCTGGATGAAATGATGGGTGATAAATGATAATGAAACACCAGGAGAGTACTTAACCTAAACTTAACCTAAATTCCAGACCACGGGCAACCACAGGAATAATTCCCTTTAAGGAAAATATTTCTATGGTCTGACCGGGAATCGAACCCGGGTACTCATGAACTGTAGTCAGAAATGCTGATCACTAAGCCCATGAGGCTGGCCTATAATAATAATAATAATAATAATAATAATAATAATAATAATAATAATAATAATAATAATAATAATAATAATAATAATAATAATAATAATAATAATAATAATAATAATAACAAATAGTATTAATTAAATAAAAATAAAACTTGGTTTTATTTGATTTTCATATTTATTTATAAATTTATAAATAAATATATAAAATATATTTATAAATATGAAAATCAAATAAAAACCAAGTTTTATTTTTATTTAATTAATGAATTTGGATTTTCATCAAGTAAACACCAACTCAATTGATTAAATAATAATAAAACTCAAATTTCAATTCTTCTGGCTTTCTTCGTGTCTAGGCTTGCAAATAAAGTTGAGATTCCTTAGCACGGGTTACTTATAATATTTATAAAATTCATTGTAAATCACAGTTGAGGTTATGTAGTAAAATGTTAAAATATTAAAATAAATTCCTGATGTATCAGTCGTCCTCAACTAAAATGATTTATTGTTAACTACTTGACAATTTTTTTAAACAGAAATCCATTTATCTATAATACTGAGCAACAAAAAAGATTTTTTTTTTTGTCTCAGAAAGAAAAATATGTGATTCCGATAGTATTTATTCTCCTGAATTCAAATATGATATCGGTTCTTCTTCACCACGCAAGGTTTCCGAGACAGGCATTTGTTATAATTCCAAATACTTTAATATTTTCTACATTCGTAACTACAAAATATTCGAACAATCGGACTCACCTAGAAAGTAAGAAATGGCGATTTTCTGCTATATTTCGCTTGTGGAGCATCCCTCTTGATGGTCCAACAATAATCGGCCAGCATATTAGAATTCCATTTACCTTGATATTTTCCATAGCTGAAATCTCCTGATGAAAGTGTTCCCCGTGCTCATCGCTCTCTGTGCCAATATTTTCCGGGAAGAAATCTAGGTTTATTAAAATAATAATTATTTAAATCCATTAGTTGAAATTGAAATAAAAAAACTGTGGGTGATAGAGAAATTCCGAATACATATTTGAAAACACGATAAAAAACTGCATTAAGTACAACTATTGGTACTTATGAGACAAAAATCATGTTGACCAGTGTAATAGATAAATCTGGTACTTGTGAAAGAGACATTATTAACAGAGTAAATTGTGCAAGGAAGGCGAATAGATCCCTGAATGGTCTTTTATAGAATAGAAATTTGACCAGAAAAACAAAAAAAAAAAAAGAGATTATACAGACAATAATAAAAAGTATACTTACATATGGATCAGAAAGTTGGACAATAAATGAAAGAATACAGAAAAGAATCTTGGCGACAGAAATGGATGGATTACGGAGAAGTATGAGAATATCCAGGCTACAACATATTAGCAATACATATATCAGACAAGAAATGGATACACAGGAAACTGCTATCGATAGGATAACAAAAAGAGAGTTTTACAGTGGTATGGACATGTACAACGGATGTCGGTAGACCAGTGGCCTAAACAGGTGTTAGATTGGATGGTACCAGGCAAAAGGAAGAGGGGGAGAAGTTGAAGAACATAGAATGAGGAAGTATATGATGCCATGATGAAGAGGGGTATGTAAGAAGGACAATGGTAAGATGGGAATATCTGGAAAGCAGGAATCAAGGGCGAAATGCTGTAAGTAGAACGCCAGTATCAAGTATCAAATAAGTAGATCCATTTAGTTGGGGTACTTATTTTAATACTTAAACATTTGACGGGTTACTGGCCCGACACTAAGTATTCCAGTGGTAGGACTACTACCTTTTATATCTTTTCCGCTCTTAGAGTGATCCTAACATAAACAAACGCCAAATGTATCCTTCCGCCATTCGCTCCACAATTGCTGTCATATTGACCAGTGAGCACGTGAGAAGTATATAAGACACGTGATCGTTGAATGGGGTAGATTACAAGAATGTTGGTGAGATATTTCTCTGAACCTGTGAAATTCATTTAAAATAACTGTTTTTGATCATTAGTTAAGGTTTTCAACACTTGTGTTTTAAAAAAATTAGATGACAACACACCTTCAGCCTTTTGTTGCATCAGAATCGACTGAAGCATGACTCAAATGCATGATTTATATGTAATATTCTATTTTAAGTTGTAATTATTGATTAGGTATATTTTAGAAAATTGTCTGTTTTGAATATTATTACTTTCATTCAGGAAGAATAACAAGTATATTCAGAGGACATATTTTTTATTTAATGAAGGGAACTACTTTTTCACATCATATTGCTTCTACATCGTACGTTGCTGTCCATAAACGATGAAAAGCGAGCAGGTCTCGAGGTAGCGTGCTGCCTTGTCACGCAGTGGGCTCGGGTTCAATTCCCGGTCGAGACAGGCTCCTGCGTGATGATTTTCTTCGGGGGTTTTCCTCACCTGCAAGACATATGACAGAAAATTTAGGACCCAACGGTCCCCGAAAATCATCCGGCCATCATCATCATCCTTATTATTATCATCATCATAAGCATCATCATCTTTCACCGGTGTGAAAAGCATCGGGAAGCTGCAAAGTATAGCATGAAAATGCTATGATTGCAGTAAAAGACCTGCCCTCGGACAGAATTACTGTAGAATATAATTTAATACGGTAAATCCAACTGAAGATCTTAAAAATTTCATCTCGGCTGTTTCTGTATTTTTTTCTATGTTGTTCCTTGTCCCCTTTTCACAGCCATATTTTGTAATTGGGATTATTTTGTAGAATTTAATTTGTGATTATTTTTACATCTCATTTAACGTTATCCATATTTTTCCATTCATTTGTCTTAATTATACCGGGTGTACATAAAAGAATATAGCGATTTTAAAGGTGTTGAGTTATACTTTAACTATGACAAAGCAAAACTCATGTTAAATGAAAGAGTAACATCACCAGTTTACATTATAAGTTCATAAGTGTTCAATGTGAGCCCCGTTTGTTACATAACACACATCCAACTTCTAGGCTAATTCTTCCCATACATTGATAAGCATGTCTGGATTGATGACAAGGACAGCTTCTCGTATTCTCTCAACTCGGGCAGGTTAGCAGGCAATGGAGGCACGTAGAGACTCTGTCCTTTACAAAACCCAAAGGAAAAAATAGCATGAGGTGAGATCCGGTGATCTAGGAGGCCACATGAGATAAGGCCTGTCATCTGAATCATGACAACCAATCCAGTAATGATAGTGTGGAAGGTCTTACAAAAACGCTTATATATGCGTCCCTATCATTTACAATTGTTTACAGACTCTAAAGTCTACTGATTACGCTGAATTTGCGCTTGAAATTTTGCAGCAGCAACATTCTCTTCAGACACTCTTGGTCGTCCCACACTTTTGCCTTTACACCGACAACCGGTCGTTGCGAACTGATTATGCCATCGACGGATGTTGTTGCCATTGGGGGGATCACGATTAAACTGGCTACGAAACGCAGGTTGAACTGTCACAACTGATTTACAACTCTCAAACTACAATACACAAAACGCTTCCTGTTGAGGAGTTGCATCTTTGTTATTATTGTTGTCATAGACACAAAACAAAATAAAGCTATCCACTCACTCACACAACTAAAACTATCTTCTTTCGTGTTTCATTTCATTCGACACACAACTTTCTGCGCCACATCTGAGTGATAATATTATTACTTCTTCTTCTTCTTCCTTCCAAGTATTAGGCCAAGGCCTGTTACGATCCTATAGAAAATTTTCCCTCCAGCGTTTTGATCCTTCCGGGAAATTCTCATATAAGACTTGAAAGCATAATAATAGTCCCTTCGATTGGTTGCTGGCCAGAGGAAGGCAAGACCAGTGATGGGGCTGCCATATTATAGCCTCTGGTCAGGCTTTTCTGGAGAAGAAAAGAAAATAAAGGAAAGAAGAAATGGAAGAAAGGAAAGACTTCCTAGCCCTCGGATGCCCTAATAGCATCGGAGTCGAAAAAAACAAGAGTTAACCAAGAGAGGTTAGATAGTAAAGTTAAAAGAGTGCAAAACACAAGTAAGTGGAAGAAATGTTTTGCTCAGCTTGGGCACCTTGTGGTCGCCATCCACATATCCCCTAGATGAGGACCCCTGAGGGAATACTATATAGGGTGAACTGTGATTACACCGACAAACTTCAGGGACTGATTCCTGACTTGAAATGAAAGAAAAAAAAGGTCATATAAACATGTGTCCGGAAATGAACGATGTGCGTGCAACAACAACAAATCATCCCGACACACAGTACATAGCATAATCGCATCCACGTCACAACAGATGTTCTAGGTGGCCTCCATGGGATGAAATGCACGCGTTCACACGTCGTATCATGGATTGCATCACTCATTCGCATGTTCCGGCCTCTCTCCGAATACCGTCACAGGCGACGTGGACAGGCTGTTGAAGGGTAAGCACATCAGGAACTGGTTCAGCATACGCAACAATTTTCAAATGCCCTGAGAGATAAAAATCCAGGGGGTTTAAGTCCGGTGATCTAGCAGATCATGCCATAGAGCCGAGAGAATAATATCATTCGTCAGTGCCATCAACCGTGGCAACCATTATTTTATGGACACTTATTCATAGGGCATGTCTTCCTCATTTACAGTCAGGAATCAGTCCCTGCAGTTTGTCGGTATAATTAAAACTTACCCTGTATTCTTGTATGTACACTCTGTGTTTAATGTTGAGTTATTTGACTATTTTATTTTGAAAGTACTGCATTCATTGTTGTTTGCAGATGATCAAATAATGTTTGCAGGGGATGAAGATGATATGAAATATATGATAAATAAACTAATGGAAGAATATAAAAAATGGGGACTGAATATAAATTTACAGAAAACAGAATATATGTGTTTGGGAAAGGATGTGAAAGACCTCATACTCGAAACAGGGAAAATAAAAAAAAAGTGATTTTTTTATATCTTGGGTCAATAATTACAAGTTTGGGTACCTGTGAGTGATATGTACAGACTAAAATTGCAATGGCAAAAATGCAACTAAAACATTACATGGAATAATTTGGAACAAAAATATCACAAAGGAAACTAAAATGAAAATTTATGAGAGCATAATACAGAATATTTTGTCATATGGAAGTGAAACCTGGTCTTTGACGGAATTACAAAAAAATAAATTAGAACAGTTGAATTTGATTATTTTAGAAGAAGCTTCCAAAAAAACACAGGATAAAATAAGAAATGAATTCCTTTGGAGAGAAATGAATGTCACCACATCGGTTGTTAAGAGGATTGAAAATCAAACACTTAAATGGTATGGCCATGTACAAAG
Organism: Diploptera punctata; assembly: GCA_030220185.1. NCBI lineage: Eukaryota > Metazoa > Arthropoda > Insecta > Blattodea > Blaberidae > Diploptera > Diploptera punctata. The sequence continues at coordinate 6,653,095 of JASPKZ010007251.1, read as the reverse complement.
AATGGTAAATGAAAGATGGCCAAAAAATATATACCAATGGTCACCCCCTGGAAGAAATAAACGTGGCAGACCAAGATGGAAATGGAAAACCTAGTCAGAACTATAATGTATGATAGGAATTTGGAAGAGGGAGATTGGAATGATAGAGATAAATGGAAACTGAAGACGGCAAACCTATAAATGGGGGAAAGCCGAAGAAGAAGATATTTTGAATTTAATACATTTGAGCTGGAACGCACTGTGCTATGAATTTGGGATAAAATCTGGAAATGACTATTATCACCTGAATGAGACTGTAAATTACAAAGCTGGTTGGAGAGACACAGAATCCCTGCTGAATTATATATCAACCTCTTTTATGCATCCAGGTACTTACCATGCGTTGAACAAAGCAACTGCGGGCACAGATTTACCCTCGTATAACAGGGTGTCAAGTAAAACCTAGTATGAATTTCAAATATCAAAATAACTAAACGAAACTAATTCACTGGCTCTATCGAACCCGTAGGTTCATGGCCTAGCGGACATAAGTTCTCCATACATCCCTATCCAGGGCTAATTTTTCAATCATCCCCTGTATTAACTACTTACCTCAAATCATGGATAATGTTATTCTCCACCTCATTCTTGGTTACCAACTGGGCTGTTAAATTCAAAACACAAATTTCTAGGGATGATAGAGTAGATAAATGCAAACTTTTTTTATTTATGAGCTGTATATAGGGTGTAACTAAATTCAAAACGCAAATTCCTAGAGGTGATAGAATAGATCAAATCAAACTTTTTTTTTATCGCCATGGACCTGAAATTAATTATTTAATGAGGAAAACCAGAAACTGTGTTATCTTGACAAGAACAAAAATTTGACAACTATAATTCTGCTCGCTCCTGCAATTTCCTTCATCAAGATATCAGGGGTTGCCGCACACTTGGCACTTTTAAGTCACGCTTATAAGTTACATGTTGTCTAATAACTGACTTTTCTCTATTCATTTAAATTTATACTATGTCATTAATCATTTTTTTCTCGTTCTTTTTAATATATTTTGTACATATTATATTCAATTCGTTAAATCTAGAGTAAATCAAAATACATTATAAATAATAATTGTATTGTATTTTTAACATGTGATAGTTTATGTTTATTGTAATTTAGATGTAATACTATTTTTTTGTATTTTAAAACCTGGTTGAGCGACAGACAAGGCCTTAAGGCCTTAAATCTGCCAGGTAAAATAAAGCTATCGTTATTATTGTTATTATTATTATTATTATTATTATTATTATTATTATTATTATTATTATTATTATTATTATTATTATTATTATTATTATTATTATTATTGTTGTTGTTATAACTTATGACTCTCGTGAAATCCGAGAACATTTGAACATCTCAAATCTTGTAATCTCTTCTCCTCCCTTAAAGTAAAAAAAATCCATGTTTCGAATCCATAACTGGGAGAATAACCGTTTTTATATATTTATAGTTTAAACAGTATTTGTAGGTGCTGTTAGAGGATATAACCTAATTTAAATTTGAAAACTTCTCACCTATTCCCTATTAATCATTTTTTTAGAGAAGTTGGGGATGATATGTTCATAACGTATAATGCTTAATACAGTAGGATGCGTTTTCAGAATTACGCCTATGTTTGTCTTTCGACATTCTTGGTGTTCTCTCCTGGCATGGCGTACTTGTAACCCAGTTCTGAGGGTGGGGCGCCAGGAAAGCGAGGTTACGTTGCCCCGATGATATGATGGGTGATGATGATGATGATGATGATAGTGGTATGCCAGGAGAGTCCCTAATCATAAGCTTAATCTAAGATGAATATGAATTATGATGATTGCGATGGCCAAATGATTTCGGGGACCGTTTGGGCCTTAAAGTTTTCCTGACATTTGTCTGACAGGTGAGGAAAAACCCCGATAAAAACTTCACCCAGAAAAACTGTCCCGACCGGGGATCGAACCCGGGCCCGCTGCGTGACAAGGCAGCGCGCTACCTCAAGCCACAGCAGTGGACGGGGTTAAACTTAAACTTAACCTAAATTCCAGATCATGGGCGATCACAAAAATAATTCCCTTCAAGGAAAAGAATCCTATAGTCTCAGCGGGAATCAAGGGAGTTTTGAGAAGAAATTTTGGAAAATCAATTCGAAAAGATATTCAACTCAGATTTCATAATAGAAAATCTCAACCATTTCTTTGATATGGTAGTGTATGTTGGACACTACGACAAACTGATAAAAGCAGAATCAACACATCACAAAATCAGATTTCTAGGTGTTACTTTGAGAGACCAAATGAGGAGTGATGATGTTAGAACTCAAAGGGGTGTTGAAGAAATCACAGCGAAAATCCACTTCATCAACATAAATGGAGATAGCACGTCCTTAGGATATCAGAACATCGATAACCAAATCATCATCATCATCTTCACTTCAAGGTTTAGGTGATTCGCCTGTTCCGAATTTGCAATGATTCCTTCCATCTCTCCCTACATCCCTTAATCCCTTTGGTTTATAATGATATGTTATCTTGGGCAATCGTGTTTCTTCCATTCTCTGAACATGGTCTTCTCAGCCGACGCGGTGTTGTTGAATTCTATCACTTATTGAATATATTTCTAATTCACTTCTTATTTCTTCATTTATGTCTGCCGCGGTGGACTAGTGGTTATGCTCCTTGCCTCTGGTCCCGAGTGTCGCGGGTTCAAACCCGGCCGGGGTCGATGGATTTTTTAGGATGGAAAATCCAAGGAGCAAGACCTCCGGGAGAGACTTTAAGCCTTGGGCCCCGAGTCTGAAGATTTTCAGGCTCGTAAAATATCCTTAAGCCTGAATGAAAAGGCCTCTAAGCAAACTTTACCGAATTTTCCCGTCCTAGTACTACCTTGGTTTCCTAGATGTCAGTATGAGGCGGAACGCTGACCACGGACCACTCAAATGACATCTATACGAAAACAAGTGTAACTAAATTAGTATGGTTCAAATTCTTCCCTGTAGGAGGAGAGCGCCTAAATCTCTGTTAAAGGAAACATGAGCTTACAAGACAAGATTTCTTCATTTCTTATATGGTCCAATTTTGTGCATCCTTTGGTCCTTGTTTGAATAGTAATTTTTGCACTTAGTATTCTACTCGAACTCCTATTTGTTACGCAGGACTCACTACCGCATAAAAGTACCGGTACCGCCATTGTTTTGTAGAACTTCAATCTTGTATCCTTGAAGTTTATCAAAGATTAACAAAGAAATTATTATATTATCATCTTAAAGGAAACAGAAACCTAGGTAGACCTTATCGCCATTGGGATCTTGTATTAGAAGGAGAAGTAACAGAAGCTACAAATGAATTTACTTACCTGGGTAGTATAATATCTGTGGTTCAGATGAAGATGTTGATGCTACAATAAACAAAGCAAGATGAGCTTACGTTCGATTTAAATCAATTTGGAGGTCAAAACAAATATCTTTAAGACTTAAATTAAGATTATTTAATTCAAATGTGAAGTCGATTTTACTATATGTCCGTGAAACTTGGAAGACTACAAAACAAATTGGAAATAAATTGCAAATCTATGTACATCGTTGCCTCAGAAATATCTTGGGTATGTAGTTGCCAGAGATTATATAACAAATAAAGATCTTTGGAGAAGAACGAATCAAAATGAAATTCGGAAATAAATTAAATTTAGAAAATGGAAATGGGTTGGTCATGTGTTAAGGAGAAAGAATGATTATATTTATGTACAGAATTTTAATGTTTACACATCTTTCTGTGCCTAAAGTTTTATTTTTCTTCTCCACTCGTCTTTCTCCATCCAATCCATATCATCCAGTCCTCTTGCTGATTCCAGTTCTTATTTCCTGCATCCACGAGTTTCGAGGTCTCTTCCTCTCCTCCTTCTTCCAGGTTGACACCAATGAAAGAATGATAATATCACAAAAAAACTATATTTGGTTGGAACCCCCAAGGATTGAGGAAGCGATGAGCAAGACCCTGGGAAATATGGAGTAATATCATCAGGGATGAAGCTGAGCAGGAAGGGATGAGTAGGAATGAAATTAAGGCATTATAAACAACAGAGTTCGTTGGCGAGCTTTTCTCAATGACCTATGATTCCCAGTGGAGTGACCAGGATAACAACTACTACTATTTTGAATTAATGTTGGGAAGTAAACATTAGAGGTATAATCATTAAAATTCATCAGAGAACATTTGTTTGAACAACTCACCTCATAGGATTCATGCTTCCATGATACCGCGGTTTCAAACACAGTCGTGTTCAACTTCAGCGTGTTATGGCTGAAGATGAACACGACTGTGTTTGAAACCGCGGTATCATGGAAGCATGAATCCTACGAGGTGAGTTGTTTAAACAAAATGTTCTCCGATGATTTTAACTACTACTATTACTATCGTCATTGGAGACATAATTTCCAGTTGTAATTCACAGACGAGATGATTATGATGATTATTATTATTATTATTATTATTATTATTATTATTATTATTATTATTATTATGATTATTTCTTCTAGAGGTATCCTTAGGATTGGACCATGGTGTGGTCAACAATTATACAAGGAATGGTTGTAATTACATTAACTCCGGATAGGGATATATGGAGAGCTTCTATCCGCTAGGCCAAGAACCTTCGTGTTCGATAGTTCCAGTGTGTTAGTCCTAAAATTATCAGAGTTATTTAGTTTACAATATTGGTATAGTAGATAGTTCAAAATGGTGACAGAAGAATTGTTTACAATATGTAAGATATTGAAGAATCCTTTAAAACAAAAGGAGCAGATTGAATTTCTTGTTTAGAAACATAGAGGGTAGAAAATTCTACTTACGTGACGACGCGTTATCCAATAAGAGGAGATGCCCTACAAGCGCCGGGTAATGCGATATAACCAGGCAACTTACAGCATGTAAAGTGCAATTTTGCTGTATTGGAGTTAATTACATGCACACTCTTCCTACTTTACTACAAACCGTTTAGCACATATTGCAATATACTAGCCTCGTGGTCTTGTGATCAGAGTTCATGAGGTCCCAGTTTTAATTCCCTTCCTCTTCTTCTTCTGCCAAAAACACAGGTTTGGGTCAATTCTCGATCGTCGGCCTGTTCCGCTCTCAGAACATTCATCTTCCCATTGTCTTCTAGTCCACCGCTGTAGTCTCGAGGTACCGTGCTGCCTTGTCACGCAGAGGGCCCGGGTTCGATTCCCGGTCGGGACAGGCTCCTGGATGAGGTTTTTTTCGGGGTTTTTCCTTACCTGTAAGACAAATGTCAGGAAGCTGAGGGCCCAACGGTCCCCGAAAAGCATCCGGCCATCATCATCATCATCTTTATCATTGTCATCATCATCATCCTTCACCGGTATGGAAAGCAACGGGAAGCTACCACACCTATAATTCCCTAGTAAAGCTGCAAAGCATAGCATGAAAATGCTATGGTTGCAGTGAAAGACCTGCCCTCGAAAATTACTATGGATGGATGTATCATCTTCTAGGACGTTCCACATCTCTATAGCCTTGAGGTTGGTACAATAGTGCTTGTTTTGTTAGCCTAGAAGAGTCCATTCTTAAAATATATTCATGTAATTTTTTGTTTATAGTTTTGTATTTTTTTTTTCATTTAGGTTAAAAATTTTGAGTTCTTGCCTAATTGTTTGACTAGGAATGTAATTTTTGGACCACAGAGAGATGAACAGTCAGGTGAATGGAGAAGACTGCATAACAGTGAACTACATGGTCTTTATAGGAAGCCAGATATGAGGACGGTTAAGTCTCGTAGACTGCGATGGGCACGACATGTGGCACGAATGGGGAATGAAAGACGTGCATGGAAGCTTCTTGTAGGAAAACCAGAAGGAAAACGTCCAGTTGGTAGACCAAGAATGAGGTGGGAGAATAACATTAACAATGATCTGAGGGAAGTAGATTACACAGGGGCTGATTGGAAAATATTAGCTCAGGATAGAGATGTATTGAGAGCTTATGTTCGCGCGGTCATGAACATACGGGTTCGATAGTCCCAGTGAGTTAGTTAGTTAAGAATGTGGTTCTTAAGAGTATATCCTGCAACGTATCTGAGGAACCTTATCTCTGATGTTTCTAGTAATAATAACAATAATAATAATAATAATAATAATAATAATAATAATAATAATAATAATAATATTATTATTATTATTATTATTATTATTATTATTATTATTATAAACTTGAAAAGATGGAAACAACAGCAATTTGGAGCCGGAACAGGCTAACAAGAAAACCTAAACCGTGATGAAGAAGAAGAAGAAGATTATTATATAACATTAAAAAAAGTATTTGATCTACTATTATAATAATCAATGACGCATTAGTTCATTGTTACTAGACAATAAAATCTTTATACTCGTATTCTAACAAAACACAAAACATGCTATCAAAGCATAAAATATAGGTTCAACAAAATGTAAAATACATTTTAATGATGGTTTCGTAGAACTACATAGATAAACATTCCTTGACTTTTCTGGAAGTATATTAATAGTTTCATCTTGGACTGATTTTAAAATTTCTCATGATGAATCGTGAAAATCACTTTCTCCGCTCATTTTTAGTTTAAATTCACATATGAAACTAGCACCCAAAATTGCAAAATATAACAATGTTTGTTGATTGTTCGTATATTTTTTCTCCAAAGCCCACATTACTCTTTCTCTGAACATATAATTTCCGAAATAAATACATTTCATTAAATATACTAAATACACAACGTATATTAATAAAACAGTGTAGGCAACACGTTACAAATTAGATTTAGTGCCTAGTCGTCTAAAATAGTATATTACGATGCGAGGTTGGGAAGTGGTTTTTTTAGAATCGAGGAAAACGTTTAAAACCCGAGCGATGGCGAGGTTTTTAATTTCCAAGATTCTGTAAAACACATCACAAACGTGCGTTGTACATTATTTCTTGCGCGATGGTGTTTTCAAAATAAATAATAGTAAAATAATAACATCTTTGATGGAAATATTTGCGTTCATTATAAACAATTGGCTAACGTTAACAGTGTGAGCAATGTTTATTAGTTGAAGCAACAGGAGGCCGTGAGAACAATAATTGTTATAATAATTATTATTGACTATTTACCTCATGCCCCAAGTGGGAGTCAATGACCAATCGCATTTCAATGATTTTTTATTTACAACTAATCACAATCGTGTTTCGCCTAGAATTTACCAACTAAAGTTTATCATAATAAAGAAAGCACCTCCTTTTTAACATTCTGAATAGGTCATATCATTATTTTGCAGTGACTGACTCTCTAAGAAATGCCTGAATGTCAACAGAAAACGCATGCGAGAGAGATTATAAAAACATTTGTAACAATTGATTATACCACAAAAAAAAACACTATTTGTACTTTCTTAAACGAATTATTTTCCAGGAAACTGACGTTGCAGAAAAATACAATTGACATATTTACATCATAGGACATCAGAAACCTATAATGTTGGTTATAAATTTCTCCACTAGGGTGCATTCTTAAAACATTGCGATCCTTTGGCAATAAATAATATTATGATATGGTTGTAGTGATGAACAAAAGAAACAAATGATGCGAACCTATCGTTTCTCATTTGTTTTCAAACATCGCCGTTTAATTAAATATACGCATATTTTAAAATAACTATAGTTAAATAATGGTTTGTGAGTAAACAGCTTAATTTTATTCGTTAAATAGTCCTAACAAATGCCACTCTTGATTTCCAAATTATCGATAAATTCACGACTCACGAATTTATCGATAATTTGGAAATCACTCGTGGTATTACTTATGATAACATGACCGCAAGGACGTATTTATTGTTTTATATTGTTTCAAATAAAGTTCAGCTCATTTAAGATGCAGTGATTTGTTTCGTATAATGTATATTAATACTGCCTTTTTGATATTTTCTGTACAAACATTGTACGTAGTATACATGGAGAGCAGTGGTTTTACTTTCCGCACGTGGGTGTAAATGTAATATTACAGTATATTTATTTAGGTTGGCAATCCCGAAATGTAGAAAGTTGAACTTTCAATCATGGTCGCCATTGCTGGTGAGTACGACAAAACGCACTATCGCGCAAAAAGAACTATTATGAAACATTTATTTAAATTATTTAACATTGGTTAAAGTTATAACAATTCTCTAATTTGTAATTCAGCGTAACTGAATTATTTGCAAAAAGAATGGATTCGGGAACTAGTTCAATGAATAAGATGATATTAGAAGTATCGTATTGGAAATGGAAGAGTTCCCAATGGAAAATGAACTTGAAAGAAACAGGATACGTTACGTTCCTCTTGGGTCGTTTTATGTCGACCTCCGTGTTTTATTGCTACTTATCGAACTTCATCCCCCAGTGGAAACTCTACCCTAGATGGTGTTGAGTGTCATTTAATTTATTGCCGATTTAAATCTATTTCTGAGCAACTTTCTGCTGGCTCGGGCGGCAGAGGCTCACAGGTCCGATATTCACACCCCAGTGCCGAACGACCTGAATGTTGCTTTCTGCTTTTCTTTTCTTCACAAGTTAATAATAATAATAATAATAATAATAATAATAATAATAATAATAATAATAATACTTTATTTATTCTGGCAGAGTTAAGCGGTACACAGTTGCGAAAAGAGGTAAAAAGTAGATTGTAAAAAAAAAATATCACTAATTCTTATTACCAGACGTTATTAAAATTGTGTTCAATAATGTATAACTAAGTAACTCACTGACTTTCGATCCCGTGGGTTCATGGCCACACAGACATAATCTCTCCATACATCCCTATTCCGAGATGTTTTCAAATAATCCCCTTATAATCTACTTCTCTCAAATCATTATTAATGTTATTCTCCCACCTCATTCTTGGTTTACAAACTGACCGTTTTCCTTCTGTTTTTCTACAAGAAGCTTCTATGCACCTGTCTCATTCCCCATCCGTGCCACATGTCCTGCCCATCGCAGTCTACAGGACTTAAATGTTCGTATTGTATCTTGCTTCCTATAAAGACCTTGTAGCTCACTGCTATGTAGTATTCTCCATTCACCTGTCTGTTCATCTCTCTTTGCTTCAAACATTTTCCTAAGAATTTGATCCTCACATACTCATGTTCTACTTTCCTCTCTTAAGTAAGTGCCCATGTTTCGCATGCATATAATATATGTGGGGAATAAGTTGTATATTTTCAATATAACATTATTTTTTATTGTATAATATATCCGGGGTAAAATATGTTAAATCTAAAATTGTACTTTTGTGAAAAATACAATTAAAAAATTAGATTTTTTAAATATTTCTAACATGATCGACATGCTAACTATTTTTTGAACGATAGTGCTTTTTGCCGTACTTATAGCAATGGCGACTATGATTGAAAATTCAACTTTCTGCATTTCGGGGTTGCCAACCTAAATAACTATAGTGAATAAAATAACTATACTGTAATATTACATATTACAAACACGCGCGTGGGAAGTAAAACCACTTCTCTCTATGTATATACAATGTATATACTAAAAATATCCAAAAGATAGTGTTAATATACATTATATGAAACAAATCACTGCATTTTAAATGAACTGATATTTATTTGAAACAATATAAAACAATGAATACGTACTTGCGGCCATGTTATCACTAAATTTGTCTCGCGGCCTTCTGTGTTTCAACTAATAAACATTTACCACGCTGTTAACGTTAGTCAATTGTTTATAATGAACGCAAATATTTCCAACAAAGATGTTATTATTTTACTAATATTTCTTATTTCGAAAACACCATACCGCAAAAAATAATGTACAACGCACGTTTGTGAAGTGTTTTATAGAATCTCGGAATTGAAAATCTCCCTATCGCTCGTTTTTTAAACATTTTCCTCAATTCTGTAAAAGCCACTTCCAAACCTAGCATCGTAATATACTATTAGGCATATCCCATTTTGACTTAACACCCTTTGCACAGCAAACAGATATATATATATATATATATATATATATATATATTTAAGTACAGAAATGGATGTTTTAAGAAGATCAGCTGGCAAGTCTAGAATGGATAAAATACGAAATAAAGAAATACGGGAAATTATGAGTATGCAAGAGGAGTCGGACATCATAGACATTATAGAAGTGAAAATATTACAGTGGTATGGCCATGCCAAAAGAATGCCAGAGCAAAGATTGCCTAAAATTGTTATGGAATGGATCCCAATGGAAAGGAGGAAGAGGGGAAGACCGAAGAAAACTTGGATAGAAGGGGTACAAGCGGCTATGAATATCAGAGGATTGGAGGAAGATCAATGGATGGACAGAGAGGAATGGCGTTTGGTTTCCGGATGAAGACGACAGCAGCCATGATACCGGATAATGATGATGATGATTATATATATATATATATATATATATATATATATATACATATATACACACACATATCTTGCTGAAACAGGTATTCATTTGAAACCTCATTCAGTTATACGATTAACCAAAGTTCGATTATGTCTAGGTGATATATGCCAATTGTAGTATCAGCCATACAGATAATCATCTTGCGATGTGACATGTCGCAAAAAAATTCAGGTTGGTGAATTTCGTTCATACTCATTGATTCTGCGTGGATTCACGATCCCCAAGATTTCGACAGTTACGACGATTAACAAAAAAAAATGTTTTGTTGCATTTTTGCGTACAGAGCAACATTGGGTCATCAGAGAAAACTTATATAAAAAATTTCAAAGTCAAGTGCATCATATCAACCAATAAACACCAGCTTAGGTATGATAGGTTCTGAATTGAGGCGGTTATAAACAAAGGTGTATAAGTGCAACTTTTGCAGTATTAAAAGAAACAAGTTTAAAGTTGAAGTTGTATACAAAAATCACAGGTAATTGAAAATTATTACAATTTTTATCTACCCCTAACACATGCACTTTTACCCTTTTGGCACTAGATAAAATTTTGCTTCAAGAATGTAATTAGGCACAGAACTAGTTTTTTTTGCGAAAAAATCACTTATTCTCCTTTGTTTTTAACCATCTCAATTTTAAATTTATCAAAGTGTGACTTTTTTTAAATACACGGTGTACATCATACAGTTCACAATAAAATAATATCGGAATATTCCTAACATGCAAAATGATAGCAAAACGTAAATTAATTAACAATAATCCCTCATTATGGGACAGCCTATATGTTATGTTTACTGTAAATGTTGTGATTTCATTAAATATGCCAGTCTTTTAAATGTTTTATCGGTTGCAGAGACTACAATTGAAATGTACTTAAATTTTTGTTTATTGTTGTAATTTTTACGTTGTATTCAATTTGAAGTTATACCCAAATTACCCCACTATAGCCTACCCAAAATTACGTCAGTATACCCAAATTACCCAAATCTCATCCTGTACCTTTTTATTGTGAACTACGTTTCACTTCTTTTCACAATGTTTTCTCTTAAATTTTTGTATTAATTTATTGGCTCAACTGCACTTCTACTCTTGATTTTTCTGTTATGTTGTTTTAAACTATAGCTCTTCTGTATTCACTAACATTATTTAATATTTTGAACTTTTTCAAACAATTTTTATAACATTATTAGGCAGTTTTGAAGTATTTATTTAAGTATGTAAATCACAATATTATGACACTGTTAGACAATATTGTGATGCTAACTGTTATTTTCTCCACAGAGTATATTACTTAGTCTATGATTTTTCTATCGCTGGTTGGATCAGCGTTAGGGAGTGATAAGTAAGTGTACACCCATTTTTAATAAACATTGCGTAATTTTAATATTATTAATATTTTTTAACATAGATTTGGAGATTTATTGCAAATATTCGTAATTCAAATTTCATAGCGACGGATAGTAATCGAGGATGATAATCGATATGTGGTTCGATTGTGGGTTGTCGCTGGTTCTGTAAACTCTGGTGCATGCGCACTATTGTTCTATAGGACTTTGAAAATATTTCACGCTAGTTTAAGTGCAGTTTTTCCATTTTATTTTTAAAACACAACCGATAAGTTATTGTGATTTAATATCTATGCATTTAAAGGGACTAGTATATCATGATCTAAGGATGAAAGAGATTTTTTTTTATGTATGAGTTGAAATGTTTATGCCCGAGTCGAAAGGCGAGGGCATACTTTTTCAACGAATACGTTAAAGTCTTCCATCCATTTATTACCAGATTCAAACCTTAGATCTCCCGAATATCGATCTAGAACGTTACGGCTTAAGCCAACTTGTCAGTGAATATTTTTTTTATTTCTCTGAATTGAAATTTTGATGTACTGAAGCATTTTTTTACTTCTTACAGGTAGGTGCATGCCGGTGTTTGAAGTAAAATTTGCTGTGACCCTATCTGTAAGTAACATTTTGTTTTCTTCTTCTTTTACATCATGAAATTACATATTTTGACCTGTTTTCACATCATTTTGCTACGAACGAAACATGGCGGTTGCTAGAGTCAATTTTCAATTGGATTTCAGGTAAATCCCTACTTCTAACGATCATATTTCGCTGACTTTTGGATAGGCTAATTACCTACTTCGATTTATTGTAATAGCATACACTGAGTGTTTTTTTTGTGAAACCTTGAAAATTGCGACCGTTAGACCGATTTCTAAATTTTCGTTTCAGGTGAACTCCTAAACTACGCTTAAATGACAGAAGAACTTTACATTCGTATGCCTTTCTATTCCTAATTCTACACACACTTACCAAGTTTAATAATGCGTTTTCAAAATGTATCGTCTCATCACAATTTAGGAACAAGATCACAAGAATCTTCTTTACTTTGATACCACAGCACAGGACATGTCTATACTCTGAATCTTACACAATATCTATGACTAGAGCATGGAACTCACTTCCCAGTCATGCCAGGGACTGTCAATCACTATCATTATTTAAATACAAATTAACTGATATCTTATGTTCGACACAATGAAAACATTAACTGCATAACAACTATATACAGCATTTTGTAAATAATCATCTAGGAAGCTTTCCTTACTTTATTTATTTAATTTTAATTTTATTATATTTCCTGTTTTGTTAGTAAGAGCTAGTATTAGATCACATCACCATTGTCTTTTGTTTTTTTAATGCCCCAGTTTGTCCTTTTGGACATTTCTGGTTTCCTCTCCTGGCAATGGCGTAATTGTAACCTACTTCTGAGGTTGGAGCACCTGGAAGGCGCCTCGATGATATGATGGGGTGATGATGATGATAATGGTGCGCCAGGAGAGTCCCTAATCCTAAGCGTAATCTAAGATGAATATGAATGATGATGATTGCTATGGCCATATGATGTTCGGGAACCGTTTGGACCTTAAAGTTTCCTGACATTTGTCTTACACGTGAGGAAAAACACCGATAAAAACCTCACCCAGGAAACTGTCCCGACCGGGGATCGAATCCGGGCCCGCTGCGTGACAAGGCAGCACGGTACCTCGAGACAACAGCGGTGGACCTATTGTCTTTTGTTTAAGTCTATATTTTAATACTATCTTAAAATTGTAATAAATATGTAATTTGTGTATAAAGTTACTATTCGCTGGTTGAGTGTAAGAGAAGGCCTTATGGTCTTAACTCTGCCAGCTAAAATAAAGGATTATACAGCACAATAAGGGAAACTATGCAATGTTGAAAAAAAACATATTAGGAAAATAGAAGAAAAACGTTTGAAATGGTATGGATACCTCATAAGAATGGAAGATGAGTGAATATCAAATAAGATCCTTAATTGGAAAGCTAATGCAAGAAGTGGAAGAGGCAGGCCATGAGAACGATGGATGGAGTGAAGAGAAGCATGGAAGCTAGAGTTTTGAGGGAAGAAGTTGCTTTAGACAGGAACCTCTGGCGACAAATGACTTTGGGTTGAAGGAGAAACACTGTATTGTGGAATATTCCTAATTTAAAAAATAATAATATTATTATTATTATTATTATTATTATTATTATTATTATTATTTTATTAATGGAGAGAACCAAAACTAGTACTGAATGCACTTATTTAGGAACAAAATTAGGTCATTCAGGCGATAACACAGTGGAAATTAAAAATAGAAAGCAATAACTGCTTTAATCTCTGTTTGGTGGAGCAAATACGTATATTTCAAAAAATAGTAAAATTACAAATATATCAAACCATAATTCAGAGCATTTCAACATATGGTGCTGAAGTCTGGCAAAATTCCTGCCAGGAAAACGAAAATAATTTTAAGTACAGAATGGATGTTTTAAGAAGATCAACTGGAAAATCTAGAATGCATAGAATACGAAATAAAGAAATAAGGGAAATTATGGATGTACAAGAGGAGCCGGACATCATAGACATTATAGAAAAGAAAAGATTACAGTTGTATGACCATGTGAAAAGAATGCTAGAGCAAAGATTGCCTGAAATTGTTATGGAATGGATCCCAATGGAAAGGAGGAAGAGAGGAAGACCGAAGAAAACTTGGATAGAAGGGGTACAAGCAGCTATGAATATCAGAGGAATGGAGGAAGATCAGTGGATGGACAGAGAGGAATGGCGTTTGGTTTCCGGAAGACGGCGGCAGCTGCCATGATACGGATGATGATGATTATTATTATTATTATTATTATTATTATTATTATTATTATTATTATTATTATTATCATTATTAAACTTAATGGTTTGAGAGCATAAGTGATAGCGGCTATAAACACTCGCCGTAACTGAAGACCTGTGTGTACAACTTTTCAAGTAAATCGGCCGACTATTTTTCGAGTTTTGCGGGCACAAACACTCGCTGAATTTTATATATAAATATGTAGTATATTTCCCTCAGGTACTCACTTACTGTCATAATAATGTATTTTACGGGTTTTTACTTTTTTTTATTCGAATTACTGAACTGTCATTTGCAGTAGAATCCCCGGATTTTTTTTTATTAGGAAAAAATTGCTATTAACTATATATCTGGAAACAGTGGGTGTATTTGCTAGTAGTGGATTAAACATCGCCAGCGTATTGTTTCACAGACATTAGCGTGGTAATTGTGTATTCGGACCAGCTATTCCACCCTCTTTCCTATGTTACCCACTTCTGTAAGATTCCAACATCAGTGTTACATTTTACATCGGTTACCACTGCAATTGGATTGTACTCATTGTTTTTTATTCTATTGAACTAAGTGCATTGGTTAATTAAAATCATATCACATTTTTTTTATTTGTTTAGCCTGGTAGAGTTAAGGCAATGTGGCCTTCTCTTCCATTCACCAGGAGAAACATAATATGTTACATCAGAATATAACAATCATAATGAACTCTAATATTAAATACTAAATGAAAATTTGACGAATAAGATCATATCTATAATATTATGATCTATAGTACAACCAGTTAATGATAGTTAAGATTAAGACTAAAAGTAATAATAAAATGTATTCTAGCAAAATAAATTAAATTGTTGGTAGACCGTTCCTGTTTAATGTAGGGGTCTGTATAAAAGCAAAAGAAAAATAATATGATATAGAAAACGAATTTAACGGTTATACAATATTTAAACAAATGAAAATATTTGTTAATTTTAATATTATTTTCATAAATAATTAAATTTAATTCTATCAGTTCTATCAGTGAGTGGTATAAGTTAGTTTGTTATTAAATAATTATTTAGTTTGTTTTTGAAGATGTTATAGTTTGACAGTATCTGACATAGGGCGGAAGGGAATTCCATGTTTTGGCAAGTGAGATTGTGAAAGATAATGAATAATACACAGTGTGATGAGGAGGATATAAAGGACAATGTGCTGATGGGATCGAGTGTCAAGGTTGTGTGTGTCGGATAGGCTGATGCATTCAAAGTACATACAGTTACTTAATTCATTGGGAATATCGGACCCGGATATCATGTCTGTATGTGCATAAGCTCTCCATACGTCTCTATCTTGAGCTAATGTTTTCCATAATGTTAATGACTTACCCCTCTCAAATCATGATTTATGTTATTCTTCCACCTCATTATTGGTCTAACTATTGGACATTTCCTTTTGATTTTCTACAAGGAGTTTCCATGCTCCTCTTTTATTTCCCATTCGTGCTACATGTCCTCCCCATCGCAGTCTATGAGACTTAAATTATCTATACTTCTGCTTTCCCATGAAGATCATGTAGGGGGTGAATCATAAATATGGCTGTACGTTTGATCGCGTTGTGTGATGAAAATATTACCATTACAGAAAATATGAAATTACCGTTGGAAAGGCAATTATTCAAATTACAGCAATGGAATAAAACAAAACAGTATAGAACTTACGTCATTAGTCACAATGGCGTTGAATATGCAACAGCAAATTACAATTACTGCATGGGCAACAACGTATGCTAATGATCGTGAGGCCACAAGACGGGCAAGACGTGAGTCTAACGTAGCATTGCAGCCATCGACTGTGGGGAAGTGGAGAAAACGACTGCTGGAAACGGGAAGGATGCAGAAAATCAAACATCCTGGAAGGCCTCGCATTAGCACGGATGCAGAAACAACGAAGAGAATTGTTGGGGCGTTCGACGCTAGCCCACAAAAATCAACCCGCCAACTGCACGTGAGCAGTGATTTGTTTCGTTCTATTGTTGTAATTTGAAGGATTCCCTTTCCAATGATAACATCATATTTCCTTTAATAATATTTTCGTCACAAAATGCGATCAAACATATAGTCATATTTCTGAATCACTCTGTAGCTAGTTGTTATGTAGTCTTCTTCATACACTTGTCTGCTTGTCTCTCTTTGCTCTAATTTTTTTCAAGAACTTTATTCTCAAAGTCGGTTACTGGTAATGTTCCTTGTCTCTGGTCCCGAGGATCGCGATTCAAATCCGGCCGATTTCGTTGGATTTTTTTAGGATGGAATAATCCAAGTTAAGAGTTGTAATAAGTCCACCGGCAGGGCTCGCGAGTCTGAAGATTTTCAGGCTCGTTGAGGAACCTCAAACCTGAAAAAAAGACCCTACTGTGCACAATTTTATCTACGTTATTCGAGTCAAGGTTATACCTTAGTTGCCTAGTACATGTCCCTTGAGGCGACACGATGATATGATGTCACTCACGACATCTGTAGGGAAGTAGAGTAACTAAATCAGATTGGTCAAGAAATCCGAAAAAGGGGAGGCTAATTCCTCTAGAATGGCTGAATGGATTGACTGATGGATTTGTTTTCAAATTCTCGTAATCTATGTATTCTCTAATTTTACTGAATATTCTACAGGCGCTTAATTATCATTCCGTTCCTAGTATCTATCTTCAAACCATAACTTAAACACAAGATCGCAATATAGCCTCTTGCTTAATATACCGCAACATAGGACATCACATCACTCCATGTCATATACCATCTTCACTTCTGCTAACTGGAATTCCCTACCACAAGAAATAAGGGGCTGCCAGACGTTGGCATCTTTTAAAAGAAATCTAAATTTATATTTGCTCTAACCTCGACTTCATTATTACCCAGTGTAAGGTACATATATTAATTGGTGTTTCTCGTATAATTTATCATATATAATATTATTATTATTATCGTAAGTATTATTATTGTTATTATCTTATAAAATGTTGTTTGTATATGAAATTTACATTGCTACATTTAATGTATCTTTAACTGTTTATAATTAGTATAGTGTATATCTATATTTGTCAAATATTTATTTGTATTTGTGCTGGTTGAGTGGAAGAGAAGGTCTTATGGCCTTAACTCTGCCAGAATAAATAAAGCAATATTATTATTATTATTTATTATTATTATTATTATTATTATTATTATTATATTACTATTATATTATTATTATTATTATTATTATTATTATTATTATTATTATTATTATAAGTCCGTCCAAGTTTAATAATAATAATAATAATAATAATAATAATAATAATAATAATAATACACCATGATGAAGATCTGTTACAATTGGCTGCTTACAAACTAAATGCAATATGTAGCGATTATAATTTTAAAATTACAATAAGTAAAACAAAAGTTATGGCATTTTGTGGAAGAAATACTCTGCGTGCAAAAATAGTAATTAGAGACGAAATTATTGAACAAGTGTCCCACTTTAAATATTTAGGATGTGACATCAGCTATGGGTATGATAAAGATATTGAACACAAAACACATAAGTTTCGAGCTATTTATGATACAATAAATAGAACATTAAATAATAAAGCCCATAAACAAACAAAATTAAAATTTTATAAAACAATGGCTGTCCCTGTCCTTTTGTATGGGAGTGAATCTTGGATTACCACTACGAAAGAAGAAAGTAAAATCCAAGCAGCCGAGAATGAAATTTTTAAGAAGAGTAAAAGGCTGCACTAGAATGGACCAGATAAGAAACGAGGATATCCGTGAAGAATTGCAGATCTACTCCATAAAAGAAAAGATATTTAACAACAAGATACAGTGGAAAGAACATGTAGAAAGAATGGAAGAAAGTAGATTACCAAATAAAATCTTCCATTATTTTCCAAGAGGAAGAAGAGATGTCGGACGTCCTCGGAAGAGATGGTCTTATATCTATTAGTGAAGACGGAACAGGCAACTCTTGCCTAAACCAGGAAGTGAAGAAGAAGAAGATTATTATTATTATTATTATTATTATTATTATTATTATTATTATTATTATTATTATTAATCATATAGCGAGTAGCGTCCTGAAAATTTCGTAGGTCAACGTAGGTTTTGAAATATATGTACTAATAACGCTAAATTTTTAATGAATCTGTACATATAAACATACACGTCTGTGACTCTATCTGTCCTTTATGGACTCAAAAACTACTCGACAGATTAGAATGGGGCTTTTACCATATTTAGAGCTTTTTTTGTGACAATTATATATATATATATATATATATATATACACTACAGTATGTAGTAGGATAGGACCGGAGCTAATATATATATATATATATATATATATATATATATATATGGTATGATAAGAAAAATAAATGCCTGGACGGGATTCGAACCCGGATCTCTGAGTCTGTACCTCAGCGTGATATCCATTACACTACCAGGCGAATCCAATTCAAACACTTATTTTTCTTATCCAATTCAAACACTTATTTTTCTTATAAGTGTTTGAATTGGATTCGCCTGGTAGTGTAATGGATATCACGCTGAGGTACAGACTCAGAGATCCGGGTTCGAATCCCGTCCAGGCATTTATTTTTCTTATCATACCATATTAAGCTTGCATTGCTCAATGTTAAAGATTAATTATAACATATATATATATATATATATATATATATATATATATATATATATATATATATATATATATAAAACAAGTGCATCAGTGCACTAAAAAGTCACTCTTTGGAAGCTTAAATGACTTACGCTGCCTAAACCAAAATTAATAACCTAATTAATGTACACAGAATTGATTATCTAAAAAATCTACAAAGAAAGTCCGCGAGAGCATATCTCCATCTTTTAAGGATAACTCACAATAACCATTTTTGTCTTTCAGCTCGTTGATGCCAAGAATATCATAAGTAGATTCCAGGGCAACAACGCCAGTTGAATAGCACGGGTTATCTAGAAATGATTCTTCTTCTTCTTCTTCCTTCCAAGTATTAGGCCAAGGCCTGTTACGATCCTATAGAAAATTTTCCCTCCAGCGTTTGAGGGAAATTCTCGTATAAGACTTGAAAGCATAATAATAGTCCCTTCGATTGGTTGCTGGCCAAAGGAAGGCAAGACCAGTGATGGGGCTGCCATCTTATAGCCTCTGGTCAGGCTTTTCTGGAGAAGAAAAGAAAATAAAGGAAAGAAGAAATGGAAGAAAGGAAAGACTCCCTAGCCCTCGGATGCCCTAATAGCGTCGGCGTCAAAAAAAACAAGAGTTAATCAAGAGAGGTTAGATAGTAAAGTTAAAAGAGTGCAAAACACAAGTAAGTGGAAGAAATGTTTTGCACAGCTTGGGCACCTTGTGGTCGCCATCCACATATCCCCTAGATGAGGAACCCTGAGGGGTCTAGAAATGATTACGATAGAAATGTATAATTATTTTTCTTTTTTCTTATTCAGCTAAACATAAAAGCAAATTTAATTTATTTAGACGTAGCAGCGCTTGTCGGGCAATAGTTAGATATTTAATAAATTAATTAGAACCGAATGGTATAACATAAATAAAAAAGTATGTATGTAATTATGGAGTTAATTTTATTCGTAATTAACATTATTAAAAATAAATTCAGAAAATAATAATCAGAGATATACATTTTTGAGTGCGAGTTATTTTTTTACTTTTTATTCCTGTTCACAACTGACTGCTGATGAGCGAAAAAGGAATCAGATATTTGAATGACGGAAGGTGGGTTCGATAGACTTTTGCAGCGGATTCAGATTTGATAGGAATTACAGAGCATGAAGAATGGGCAGGAATTTAAGCGAGTTCTGCCATATATCATGCTTTGTGTCACATTCAGATAATTTACATCCTGACGTGATTACGAATTTTACCTCAGCGTGATATGTAGCCCGGATTTCCAGTTCTTATCCTATCTGTTTATATTTTCAGTAGAGCACAATTTATGCATTTCCTCTAATACCACATGCTTCAACATCGCCCTTATCCACTTCTTTCTAGCGATTCCCAAAGGAGTATGTCTATTAGGATTCTTCTTCTTTATTAGAAATTTCTCTATAATACACTAGTTTTCCTACAATACATTGTAAATTATATGGTGTTTTGGACTAACCGGCTGAGTGCCATTAAAAAAAATGATGTCATCTGTTGCACTGGCTCATGAAGTAAGTATACGCACACTTTTAGCGCCAAATCTTTAAATATAGCCTTATTATTGAAGAAAATTATAAACTCCATAGATAGATAGATAGATAGATAGATAGATAGATAGATAGATAGATAGATAGATAGATAGATAGATAGATAGATAGATAGATAGATAGATAGATAGATGTGTGTGATGAATACATAGTCTTTATATATAGATTTTTTATTGTTTCATAGATTATTTTAATTATTTAAGCAAAGTCTGTTGAAATAGAGTTTAGACATTCAAAGTCTGTTGAGATAGAGTATAGACATGATATAGTTCAGAGCAAAGTCTTGTTTAAGCTAACTGTAAACATCCCTACATTTAGTTCTTTGGAATGTTAGTTAGTACAGTTAGGGTAATTCGAGGTCAAAATTGAATATATAACACTTGAGAAGTGAGGGTCTGCTGTCTGTCTGTGTGTGTAAACGGCTGAAGGGTAAGTCACCGACCATTTTTCTTAATATGTAGTCCATTTCTTTTATATTTTGAATCAAGTATCATTAACATTTTTGAAACTATATTTTAGAAAAGGGATATAACATTTTTAATCATATAGATTTGGTTAGATTTAAAAATTCCACAACTCCCTCTTCTCAACCCCCCAAGAAGGTACTGTAGTTTTTAATATAGGCTTAGATTAGATTTAGGGCTAGAATACTTAGGGTTTCTAATTATTTATACTTTAGTAATAAAATAGTTTAAAATAAGACTTCTTTTGTTTATTTCAAAACATGTATACTGTACATCCTCATACTAACGCTCGGCTAGATAAACGCTACCAGATTTTCCAAGTCCCGAAGGTCCTTTAAGCCTAAGAAATCCAGTTGGGTTTATAATAGATAGATATAGATAGATAGATAGATAGATAGATAGATAGATAGATAGATAGATAGATAGATATAGATATAGATAAATATAGATAGATAGATAGATAGATAGATAGATAGATAGATAGATAGATAGATAGATAGATAGATAGATAGATAGATAGATAGATAGATAGATAGATAGATAGATAGATAGATAGATAGATAGATAGATAGATAGATAGATAGATAGATAGATAGATAGATAGATAGATAGATAGATAGATAGATAGATAGATAGATAGATAGATAGATAGATAGATAGATAGATGATGGATGGATGGATGGATGGATGGATGGATGGATGGATGGATAGGTAGATAGATAGATGGAAAGCTCTGCGGCCATCACTTAAGTGTTGGCGGTGAGCGATCCATTTTGGTCCTCCTTAATAGGTAGAACCCCGGGTTCCTGTAAAATACATTAGCCCCGGTTTAAATTTTGAATTCAAATTTGAAGTTAATTTGAATTCAAAATTTAAACCGGGGCTAATGTATTTTACAGGAACCCGGGGTTCTACCTATTAAGGAGGACCAAAATGGATCGCTCACCGCCAACACTTAAGTGATGGCCGCAGAGCCTTCCAGCTATCTATCTATCTATGGCGTTTACAATTTTCTTCAATAATAATGCTATATTTAAAGATTTGGCGCTAAAAGAGTGCGTACATTTACTTCATGAGCCAGTGCAACAGCTGACATCAAAAAATATTTTTTTAATGGCACTTAGCAGGTTGGTGCATAACACCATCTAATTTATAATGTGTTGTAGGAAAATTAGTGTACTATAGAGAAATTTTCTAATAAAGAAGAAGCATCCTAATAGATATAGGCCTACTCCTTTGGGTTTCGCTAGAAATAAGTGGATAAGGGCGATGTTGAAGCATGTGGTATTTGAGGAAATGCCATCAATTCTATCAGAGATTCTATATTTTCACCAAACGGCTATGAAAAGAGATCTTCATAAATGGTAATCTATGTCTTGCACCATGCATCTAAGCGCCAAATGTTCCTGCTCTTAGATTGTTGATGCATAACTGTCAAACAAGGAAAATAACTTGCAATATCCAGTATTTTAGTTTGGCGCTACAATAAGTAGTCAAGGTTGACTTAACTTTAAACCTACTTTTCTCGAAACTTAGATAATGGCGCATAGCCGATTGATGCATAACGTCCAATTTACTCTTCCACAAATCCCTATTATCTACATTGCTCTTTGTTAATCCACTCCTAGACTCGAATTTGAGAACTAGGCTCTGTCTGTCACAAAACCAGGAGAAATGGAGAATGATGAAGGAGTACCACCTCCTTAAAAAATAAGGGGTTCATTCTGGCCCGGATCATAGTACCCTGTGAGGGCTCCTTTCCAGGATACGGCAACTGCTGCCTTGTAGGGAGATGTTGGTTCGTCAAAGGCTAAAAGAAGAAAACCTTGAACAAAAATCAGCTGGTCCTCCAGGTTGAGGTTATAACGATAGCTAACTCCCCGTCTTATGGGAAAATGAACTATGCTAATCTATTAGGATCATATTCATAAAAACACTATGACATTCGATATGTAATGGCAACACTGCTATAACTTCAATAAAATTATGTAGGTTATTTATGACATTACGAACTTCATTTATAGTATCTTGTCAAGTCAACTATACGTTACCAAATCCCTGGAAGATGGCACACTTAACCTACAGCACCATTAAAATTTTAAGAAATGTGAAACAGTACCTGAGATCTCAGTCGTCCTCAACAATCAGCAGTGTAGTTTTGTAGGAGGCCTTTCGATAACTTAAGTATCATCTTCTGCTTTCATATCTGGATATTTGTCTCATCTCATCAACCTAGAGCTTTCTGAGTGTCAACTCTTGATTGAAATCGAATGCGTCGTAGAAGTTATTTGATCTTTGTGAATGAGTGTTGATGCCCGGTGAATTTGGTGATTGTTCGAGTACTTCGCAATTCCACCTTCCAATCAAATTCTACTGAACATCTTTTTAGGGCGGTATTTCTTACAAAGTGTGAATGTATTCACAAAATATTGCTATTTCAAGATTTTTAATATTACAGATTTATACAACAAAGACTACTCAACAACATACTATAAGATTACAATAGTCAACACTAGAATCGCTGATCTACAAGAATGTTGCCATTACTTATCGAATGCCATAGCATTTCTAAAAAATGTTTTCAAAATTTATGGATCCTACGTACCGTGGCGCGCTTCAAGGGGGGGGGTCTATAATTCTCCTAAATAAACATTACAGAGATTCACGTAAATTTTCACAAAACATTTATTTGAGTTACATAAACTTTCGATCACACTTTTCATACAGTTTTCATACAACTTGCTGCAATAATAATTAGTCTTGCTTTACAGTTTATTTGTCGCACTATTATTTTCCCGTCTCTAATGATTTCATTTTCCACAGTTTCTTCTTATCATAGTTCACTGTATCGCTGTCACAACACAATTGACTCTGGCAACAATTTATAAGCCACTCGAGATTCTTCTAGTATAGAAGTTTCGGGAGTCGGAGTCTCTGGAAAGGAGAAGTAGATGCGTACATAACTTTCTGGAATAAAAGTCGCGAGTCTACTACTCACGAATATATTTCTACCAACGCGAGATCACTATCCGCGCCGCTACCCGCTAAAATCAAACGTTGCTATTATATTACTATATGTCTATATTTGTATTCCGTTGCGAGAATTGCTTAAGTAATGTTATTTATATCCTGTCCGCTCTTAAAGTGATCCTCGTCAAAACAAAACAATGTGACCTGCTCGCTTTTCATTGGTTATGGATACCGACCTACGCAATAAGTATGCGAAAAAAAGTAGTTCCCTTCATTAAATTAAAAATATGTCCTCTGAAAATGTAGTTGTTATTCTTCGTGAATGAAAATACTAATATTCAAAACATACAAAATATTCTAAAATATTAAAATAGTTTATTACATATGGATGATGCATTTGAGTCATGCTCACAGTCGATTCTCTTGAAACAAAATGGTTGAAAGTATCGAGTCTTCTGTTGCTGTGTCGTCATCTCCCTGTCAAAAGTGACAGTAATTGTGGTGCGAATGACGGAAGGATATCGCATCTACAATATACGTCGGTGTACATAACCAATGAAAAGCGAACAGGCCACTTGGTTTTGTTTTGACGAGGATCACTTTAAGAGCGGACAGGATATAGTTTTTTTTTTCACCTACAGATGGTGTAAGCGAGTAATAATTGTGTGTAAGCGAGTAGCAAATGGTTAGCTCATCGCCTCAAGTAGGCTCATGTTAGGCTGGTACGGTTTTACTTGGATCGTAAAGAACGATACAATTTTTCTCAGAGGCGATAATTTAGGCTTGAGCTTCTTATACGAGCGCGAAAACTCTTCAGATACTGAATCATACGGCTTAACGTCCCTTCCGGAGGTCTTCTCCCTTGGATTTATTCCATCAGAAAAATAACCAATTGATTCCGGTCGGCTTTGTACTCGGACTCTCGGTAAAAGAGGCAAGGAACTTGTTGCTTCCACAAGATCTTTCATTTTATTCTTGGATCTTTCCGTACGCTGCCATACTTGAAATATCGTACTGGTACATAATATGCTCCTAGGACGGACTGAAGTTGAACAACAGATTTAGTTTCCACATCTCTCAACACTCAGTGCAGAAGAATATTCACCACATTGTGATTCTTTTGTACCCATCAACTTTTATAATATTCATGATGTGTTCCGTTGAGGTATTATTCAAAATTAATATATAATTATGGAATATTCACCTGAAAGGTCCGTCTCCTCAACTTAATTAATCATTTAACTGTAGCGCTTTCGGGACTTGTCCCATCATCGGCAGGATTCAAAACTGGTGTTTCACTGAAGATCTGGTAGAGGGGGTTGCATGTATTGGGTTCGTTTTCGTTTATCAGGCTGTCGTTGTTGTGAGCTGCTTTCATGATTTCCATCTCTTCGAGTACGTTTATCTTCGCTGGATTATTTTCTCTGTGCATTACTGTTAGGGTATTTTCAATTATTACATTCATGCGATGTCCTTTATGGATAACGTGTTTTACATAACTTGATTTCCCTTCTGCGTGAATGAAGTCTCGAAAATGTTCTTTGAATCTGATGTTAAAACTCCTGTTTGTCCTTCCTATATAACATTTGTTGCAGTCCTTACATGTCAGTTTATAAACTCCTTTGCTGTTGAAAATGTTATTTTCTTCAATGTTATTGTTCATTATGTTGTTTAATTTGTTATTGGTTCTGTATGCTATTTTTACGTTTTTATCGGCTTTCTTTAGTGCATTGGCTAATTTTGTTGTTTCTTTTCCTGTGTATGTAAGTGTTATCCATGTTTTCTTCTAGAAAAAGAATCTGACAACAACAAGAAAACATGGATAACACTTACATACACAGGAAAAGAAACGACAAAATTAGCCAATGCACTAAAGAAAGCCGATAAAAACGTAAAAATAGCATACAGAACCAATAACAAATTAAACAACATAATAAACAATATCATTGAAGAAAATAACATTTTCAACAGCAAAGGAGTTTATAAACTGACATGTAAGGACTGCAACAAATTTTATATAGGAAGGACAAACAGGAGTTTTAACATCAGATTCAAAGAATATTTTCGAGACTTCATTCACGCAGAAGGGAAATCAAGTTATGCAAAACACGTTATCCATGAAGGACATCGCATGTTAAATATTGAAAACACCCTAACAGTAATGCACAGAGAAAATAATCCAGCGAAGATAAACGTACTCGAAGAGATGGAAATCATGAAAGCAGCTCACAACAACGACAGCCTGATAAACGAAAACGAACCCAATACATGCAACCCCCTCTACCAGATCTTCAGTGAAACACCAGTTTTGAATCCTGCCGATGATGGGACAAGTCCCGAAAGCGCTACAGTTAAATGATTAATTAAGTTGAGGAGACGGACCTTTCAGGTGAATATTCCATAATTATATATTAATTTTGTACCCACATATCACCTTCTGACATCTACACGGAAATAAGCGTAACGAAATTAGTTTGGTCAAAAAACTCCCGCTAGGAGAGAACCCATGTCTAAGTGAGGGACGTATGTAGTACATACATAAATACATACTTATATACTAGAGGAGATCGGTGAAGATTAAAAAAAGAAAAAAAAAACTTTAGAAAATATTTGTTTGCGCTATAGTGCGTTTTGTGGTACTTATAGCAATGGCGACCATGATTGAAAGTTCAACTTCCTACATTTCGAGGTTGCCAACCTAAGTAACTATACTGTAATAAATTAACTATACCGTAATATTACATATTATAAACCACGTCTGAGAAGTAAAACCACTGCCCTCTATGTATACTACGTACAATGTATATAGAAAATATCCAAAAGGTAGTGTAAATGTACATTATACGAAACAAATCACTACACTTTAAATGGACTGAACTTTATTTTAAACGATATAAAACAATAAATACGTGCTTGCCGCCATTTTATACTGATTGGTGTCACGGCCTCCTGTAGTTTCAACTAATAAACATTGCCCACACTGTTAACTTTAGTTAGTTGTTTATAATGAACGCAAATATTTCCAACAAAGATGTTATTATTTTACTATGATTTATTATTTTGAAAACACCATCGCGCGCAAAAAAATGTACAGCGCACGTTTGTGAAGTGTTTTAGAGAATCTCGGAAATTAAAAACCTAGCTATCGCTCGGTTTTTAAACATTTTCCTCGCTTCTGTATAAACCACTTCCCAACCTAGCTTCGTAATATACTATTTCATGACAACAATCTCAATAAATGCATTTTTTTTTTCAAAATTCGCTAATGAAGTTGCATAAAGGTAAAGTTATCCCACTTGATGCCACAGGAGATCCTAGGGATAGTAGGAGGTTAAGACGCACACTTTTCTAGAAAATCGCCACTTGATGTCAGCCCTGCGTGATAGCCGCCTTTACTCCCTGAAGAGCATCTGGTACTCATTTCAATTAGAGACTGAGTCGACCCCAGGTCCTTGGTGCCGCTAGAATGTTTGGATCAGTTTAAAACTCCTGACTCACTGGGACTCGAATCCTCAATCTTCCGGTATGTAGCGTATTTATTCGAAATCTTTTACAGTTTCTCTTGCTAGAACATGGAATTCACTTCAACCCTATGTCAGATACTGCCAAACGTTACCATCTTTCAGAAATAAATTGAAAATAAAATCACTAACAGAAACAACTCACTAATACTACTTTTTAAGAATTAATAATGCGTTTTTGCATTATTTAATAAAAATAGACTTAGGATATGTTAATATATTTACCTAATGCCTTGTATAAAAAGCGTAGATTAATTCATTGTAGTTTATTACTTTCTTTGTATTTTTTCTTTTCTTTTATGCATAGTAGATTCGAGCTGTTATTGCTTTTTTTATTCATTGTATCATTAATTTAATTTTAATTGCATTTAGTTTCATTCTATTATTAGACATTAATTTCATTATTATTCAATATGACAGATAATTAATTGTTCAATGACTATTATTGTAACTTTTTTTGTATTCATATGTAACATGTTTGTCCTGTTTAATATGACTATTATTGTAATTTTTTTTGTATTCATGTGTAACATATGTTTGTCCTGTTTAATATGACTATTATTGTATTTTTTTTTGTATTCATGTGTAACATATGTTTGTCCTGTTTTATATGAATATTATTGTATTTTTTTTTGTATTCATATGTAACATATGCTTGTTCTGGTGAGTGGAAGAGAAGGCCACATGGCCTTAACTCCACCAGGCTAATAAATCTATTCTATTCTATTCTATTCTACATATTGCCTTAACCTACGGTGTGTCCCAATAAAATTACATTTGGAACGTTATAAAGTTGACTATAAGCCCCAAATGGTATGCATTGACCAATCACGTTTCAATGAACTTTGTTTTACCACCAGTGATAGTCTTGTTTCAACTTGCTTTTATCGATTTCTCTTTATCATCTCCTGCTTTTGTGATAAGGAATGATCCTCCTTTTTACACGCTTTATATTAGTTAGACCTGTATCTATCTATGTAACGGAATCTTTCAACAGGATTTTCACGCACTTAAAACATTGGATTGACTTGAAACTTTGTATACTTGTAAAGGACTAATGACAATACAATAATTTCATAAATAATATATAATATATAATAGGTTTCGGACTTACCGACTTTTTTACTCCATCGTTGTAAGAAATTAATATTATATCCTCTGGGAGCTCAGTTCGTAGAGTGGTGGAGTGGTGGTATATAATTTCAGTAATCCATAGGTCGCTGGTTCAAATCCGGCCCAGAGGATTTTTTAGAAGATATTGTAATAATGTTAGATAATAATTTTAAAATATATCTTTATATTCGTGCCTAGGCACTAAAAATATCGTAAGCAATTAAATTTTTATGGGATTCTGGTTTATGACAATCAATTAAACTAAAAATTAAAATAATAAATAATAGTTTAAAAAACTAAAACAACAGGCTTTATTAGAAAACCGAACTAAAAAATGAAAAATAATTTTAATTTCCAACACGCTTGGGATAAAATTAAAATGGTCAACAAAAAAATCATCTCCAACACATCTAGAATAAAACTAGATTTATGTACAAAAAAAATAATTTTACCATCAAAAGCGTGGGGTGCTTTTTATGGTTTTTACGTTTTCTTCTTAGAGACTTTCCTTTTACCAATATCTGTTTATTATCAAATATATTAATTGATAAAGAGCACCCCACGCTTTTGATGGTAATTTTTTTTGTAGACAACTCTAGTATTATTCTAGATGTGTTGGAGATGATTTTTTTGTTGACCACTTTAATTGTATCCCAAGCGTGTTGGAAATTAAAATTGTTTTTCATTTTTTAGTTCGGTTTCCTAATAAAGCGTGTTGTTTTAGTTTTTTTAAAACTATTATTTATTAATATTCTGAACAGCTCAGAGCATTATTTTCTTCCAATAAATACATCGAATAAAGCAAATAATGAATATATTCCTTGATTATACTGAGTTGTTTACTAAAAAATAAATTAATAGGCCTGATGTATAATGTTGGTTATTATAATACAGTTTTATGAGTTTCATTATTTATCCACTAGGGTACATTCTTACAATATTGCGATCCCATTTGGCAATAAATAATATGATCAAGTTGCAGTGAATATAATGACCTCACATATCTGATTTGTTTTCAGGCATCGCCGTTTGCATTAAATATATAAATATTTTAAAATACGTGTAGCTATAATTAAATAATGAGTTTTGAATAAACAACTTAATTTTATTCGTTAAATAAGTCCTAACAGATGCCACTCGTGACATTACTTATAAAAATGTTTTATGAATTCGTTTTGAAAAATAATTTAGTCCCATCTGTAAAACTTAATTTTAAACGCTTTTAAGAGGTAAATGAGTAAAAGTCAGAGATTTAATTCTTGGGATGTTGAATTTAAAATAAAACAGCCTCTTGTCGGCTATGAATTTAATTAAAGGAGGAAGCACGTATTGGGGTGTGTGGTAGACAGGTACAGGATAAAGCGTGATCAATGATCAGGACGTGACTGGAGTCGGAGCTCTCAACATGCTTTAAGAATATGTATAAAACACATTCATAAGCAGATGAAGAGAGTACGTGAACAAGATCATTCAACACAGGGTGTCATAGATAATACAGTGAAACCTGTCTTAGTCGGAACCTTTATAAGAAGAAAACCTGTAGAGACGGAAAACAAATCTCGAGAACGGTATGGTTTTATATGTAAAATCGTCTTGTATAAGCCGTTAATGACGATGTAGACAGCAACTACAGTTGCTGCTACAGACACTTGAAGTCTACATCGTCATAAACAACAACTAGTAGTAGAAGCTTACCCTGCTGATGATGGAAGTTAACTTCCGAAAGGCCTCCAGTTAATACGTACATCATTTTAACGAAGTTTAGGACGACGGCACCTGCCAAATAGGTACATACTTTAAAGTTTTTATCTTATTGGAATCATGTAGAGCAAATTTGAATGCAAAGTAACATACTAATAACTCAATATCAAGAATTTAATACAGAATTGAGTGCAAAAGTGATCTGTCTCTACACAGTGGAAAAATAATCTAACACATGTATTCACGTAGACTTTCACGGCCGGAGTTGCTTTGATGATCTTGAAGAGGATTTTCGGGCTGTAGGCCGTGGTCGTGAGGCTTGTAGCTTCCCGACGTTTCGCCAGAGACTGCGTCTGGCATCCTCAAGGGTTGTCTTGAGACTGGCAATTCTGTCCGCTGTCTGTCCTATTTATACGTTCACCGCGATGTGTTCGTAAGTTGTATCTGCCTTCTGATTGGTCAGCGTTAGGGACTTCCATTGCTCCAATGAGATTGCTGTTTGATGGTCTAGTCGACTGTACGTTATATCTGCCTTCTGATTGGTCAGCGGTAGGGACTTCCATTGTTCCACTGAGATTCCTGTTTGATTGTGTAGTCGACTGTGCATGTAGAAGTTTACATTTTGCGTTTTTTAGAACCGGTATCCATACTTTGTTGACTTTTAATGATTCTTCTTTTCTGTTGAAACTGTTTTTATGTTTGAATATTTCGATGGCTTCTTGTTGTAGACGGGTAAAATAGTGTGTGCAGTTAGATAATATGTCTGTATTCTGGTACTGTACTCTGTGGCCATCAAGTAAAGAGTGTTCTGCTACTGCCGACTTATCCATTTGTTTAAGACGACTGTATCTTTCATGCTCCTTAAGTCTGGTTGCGATGGTGCGTTTAGTGGTGCCTATATACACTTTTCCACAACTGCATGGAATCCTGTATATGCCTGCTGTCTGATGAGGATGGAGTTGATCCTTTATAGGTCTGAGAAGGTTCTTGATTTTCTTGGTAGGCCTGTATACTGTCTTTATGTCTTCTTTCTTTAGTAGTTTTCCATTGCGATCCGTTACGTCTTGTCTCTTTCTCATTTTCACTCAATTTCTCTAAGATTCTGATTAGAATTCACGGAACTGTGATGAAATAAATTTGCACATGTGCAATAATATTGTTCTTCTGTACTGCTATTAATGACTTCACTAACTGCTTCCGTCATTTTGTTACAGATAGATCACTATTCGCTTAAAGGCCAACTTTTAAAAATAAATAAAACAGATCTGGAAGAGAGTATGCGTAAATTTACATGCACCATGCCATGATACTCTGCGGAGAGATCACTGATCCACTGAAAACTCAACATTCAAATTGTTGTGGGTTAGATCTCTTTTCGGGGCAACTATTCAATTATTCAAACAATTCTCATGACATCAAGATATAAACAGACAGGTGATTGGAGAAGACTTACTTAACAATGAGCTTTGTTGGTTTTGGTAAAGCAGATGGAATAAGAATAGTTAATTATAATTCGCTGTCATGGGAGAACATGTGACAGGA
This sequence comes from Diploptera punctata, assembly GCA_030220185.1. Lineage (NCBI taxonomy): Eukaryota > Metazoa > Arthropoda > Insecta > Blattodea > Blaberidae > Diploptera > Diploptera punctata. The sequence continues at coordinate 6,620,893 of JASPKZ010007251.1, read as the reverse complement.
ATGGGGAATCAAAGTGAGGCATGGAGACTTATTGTAGAAAAACCAGGAGGAAAACTCCAAGTAGGTAGGCAAAAAAAGAGGTGGGAGAATAACATTAACAATGATTCAAGGTAAGTGTTATACTCAGGGAATGATCAAATAGATTTATCTCAGGATATGTATGTTCGGAGAACCGCGGCCATGAACCTCGTGTTCGACAATATTAGTGAGTAAGTTAGATCAGTTTTTCGAATTTTCAGGTTTCAGGCAAATCTCTATTCTTAATGGTTTACGGAATGCCTTTCTTTTAAGAATTAAATCTTCCGGTTTTGTACATCCTCTCTTGAAGACAGTATTGATGCAGTGAAACTTCCATCGTATGCGTCCGTCGTGCTGGCCCAGGTGGTAGCTTGCCTTCTTCCTGATTGGCGGACTCCGGTTCTATACCCGGTGGGATTGAAAATTTTAATTGTTAAATTAATTAATTTAATTTATCACACTAGTAGCAGGATATCAAAGAACAGACAAAAAACATAACGCAGAAATAAGGCAACAACTAAAAGTAGAGGAATTAAACACAACAATAGATATATACAGAACAAACTAGAAAGAACACTTAGCAAGGATGACTGAGAATAGAATACCAAAAGCAGCATACAACTATTCGCCACGAGAAAGAAGTTTGGGAAGACCAAAGAAAAGATGGAAAGAGCAGCAATTTGGAGCCGGAACAGGCTAGTAAATAAGCCTAAACCGTGAAGAAGAAGAAGAAGAAGAATTTAATTTAATTGCAATTTTTTCAATCTCGGAGCCAATAGAGGAGATGGTGTATTATTTTTAATCCCTAGATTGTACACAAAATTCCTGCATTAAATTGCAACATCTGCGCAGTACATATATGTTGAGAAGGCATGCGGTACCATTGATAGCAATTCGTCCTCCGGATGGGACGTTAAACCTGACGTCTCCCTTTATGGTTTTCTACAGGAGTAGGCTATATGCCGGCATCGAGTATCACCTGCTCCATTCTATTCGTCAACATACGTCATACAACACTTTTATTTATTTATTTAGCCTGGTGAGGTTAAGGCAATGTGACCTTCTCTTCCATTCACCATGACAAACATATATTACATCAGAATATAACAATCACAATTAACTCTAATATTAAATACTCAATGAAGATTTAATCAATAAGATAATATATTATGTTACGATCTATAATACAACCAGTTAATTATAGTTTAGATTAAGACTAAAACTAATAATAAAATGTGTTCAAGATAGATAAATTAAACTTATTGACTTAGGCTTTCACGGCCAGAGTTAGTATTATCATCTTCAAGATTTCCGGACTTAGAGGTGGGGTATGATTTTTGCGTTCGGCCGTTTTTTGCTGTATGTTTATTGGATTCCTGGGAGTTAGTATCGTAGTGCTCCCTCTCTCTTTCTCTCGTGTAGAATTTTCTCCCTCCTCTGCTGTAAGGAGACCACCTGCTGTTGAAGCGTCCCCTGTAGGTTTTGGGGACTCGCTGTCAATGACCTCTTCAAATTCATTTTCAGAGTTGTCCATATTTTGTAGTTGTTCCCTGCTCCAGATTCGTCCATTTATAATAAATTTATTAAATTGCATGATTGCATGGCAGCCCTGCCTCCTCGCCTCGAGCATGTGTCGCTTAAGAAAGTCCCTTTCGCGGCGCACCTTCTCACTAAAGTCTTCGGCAATATTGATACCGGTCCCTTTAAGATATTTACTGTCTCTAAGGATCCAACATTTTATTTTGTAGTGTGATAATTTGCATACAATCGGTCTCTTCCCACTATTCCAACGACCTACTCTGTGCGCTCTTTCAATATCACTGTCCACCAAATCAATCCCGATTTGCGCCAGTACTCTTTTAACTATATGTTCAGTTTCCTCCCAGCTCTCTCTCTGTCTTCTTCATGCACACCATATATCACAATATTATTACGGCGACTCTGGTTTTCGAGATAGTCTAATTTAGATTCTAGCCATTTCAATCTGTCCTCCATCCGATGCATGTTCGTCTCAATATCACGAATTTTTTCACCCACGTTGCACTTTTCAAACCCCTCTTTCACTTCAGTTGACAATGTTTCAATCAGCTTTCTAACTTCTTCCATAATGATTTGTCCCCTGCACACTTCAACCACTCTAACAAAAACACGTCCGCTCTTCTCGACGGCTACACACACCTAAACTTATCCTAAATTCCAGGCCATGAGCAACCACAGGAATAATTCCCTTTAAGGAAAAATTCCTATGGTTTGACCGGGAATCGAACCCAGGACTTCATGAACAGTAGTCAGAAACGCTGACCACTAGCCCATGAGGCTGGTTCTCTCAGAAATATTTCAAGGTAGGTTTTGACATGCAATGGTTGACTGTTCCCTAGTTAATAGAAGTGATGTGCTCCAGTATTTCCGGACTGTTGGCCGTGGTCTCGAGGCTTCAAGATCACCGACGTTTCGCCAGAGACTGCGTCCGGCATCCTCAAGGCTTGACAACGTTGGGGATCTTCAAGCCTCAGGCCCACGTCCAACAGCCCGGAAATCTTATTCAAGATCATAATAAATTTAATTGTTGGCAGACTGTCCTGTCTAATGTATATAAAAAACAAAGAAAAATAATGAAATATAGAAAACTACCTTTCACGGTTATACAATATTTAAACAAATGAAAATACTTGTTAAACTTAATATTATTTTTATAAATAATTTAATTTATTAATTGTTAAAAGAATACTATCAGTGGGTTGTATAAGTTAGTTTGTTATTAAATAATTCTTTAGTTTATTTTTGAATGATGTTATAGTTTGATATCTCTGACATAGGGCGGAAGATAATTCCATGTTTTGGCAAAACACTGCAAAAACATGAACACACTCATTCTACGCTCCTCTCTGTAACAATACAAGAGTACGTCATATACGTGAAGTAGTCTGCCGAAGTAGTGCATAAATTGAAAATAGCCTCATTAGCGCCATATATCTGCCCAGTGCAGAACCCGAAGCACGTAAAGTGCAGTGGGTGGCATTAGAACACACACACTTTTATCGTATGTTTAGCTTTATACTGGAGTGAATGAGTTGAGTGCTGTGTGGTTGGTGATTATGAGATTAGGTGTTGTCAGTTATTATAGTCCAGGGATGCCAACGTACAAAGATAAATGACAGCGTCAAATTTACCAACTCATTGATTTTCATTGCAGTATAACGTCCTACCGTAATTCTGTGAAAAATGGCTACTCATCCGTGGAAATGTGATCAACATTAGTTTGTTTTCATGCTGCAGTGTATCTCAATTTGTTGCGTCATCACAGGGATACAGGGTGTAAAAAAATAGAATTTCAAAAGTATGTGAGTTAATTTATTTATCCATTCGCGTTTGTACGACATTTGTCTGAACTTGTTTCCAAGAGCTGAATGTAAATACAATTCATCAGTGGAAGAACATTAGAATCACTAAAATCAAACCATTTACATAAATAGTTAACAAATACTTCACACACGTGTTGAAATTCGCCATCATAACCATAACTTCTCCAGGAAATACCTTTCAACTTATTCAATATTTTAATGTTAAAATATTCCGGGCTATACGGCCGTGGTCTATAACTGGTGTTTCTTCCAGACGTTTCTCCTTCAACAGTGGAGAGCATCTACAGTGACGAGTTTAGCGCTGGGAGGTAGGGTATTCTTGCCATTCCATTTACTACTCTTGCAGGTAGTTTCTTTTGTTCCTACAGCCGAGTCGAAGGGAAGTATTATTCATTCACAAATATACAATTTTCAGTTTGCGGTTTTGAATAGGTCTAAAGCATACTGGTTTCGTAAATAGGGCAAATGTTTTCAATATGATTCTACTGATCCGCTTCAGAGTGAGAGAAGTCTTCAGAACCTCCCTAGAGCTCCAAATGACTGACAAACCTTGGAAAGCATCCATCCAAACTACATTACCAGATTGGCCCAGAAGAGTAGCCGTTGCATTATTCCGTACTGCAACAGGACACGACTGCCTAGGTAAACACCTTCATCGCCTCGATCTTCTACCAACTCAACAATGTATCCTCTGCAACACTATGGAAAATATGGATGCTGATCACATCCGAACTTGCCCAACCCTTACAACCAACAATTTCGTGGACAGATACTGGGAAACCAGGGAAAAGATGATGCACATTTTATAATCTTTCTTGTTATTGTTCTTCTTCCTTCCAAGTATTACGCCAAGGTCTGTTAAGATCCTATAGAAAATTTTCCCTCCAGCGTTTCATAGGACGGCCCAGTGATCTTCGTCCTCTTGGTATATAATTATAAACAGCTTTGGGGATCCGATTTGAACTCATTCTTTCAAGATGGTGTTTCCAATTTAGTTGGTACTGTTTAATATATTCCAAAATTGGCGTAGTCTTCAATTCTTTTAAGATATCGGTGTTCCTTTTCCGGTCCCATCTGATGTAAACCGCTGTTCTGCGCATGAATCTCATTTCACAAGCCGTTATTCTGCTTTCATGTTATCTTTTTAGTGTCCATGCTTCACTACCATAGGTCAACACTGGTCTAGCCAAAGTGTTATATAAACGTAATCTGGTGTTTTTTTGTACAAGGGATGGTTTCATAACTTCATTAATAATTCCTAAACTTTTATTATAAGTAGTAATTTTTTCAGGGATATATTTTCATCCCAGAGAGATAATATCCAAGATATTTAAATTGATTAGATCTCTCTGAAATTTTATTCTGGAGACAGATTTTACTTTGTATGGGGTCCTTCCCATGAAAGGCCATAATTTTAGTTTTGTTATTGTTTGTTATTGTTATTGTTTGTTTTCCTCAGTCATTATTGGGTAATGAAAAATTTCGAAACCCACTGCATTTAAATAAATAAATAAATGATTGTACTTCCTTCCTGACTGGTGTTGTCATCCAGCATCCATCCCCACACCACATTCCTTTGAGCGCTAAACTCGTCGGAGAAGCACAGTGATGCCCTCCGCAGTTGAGGGAGGAACGTGTGTCGAGTCTACGACAAGGGAATACCACCTAAAAGCACTCGCCACTGTAGATGTCCTCCGCAGTTGAGGGAGAAAGTCTGGAAGAAACACCAGTTATAGACCATGGCCACATGACCCGGAATCTTTTTAACATTATGATTACCGGCCGTGATAGCCTGCATTCCATAATTCAATATTTGGAATGTTTTGTAAAGAAAAAACTAATTCTTTGTTTCATAATAATTTTGAGATTGTTCAATGTAGGGTATAGCTCACAGATTGTTAGATCAGTTTTTTTTTTTTCTGGACTGAGATTGTCTTATGGAAAATATATGTTTTTTTATTCAACAGGTTTTAAATGTAGGCCTATATTAAACATCTTCCTATGCCCAATATATAGTTTTCATTATCTTCCTCCATTCATCCCTATCCTTCTAGTCACCATCCTGCAGTCCCCTGTCCTTCATTAAATACGTAATTCCCTCTATACATATCTTCTTAGGTCTCCCACTTATTTTCCTCAGATTTGGAACCCACTCCAAACTCCTAACAGGCAATCTGTCTTCATTCTTCCTCTTCACGTGTCCAAACCATTGTAGTTGTTTGTTTTTCACTAATTGTATAATTGTTTCGTTAGAGTTAATTCTTTCTCGGAAAATACTGTTTCTGATCCTGTCTGATTTAGAGCATTGTGCAGATCATAAAAATATTTCGATTTTTGACTTTAATTTAGCATTTATAACCCACGTTTCTGCTACATAGGTCATTACACTTCTTACTATTGATTTATATCTACAAAATGTAACGAAAAATGTAGATACATTTGCACCAGAAGTGTTTGTTTGTCTGATTTTGAGAACCGTAACAAATACTTCTGAACAAATGCAGGATAATCATCTACACATGCAGAATAAGACATAACTGGAAAATTTCTTAATAATCTTTCAATAGCAGACTTTACGGGAAGCTATCTTATTGGCACACGTCTTAACAAGGTATTATATCTAATATTATTACATTGTCCACCGCTGTGATCTCGAGGTAGCGTGCTGCCTTGTCACGAAGCGGGCCCGGGTTTGATCCCCGGTCGAGGCAGTTTTTCTGGGTGAGGTTTTTGTCAGGGTTTTTCCCTCACCTGTAAGACAATGTCAGGAAAACTTTAAGGCCCAAACGGTCCCCGAAATCATATGGCCATCATCATCATCCTTCACCGGTGTGGAAAGCAACGGGAAACTACCACACCTACAATTCCCTAGTAAAGTTGCAAGCAGAGCATGAAAATGCTATGATTGCAGTGAAGGACCTGCCTTCGGGCAGAATTACTATGGATGGATGGATCAATAAATTAAAGCAATTCTTTTAAATATGAAACCCCTCTTCGCTGAATCTGAGAAGTAATTGAATATTTTAATTACTAGGATCTCAACATCAATTGACTTGGCATTCATGCCAGATTTACATTAATTATGAACAACACGTGCACAACAATTCGCTTTAAGGTAGATTTTTCTTGTTTTTTAAGTGTGCATATGCAGAGTTTTTCTTTCCATAATTGGAATTCGTGTTATTGCCAATGTAACTTGAAATCTGGGATAACATTAAGCCACGTTCCAAAACTGTGTTAGAAATCTGTTCAGACATGTTTAAAACACTTTCTTGGAATACTTCATAGAAATCTACAATTCTTTCACAAACACCTTGTTTTTCATCAAAGTACCTTACAGTTATTGGGAAACTTTTTGTCTTTTATTAGAAGAATCAAAGCCCTTATCAAAGAAAGCGTTTACTTTTAGCTGCTCCGTAACATATTTCACGGTATGTGAACCTGATACGCATTTCACAAGAGCCTCATATTTTGTCTTTCCACAAGAGATTTTACTTGCTAAAGCAGAATCCAGAAAACTTGAGATAAGTTTGACGCAGCATTCTGTGCTGGCTTAACTATAGTGGTGGTGTACAACATGACACGAAAGGGTATATAACATAGTGGTGTAAGTCAGCTTCTTTTAAAAAAAATTAGTAAAATGCACGGTTGTGTAGAATAAATCCCATACTGCGTTTCAGATATATCAACAATTAATATGATCGCTTAGGACAGTGGTTCCCAACCTTTCTTCGACTCGCGAACCCCTTCCACAACGTTATGAGTTGGGTGAACCACTGACGTTTAAATACAGTAGACATACATAACATTTAATTCGATGTATAAGGTTCAATAACCTTAAACTAACTTAACCCTTAACGGTTAAAACCTGAAGTTACTCTAGTTACGCCTTAAAAGTTACACAACGTTTAGGTCTAGTTGCAATAATAAATACAAGTTACCAAAAGTAATGCCATGAGTGAATTAATCGAGAGAATCTGGAAATCAAGGGTGGCATTTGTTAGGAATATTTAACGAATAAAATTAAGCTGTATACTCACAAATAATTATTTAACTATAGTTATTTTAAAGTATTTATATATTTAATGTAAACGGCGATGTTTGAAAACAAATGAGAAACGATTGGTACGCTTGATTTGCTTCTTTTATTCATCACTGCAACCAGATCATATTATTTATTGCCAAAGGATCGCAATATTGTAATAATGCACCCTAGTGGAGAAATTTATAACCAATGTTATAGGTATTAATTAATTTCTGATGTGCTATGATGTAAATATGTCAATTATATTTTTCTGCGTCATTTCCTGGAAAATAATTCGTTTAAGAAAGTGCAAACAGTGTTTTTTTGTGGTATAATCAATTGTTACAAATGTTTTTATATTATCTCCCATATGCGTTATCTGCTGACATTCATGCACTATATATACTATCTGACATGGCGTGTAAACATTAACACAGAGAAAACGCAAGCCCGTATCTTCAAAAACGAGGACTCAGGAGGGCGCAACTCGCAAACAGACACATAACCCTAAATAACGTCCATATACCATACAGACCTACAATCACTTACCTAGGATACACACTAGACATTTCTTAGAGAGTCATCACTGCAAAATAATGCTATGACCTATTCAAGAATGTTAAAAAGGAAGTGCTTTCTCTATTATGATAAAGTTTAGTTGGTAAATTTTAGGCGAAACACGACTGTGATTGGTTGTAAATAAAAAATCATTGAAATGTGATTGGTCATTGACTCCCATTTGGGGCATGAGTTAAATAGTCATTGTAATTACTCACCTCTTCCTTGGAATTCAGTGAGAAGGTTGCGCGTGCTTTCCATGGCACAGAGCTTTGAAGTCAGGAACCACAGAAGTTAAATAAAGTCTCAAATCACTTTCATCACAGAGTCTGTTCCTGTATATATTTTTTAAATAGATACATGAAGAAAACGACTTTTGGTCACTAATATGTGGATGACAAGGATAATAAAGCCGTTATAGCTTCATTCGCTAATATTGGGAACTCCTTTAAGTTTAACCAAAAACCAATTAATGGCAAAGGTTTATAACACTGAATATCAGTGGAAATTTCAATAAGCTGCACTTTTCCATTTGCGTTTAATGTGGATTCTAAAATTGTTGACCCCGCCATTACGGAAAAGTTTTGGCGAATGGCTTGAAATATTTCATAGATTGGGAAACGATCGCTTAGGACAGGAGTCACCATTTAGATTTCATGGAGGTCAATTTTCAAAGTATTAAATTAAGTGGAGATCCGGAACCACTATTAATTTTTTTTATTTATTTCATGAGTGTTTCTGTTATATATAATGTTTTTCTTCCACACTCTCCGGTCTTTCGTGCCTGCTTCTGTCATATTTCTCTTCTTCATTTGTCTTGAATTCCCTTTATCCATGTTGGCTTTGGCCTAATGTTTCCCTTTTACAGGAGGTATCAATTTCAATATTTTGTTTGTTTCTGTGTCCCTTCTTCTCAATATATGTCCTTACCATCTTAGTTGAATTTCTTCAATCTCTTGTACAATATCCTTTTTTGCGCGATAGTGCGTTTTGTTGTACTTACCAGCAATGGCGATCATTACTGAAAGTTCAACTTCCTACATTTCGGGGTTGCCAACCTAAATAACTATACTGTAATATTACATTTACACCCACGTGCGGAAAGTAAAACCACTGCCCTCTATGTATACTATGTACAATGTATATACAGAAAATATCCAAAAGGTAGTGCTAATATACCTTATACGAAACAAATCACTGCATTTTAAATGAACTGAACTTTATTTGAAACAATATAAAACAATAAATACGTACTTGCGGCCATGTTATCAATAATTTTCTCAAGGCCTCCTGTTGTTTCAACTAATAAACATAGCGCACACTGTTAACGTTAGTCAATTGTTTATAATGAATGCAAATATTTCCAACAAAGATGTTATTATTTTACTATTATTTATTATTTTGAAAACACCATCGCGCAATAAATAATGTACAACGCACGTGTATCGCTACCAATGGACGGGAGAAGAACAAGAGGAAGACCAGCCAAGAGATGGATAGACAGTGAATGCACATCCAATACGTCTTCCTCCGAGGAGTGATTTTGGAAATAAACAGGATGAAAATCCTACAAATTAAGTTTAAGAAGAAGAAGAAGAGAAGAGATGCTATCGCTCAGTTTTTAAACATATTTCCTGGGTTCTGTAAAAACTACTTCCCAACATCGCATCGTAATATACTATTCTACATTCACAATTTCTCTTATTGTATTATTTTTTTATTTTGTCTAATTTTTATGAAGTAATTAATATTATGAAAAATTATTTAAATTATGTTATGGGTATGAATTGCACAAATTAAACAAAAAAGAATGTCATGTAATAATAAAAGGATACGGTACAGTAGTACAAAATTATTAATTCTAATAACTATTAATAAGTTTATGATAAACTATTTAATTTTAGGAAGTGATATTTTGAGGTTATTTTAATTATACTATTTTTAGTCTGATCATCTTACCTCAATATTAATGTTGATTTGTTCTTGAACATGTTTCAAAACAATTCTGACAAGCTGACGATAAAACAGAATTGTTTTGAAACATGTTCAAGAACAAATCAACATTAATATTGAGGTAAGATGATCAGACTAAAAATAATATAATTATGATAAACTGTTTAACTACAGACCTACATCATTCAGTGTGAATAGTGACTTTTTTTTTAGAAGTAACAATCTGTCCGAAGTCTGGATTTAAATTTGTACAAGCTGTTTTCAGCAAATCACTTATATGTTACTTACTTACTCACTGGCACTATCGAACCCGTAGGTTCATGGCCGCTAGGACATAAGCTCTTCATACATCCCTATCCTGAGCTAATGCTTTCCAATCATTCCCTGTATAATCTACTTCCCTCAAATCATAGTTAATGTTATTCTCCCACCTCATTCTTGGTCTACCAACTGGGCGTTTTCCCTCTGGCTTTCCTACAAGAAGCTTCCATGCACGTCTTTCATTCCCCATACGTGCAACATGTCCTGCCCATCGCAGTCTACGGGACTTAACTGTTCTTATTATATCTGGCTTCCTGTAAAGACCATGTAGTTCATTGTTATGTAGTCTTCTCCATTCACTTGTCTGTTCATCTCTCTTTGGTCCAAAAATTTTCCTAAGTACTTTATTCTCAAATACTTGTAATCTCCTTTCCTCTCTTAAAGTATGAGTCCATGTTTCGCACCCATATAATATAACTGGTAGAATAATAGTTTTATATATTTTCAGTTTTAACGTTTTTTGAAAGGAGTTGGGACATCAAGAGTCTCTGCAATGCATAATAGCACACATTTCCAGAATTGAGCCTATGTTTAATTTCTTTGTGCATCTCATTCCTATTTGTGATTATTGTTCCTAGGTATTTGAATTCAGCCACTTCCTCAAAATGTCCCTCATTTGTCATTAGCTGTCCATTTCCATTATTTAATGAATTTCTACGTGTGACCATATATTTAGTTTTACTGATATTTACTTCCAGTCCTAATTTCTTAGTGTTACTCAATAGTGTGTGCGTGTTGTCCTTTAGTATCTCCTCGCTATCGGCCAATAGTACTACATCATCAGCATAGACTAACAGCTTATTGATACCATTCAGCTGTAAGCCTTCCTCATTCTCTAAAGATTTAATGGCATGCTGTAGTACAAAATTAAATAGTAGAGGAGATAGTGCATCTCCTTGCTTCAATCACTTATATGTTCGTTAGTTAATCTTGACCTAAATTTTTCTTGATAAAGTTCATTTTCGAAAATGCTGATTCACAAGTATATGTTCCATTTGACGTTTAACCGGGTTTAAAAATTTGTATCAATTCGATATTTAATCGGTCCGGAAACCAAAGCCCCAGCGTTCGGATCCAATTGGTGAACCCTGGCTTAGGATAATAAATATTTCCATGATTAAAAACATTAAGCTAACATGATTCTTCGAATACGAATAATAAAACGCTGTTTTTCTCAAAATGACGGACAATTATTTACCCCACTTTCCCCCTTCATATGTGAAAGCAAATTATGATGCATGTAACTGGAATAATAAAACTAACAAATATATTAGTAAGCAGACTTACTCCCTATATTGATGACATTCTAGGAGATCATCAATGTGCATTTAGAAGAAACAGGTCTACAACAGATCAGATTTTTAGTATAAGACAGATTTTAGAAAAGAAATGGGAATATAATGATACTGTACATCAACTATATGTAGACTTCAAAAAAGCATATGATTCAATTAAGAGGGAGAAGTTATATAGTATCCTGCTGGAGTTCGGAATTCCTAAAAAGTTAGTTATACTTATACGAATGTGTCTAAATGGCTCAAAGAGTAGGGTGCGTGTAGGCAAACAGTTTTCAGACACTTTTGAAATCCAGAATGGGTTGAAGCAAGGAGATGCACTATCTCCTCTACTATTTAATTTTGTACTAGAGCATGCCATTAAATCCTTAGAGAATGAGGAAGGCTTACAACTCAATGGTATTAATAAGCTGTTAGTTTATGCTGATGATGTAGTATTGTTGGCCGATAGCGAGGAGATACTAAAGGACAACACGCACACACTATTGAGTAACACTAAGGAATTAGGACTGGAAGTAAATATCAATAAAACTAAATATATGGTCACACGTAGAAATTCATTAAATAATGGAAATGGACAACTAATGACAAATGAGGGAAATTTTGAGGAAGTGGCTGAATTCAAATACCTAGGAACAATAATCACAAATAAGAATGAGATGCATAAAGAAATTAAACATAGGCTCAATTCTGGAAATGCATGCTATTATGCATTGCAGAGACTTTTGATGTCCCAACTCCTTTCAAAAAACGTTAAGCTGAAAATATATAAAACTATTATTCTACCAGTTATATTATATGGGTGCGAAACATTAACCAACTATAAATTCATAATATTTCAACTATTCCTATTTATAAAATATAAACAAGCTTAGCCCATCTATCTTAAACTAAACTAAAAAAAACTCTTACTTTAAGGGAGGAAAGGAGATTACGAGTATTTGAGAATAAAGTTCTTAGGGAATTTTTTGGACCAAAGAGAGATGAACAGACAGGTGAATGGAGAAGACTACATAACAATGAACTACATGGTCTTTATAGGAAGCCAGATATAATAAGAATAGTTAAGTCCCGTAGACTGCGATGGGCAGGACATGTTGCACGTATGGGGAATGAAAGACGTGCATGGAAACTTCTTGTAGGAAAGCCAGAAGGAAAACGCCCAGTTGGTAGACCAAGAATGAGGTGGGAGAACAACATTAACTATGATTTGAGGGATGTAGATTATACAGGGAATGATTGGAAAGCATTAGCTCAGGATAGGGATGTATGGAGAGCTTATGTCCGTGCGGCCGGAACCTGCGGGTTCGATAGTGCCAGTGAGTAAGTAAGTAAGTAAGTAACTGGAATTAAAAAAATATATACTTTAATTTTTTTTCAAATGCCCCAGGTTTGTCTTTCGACATTCCTTGGTTTCTCTCCCGGCATGGCGTACTTGTAACCCACTTCTGAGGTTGGGGCGCCTGGAAGGCGGGGTTACGTTGCCCCGATGATATGATGGGTGATGATGATGATAATGGTGCGCCAGGAGATGAATATGAATGATGATGATTGCGATAGCCATATGAATTCGGGGACCGTTTGGGCCTTAAAGTTTTCCTGACATTTGTCTTACAGGTGAGGAAAAACCCCGATAAAAACCAAACCCAGAAAAACTGTCCCGACCGGGGATCGAACCAGGGCCCGCTGCGTGCACGCTACCCCGAGACCACAGCGGTGGACATGTACTTTAATATTGCTCTCCTAAAAATGCTGTCCTACTTCAAACCACTGGAAATTATGAAACCCAACTTACCTTCTCTGAATAAGAACAATTTATCTGGGTTAAGCTTTTTAGTATAGTGGTTTACCGAGCATCTGGGTTAAAGCTTTTTTAGTACAGTGGTTTTCCGAGCTCTCCTCATGCGAAGCACTGTTCAAAGTTTGCCTTGCATATGTTATTCCGTCTTTAGAAATGAAAAAAAAAACTTCTCCGGCTCTTCTAATACATATTGTGCATTTCGCCCTTAGTTATTATTATTAAATAATTAATTCTGTAGAATTATATCATTCGTATAAGTCACAGACATTGTTACAGACATTAAAAGAGCTAGATTGAGATGGGCAGGACATATCCAGACATCATTCGTATAAGTCACAGACATTGTTACAGACATTAAAAGAGCTAGAAAGAGATGGGCAGGACATATCCAGACATCATTCGTATAAGTCACAGACATTGTTACAGACATTAAAAGACCTAGATTGAGATGGGCAGGACATATCCAGACATCATTCGTATAAGTCACAGACATTGTTACAGACATTACAAGAGCTAAATTGAGATGGGCAGGACATATCCAGACATCATTCGTATAAGTCACAGACATTGTTACAGACATTAAAAGAGCTAGATTGAGATGGGCAGGACATATCCAGACATCATTCGTATAAGTCACAGACATTGATACAGACATTAAAAGACCTAGATTGAGATGGGCAGGACATATCCAGACATCATTCGTATAAGTCACAAACATTGTTACAGACATTAAAAGACCTAGATTGAGATGGGCAGGACATATCCAGAGATCATTCGTATAAGTCACAGACATTGTTACAGACATTAAAAGAGCTAGATTGAGATGGGCAGGACATATCCAGACATCATTCGTATAAGTCACAGACATTGTTACAGACATTAAAAGAGCTAGATTGAGATGGGCAGGACATATCCAGACATCATTCGTATAAGTCACAGACATTGTTACAGACATTAAAAGAGCTAGATTGAGATGGGCAGGACATATCCAGACATCATTCGTATAAGTCACAGACATTGTTACAGACATTAAAAGAGCTAGATTGAGATGGGCAGGACATATCCAGACATCATTCGTATAAGTCACAGACATTGTTACAGACATTAAAAGAGCTAGATTGAGATGGGCAGGACATATCCAGAGAACGGATAACAGTGAAACTGTAAAAAAAAATGATGGAACATCCAGATGGAAGAATAAACGTTGACGACCCAAAGCCAGGTGGATAGATGGAGTTTTGGAAGACGTCCAAAGACTCAAAATTTGAAATTGGCTTCAAGGGTTTTTAAGTCTAGTCTTATCCATTCGTTTGAGGTTTCTTAACAAATACGATGTAGTTAGTCTTATTTCCCTGTAGATGTCGTGATTGACATGTGATCAGCATGTCGCTTCAATGTGACACTAAGGTACGTATTATTTTGATGGTGAAAAGTCGGTAAATTTTACTAACAAGGGAACTGTCAACCATTGCATGCCGAAATCTACCTTGAAATTTCTTACAGAGAAGCGTTGTGATGTACCAATGACGTGTCCAAAAAATTATCTGCCGCTTTTAACTGCTAGGTACTCAGTCTCTCATTTAAACTCAGGAAAATAATGCAACTTCTGGATTGGCAGATTGGAAACCCTCACAATATACTGTCCGCGTCGCGTCCCACCTCACTGCACTTTGCTCTAATTATGCTCACAATATATTGTCCGCGTCGCGTCCCACCTCACTGCACTTTGCTCTAATTATGCAGGGAATCCATCTGGTTCGCACAGCGGGTTGCCATTGTTGAATTATGAATTCGATTTCTGTGTCTTGCAGTTAAAACGGAATATGATTTTTGGAACACGCTTCTCTAAGAGAAATTTCAAGGAAGGTTTCGGCATGCCATTGTTGATAATTTCCTTGTTAGAGCCCCCCTTTTTTTCAGCCTTTATGTTCTTTTACGAGCCGGAAAATCTTCAGACTCGCGACCTAAGACTTAAAGACCCTCCTGGTTGACTTATACCTTCTATTTTTCCACCCTAAAAATCCATCAACTCCAACAGGGTTTGAACTCGCGATCCTCGGACTAGAGGCAAGAAATTATAATCACTAATTCACAGCGGCCGACAAAGTATATAAAAAAGCTAAACTGAAAGAATTAGGTATAGTATAGAAATAAATTGAAGTACAGGGTGTACCATTCAAACCTCCCATATTTTAATTAATCATAACTAACAAAGTATGCGGATTTATGAAATGTGGCCGGTATTAAACGAAACAGAAACTCAAGTAATTTTCATTGCCACACACTAAAGCGACTCTATATGTGCACCATTAGTAGCACGAACAATTTCAAGTCTATATTCGATTTCTTCGTGCCACGCTCGCTCCGTGACAACATGTCGATTGGTAGCTTGTTGACATTGTGTCAGGGATCTCCGGTGTCGTACTAATCATGAAGATCATTGTTACTTGTAAGTCGCAAACACGTACTGTATTTTACCATAACCCCAGGAGGAAGAAGTCCCGTGGAGTGATGTCTGGGCGGACGTGGTTTTATGTCATTATTGTCCAACATGCGACAGATGAATTACAGCAACAATGAAAACAAAAATTCCTTGAGTTTCTCTTTCTTTTAATACCAACCTCATTTCATAATTCCGCAAACTTTGAGAGGTATGATTAATTAAAATGTGGGAGGTTTGAATGGGACACGGTGTACTTGTGGCATAGATCTGATGTCACAGGCCGTAGTTCCGAAATGCGGCGATCTTATTCTGGCCTTTGTAGACTAATACAAATGATAAGTTCTTGTTTATATTCTCAACATGTTTTAATGCCTCTAAGTGTACATTCTCGCTAAACAAATATTTCCTGGTCGGAAGACGACATGTAATTTAAAACTAGGCTATTTGCACAACAGTTGTATCTTTGGTATTCATATTTGCTTTCTCGCTTCCATTTCTTTGGTTGAGGTTTCAATTAACGTGATGTAATGTTGAAGACAGTTTAATGGAGGCGGAACGTGAGAATGACGCTTCCAATTCAGCTGATATCAAAAACATCTCCACATTTTTCAAACGTCTGTAGTCGGCCATCCAATAAACATTTGTTATGTGTCTTAACTCTTAATTTGTAGGAAGGTACTGTTACCTTCTGTTATTTATTCATGTAAGGCAGATTAGAATAATTTGAAATGAAAATGTTTAAGATAATAATATAAAAAAAGTAAAGTGATCCCACAACAGGCCCGGAGGCCTTAGGGTAGTAGGAGGTTAAGGCTCCCACTTTTTCTAGACAATCGGCACTATATGTCAGCCGGGTTGTCAGCCCTGCGTGACGGCCGCCTTTACCCCCAGAACAAGTGCCCGGTACTCATTTCCGTTAGAGGCTGAGTCGACCCCAGGGCCATAGTGCCGCCAGAGGGTTTGGGTCAGTTTAAAAATCCTGACCCCAACGGGACTTGAACCCTCGACCCTCCGACTTGTAGCTCAGTGCCTTAACCACTACGCTACGGCGTGCCCCAAGATAATCATATACTACCTTTTTTAACCCATCTTCCTCGATGAAAATTGATTTTTATTCAAAAAGCTTCGTTAAATTATTGAATCATGAAGGCCTTTCAAAAATATGTTTCATCTTCGGCATTCTAATTGGTACGAAGAAAAATCAAGTTTTACAAAACACATACTATAAACGGAATATCAGTTAAACAAAATCGAAGATATCATGACAGTCATACGCAAAGAGAGTAACAGCAACAAGATTAGCATCTTAGAAAACATGAAAATTTTAGAAGCAAAGAATATAAACATTCTAAACGAGAACACACCCACAGACCTAAACCCATTATATAAATTATAGCGTCGCTATCAGTCCCAATTAGCTTGCTGAAAATTAAACATGTTTTTGAAAGGCCTTCATGATTTAATAATTAACGAAGCTTTTTTGAATAGCAATCAATTTTAACTGAGGAAGACATAAAAAAATATACTATATTATTATTTTAAAACATTTTAATCCATAACTTCAATTGTGTTAACAATGAATATAAAAATGTTGATAAAATAATTTAGTTTTAAATTATTACAATTTATTCAATAAAACATAAACTTTATACACACGCCTATTTATACACAGCATGTGCCTAAAGATCTGGAGTGAGATAAATTAATTTGTTAACGAAAGAAGCGAGGTTTCGGCTCTATGCTCCCTGAGGAACAAAAAATGATTATAGCCCCTAATTAAGATGACAATTGTTGCGTATATTAACTAACAAAATAGGCGCTATTGAATCCATAAATTCATGGGCGCTCACATCTAAACTCTGCATTCAACCCTAGCTCGAGCTATGTTTAACCAATCATCCCTTATATTATTTATCTCCCTCAGATCATGATAAATGTTATTTTCCCCACTTCATTCTTGGCCTACCTACTGGACTCTTTCCCTATGGTTTTTCTAAAATAAGTTTTCATGCTCATTTTTTACACGCTTTATATTAGCTTGGCCTGTATCTATCTATCTATCTATCTATGTAACGGAATCTTTCAACGCGATTTTCACCCTCTTAAAATCATCAGATCGACTTGAAAATTTGTATACTTGTAGAGGACCCGTGACAATACAATAATTTCATATTTATTTTCTAAAATCCTGGCCATAATCATCAGAAAATCAAAAAAAGTGTTTTTGTATCAATGTAACGGAATCTTTCAACGTGATTTTCACCCACTTAGAAACATTGGATCGACTTGAAACTTTGTATACTTGTAGAGGACCCGTGACAATACAATAATTTCATATTTATTTATAAGTCATTCGTGTCATATATCCTGCCCGTTCCAGTCTACGAGACTTAACTGTTCTCTTTAAATCTGGTTTCCCATAAAGATAATGTAGCTAATCATTCGTTCGTTCTAATACTACCCACTGCACTTTTCGTGCTTGTGATTCCGCGATGGGCTGATGCGTGACGTTAAGGTTGTCTGTTTTAAATTTACGCATAGGCCTACTTCGGAAGATAACTTTACATAAAGGCTATCCCTATGGAAGTGATCCTCATCAGAACAAAAACATGTGACCTGCTCGCTTTTCATTGGTTATGGACACCGGTGTACAATGTAGAAACAATAAGTACACACAAAAGTAGTTGTCTTCATTAAATTAAAAATATGTCCTCTGAATATATTTGTTATTCTTCGTGAGTGAAACTAATGATATTCAAAACATTAAAAAATCTATAACAAACATAATCATTAATTACAACTTAAAATAGTTTATTACATATGGATGATGCATTTGAGTCATGCTTCAGTCGATTCTGATGCAACAAAATAGCTGAAAGTCTCGAGTCTTCTGTTGCTGTGTCGCCATCTAAATTTTTAAAACTCAAGTCTGACAAACCATTGACTAGTGGTCAAAAAACAGTTATTATAAATCTATTTTACAATTTCAGTGAAAAATCATACCAGCTTTCTTGTAATCTACCCCATTCAACGATCACATGTCTTATATGCTTCACACGTGCTCCCTGACAATGTGACAGTAATTGTGGCGCGAATGGCGGAAAGATACAATTGGTGTTTGTTTTTGTTAGGATAACTCTAAGAATGGATATGGTATAAATGGTATATTCTTGTTTTGTGTACAGAGATGGTGAGGGACGAGTGTATGTGTTTGTATGTTTGTATAGTGTAGAATGTGTTGTATGAGGAGAGGTGATGATGAAGAGAAGGGATAAGGTGAGATGCGGGGTCTGCATGTAACCTACTCCTACCGAAAAGCACCAAGAGGAAAGTCAGGCTTAACGTCTCCATCAGGTGAACGGATCGCTATCAACAGTATCACATGCCTCAACATAAGCACTGCAGGACGAATTTGCAATTTAATGCAAGAATCTGTTGCACAATCTTGGAATTAAAAATTCTGTATATTACCACCAAATTATTCTACCAGTTATATTATATGGGTGTGAAACATGGACTCTTATTTTAAGGGAGGAAAGGAGATTACAAGTATTTGAGAATAAAGTACTTAGGAAAATTTTTGGACCAAAGAGAGATGAACAGACAGGTGAATGGAGAAGACTACATAACAATGAACTACATGGTCTTTATAGGAAGCCAGATATAATAAGAACAGTTAAGTCTCGTAGACTGCGATGGGCAGGACATGTTGCACGTATGGGGAATGAAAGACTTGCATGGAAGCTTCTTGTAGGAAAGCCAGAGTGAAAACGCCCAGTTGGTAGACCAAGAATGAGGTGGGAGAATAACATTAACTATGATTTGAGGGAAGTAGATTATACAGGGAATGATTGGAAAGCATTAGCTCAGGATAGGGATGTATGGAGAGCTTATGTCCGCGCGGCCATGAACCTACGGGTTCGATAGTGCCAGTGAGTAAGTAAGTATATTACCACCACATCTTGAGGCCCCGAGATTGAAAATTTTACAGTTATATTGATTTAATGTAATTAATTTTACAATTAAAATATTCAATCGAACCCGGGCCGGTTAAATACGAAACAGACATGCTAATCTCCGAGTCACCACGGCGGATGTAGCTCACTGCTGCGTAGCCTTCTCCATTCACCTGACTGTTCGCCTGTCTTTGGTCCAATTTTTTTTTTCCTAAATATTTTATTCTTAAATACTCGAAATGGCTCCTCTCTTGAAGTAACAGTGCATGTTTCACACCCATATAAAGAATAACAGTTTAATTTATTTTGAGTTTGACTTTTTTGAGGGAAGTTGTAATGACAAGATTTCGTGTAATGCGAAAAATCATGCATTTCCATAATTCAGCATATGTTAAATTTCGTCCTGCACTTCATTCCTAATTGTAATTGTTCCGCTATCTAACTACAATGGCGTAACAGCCCAATGTTGGACCTTATTCTCTGCTTTGTTAGTTCTTCTTGTTCTTCTTCTTCTTCTTCTTCCTTTTCAGGATTAGGTCAATGCGACCTGTTCCGGTCTCAAGTCCATCGTTTCCTTGGCCGTCCCAAAGATCTTTTTCCATATGGTTTGTAGGTGTTGATCTTTTTGGATAATCTTGTATTGTCTATTCTGTCTAAATGTTCTTTCCATTGGCATTTGTGCTCTTCTAGTTTATCGACTAATGAAAAATATCTCCAGTTCATTTCTTATTGATTCATTGTGTAATCTATCCATGCGTGTACATCCTTTTACGTATCTTAAAAATTTCATTTGAGTGGCTTGAATGTGTGAGATATATTTTTTGTAAGTACCCAAGATTCAGATCCACATAAAAGAACAGGAACAGCTATAATATTATAAAACCTGAACTGAGTTTCTCTTCGAGTCTTTCAAAGGGTTCTTCTTATGGTGCCACACATCATTTGATATCGGTTTAATGTATTATGCATATCCCAATCGTAGCTATATGTTATATCTGAACCAAGATAGTTAAAGTGTGCTATCTGTTCTATTATTTCATTATTGATTGCTATTTTTGCTCTGACTGGCACTTTGCCCTCAAAAGCCATAATTTTAGTTTTTGAAGTTGACACTATGAGGTTATAATAGAGTCCTAATTGACATGTTAGCAGTTACTAGACCAAATTAATTTAGTTACATTACTTCCCTAAATATGTCATGAAAGGTATGCGGTCAACATACGGACACAATGAGACATCTTGTAGGGCAACTAATGTATTACTTGGATAAATAAAGTCGATAAAATTTGCTTAGAGGTCTCTTTATTCAGGTTTAAGGTTCATTTACGAACCTGAAACTATTAAGACTCGGGATCATGATTTAAAGTACCTACCGGAGGGCTTGCTCCTTGGATTTTTCTACCCTATAAAATGCATCGACCCTCGTCGGGTTTGAACCCGCAACCCTAAGGACCAGAGGCAAGGAACATAACCTAGTCCACCGCGGCCGACAATTGTCGTTCCTCCATATGTAAATTTAAAATGAATTTGTTCATTTTTTTTTTTAAAGTTTCAAGTTGTATTCAAAAATTGTGAAGCCAGTTTAGGATAGATTCCTTGTGTATTAGAGCATTGAAAAAAGAACAGTAATGTACAGTAGTTAAAAAAGTTAAATTGCATTGCGCATGAACGTACAATTGTACTAGAATTTTCTACAAGAAATAAGAATGGTCTGGTTTTATTTCAGGTCACTGGTTTAGCGGTGAAATAGCTCAGGTCTCATTCTCTGTAATGCTCTGGGATATATATTTCTTTACATGCTCTATTCTGTTTCTTTATACGAGTTCAACTGTTTGTATAGTTCCAACCTCTGTTGTTACTACAATATTATTATTTATTTTTAGAAAATTCCGAAGGAATAAACATAGCTATTTAGATTGTTCTTATAATAATTGTTTTACTTTTTTTTTTGTAAATCTTCATCTATCCTACATAGAAGACATAGAAAATGACCATAACCTGTATCAATATTTTTAAAATACATTTTTATCACAATTTGAGATGATGTATTACATTTTATTTTATTTTTTTTATTTTAGGATTGTTTCTGTTAATATAACACAGGCATCCTCAACTAAAATATGCATTTTTGCGCTATAGTGCGTTTTGTCGTACTTACCAGCAATGGCGACCATTATTAAAAGTTCAGCTTCCTACATTTCGGGGTTGCCAACCTAAATAATTATACTGTAATATCACATTTACACCCACGTGCGGGAAGTAAAACCACTGCCCTCTATGTATACTATGTGCAATGTATATACAGAAAATATCCAAAAGGTAGTGCTAATATACATTATATGAAGCAAATCACTGCATATTAAATGAACTGAACTTTATTTGAAACAATATAAAACAATAAATACGTACTTGCGGCCATGTTATCAATAATTGTTCTAAAGGCTTCCTGTTGTTTCAATAATAAACATTGCCAACACTGTTAACGTTAGTCAATTGTTTATAATGAACGCAAATATTTCCAACAAAGATAATATTTTACTGTTTATTATTTTGAAAACACCATCGCGCAAAAATAATGTACAACGCACGTTTCTGAAGTGTTTTACAGAATCTCGGAAATTAAAAACCTCGCTATCGCTCGGTTTTTAAACATTTTTTCTCAATTCTGTAAAAACCACTTCCCATCGTAATATACTATTTTTCTTCTTCCACACTTCCCGGTCTTTGCGTGTCTGCTTCTGTCATATTTATCTTCTTCATGTTGTCTTGAATCCCCTTTATCCACGTTAGCTTTATTTTACCATGTTTCCCTTTTCCAGAAGGTGTCCATTTTTCGTTTTAGTGTTTCGTATCCGAGGCTATATATTTTGGTTTTTTAGCATTAAGTTTGTTTTTACAAAGTATGAGGAGCTGGCTCTTAGCATCAATCCACCTACAGGAGAATCAGAGACCTTTTCTGGAGTCCACCATAGATCAGTTGCTTTCACTGCAGCTATAATAGTCTGATCCACCCTTTATTGCCTCATCCGCCGTCTGTACCATACCATACGTCTCCTACTCTGCTGCATGCGCCGTTGGGGTCTTCGCCGTAACCCTGGTTAGGGACACTTACAAGGTACTATCAGCCGGGTCAGCTGAACCTAATTTTTTAACAAGGTGTTACTCCTCCATCTCCTTCTTTCTCACCCGGACTTGGGACCGGCAATGGTGGAGTTTTTTTAAATAATAATATAAAAAGTACTTATATTATTATTTTAAAAAATCGTGACATGTATATCCAAATTCTCCTAAAAAAGGACTCCTTCTGGTGGTCCGTTATTATTTATTACCCATTAGTCTTATATCATCGGGATAAGTTACTCTGCTTTCCAGGCACCCCAACCACATAAAAGGGGTTACAATTAATTATGCCAAAGTATAAAGTGAGTACTGATGATAATCTAATGATAATCTATGCACTTATTATGTCCATATAATTTATATTGATTATCATACTTATTTAGTTGTAATGCTAGGTGTAGCCTATTCCGAACAAAGTTTCAGTTGTAATGTAAACAAACCAGATCTATGACTCTATTTTCATTGCTCGAACAATGCAAGAAAACATAGTTCGCTCTCTAATATTAGAAATAAAAGAAATAAAAATAATAAAAATATGTTTTCGTGCATATGTCTATATAAGTTATTTAGGGGAAATCTTAATTTATATAGACTAATTACAATTTTAATACATTAAATAAGCCTTGTTTTATTCGTACGCATCCGCAATGCATAATATGATGGGATTTCAGTTCTTTCAAAAGGGCCGCTTTCTGTAGAATGTCTTAAAATATTGGAAGGAAAGCATTTGAAAAGCGGTGAGTAATTAAATTTAATAATAATAATAATAATAATAATAATAATAATAATAATAATAATAATGTTTTATTGTGACAGAGTTAAAGCCATAAGGCCTTCTCTTCCACTCAACCAGCGCAAATACAAATAAATATTTGACAATATAGATATACACTATACTAATTATAAAGAGTTAAAAATATATTAAATATTGCAATGTAAACTTCATGTACAAACAACATTTTATACGATAATAACAGTAACACTAATGATATTAATAATAATAATAATAATAATAATAATAATAATAATAATAATAATAATAATAGTATAAATATGATAAATTATATGAGAAACACCAATTAATATACCTACCTTACATTGGGTACTGATGAAGTCGAGGTTAAAGCAAATTTGAATTTAGATTTATTTTAAAAGCTGCCAATATGTTTTCAAACAGTTTAGTGAAAAAAATCTGACATTAGCCATTGAGGATGTGGTCAAAATAAGAGAAGAATTTACAGGTGAGTCATCATGGAGCATTAATTCTGCTCATAATGAAATTTAAAATGAAGTATATCTATCGACATCATGGAAAAAAGCGTTAAAATCTGATTAGGTGGGCCTATAATATAATTTTTATTATAAATAAATAAGAAATGGGGGAAGTTTTTAATTATTGGTACCATCTTCCCTTGTATTCAGTCTTATTTCCTTTAAAATGCGTTGTTGCCTAAGAACAATGTTTCTATCGATGACAATTCCTTAAACAATTTAGTCATATGGCGGATAAAAGTAGCACCACGGTACCACCATACTTGGCGGAGTAATATCTTAAGCAAGTTTGTTTACAGTACAGCTGGAACTTAGCTCGGAATTATTATAATTATGTTTATTATGGTTTATTGGTCCACCGCTGTGGTCTCGAGGTAGCGCGCTGCCTTGTATTGCAGCGGGCCCTGGTTCGATTCCCGGTCGGGACAGGTTCCTGGGTGAGTTTTTTTCCGGGGTTTTTACTCACCTGTAAGACAAATGCCAGAAAGCTTAGGGCCCAACGGTCCCCGAAAATCATCCGACCATCTTCGTAATCCTTATCATTATCATCATCATGTCCACCGCTGTGGTCTCGAGGTAGCGTGCTGCCTTGTCGCGCAGCGGGCCCGAGTTCGATGCCCGGTCGGGACAGATTTTCTGGGTGAGGTTTTGATCGGGGTTGTTCCTCACCTGTAAGACAAATGTCAGGAAAACTTTAAGGCCCAAACGGCCCCCGAAATCATATGGCCATCATCACCCTTATCATCATCATCATCCTTATCATTATTATCATCATCATCATTCTTCACCGGTGTGGAAAGCAACGGGAAGCTACCATACATACACAATTCCCTAATAAAGCTGCAAAGCATTGCATGAACATGCTATGATTGCAGTGACTATTTAACTCATGCCCCAAATGGGAGTCAATGACCAATCACGTTTCAATGATTTCTGTTTTACAACCAATCAGAGTCGTGTTTCACCAAATATTTATCAGTGTTATAATTACCATATTAAAGAAAGCTCCTCCTTACAATATTGCGTTCCTTTGGCAATAAATAGTATGATCTGGTTCCAGTGATAAACAAATGAAGCAGTAGAAGCGTACCTATCGTTTCTCATTTGTTTTCAAACATCGCCGTTTACATTAAATATATAAATATTTTAAAATAACTCTAGTTAAATAATGATTTGTGAGTAAACAGCTTAATTTTATTTCGTTAAATAGTCCTAACAAATGCCACTCTTGATTTCCAAATTCTCTAGATAAATTCACTCCTCACTTCGTGAGTCGTGAATTTATCGATCATTTGGAAATCACTCGTAGCATTACTTATGAAAAACCTGCCCTCGGACAGAATTACTATGGATGGATGTATGCGTTTTTTTTTTTACTTTACAGTATATGGTACTGTAATGTTGCATTTTCAAGCCTTTTTGTAAATCCATAAAGTACAGTAATGACACATGGAATGAAATGAAGAAACTTTTAATTCAATTACGTATTTATCACCCTGTGTTTTTGGAACATAAATATCGGTTGGTTGGTAGAATTGGAGGTAATGCAACATTAAACAAAGGCTGGGTTAACGACAGGCTTGGCCAGCTCTGATAACACAGCGTTCGTAAAGTACACAAGAATATTCCGTTGTCATGGCTACCACCAACATCATCTCCAATTTAACATACAGCACCGACTGTGGTTCGCTGTCGAGCTGCTATTTACATTAGACCTGTGCAAGCTTACAACAAATAAGACGGTTCTAGAGACCTGGTCCAGAGAATCAGAGTTTAAAACCGGCCGGAGTCGGTGCATTATTAGAGCGAAATAGTACATTACGATGCGAGATTCGGAAGTGATTTTTACATAAGCGAGGAAATGTTTAAAAACCTGGCGATAGCGAGGTTTTTAACCACTCCTGTGGTCTCGGGGTAGCGTGCTTCCTTGTCACGCAGCGGGCCCGGGTTCGATCCCCGGTCGAGACAGTTTTTCTGAGTGAGGTTTTTATCGGGGGTTTTCCTCACCTGTAAGACAAATGTCGGGAAAACTTTAAGGCCCAGACGGTCCCCGAAATCATATGGCCATCGCAATCATCATCGTTCGAATTCATCTTAGGTTAAGCTTAGGATTAGGGACTCTCCTGGCGCACCATTATCATCATCACCCATCATATCATCGGGGCAACGTAACCCCGCCTTCCAGGCGCCCCAACCTCAGAAGTGGGTTACGAGTACGCCATGCCAGGAGAGAAACCAGGAATGTTGAAAGACAAACCTGGGGCATTTGGAAAAAAAAATCCAAGATCCTGTAAAACACTTCGCAAACGTGCGTTGTAATTTTTTTTTGCGCGATGGTGTTTTAAAAAATATAAATAATAATAAAATAATAATATCCTCGTTGGAAATATTTGTATTCATTGTAAACAACTGACTAACGTTAACGTTGTGGGCAATGTTTATTAGTTCAGGCTACAGCAGGTTGTGACACCAATCAGTCATAAAATGACAGCAAGTACGTATTTATTGTTTTATATTGTTTCAAATAAAATTCAGTTTCATTTAAAATGCAGTGATTTGTTTCATATAATGTATATTAACACTACCTTTTGGATATATTTTTGTATATACATTATACGTAGTATACATAAAGGGCAGTGGTTTTACTTCCCTCACGAGGTTTATAATATGTAATATTACAGTAGTCATTTAGGTTTGGCAACCCCGAAATGTAGGAAGTTGAACTTTCACAATCATGGTCGCCATTGCTGTAAGTACGACAAAACGCACTAACGCGAAAAAAAAAATTGAGTGTATCTTCCTTCTGAAGGAAAGTAAGGCCACTGTCACATGACATAATTTTAGAGACTTGCAAAAAAACCCAAATCTAAATAAAAATCCTCTGAGCAAAGTCCATAGGCCCTTTTACGACCAGAATTGAATTGCATATCCAATAACTTGGGTTCTTAAACAGCACAGTTGAATAAAATAAAGTAAGTACTACTACATTGGAGAGATTAAGTCGCCCATGCCGGAAGGTCAAAGACGATAAGTCAAACTAAAAGATATACCTTTCAAGGTTTAGATCAGTTTCAAAAGTCTTGACCGTATGGGATCTTGAATCCATAAACCTTCATGCTTATTGCCATACCTGAAACGGGATTATTTGATGTTGTGGTGCTAATTATTTGAGGGTTCTAAAAGGTTGGATGCTTGGGATACCCACCACAAGGCAGATCGCTAGCTCGAGGCCACAGTAGTGGATATATACTTACTTACTTACTCACTGGCACTATGGAACCCGTAGGTTCATGGCCGCACGGACATAAGCTCTCCATACATCCCTATCCTGAGCTAATGCTTTCCAATCATTCCCTGTATAATCTACTTCCCTCAAATCATAGTTAATGTTATTCTCCCACCTCATTCTTGGTCTACCAACTGGGCGTTTTCCCTCTGGCTTTCCTACAATAAGCTTCCATGCAAGTCTTTCATTCCCCATACGTGCAACATGTCCTGCCCATCGCAGTCTACGAGACTTAACTCTTCTTATTATATCTGGCTTCCTGTAAAGACCAAGTAGTTCATTGTTATGAAGTCTTCTCCATTCACCTGTCTGTTCATCTCTCTCTTGGTCCAAAAATTTTCCTAAGTACTTTATTCTCAATACCTGCAATCTCCCTTCCTCCCTTAAAGTAAGAGTCCATGTTTCGCACCCATATAATATAACTGGTAGAATAATTGTTTTATATATTTTTCAGTTTAACGTTTTTTGAAAGGAGTTGGGACATCAAGAGTCTCTGCAATGCATAATAGCAATCATTTCCAGAATTGAGCCTATGTTTAATTTTCTTTGTGCATCTCATTCCTATTTGTGATTATTGTTCCTAGGTATTTGAATTCAGGCACTTCCTCAAAATTTCCCTCGTTTGTCATTAGCTGTCAATTTCCATTATTTAATGGATTTCTATGTGTGACCATATATTTAGTTTTATTGATATTTACTTCCAGTCCTAATTTCTTAGTGTTACTCAATAGTGTGTGCGTGTTGTCCTTTAGTATCTCCTCGCTATCGGCCAACAATACTACATCATCAGCATAAACTAACAGCTTATTAATACCATTGAGTTGTAAGCCATCCTCATTCTCTAAAGATTTAATGGCATGCTCTAGTACAAAATTAAATAGTAGAGGAGATAGTGCATCTCCTTGCTTCAACCCATTCTGGATTTCAAAAGTGTCCGAAAACTGTTTGCCTACACGCACCCTACTCTTTGTGCCATTTAGACACATTCGTATAGTGGATATATAATAATAATAATAATAATAATAATAATAATAATAATAATAATAATAATTAAATGGCTCATCGAACCCGTAGGTTCATGGCAGCGCGGACATAAGCACTCCATACATCACTATCCTGAGCCAGCGTTTTCCAATTATCCCCTGAATAATCTACTTCCTCAAATCATGGTTATTGCTATTCTCTTACCCCATTCTTAGTCTATCATTGAGCGTTTCCCTCTGGTTTACCTACAAGAAGCTTCCATGCATCTCTTTAATTCCTCATTCGTGCTACACGTCCTGCCCATCGCAGTCTACGAGACCTAATTGCTCTTATTATATCTGGCTTCCTATACATTTCATGTTGCTCACTATTATGTAGTTTTCTCTATTCACATGTTTGTTCATAACTTTTAAGCCAAAAAAAAATCCTAAGAACTTTATTCTCAAATACTCGTATTCTTCCTTCCTCCCTTAAAATAAGAGTCCATGTTTTACATCCATATAATATAACTGGGACAATAACAGTTTTATATATTTACAGTTTAACGCTTTTTTTAAAGGAGTTGGGGCGAAATGAGTCCCCATAATGCGTAATAGAATACGTTTCCAGAATTGAGCCTATGTTTAATTTGTTTTTGCATCTCATTCCTATTTGTAATTATTGTTCCTAGATATTTGAAATCAGTCGCTTCTTCAAAATTTCCCTCATTTTTCATTAGTTGTCCATTTCCATAATAATAATAATAATAATAATAATAATAATAATAATAATAATAATAATAATAATACATTAATATTATATAGAGCAATATATTTATTTATATACAGATTTTTAATGTTTACGCATCTTTCTGTGCCTAAAGTTTTACTTTCTTTTTTTTTTTTTTTCCACTCGTCTCTACCCATCCACTCCATGTCCTCCATGTCCTCCAGTCCTCTTATTCTCATTCTAGTTCTTATTCCTTGCATCCATGATTTTCGAGGTCTTCCCTTCTTCTTCCTGGTGGTTACCATTCCAATGATTTTTCTGAGTAACCTTTTTTTTCTTGCATTAGTCATACTTGCCGATACCAATTTAATTGCTTATGTCTTATGTAATCTACTATTGAATATATAATATTATATTTTTCAGTATGTAATTATAATAATAAATTAATAATAATAATAATAATAATAATAATAATAATAATAATAATATAAATTAGAAGGTGTATATTAGAATAGTCTATGTGAAGAATTTGAGTATCTGGGAGTAAAAGTGGATAAAGGAGATAATCGAGAGAGTGATATTAAGAACAGAATAATCAAAGGTAACGCAATAACAGCAATGATACATGGAGTCTTATGGAATAAATATACAGTATAACCAGAAAAAAAAGTTACAAATATATAATTCAATAGTGAGAAGTACTGTCACATATGGAGCTGAAGTTTAGAAATTCAACTAAACTTAGAACAGGAACTTATGTCGTAGGAAATGGATTTCTTGAGGAGAACAAGAAGATGTTAAAAATTAGAAAAAAATAAGAAATACTGTCATACGAGGAAAAATTAATATTAGATAGTCAATAGTAGATTGTATACAAGCAATTAAATTGGTATGGGCATGTGCGAAGAATGCAAGAAGAAAGGTTGCCCAAAA
Source organism: Diploptera punctata (assembly GCA_030220185.1). Lineage (NCBI taxonomy): Eukaryota > Metazoa > Arthropoda > Insecta > Blattodea > Blaberidae > Diploptera > Diploptera punctata. The sequence goes on along the minus strand of JASPKZ010007251.1, from coordinate 6,590,859 downwards.
AACATTGGAATGGTGTACACCTGAAGAATTCGGAATAGAAGACCTCTAAACTCGTAGATGCAAGAAATAAGAACCGGAATGAGAACAAGAGGACTGGAGGAAATGGAGTGAATAGATAGAGACGAGTGGAGAAGAAAAAATAAAACTTTAGACACAGAAAGATGTGTAAACATTAAAAATCTGTATATGTATATAAATACATTATTGCTAATATTATTATTATTATTATTATTATTATTATGTCCACCGCTGTGGTCTCGAGTTAGCGTGCTACCATGTCACGCAGCGGGCCTGTATTCGATCCCCATCGGGGCAGTTTTTCTGGGTGAGGTTTTTTTCGGGATTTTTCTCACCTGTAAGACAAATGTCAGGAAAAATTTAAGGTCCAAACGGCCCCCGAAATCATATGGCCATCATCATCCTTATCATTATCATCATCATCATCATCATCCCTCACCGGTGTGGAAAGCAACGGGAAGCTACCACACCTACAATTCCCTAGTAAAGCTGCAAGCATAGCATGGAAATGCTATGATTGCAGTGAAGGACCTGCCTTCGGGCAGAATTACTATGGATGGATTATTATTATTATTATTATTATTATTATTATTATTATTATTATTTGGGGGGCACGCCGTCGCATAGTGGTTAAGGCACTGCGCTACAAGCTGGAAGGTCGAGGGTTCAAGTCCCGGTGGGGCCAGGATTTTTAAACTGACCCAAACCTTCTGGCGGCACTATGGCCCTGGGATCGACTCAGCCTCTAACGGAAATGAGTGCCAGACGCTTGTTCTGGGGGGTAAAGGCGGCCGTCACGCAGGGCTGACAAGCCGGCTACCATCAAGTGCCGATTGTCCAGAAAAAGTGGGAGCCTTAACCTCCTACTATCCGAAGGGCCTCCTGAGGACTGTAGTGGGATTACTTTACTTACTATTATTATTATTATTATTATTATTATTATTATTATTATTATTATTATTATTATTATTATTATTATTATTATTATTATTGCAAGCCCTAAAAGATTATAATGGAAATTTCCAAACAATATATTTTCCGTTAATGCAGTAAAATCGTACCATAAATCCGAGTTGGTGAGGAATTCGCTTACTGCATGAAGTCTCTCTGCGACAGACGTTTTGAGATCACGTTGTATATTATTAATTTGCAGTCGTAATTTTGATGGAATAAAATTGGGAACTTGTATGTGAGGACACAGTTGGAGTTGGAGAAGAGATAATGGGGCGACCACTTCCTGAACAGACTACTGAAGGAGAAAATAGCGCAGTTCCGGTTATCTGTTAATGAAGTATTGTCCTGGAATTGGATCGTCTGTTCCAGCAGTGTGTGGTCAACTGTTCACCACTCAATGCATTCCAATTCTAACTAATTCAATTACATTTATCATTGTGCACCTACACGAAGAATACTTGTCCCCTCTTCAAGTCAGGCGATGGACCGGCTTCAGTTAAGTAACGACGCTAGTTTGAGTTTTCGGGGAATCTATATCACCTAAAATTCAAATAATTATTTACACTTTTTTAATGCCCCAAGTTGTCATTTCGACATATCTGGTGTTCTCCTGGCATTGGCTTAATTGTAACCAATTTCTTAAGTTGGGGCGTCTAAAAGGCGGAGTTACGTTACCCCGTATAATGGGTGATAAATGATAATTAAGCGCCAGGAGAGTTATTAACTTAAACTTAATATAAATTCCAAACCATGGGCAACCATAGGAATAATTCCCTTTAAGGAAAAAGTCCTATGGTTTGACCGGGAATCGAACCCGGGACCTCATGAACAGTAGTCAGTAATGCTCATGAAGCCCATGAGGCTGTCAAAATAAAACGGAAAAACACATAATTCATGTCCACCGCTGTGGTCTCGAGGTAGCGTGCTGCCTTGTCACGCAGCGGGCCCAGGTTCGATCCCCGGTCGGGGCAGTTTTTCTGGGTGAGGTTTTTATCGGGGTTTTTCCTCACCTGTAAGACAAATGTCAGGAAAACTTTAAGGCCCAAACGGCCCCCGAAATCATATGGCCATCATCATCATCCTTATCATTATCATCATCCTTATCATCTTCCTTCACTGGTGTGGAAAGCAACGGGAAGCTACCACACCTATAATTCCCTAGTAAAGCTGCAAGCATAGCATGAAAATGCTATGATTGCAGTGAAGGACCTGCCTTCGGGCAGAATTACTATGGATGTATGTATAAATAAGTAAAAACAAAACAGTTAAGTGCCTTTTTATCCTCCGTTTGTCAACCGATTTTCTTTTTCTTTCTTTCTTTCTTTCTTTCTTTCTTTCTTTCTTTCTTTCTTTTTTGTAATAGCTATTGACGAGTTTTAGTGTTATCCTAAGTAATGTCACGAGTGAATTTATCTAGAGGATTTGGAAATCAAGAGTGGCATTTGTTAGGACTATTTAACGAATAAAATTAAGCTGTTTACTCAAAATATTTATTTAAATACAGTTACCGGTATTTTAAATATTTATAGATTTAATGTAAATGGCGATGTTTGAAAACAAATCAGAAGTGTGAGGTTATGTATATTCACTGCAACTTGATCATGTTATATATTGCCAAATATGATCGCAATATTGTAAGAATGCACCCTAGTGGAGAAAATAATGAAACACATCAAACTGTATATTATAATCAATATTATAGGTTATTAATTTATATTTTGGTAAACAACTTGATAAAGTCAAAGATTCTGTTCATATTTTCTATATTCAATGTGTTGGAGAAAAATAATGCTCTAACCTGTTCAGAATATTAAAAAAAGAGGAGCTTTCTTTATCACAAAAGCAGGAGCTGATAAAGAAAATTCGATAAAGAGCGAGGTGAAACACGACTGTCATTGAAACGTGATTGGTCATTGACTACCATTTGGGGCATAAGTTAAATAGTCAATAAAAATTTGAAACAGTTTTTTCTCTACCTTCGACACAAACAGTTAAGTACCTTTTTATCCTCTGTTTGTCAGCCGATTTCAGCCGATTTTCTTCTTTTTCTTTTTTCTTTTTTTTAGTAGCTATTAACGAGCTTTAGTGTTATCAATAAAAACAAATTGGAAACCTTTTTTCCCTACCTTCGTCGGGAACAAGTTACTGCTAGTGTAATGTTGGCCAATGTGATAACACTTGTTCCCTCTGTACCAATTGTCAATATGTTTACTCACAAATAAAGGGATTTTATCCCAGGAGTCCACCTACATTAGTAAGCAAGTTAGGGTGAGAAAATGGGAAAGTTAGTGTTAGATGGGTAGAAGTCTCTGTTCGTCATACTTTAGGCTCTTTACGTCTACAATCTACAATATTTGTACAACACTCAATACAGATCTATTACGTATCATTTTATATTATTATTATTATTATTATTACTATTATTATTATTATTATTATTATTATATTATTATTATTATTATATTATTATTATTATTATATAAACTACAACAAAAGAAAACGAGAAAGAAGAAGAAATAATGTCAAGAATAAAACAAAAGAGAAAATAAAATGAAGCATCAATACAGATCTATTACGTATCATTTTTATATTATTATTATTATTATTATTATTATTATTATTATTATTACTATTATTATTATTATTATTATTATTATTATTATTATATAAACTACAACAAAAGAAACGGAAAGAAGAAGAAATAATGTCAAGAATAAAACAAAAGAGAAAATAAAATGAAGCATCCATATGCTTCAGATGTTTAAAAAAGTGTTTTATATCATATAATAGGATGTTAAAAATTATGTTCTGTTATAATGGATTTAAAAATTATTTTATGTGCTATACGGTGATAAAAAAATCTTCTTCAAGAACTTCGCTCTCAATATAATTTGTTTGCCTGCTATGGTACAAAATTAAATGGCAGAGGAGATAGTGCATCATCTAGCAATAATAGATTATGGATTTTAAACGCCCTATAATATACGAATAACTTAAAATGCTTTTAAACGCGATATAGTAGGCCTATATGAAATATTTTTTTTAACTCCATATAACTTGAAATTTACTTTTTAAATATCTATAGCATAAAATAATTTGTCTGTGTATATATTAACATATAACATTATTAAACGACAATAACTCATGACATGCTTTTTTAATACTCTGTAAAACAAGATGCCCTTTAAAACACCCTATACCACATAAATGTTTATTTAAATTTCCTGCAACTCATGAAATGATTTTTAAACTCCCTGTACGTATGAAATTGTTGTTTAAAAACACCGTGTAACACATAAAATTCTCTTTAAACATCCTATAAAAACTCCAAGCGTTAGAAGCCTAGAAGGCTTTGGCCTACCGGCCGGCTGCTGGCCTCACATCCAAATATGTTAATCACATAGGTAGACGATCATTTAGCCAGTGTAAGGATGACATCTGGTCAGCATGTTGGGTCCCCCAGCCGGTATAGCTGGTCTTCTCAACCTGTAGTCGCTATTTATTGTAGCTACCCAAATGTCTCACGATGATGGGTGGGTATCCCAAGCATCCAACCCATATTGACCGACATTCCATGAGAAAATTTCTTCCTCCATGGGGACTCGAACCAGCGCAAGTCCCGTAGCTCTGTGCCAAGGCTTCTGCCTTAACCACTTGGCTATGGCGCGGGACTTTAAAGAACCTATAGTACATTAAATAGTTTTTAAACACTCTGTAACATAAAATCCTATTTAAATACCCTGTAAAACATAAAATATATTTTAAAAGTTGTGTAATTCATGAAATGGATTTTAAATCACTCTGCTACACAAGAAATGCTTTTTGAACGCCCTATTACACATAAAATACTTTTAAACACTCTGTAGCAAATACATTTTAAGCGCCCTGTAACTCATTAATTTTTTTTTAAGATTCACTCTGTGAAGAAAGATACTTTTTTATACTACTCTGTAGAACATTTTTTTTAACATCCTGCTACTCATAAAACGTTTTGTACGCCTTGATACACATAAAATACTTTTTAAATACCCTGTAACATATACAATGCTTTTTAAACAACGTGCCCTATAAGACACGAAGAATTTTTTTTAAGCACCTTGCAACGTAATTTCTGTACTTGATTCTACAGTTCATTAATTTTACCTCCCTTTCTTTTTTTTCGGAAAGTGTTGTGGCACTTTTAAAACCCCTCCATATCTTCTCGATTTACAACCGCTCCACTGGGTTTCCCTCTACTGTTCACCGTGCGCCTCCGTAAATTGTATTTTTTGTGTACTTGATGGCGGTGGTGTTCTGTTAAGATATGCATTATGTACTAATTCTCGTGGCTTTTATGAGTGAAGAGGAAGAATGGAGAAGTGTTAATTAAAAAATCCTTCCTGCCGCTATTAAACTTTTTTTTTACTAAATGTCTAAAGTTTTTGTTCATTCTTTTCTTTAAGAAAACTTGAGGTCTCGACTGGATTTTTAAGTAATATGTTACCTTCACACTTACATTTAATTCTGAACTTTTCTTTCCATTTCTTCCATTGTCATTTTCCTTCAACAACTCTATAAATCTACTCTATGGCAGAGTAATGGCGGAGTTACGATCAACGTTCGTTGATGTTGCGTTGCGTTACATTGCGTTCGGAGGGCAAGCTACAACGCACAACTTGATTAGGTGTATCATGTTCAACGTTCATTGACGTTTATGGCTGCTAGCTCATTCTGTTGACAGCTTAATGAACTTACACTGATTTATTTACATTTTTTATGTACTGTATTTAAAGAAGGGAAATATGTTAATTCGAAACATGGTAAATAGACATACTATAATAATAATAATAATAATAATAATAATAATAATAATAATAATAATAATAATAATAATAATAATAATAATAATAATAATAATAGCTTTAGTTTACCTGGCAGAATTAAGGCCTTAAGGCCTTGTCTGCCACTCAACCAGGTTTTAAAAAATACAAAAAAAATAGTCTTACATCTAAATTACAATATATATAAACGATTGCATGCTATAAATACAATGCAATTAATATTTATAATGTATTTTGATTTACTCTAAATTTAACGAATTAAATATATAATATGTACAAGATATATAAAAAAACGAGAAAAATATTATTAATGACATAGTAAAAATTTAAATATATGAAGAAAATGGCAGTACTTACATTGTAAAATTTTTCTTAATTCTTTCCAAATAGCTTCGTTTTTTTCCCCTTATTTTTATATTCTCAGCTATTTTTGTTGTATATAAATTAATTAGTCCCGCGTCGTAGCTGAGTGGTTAAGGCAGGAAGTCTTGGCGCAGAGCTACGGGACTTGCGCTGGTTCGAGTCTCCATGGGGGAAGACATTTTTCTCATGTTATTTCGGCCAGTATGGGACCGGTGCCCACAAATCATCGTGAGACATTTGCGTACCTACAATAAGTATCGGTTCCAGGTTGAGAAAACCAGGTATAACATGTCAGCCCTACACTGGCTAGATGATCATCTACCTCTGTGATTGACACATGTGGATGTGAGGCCAGCAGCCGGATGGTAGGTCTGTCGCGCCATGGAATGTATTTATTTATTTATAAATTAATGCGAACTCATTAAGCAAATCGTCTCTCATGTTGACATAATTATTAAAATATCAAAATATTATAATTTATTGGCACCAATAAGGTCAACAACAATCAGCTAAAAACATATGTAATGCGGGAACTGTCAATGTCACGTGATTTGAACGATATGACGTTACGTTTGCGTTTTTTGAAGCTTGACTTTGCCAATGTACAGCTAACGCCATCATATGCCGTACCCTGCAAACGTTCATCATACTATGATACGTGGAAAGTGCATTTGATAAACATGAACGAACTCAAACGTAACGCAACGCAACGTCAACGCATTTTGATCGTAATCCTGCCATAATCTCTAAGGTTGTATTGGCTTCACATGCACTTGTGTCGTTTACAGAGGTGGGCGAGCATCCACTCAGTATAAAGGTGATGTGTGATTATAGCTGGTTTTCTCAACCTGGAGCTGTTACTTATTGTAGCTACCTACATTGCTCATGATGCTGAATAGACAACAATCATATACATACTCAACATTAATAAAACTTATGATAAAATTCCATTAGGTATTAATTATAAAATTAATAGTTATTTGGACAACTAGTTACAAAAGCAGAGGTTTAGTAACGAGATGCTCAAGTTATAACACGACAGATGAGAATATTCTAATAGCAGCGAGTTACTAAACCCAATTTTGTAACTTGTTGTCTACAATATTTGATCTACGTTCAGAGTATTTTAGTATGCCTAGGCTGTATGTTGTATATTTAGTATATTTAATGAAATTTATTTATTACGAAAACGATACGATTAGAGAAAGAGTAATGTGGGCTTTGGAGAGAGACAAAAAAACACCATAAAGCATCACGCAATGTTTATTATATTCTGCAAAATCGGGTGCTAGTTTCATATGTGAATTTAAAGTAAAAGAGAGCGGAGCAGGTGATTTTCATGGTTCATCAGGAAAAAAAATTAAAAGCAGTCCAAGATTCAACTATTAATATACTTCCAAAGGTCAAGGAGAGTGTATTTATGTAGTCATACGAAATCATCATTAAGGTATATTTTACGTTTTGTTGAACCTATATTTTGTGTTTTGATAGCGTGTTTTGTGTTTTGTTACAATATAAAGTGTAGGTTTTGTTGCCTGGTAACTATGAACTAAAGGTCCACCGCTGTGGTATCGACGTAGCGTGCTGCCTTGTCACGCAGCGGGCCCGGGTTCGATCCCCGGTCGACAGTTTTTCTGGGTGAGGTTTTTACCGGGGTTTTTGCTCACCTGTAAGACAAATGTCAGAAAAACTTTAAGGCCCAAACGGTCCCCGAAATCATATGGCCATAGCAATCATCATCATTCATATTCATCTTAGATTAAGCTTAGGATTAGGGACTCTCCTGGCGCACCACTATCATCATCACCCGTCATATCATCGGAGCAACGTAACCCCGCCTTCAGGCGCCCCAACTTCAGAAGTGAGTTACAAGTACGCCATACCAGGAGAGAACACCAGGAATGTCAAAAGACAACCTGGGATATTTGAAAAAAAAAAAAGCTATGAATAAAGCGTTATAGATTGTTACAAAGTAGATAAAATTATTATTTTTTATGCCCCAGGTTGTCAGTTTTTACATTTCTGGTGTTCTCTCCTGGCATTGGCGTAATTGTAACCCACTTCTGAATATTGGGGCGCCTGGAAGGCGGAGTTACGCTGCCCCGATGATATGATGTGTGATGATGATGATAGTGGTGCGCCAGGAGATTTCTTAATCCTAAACTTAACCTAAATTCCAGACTATGGACAACCAAAGGAATAATTTCCTTTAAGGAAAAATTCCTATGGTTCGATCGGGAATCGAACCCGCGACCTCATGAACAGTAGTCACAAACACTTACCACTAGCGCTTGAGGTTGGTCATAAAATTATTATAAATTATACCATTTTCCACCGCTGTGGTCTCGAGGTAGCGTGCTGCCTTGACACGCAGCGGACCCGGGTTAAATCCCCGGTCGGAGCAGTTTTTCTGGGTGAGGTTTCTATCGTGGTTGTTCCTCACCTGTAAGACAAGTGTCAGGAAAGCTTTAAGGCCCAAACGGTCCCCGAAATGATATGGCCATCATCATCATCACCATCCTTATCATTGTCATCATCATCCTTCATCGGTGTGGAAAGCAACGGGAAGCTACCACACCTACAATTCCCTAGTAAAGCTGCAAGAATAGCATGAAAATGCTATGATTGCAGTGAAGGACCTGCCTTCGGGGAGAATTACTATGGATGGATGGGTTATAAAATTGCTACCTTATAGGTCCGTCTCCACAACTACGTAAAATATAATTACAAAGTTGAGGAGACGAACCTTTTAAAGGTTACAATTTTATAATTTTGATTTTATATACATGCTGGAAGAACTTTCGACAGAAAATTTCTTCCCCGTGTGTACTCGTAATTTGTTACTGTGAGGTGTAAGTTGTATTTGCCGTAAAAAATTAAGTATATATTTCCGAACGTTGATTCCCTCTCTGAAAATATATTAGTTTTTGCGCGATAGTGCGTTCCGACCATGATTGAAAGTTCAACTTCCTACATTTCGGGGTTGCCAACCTAAATAACTATACTGTAATAAAATAACTATAATGTAATATTACATATTACTTGGAAGGGAAAAGCGGATTAAATTTTGTCCGGAGCCTCAAATTTAATCCTGAGATTATTTTACGAGCCCGAAAATCTCCAGACTCTGTGCCACGACTCAAAGCGTCTCCCGGAGTACTTGTCTCTTGAGATTTTTTATTCCAAAAAATCCATCAACCACGTCCGGGTTTGAACCCGTAACCTTCGGGACCAGAGACAAGGAATGTAACCCCTAGACCAGAGATATATAGTTTAGAGCCCTATAAAATTGTACAGGATGTATCTAAGGTCGCAGGAAAACAATGATTGAAAAATCAATATTATTGTGAAATTTTGCACATATTCTACTGTCTTTCTACATGGCCGCCATCTAGCTGAAAACACATGCTCCATCTTTCAGCTGTGATACGAAATGTAGACCTTAACATTTATACCGTATAAAAGCCTGCTGATTCTGTGATACGATTCCGTAAATCAAGCAGTCGTGATAAAGACGTTTCCTTAGAGTGAAACATAGAATTTTCAACACTATGTTGCGAGGGACATTCAACTCCCTACTGAGGTGTCGAGTTGATGCGTTCGGACTATCACTGGCAATTTGAACTTGCTGCAATGTTTCTGCTGATACGCGTTGTCATCCATAATAATAATAATAATAATAATAATAATAATACTTTATTTATTCTGGCAGAGTTAAGGCCATAAGGCCCTCTCTTCCACTCAACCAGCACAAATACAAATAAATATTCGACAAATATAGATATACACTATACTAATTATAAACAGTTAAAGATACAATAAATGTAGCAATGTAAATGTCATGTACAAACAACATTTTATAGGGTAATAACAATGATGATACGATAATAATAATAATAATAATAATAATAATAATAATAATAATATAAATATGATGCATTATACGGGAAACACCAATATATATATATATATATATATATATATATCTTACACTGGATAATAATGAAGTCGAGTTTAGAGCAAATATAAATTTAGATTTCTTTTAAAAGATGCCAATGTCCGGCAGCCCCTTATTTCTTGTGGTAGGGAATTCCAGTTGCGAGAAGTGGAGATGGTATATGACATGGAGTGATGTGATGTCCTATGTTGCGGTATATTAAGCAGGAGACTATGTTGTGATCTTGTGTTTAAGTTATGGTTTGAGGATAGATACTGGAAACGGGATGATAAATAATTGGGAATCGAGGTATGTAGGATCTTAAATAGGAGAATTAGACAGTGCGATTTTCTTCTCTCTTTTAGATGTAGCCATGACAATTCGTGGAATAATGGAGAAATGTGATCGTATTTTCGAACATTAAATATGAATCTGATACACATATTATGGACACGCTGCAGTTTGTCCGACAATCCGTCACTTATGTCAGTTAGTAGAACGTCACAGTAGTCAAAATGCGGCATCACTAAAGTTTGGATTAAAATTATTCTAAGAGTTGTAGGAAGAAAATGTTTAAGTCGCTTTAGGGAATGCATTATGGAGAAGATCCTTTTAGACGTGCCTCATAACACACACTGCCGGTACACTTAAATTTGTGTACAAGCAGACGAATATGTGCATTTTTTTTGGGTGATTTACGTAATCTATGGGTAAATTCAGCACTTATGTCTTCGTATGACAATCCGCGTACACGTGCACAAACAATGACAGTCGTTCTTCCGTGCTAAATATGCTGCACTAAGCTAACAGTGTATGCAAAGAAAATTAAAAACATAGTAGTGTTTATATGGAAATGAATAATGACTTTAGAGAGATATAGTTTAAGTTCTGGCTTCTGTACCCCCATTTGAGGGGTCTATGCTGTATGGTGCGGTAAGAGAGGAGGGCCAGTTGCAGGAACTGCCAGCAACTATACTCAGTTTTGAAAACATAATAATTACTACACGTTGATTTTTTTATCTACTAGTTCTGTGTTAGTGGATACTTATGTTTTCTCATATGTTTGGAGTGTTCATTATAGAACAGTGTTGTTTTTATAACAATTTATTTTATCATCGTCATTATCAACAATCACGGATTAAGCCCATGTGGCTTGTTGCGGTCTCATAGATTTTCATTCAAATAGTTGAATCCATCTCTTTTTCGGTCTACCAATATTTCTGTCTCCTCTTGGTTTGTAATTAAGTATCATTTTTGGAATCAGATCATATTTCATTCTTTGAACATGTTCTTTCCGGGTTTTTCTAGATTATTTTATTCTATCTAAAAGTTTAAAAATATTTAGCTCATTTCTAATATCTTCACTTCTTCTTTTATCTAGAAATTTGCAGCCAGTCACAATTCTCAGAAATCTCATTTCAGCTGCTTCTATGATCTTCTCTTCTCTTTTAGTTAAAACCCAAAATTCACTACCATTCAATAGTACGGGGACAGCCACTGCCTTTATAAGATTTTAGTTTTGTTTCCATTCTTGTGTTTTTAAATATTATTTTAATTGTGCCACATACATAATTAAATTTATTAAGTTTGTTAAACATATCTTCATTTTAAAATAGGAGATTTCATAACCCAGGTATTTAAAATGGTTCACTTGTTCAATGGATTTCCCCTCCAAAATTATTTTAGCCCTCACGGTATCTGATCCTTTTAAAGCTAAGATTTTCGTTTTACTTGTTGATATTTTCAAATTATATTTCTGTATAATGTTATTTAATTGAAAGAGTGATTTCTGTAGACCATCTTCTGACCTAGATATTAGAACTTGGTCGTCTGTAAAAAGTAAGATATCTAAGATCATATTTCTTATTTTGAAATGTGAGTCCCAATTAATCTGCCAATTAGATATGATAACGTCAATATAAATATTAAAAAGTGAGGATGAAAGCGGACATCCCTGTCTTACACCTCTATTTATTGTTGCTGCTGTATTCTTTTTATAATTTACTCCGGTTTCTATTGTTATTTTATTTTCTACATACAGACTTTTTATTGCAGTTATTAGATGCTGAGGTACGCCTTTCTGTTTCATATATTCCAGAATTTATTTTTTTTAACTTTGTCAAACGAATTTTCAAGATATATAAATTCTTCTTCTTCTTCCTTTCCAGGATTAGGTCAATGTGACCTGTTCCGGTCTCAAGTCCATCGTTTTCTTGGCCGTCCCAAAGATTTTTTCCCATGTGGTTTGTAGGTGTTGATCTTTTTGGGTAATCTTGTATTGTCCATTCTGTCTAAATGTTCTTTCCATTGGTATTTGTGCTCTTCTAGTTTACCAACTATTGAAAATATCTCCAGTTCATTTCTTATTGATTCATTGTATAATCTATCCATGCGTGTACATCCATTTACGGATCTTAAACATTTAATTTCAGTGGCTTGAATGTGTGAGATATCTTTTTTTTTGTAAGTACCCAGGATTCAGATCCATATAAAAGAACAGGAACAGCCATAATTTTATAAAACCTGAGCTGAGTTTCTCTTCGAGTCTTTCGGAGGGTTCTTCTTATGGTGCCACACATCATTTGATATCGTTTTAATTTATTATGTATATCCCAATCATAGCTATATGTTATATCTAAACCAAGATAGTTAAATTGTGCTATCTGTTCTATTATTTCATTATTGATCACTATTTTTACTCTGACTGGCACTTTGCCCTGAAAAGCCATAATTTTAGTTCTTGAAGTTGAGACTTTGAGATTATAATAGAGTCCCAATTGATTCAACATGTAAATGGCTCTTTGTAAATCATCCTCTGACTTCTGTATAATTACCAGATCGTCTGCATACATTAAAATATTCATATACATTTCCTTATTAATTTGTATTCCTATTGGACTTGATTTTTTCCATTTTCGTATAACATCGTCAAAATAATAAATTATTATTATTATTATTATTATTATTAAGAAAATGTTTTTTTGCATGGCTACTACTTCCCTTCTCCACTCGACACTGTTCCCTCCTGCCACATCCCTTAGAATTCACCAAGACGGCTACAGTTACATAACTAGACTATACTCTGTATAATTTTGGCTCTAAAATATTGAGACACACTATATTACGTACATCCTGTATGCGCCATGAATCTGTAACTGCTGTTATATATATTTAGTGTATTTGTTAGTAGATAGTGTAGTTTAGCTGAAATCTCTCTTTAGACAGATGTTCGCTGGAATATCGCGGCGTGATGAAGTTAATTTCATCTAAGTACTGTTTCCAGCAGTTTAACTTAACTTCCGTAAGTTTATTTAAGTTATGCGATGTGTTTGTGTGCAGTTCAGAGTCACGACTTCAATGATGGCAAACCACTTTCACATTTAGGGCAATGTAATTCCCTGGCGCTATCGAACCCGGAAGTTCATGGCCGAAATTTTCTCTGTTCACTTCTCCATTAAGACAAAATTAATTTAATATTGAAATTAATATACACAATAGGGTTATAAGTTTTTTAACTTTTGTGAAATAAAATATTTCCTGTGCAATGAATGGGTGTAAAATATTTTCTGTGCAATAAATGGGTGTAAAATATTCCCTGTGCAATGAATGGGTGTAAAATATTTCCTGTGCAATGAATGGGTGTAAAATATTCCCTGTGCAATGAATGGGTGTAAAATATTCCCTGTGCAATGAATGGGTGTAAAATATTCCCTGTGCAATGAATGGGTGTAAAATATTTCCTGTGCAATGAATGGGTGTAAAATATTCCCTGTGCAATGAATGGGTTGTAAAAATATTTCCTGTGCAATGAATGGGTGAACGTTTACTTAAAACCATTGAAAAAGGCCTTCATTTCACTGAGCTTCAAGAAAAAGTCATCCCCAAATATATTTATATATCAATATTAAATATTAATTTGGGGATGACCTTTTCTTGAAGCCCAGTGAAATGAAGGCATTTTTCAATGGTTTTAAACAAAAGTTCACCATTCATTGCACAGGAAATATTTTATTTCAACAAACAGTCCAAAAAGTTATAACCCTCTAGGTTTACAACTTTTTGAACTTTTGTGAAATAAAATATTTCCTGTGCAATGAATGGGTGTAAAATATTTCCTGTTCAAAAAATGAACTTGATCTATTAACTCCTAACAAAGGAGAGGCTATGGTTCAACAATGGACTAAGCCATTAGTAAGTCAAAAGTAAGTAAAACAATAAAGTAATTTCGGCCAGTATGGGACTGATGCCCGCCCAGCATCGTGAGGCATTTGGGTAGCTACAATAAGTAGCGACTTCAGGTTGAGAAGACCAGCTATAACGGCTGGGGGACCCGACATGCTCACCACATGTCACCCCCTACACTGGCTTATGATCGTCTACCTCTTTGATTAACACATGTGGAAGTGAAGCCAACAGCCGGCCTGGTAGGCCAAGGGCCTTCTAGGCCTGTCGCGCTTGAGTTTTTTTTTTTTGAGATAAAGTTAACAGTTATTCGACCAATGAAAATGCAGTCCATAGATCTGGATTGTTTACATTACAACTGGAACTTAGCTCGGAAGATGTATAGCAGTTCATGCTTTCATCATAATGATTATTTTATTTTTAGTTATGCCAATTCTATTTGGTGGATTTAGAAATTGGATTTAAAATTGGTTAATAATTTAAATATGTTAAAATGTTTATTTTGTAGGAGTGTAATATTTTTGGGATTTTAAATTCTCACTGTAATGTTTTAGTTACTTACTTACTCACTCACTGGTACTATCGAACCTTAGGCTCATGACCTCGCGGACATAAGCTCTGCATACATCCCTATCCTGAGCTAATGCTTTCCAATCGTATAATATACTTCCCTCAAATCATAGTTAATGTTATTCTCCCACCTCATTCTTGGTCTATCAACTGGGCGTTTTACCTCTTGTTTTCCTCCAAGAAGCTTCCATGCACATATTTCATTCCCATTCGTGCCACATGTCCTGCCCATCGCAGTCTATGAGACTTAACTTTTCTCATTATATCTGGCTTCTTATAAAGACCATGTAGTTCACTGTTATGTAGCTTTCTCCATTCACCTGTCTGTTCATCTCTCTTTGGTCCAAAAATGTTCCTAAGAACGTTATTCTCAAATACTCTTAATCTCCTTTCCTCCCTTAAAGTAAGAGTCCATGTTTCGCAAGCATATAATATAACTGGAAGAATAACAGTTTCATATATTTTCAGTTTAACTTTTTTTGAAAGGAGTTGGGTCATCAAGAGTCTCTGTAATGCATAACAGCATGCATTTCTAAAATTGAGCCTATATTTAATTTTTTTGTGCATCTCATTCTTATTTGTGATTATTGTTCCTAGGTAATTGTATTCAGCCACTTCCTCAAAATTTTCCTCATTTGTCATTAGCTGTCCATTTACATTATATAATGTATTTTTATGTGTGACCATATATTTAGTTTTATTGATATTTACTTCCAGTCCTAATTTCTTAGTGTTACTCAATAGTGTGTGCGTGTTGGCCTTTAGTATCTCCTCGCTATCTCCCAATAGTACTACAATCATCAGCATAAACTAACAGCTTATTAATACCATTGAGTTGAAGGCCTTCTTCATCTTCTAAAGATCGAATGGCATGCTCTAGTACAAAATTAAATAGTAGAGGAGATAGTGCATATCCTTGCTTCAACCCATTGTGGATTTCAGAAGTATCCGAAAACTATTTGCCTACACGCACCCTACTCTTTGTGCCATGTAGACACATTCGTAAGTCTACTCACCCCATATTAAAATATATTAATTAATAAAATATTTTTAATAATCTTCTTGTAATCTTGTAAGCCCATGTTTCCCTTAACAGAGATTTAGGCGCTCTCCCCTACAGGGAAGAATTAGATCCATACTAATTTAGTTACACTTGTTTTCGTATAGATGTCATTTCAGTGGCCCGTGGTCAGCGTTCAGCCTCATACTAACATCTAGGAAACCAAGGTAGTACTAGGACGGGAAAATTCGGCAAATTTTGCTTAGAGGTATTTTCATTCAGCCTTAAGGATCTTTTACGAGCCTGAAAATCTTCAGACTCGGGACCCACGGCTTAAAGTCCCTCCCGAAGGACTTGCTCATTGGATTTTTCCATCCTAAAAAAAAATCCATCGACCCGGGCCGGGTTTGAACCCGCGATCCTCGGGACCAGAAGCAAGGAGCATAACCACTAGTCCACCGCGAAATAATGATTATATTCCATTCATTCATATTAATTTTGCCCGAGGGTATGTCTTTCACTGCAATCTTAGCATTTTCATGCTATGCTTTGCAGCTTTACTAGGGAATTAATGATTAAATTAGTGTATTCTAAATCGTCTGGGGAATGTTTCATATGTCTTCATTTGATTAGAATAATTCTTTATAAGACTTGTACTGTGCCTGTAAGGCAGATGAAATATAGTGCAGTACATCACATTGTACATGACTGTGATAGCGGGAAGAATGATGGCTACTTTCCATTGTCGAGATGAAGTCATTCTCTTATCTCGTCTTCTTCTTTAATACATCCTTATTCATTATTCAACCATTGTCCCACTTAATATTCCTTTCCGTGGCACGATTATTCTGCCCGCGCTATTGCTATGCTGAGCGGGTATCAAAGTGAGAGAGTTTCTTTTTAAAAACATTACTACTTACAGGTCTATACTGTTTGTGGACATGCCGCAGCGTAGCAGGTTACATAACTAACTCTCTTGCACTATCGAACCCATAGTACATGGCCGGGCACCTAAGTTCTCCATATATCCCTATCCTTAACTGATGTTTTCCAATCATTGCCTATGAACGTGCAGATTTTCTTGCCAAATCAGCTGCTAATTCAAATATGGATTACTTTTACTCCTTCTGTCCTCTTCTTCTTCTTCTTCTTCTTCTTCTTCTTCCGTATGCAGTATTGGGCGATGATGCCCGTTCTGCGACTACAAAAACTGATCGTTCCATCGGTTGAAGGGTCTTCCGAGGTCTCTTTTGCCTTTAGGGTTGAGGTGGTAAACAATCTTGCGTTAAACGGGGATTTTATATTCTCTGGACGTGTTGGAACCATGTAATCTGTACTATTTAAATACTGCCCCCAAATGGGAGTTAAAATGACCACTCACGTTTCAATGAGTTCTGTTTTTTACAAACAATCAGAGTCGTGTTTCACCAAATATTTATTCAGTGTTATAATTACCATATTAAAGAAACGCTCCTACTACACCAATATGCCCGTTCATTTGGCAATATAAATAGTTGATATTTTGAGTTGCAGTGATAAACAAATGAAGCAGTAGAAGCGTACCTATCGTTTCTCATTTGTTTTCAAACATCGCCGTTTACATTAAATATATAAATATTTTAAAATAACTATAGTAAAATAATGATTTGTGAGTAAACAGCTTAATTTTATTCGTTAAATAGTCCTAACAAATGCCACTCTTGATTTCCAAATTCTCTAGATAAATTCACTCCTCACTTCGTGAGTCGTGAATTTATCGATAATTTGGAAATCACTCGTGGCATTACTTATGATAATTTGTGTATATGTTCAGCCATTTCCCTACTATTCCACTGCATCCTTATCTCATCACTGTTCGTTCTATCCCTTAAAGTTACTCCAGTTAGTGATCGGAGGAATCTCATTTGTGAACTATTAATGCGGGATTTATCTTTTGCTCGAAGTGTCCAGCATTTACTTCGTGTAGTAGAGCAGCTTTGGCTATGGCATTATGAAATCTCAATTGGATTTCTTTCCCTTTATTGTTTTCCAAAATTTCTCCTAATTACACCATTTAGTCTGTTATATTTATCTAAATTTGTTTCCACATCTTTTTGATTATGAAACTGTGATATATTATTACCCTTCTGTCCTCTATCATATATTAAAGAAGTATTAAGAAATGATCTCGTACAAAATTGGAATGCTGAGTGGTTAAACAGTATTAATGGTGCTTTGACAAGAACATTATTTTTCCCAACTGTTTTTAACCGAATAAAGTGCAAATACGTAGAACCAAATTTTGTATTAACCCAATTTATGACTGGACACGGTAAATTTGGACATTATTTGGAACGATTTAAAATAGGTACAGATACCTGTATTTGCAAGAACTCCAGCCAGACTATCTCACTTCTGTTATTTGAGTGTCCCGCATTTGATTCCAAAAGACATGAATTTATTAAAAAATTGGGTTATTGCCATAATAGATTTCAACTGCCTTTGTCAAATATTTTACGTAAAAAGTGTTGCTATATAAAGCTGTGTGACTTTATCTATCATATTTTTAAGAGACTTTGAGTTAGTTTTTTTTTGTTAGTTAAATAACCGCGGTGCACTAGTGGTTATGCTCCTTGCCTCTGGTCCCGAGGGTCACGGGTTCAAACCCGGCCGGGGTCGATGGATTTTTTAGGATGGAAAAATCCAAGGAGCTAGTCCTCCGGGAGGGACTTTAAGCCGTGGGTCCCGAGTCTGAAGATTTTCAGGCTCGTAAAAGATCCTCAAGTCTGAATGAAAAGGCTTCTAAGCAAAATTTACCGAATTTCCCCGTCCTAGTACTACCTTGGTTTCCTAGATGTCAGAATGAGGCGGAACGCTGACCACGGACCACTGAAATGACATCTATACGAAAACAAGTGTAACTAAATTAGTATGGTTCAAATTATTCTCTGTAGAGGGAGAGCGCCTAAATCTCTGTTAAGGGAAACATGGGCTTACAAGAAGACAAGAAAGATAATTTATTTATTTATTTGTTCATATTACGTTATTATGTAACGCTAGAAATTAAGCATACTCTAAATTACTCTAAATAATTAATTGTATGGTAACTAAAACACTAACATACCGGAGGGTTCGTATTATTGAAGATTCACTAAAATTAAAAATCATTGCCTATGTAATTTACTTTCCTCAAATCATGGTTTATGCTATTCTTTCATCACATACTTTGGCATGCCTTCTGGGGACATTCCATCTGGTTATTCTGAAAACGAGTTTCCGTGCCTTTCTTTCATTCCCTATTTGTGCCACATGTCTTGCCCATTACATTCTACTAGACTTAAGTGTTTTTTATTATTATATTTGATTTCCCATAAAGATCATGTACCTCGCTGTTGTCTTCTCTATTTACCTGTCTCTTCGTCTCACTTAGGTGCAGATTTTTTTCCCCCCCTCATAAGAAACATACTCTAAAATACTCGTATTGTTTTCTCCTCCTTTAAAGTAAGAGTCCATATTTTGCATACATAGGCATATTGGAAGATTAACGGTTTTATATATTTTCAGTTTATTTTTAATTCTTTTTCGTAATTGGGATGACATATTTCCTTTGACAATATAATATATAACCATGTTCCATGTATACTTTTATTATTCCTTTATATTTTAAACTTTCTATACCAAGACATTTACTTAATCTAATTTTAGGTTATTATTATTATTATTATTATTATTATTATTATTATTATTATTATTATTATTATTATTATTATTATTATTATTATTAATACTATTTTCTTTCTTTCACTTCTCTTTTTTACATTGTGTAGTTTATAATTATCTATTATGTATCATTATAATAATTATTAATTGAATAAAAATAAAACGTAGTTTTATTTGATGTTCATATTTATTATATAATTCAGTGACAGCTGTTTCGGTACACTGTACCTTCTTCAGACATGTTAACAAATTATGAATTGTGTTCCAACTGATTTAAGCAACAATACAACAATATTTATTTAAATTTTTTAATTTAACAAAGGGGATTCATTCAAATCAAGTTGAGAATTTAACACTTTTTTACTACTTTTAAACTTATTAATTTCTACAGCCTCCAAAAGATCTAACTTCTTACCCTTATCACAAATATGTAAAATTTCAAAATTTGGATCGAAACAATGATTAAATTGGAATAGGTGGTTAGCATAGTTTCGATCCAAATTTTGAAATTTTACATATTTGTGATAAGGGTAAGAAGTTAGATCTTTTGGAGGCTGTAGAAATTAATAAGTTTAAAAGTAGTAAAAAAGTGTTAAATTCTCAACTTGATTTGAATGAATCCCCTTTGTTAAATTTAAAAATTTAAATAAATATTGTTGTATTGTTGCTTAAATCAGTTGGAACACAATTCATAATTTGTTAACATGTCTGAAGAAGGTACAGTGTACCAAAACAGCTGTCACTGAATTATATAATAAATATGAAAATCAAATAAAACTTCGTTTTATTTTTATTTAATTAATAAATATGGATTTTCATCAAGTAAACACCAACTCAATTGATTATTATAATAATTATTATTGTATGTATAATTTAACCCTGGTGAAATGGAAGAGAAGATCTTACGGTATTAACTCCATCAGATAAAATAAATAAATAAGTGTTTCTGCAATGCGAAATGGCATCCATTTCCAGAATTGGAGCCTAATTTTAATACCTTTCTGCGCCTCTTTCCTGTTTGTAATCATTGGTCCTAGATGATTATTTGAATTCAGCCATTTCTTCAAAATGTCTCTCATTTGTTATTGACTTCCTTTTCCATTATGTCTTTTCTTCTCCTTCTTCTTTTTCTTCTACCTCATGTGGAGTAGGCCATATACCTATTTTCTCATCAAGAGACAGTATCCCTCCATCTAGGGGTGCCTAATGTTTCTTCTTACTTTGAGCTGGTAGTGAAGAAAAATGTATGGGGGTTTATTGGGGATTGTTTCTACTCCGTCTATGTTGGAGCCTTGTTAGATCTTGAATTTAGAATCTTATCTATAACACTATAGATATTAATTCGGTTCTTATTTCTTCATTATATTTATTTTCTAACAATGTATAGTCTGCTACTGAACGCAAGAATTACATTTCAGATTATTTTATTTACCTTTTATCTGATCTATTATGTGTCCAATTTTCACAAACTATGTTGACATAAGTACTGCCATAGTTTTATAGAATTTTAATTGTGTGATTTTTAATGTTTTATTTTTTAGAGTTCTTCTTATTGTTTCACATGTTATAAAATTAGTTTAATTTTAAGTTTATATCATTCTTTTGGCAGTAAAATATGTTAAACCCTAAGTAGTTGAAATTGTTTACTTGTTCTATTATTTTGTTAATGAATATTATTTTGTATCTACTGTAGTTTAATCCTTCGAAAGCCATCACTTAATTTCCCCCCTCGATATGTAGATATTGTATTTACTTATTACTTAATTTAATTCATGGGTAGCGAGTTGTTACTCGTCCATTATGTAATGTATTTAAATGTGTATCTATTTATTGACGGAACACTAAAAAGAAGTTTGAAAAATAAAGCCAGGAAAGACTCTATAATGAAATTATACAAGACAATGGCAATGCCTATTAATACTTATGGATTCGAAACATGGACAGTGACAACACAACAATCTGCCAGAATACAAGCTGCTGAAATGAGATTCCTCAGACCAATAGCAGGATATCAAAGAACAGACAAAAAACACAACACAGAAATAAGACATCAACTAAAAGTAGAGGAATTAAACATAGCAATAGAGAAATACAGAACAAACTGGAAGAACACTTGGCAAGGATGACTGAGAATAGAATACCCAAAGCAGCATACAACTATTCACCACGAGGAAGAAGAAGTTTGGGAAGATCAAGGAAAAGATGGAAAGAGCAGCAATTTGGAGCCGGAACAGGCTAGTAAATAAACCTAAACCGTGAAGAATAAGAAGACTATTTATTGACGTTTACTTCCAATTTCTTAGTGTTAGCCATACGCTAGAAGAAGAATAGTCGTGGGTTCGATTCCCGGTGAGGTGACGATTTTTAAACTGGTCTTAAACTTCTGGCAGTGTCATGGCCCTGGGATTTCTATATGAATTGAATACTGGTAGTAAAGATAGACATCACACAGGGTTGATATCTCGTATCGATTTCCAGAAATATGGAAGTCTTACCGTCCTATTATCCTAAGGGTCTATAACTACTACAACATTTTAGAGCATACTTCCAACTTTTTACTACATAATTGCATGCATTCATTTTTGTTGCATTTACTTATGAAATAAATAATAAGAAACATTTTTAGTGTCTTTTAAGTTGTTAGTTCCAAAGAACGAGCTTTCACTAAACTGAATTAAAGTAATTTTAACATCTGTCGACACTATAGTTAGGTTCTATTGGTTATTTGTTGTTAACCAGCTGCTGCTGGACTGTACTAAATTAACTTTAATATCTGTCAACGCTCAAATTGGTTTCTATATGTTAGCAGTTATCCACTAGCCGCCACTGCACTGTACTAAGATAGCATTAACTTCTATTGGCACTGATGTAAGTTCTAAAGGTTAACAGTTTTCCACCAGCCGTCACTACTTTGTACTAAAGTAGCTTAAACCCTTGTCGACATTAAAGTTAGATTCCATATGTTACAACGTATCGACTAACTGTCACTGCACTGTATTAAGATAGTTTTAATATCTATCGATACTGAAGTAAAGTTATCAAGTAATCGCCACTGCACTGTACTAAGATAGCTTTAATCTCTGTTCTAAAGTAAATTTCTGTATGTTACGGTTGCACAGTAGTCGCCACTGCACTGTAATAACATAGTTTTATCTCTGTCGACGATAAAGTTCTCTAGTTCAGTTATCCATTAGCTGCCATTGTATTGTACTAATAAGGAAATTACTTATGTTGGACCAGTTAGATTGTAACTAAAATTGGAGGATATGTTAATTGGTTGATATTAACTATGATGATGTTAATCATTTTGCTGCAAAATTAATAAAACTCTTGTTGTCATTGAATTTCAATCGCGTCATTGACCGGTTCGTAACAGCACGGTTGCTCATTGCAGCTGGTTTCAAGAACAAGTGCAGCTAGCGGTGCGAAGAACGTAAATACTAGTTTCCCACCTGGTTAACATCAATAACTATTTTTGAATACAGGTTCTTCGTGTTTTTCAATTTTTCCTGAACTATAGATTCTAACGTAGTTAAGACGTAAAATGAATTTATTATGCCCATTTTATTCTTGTGATGAAATATTTTATTAGCTCACAAGATTATTACCCGTAAATGTACACATTTACTTGTAAATATTACTGTTATGTCCTAAAAATAGTATTATTTTACACCATAAATATGCTAATTAATAAATAATAACCTAAAACAAATATTTTATTGTACTTACAATGTATTGAGTTTTTTATGTTTAAATAGAAACAATTAGAATATACTATATGAATACTCGACTGCGGGAGTGGAAAAAACATTCACACTCCGGTACGCTGCTCTTCAAGTAACCGTGCCCCTCCGTTGCAATATTTATTTCGTTAGTTTATCTCTCTCCCCCTGTCCCTTATTGTTCTTCCCTCTTTCACCACACTACTATTTTCTATTTTTATTTGTTTATTTTATGTTTTTCCAAATGTTTGACTTATTTATTTTGTCATGTACCGATGTTAAGCCTTTTTTCTATTTTCTTGTTCCTTATTTCGTGTTAAATATTATGCATACTATTGAATTTGCAGTGAAATGACTAATATCACGGTGTTCAGTATCCTTCATTCAACATATCCTACAATTTTTGTTACAGTCCTACTGGTACAACGTAAGTACTTTCCTTGTAAGACAGCTTCAAACTCTATCGATACTAGAGTAAATTTATATTGATTAGTAGATATTAATTTGCCCCCACTGCACTCCTGAAGATAGTTTTAACCTCAGTCGATATTAAAGTATAGATTAATCAGTAGGGCAAGGCATTTAATGACCTATAAATTGGTTAAAAAAATGCAAAATAAAAATATGCATTTATGACCTAAAAAATACAAAAAATGACCAATAAAATTAAAAAAATGACGAATAAGTTAAGAATTACCAATAAAAATACTATTTATTAGATTGAGTACTCACTTTATTACTGACTTACATAAAATTTAACTTAACATCAAAATATTAAAAGAAAAGTATTAAAAATACATATTAGAGTACCTTTTATGGAAGAAAATCCATTTAAATTACACAATGCACTTTTATAACAATTTTGAATTGCAGTTAACAATCAAAATAGGGGTAGAAACTAGCATAAGCTCTAAGAAATTGAATAAAATTCCTAGAAGTGGGCAAGTTCATTAAGCACGTACCTTGAAAAATAGGGGTACTAGTTAGCAAAACGTCTACTAAATTCCAAGAAATTGTATTGACAAGGAAAAATACTGAATTATAATAAAAATCTCAAATCAAATGCAAATAATGTCACAGCCTTCCGGAAAAGTGTAAAAAATGCCCAAAAGACCTAAAAATTGCCCAAAAATGACCTATCCCTAGAAAAGTTAAGAAAATGCAAAAAATGCCCTAACGAATTGCTTTTATTTAATCCGTTTTTTAATGTCATACATTTTCATATATGCAAGCAATGTTTCAACCATCATAAGAAAAAGATGCAAAATCATTAATTGCCTTACCCTATTAATCAGTTGTGCACTATCCGCCACTGCATTCTACTAGGCTAGCTTTAACCTCCGTCGACACTAAAGCTAGATTCTATAGGTTAGCAGTTATCAACCCCATCTTAAACTCAATCCCCTTCCCAACGGCTTACAATCATAAGAATTGAGCCGGATTTTCACCTCACGTATAGAGTGCGCTTCCTTTATCCAGGATTAGATATCCTGTGCGAGCATTAATACCTAATACAAACTCAGTCAGGGTCCAAACATTCATTTCTGGTCCCAAACTAACTTCCTTCCTCAGGGATGCGTTTTATATTCCCGGTCACTTTCAGCAGCCTGCATTCTCCCTTTCCAATATTCATTGAACTCTAAACCATCCTGGTACGTAGTAGTATACTTTATTTTATTCCATACTATGTCGAATTTTATATGTTTACGTTATTAATATGAGTGTGGAAAATAATTATTGCAGTTCTAAAACTCCTTATCATACACACAAATTTCACCAACTTATGAATTAAAATATAGCGAATAGTGACTCATTTTAACAGAAGCAATAGTAATACTTAATTAAATAAAAATAAAACGTAGTTTTATTTGATTTTCATATTTATTATATAATTCAGTGACAGCTGTTTCGGTACACTGTACCTTCTTCAGACATGTTAACAAATTATGAATTGTGTTCCAACTGATCTAAGCAACAATACAACAATATTTATTTAATTTTTTTAATTTAACAAAGGGGATTCATTCGAATCAAGTTGAGAATTTAACAGTTTGTTACTACTTTTCGATTTATTTATTTCTACAGCCTCCAAAAGATCTAACTTCTTACCCTTATCACAAACATGTAAAATTTCAAAATTTGGATCGAAACAATGATTAAATTGGAATAGGTGGTTAGCATATTTTGAATATTCTAAATTTCTGTTAAATAGTAATAATACTCTGCATATATGATCTCACCTGCAAGTGAGAATTGGACTCTTAATCGTTCAGACAGAAGAAAAATAGAAACTGCAGGAGTGATGTTCTAACTCTCAGTAGCAGATGTGACAATTTTGGACAGAAAAAGAAATGAAGATATTAGAAAATACTTAAATAGTTATAATTTAGTAAATAGAATTGACAACAAGAAACAACTGGTATGAACATGTTAAAAGAATACCTGCAGATAGAATCCCTCAGCTGTTATTAAAGTACAAACCAATAGGACATAGAAGTGTTGGACACCCGTTTACTAGATGGGAAGATTCATTAGATCCCACTTGATGTGAAAACAGGTCAAAATGTAGAAGAAAAGTAGAAGAAGAAGAAGATATATGACTCCGAATAAATAGGCGTTGCTTACCTTTAAAATCTGTTCACGACACGTTACTATAAATACGAAACTTCCAATATGCAGAAAACAGCTATAGCCTACTTACCTTACATACCTCATATTGGCAGCGCTGTATCCTGAGGTAGGATAGTAAATGTCGCTCGCTGCCAATAATAATTGAATAGTTGCCCCGAAAAGAGGTCCAACCCACAAATATTCGAAGTTGAGTTTTCAGTGGATTAATTATCTATGCGGGGAGTATCACGACATGATGCATGTAAAATTATCTACACTCTCTTTCAGACCTGTTTTATTTATGTTAATAAATTAGCTTTCAAGCGAATAGTGATCTGTCTGTAACAAAATGGCGGAATAAGTTAGTCAAGTCATTAATAGCAGTGCAGAAAAACAATGTTTGCACATGTGCAAATTCATTCCACCACAGTTCCGTGAATTCTAATCAGAATCCTGGAGAAATTGAGTGAAAATAAGAAAGGTACAAAGAATGTAACGAAGTAACATTAAATGGAAAATAAATACTGAAAACTGATTAAGCTAAAAATATTTCTAACTGAATCAGTGTTCAATATGTATTTTCTATTTCTTATTATAGATTTTTTAGTTAAATATGAGTTAGATTATTTTTCCACTGTTTAGAGCTAGATCACTTTTGCACTCAATTCTGTATTAAATTGTTAACATTTTGTTATCATCAAGTTATTTTACATTCAAATTGGCTGCATATGATTCCAATAGGATGAGAGATTAAAATGTATATGATATAATAAAGACAATAGCCTCAAAATTAACATTATACGTTTTATTTAATTAAATGAAAATAAAACAGTTTTATATGATTTTCATGTTTATTACAATATAAATTCGTAACAGCTGTTTCGGTACTTTGCACTTTCTTCAGACATGATTACAAATGAATGAATTTTGTTATTATATATAAATTCCAGTACATAACAACTGAAACTATGCAACTGAATGTAAACAAACATTTTTTATTTATATTTATTTTTGTAATAAACAATCTCTATTATAATTTTAAAAGAGGCGATTCATTTAAATCTAGTTGTGAATTTAACAGCCTATTGCAATTCTTTAATTTATTTATCTCTACAATTTCTAAAAGTTCTAATTTTTTCCCTTTGTCACAAACATATAAAACTTCAAAATTTGAATCAAAACAATGATCGTATTGGAGTAGATGGTTAGGATATTTTGAAGTATCTAAATTTCTGTTCTATGCTCTCATATGTTCCTTTTACGAGAAATAATATTGTAATAAATATGAAGATCACATAAAACATTAAGTTTTACTTCTATTTAATTAAATAAATATGAATTTGTATCAAGTAAACGCCAAATCAATTGATTTAATTATATGTTTTGTTCGTTTTCCCAACAATTTGTAGTTTATGGGTTAGATCTCTCTTCGGGGCAAATATGCCTATTCAATTATTATAATTAACTAGACGTTACGATAATTGTTTAATTATTTTAGCCTATATTTAAAAATTCCGTCGTTGTGGTGTAGTTGGTACAGTCCCTACCTTCCACTCCGGCGACCCGGGTTTGATTCCTGGCGGGGTAAGGAATTTTAAAATCTCAACCTTGGGACTGTGTGTGTGTGTGTCGCGTCCATTGGGTTTAATTCCTCTAAAAAATAAATAAGATTTCTTCAATATAATATTTCAATTAAAATATATTAATCTATCGTTGCTTCTTTCAACTTCACCATCATCTTCATAGTCCATTAACGAATTTTGTCCACTTGTTGACCTGTTTTGGCCTCAATAGAAACATAATCCAAAAGTCTTTTGAATGAATGTCGTGGTCTTCTTCTTCCTGCAGGTTGATAGCTTCTCATTTGCTTGGGTATCCTGTGATTCATTCATCTTGACTTATGATCAGAAATTTTGTTTTCTAAAGGTTTCCATGTGTAATTCTTCTATGATGTCTTCATTTTTCTGATGATCTAGTAGTGTGCATCCTGCAGTCCTTCGAAGATACTGAATTCAGCAAGTCTGAGTCTGTGTATATACTTCTATTTCAATGTCCATACTTCGCTACTATACAAAAGAGTTGGAAGAGCCAATGTTTTATACGGTTTTAGTCTTGAATGTTTTTGGACTAACTGTGGCTTGAAGATAGAATTTAACCCTAAAATCCTTAAAAATTTATATTTTTCCATTTCCATTCTTTTCTTCTTCATATGACATATTGTATTCTTGATTTGCAAAATTATTCACCTGCTCCAACATTTTATTGCCAAATACAATTTTACTTCTATACTTCATCATAATAATTAGGTCAAAAGTCCAAGCTGGACTTCGCTTTCTCGCAGGAAAGATGTGCATATCTGTCCATCGTTGGTGACCTTCCACCAAGTTGTTAATGCCCAGCTTCTTCACATCCTCAACAACTCCATCCAATCGTGTGAACATTAATCTTCTTGTCGGGCTTCTTTAGATTTATTAAAAAAATCCAAAATTTCGCATCATCACTCAAACCTCTTTCCAAATTTGATATGACATTTTAAATACGGCCCTGAATTATCATAATATTTGTTAGGACTATTTAACGAATAAAATTAAGCTGTTTACTCATAAATCATTATTTAACTATAGCTATTTTTAAATATTTATATATTTAATGTAAACGACGATGTTTGAAAACAAATTAGAAACGATAGGTACGCTTCATCTGCTTCTTTTGTTTATCACTGCAACCAGATCATACTATTTATTGCCAAAGGAACGCAATATTGTAATCTAGTGGAGAAAAAATGAAACACATCAAACTGTATATTAATTCATTTCTGATGTCATATGATGTAAATATGACAATTATATATTTCTGGATTGTTACCTGGGAAAAAATACATTTAAGAAAGTGCAAACAGTGGTTTCTTTTTCTTGGTGGTATAATCAATTACTACAAATGTTTTTATATTAACTCCCGCATGCGGCATGTGTTGACATTCATGCACTATATATACAATCTGGTAGCCGTATTTCTTACAGGCTCAGTCACTGCAAAATAATGTTCAGATCTGTTCAGAATATTAAAACGGAGGAGCCTTCTTTAATATGGTAATTATAACACTGATAAATATTTTGTGAAACACGAGTCTGATTGGTTGTAAAACAGAAATCATTGAAACGCGATTGGCCATTGAGTCCCATTTGGGCCATGAGTTAAATAGTCATAGTAGTACACCAGTTGTCTTATTTAAAGTATGTTATTAATTTAATTAAAGGTACAAAATTTAACATAGTACAAAGTAAAGAATGATACAAGAATGGAAGACTTTTAACCTATTCCTCGTAAGTGAAGACTTCTTCCATTTTTGTATTGTAAATACAGGATAACGGCACTAAACAACACATAAGGTCATTAGCGTCAAATAGATGACACAATTTGCTCATAGGCCTGTTATTTTAGCCTTGTGTTTTTACAAGATGTAAATCGACATTTGAACTTTGCTTACACATCTCTTATGGAAACAAGTCATACTCTGAAAACATTACAACTATCCTAGCCGCGTTTTAACCCGCTAACTTCCGAATCATTTTTTTCTAGTTTTTCTCTATTTTATACGTCCTTATCTCCATTCTCTTCTTATCCTTCTTGTAATTTTTCTTCCTCGATTTCGCTTTTATCTGTTCCTCTCTTTCATTTATTCATTTATTTATTTATTTTTCTTGTCTTTCCCTTTTCCCTTTTTCTCTATTTTCTGTCTAATTGTTATTTTTATATATTTTCTTTCTTTTTTCTTGTTATTTGTCTTTCCTTTTTTCTCAATACTTCTAAAATTCGTTGTGAAACAAAAGTGCCAAATGACATGCCGAAGATGGAACATATTTCTGAAAGGCCTACATGGTTTTAACTACTTGACGAAGTTTTTTTAAACAGAAATTCATTTTAGATGAGGACGTCTGATATATCAGGTTCTTACTTTAATGTTTTCACATTTTTTATCTCTTCTTTTCTTCTTTTTTATTATCATTATACTTTTTTATTTTTCTCTCTTTATTTTTATTCCCTTCTTTTTTCTCTCTTCCCCTTCCATTTATATTTTACCTTTTTTATCTCCTTTTGTCTTGCTTTTTATTTTTTCTCTCTTCTTTTTTCTCTTTTTTATTTGTTTCTCCTTTTTCTCTATTTTTCTGCTTGTTCTCTTTCTCCATTTTTATCTATTTTTTGAAACAAGTGAAGTGGGAATAGCTTTACTTTTTGTTCCACTTAAAAGTCCTGTGATCTACTTTATTCACACTTTGACAAACGCCACTTGAAAGACGTCTCCGCACAAGTGGTGCTCTTCTGTTTCACAAAGAGCGTTCTACCAGAACCTGCTAAATGCTAATATTGTCATTTGTATCCATCTACATTATTATCATTGTCACATTTAATAATAAATTTGTGGTTTATGGTAACAGTAGGTTTAATACCACATGCACTGAGATCTTACACTGGTCCCTATCATATGTCACCTGAATCCAGTTCATATAAGCGGGCAGAAAAAAATCGATTTTTATTTTTATACTTTAAGGGTTAACAGTTCACCGATGTGGTCTCGAAGTAGCGTGCTGCCTTGTCACGCAGCGGGACCGGGTTTGATTCCCGGTCGGGACAGGTGAAGTTTCTTCGGTTTTTTTTTCCCCATCTGTAAACCAAATGTCAGAAGCTTTAGGGCCAAATGGTCCCCGAAAATCATCCGGTCACCATCATCATCCTTATCATTATTATCATCCATCATCCTTCAGCGGTGTGGAAAGCAACGGGAAGCTACCACACCTATAATTCCCTAGTAAAGCTGCAAAGCATAGTATGAAAATACCATCGGGCAGAGTTACTATGGGTTAACAAAATAAATATTTATTCTGTAAACCGGCAAAATCGGACCATTAAATTTGACTTGCAGAGAAATTCTTTCGTGATGGACTTTTTGTATTTTCTTTGTAATCACACAACAACTGCAGGCTTAATAACATGAAATAGCTCGTATTAATTAAGAAAGTTATTTAGAAATTGAGGAAACCAAGGAAGATAGACAAGAAGATTAAAGATGACGCCATTGAGCAAGTGGAGAGCTTCAAATACTTGGGCTGAACTATCAGTAAAGCAGAGAATAACAATGGTAAAAGGAGCTTTTAACAAGAAGAGAAGCATTTTCTGTGGACCTTTGGCAAAAGAATAACGGAAGTGCTTTGTGTGGAGTGTAGCATTGTATAGTGCAGATACTTGGACATTACAACGGAATGAGGAAAAGCGACTGGAAGCTTATGAGATGTGGATATGGAGAAGGATAGTATAAAATTGAGAGACAAAATAAAAATATGCTAGACAGAGTGGATGAACGAAGAACAATGCTGGAACTCATATAAAAGATGAACAGAAATTGATAGGCCACTGGCTAAAAAGAAACTGCCTGCTGACGGATGTCCTAGAAGGAATGGTCAAGGGAAAGGAAGATAGTGGCAGAAAAAGACAATAGATGACAGAAAATATTAAAATAAATTGTTTTGTATCCGGATAAAAAAAGGAAGGCTGAGATAAGAAAAGAATAGAGAATATTGAGTTTGCAGTGAAGGATCTGCTCTTGTGCAGAACACTATGTAGGGCTATATTTATTTAGGAACCCCGAACAGTTAAATCCGAGAGAATTTTGACTTTTTTATTTTTGTTTTATTAATGTTCTACAAAATTATTAATCCAGTCAAAATAGAAAAGAATAAGTTGAAGCTTCGGAATAATTCGCATAGAGATGAAAATTTGGTACAGACTTTAATTACATCATTACAAATGAAATTTCTAAAGTTCCACTTGTGCTTAAAGTTTCATTTAAGGTTAAATGTCTAAAAAATCAGACTTTGCAACATCATCATCATCATCATCATAGTACATTCACGAATTTAGGCCATTTGTTGACCTGTTTCGGCCTCAAGAGAAACACCATCCAAAAGTCTTTTGAGTGGACGTCCTGGTCTTCTTCTTCCTGCAGGTTGATATCTTAACATATGTTTGGGTATTCTGTGATCTTCCATTCGATGAACATGTTGCATCCATCTTGACTTATAATCAGAAATTTTGTTTTCTAAAGATTCCATGCGTAATTCTTCTAAGATGTCCTCATTTTTTTTGTGATCTAGTAGTGTGTATCCTGCAGTCCTCCGAAGATATCTCATTTCAGCAGATCTAAGTCTCTGTATATCCTTCTGTTTCAACGTCCATACTTCGCTACCATACAAAAGAGTTGGAAGAGCCAGTGTTTTATACACTTTCAGTCTTGAATGCTTTTGAACTAACTGTGGCTTGTCCAAAAGCATTCGAGACTGAAAGACTTTGCATATAACTCTTAAATGGTAAGTGTTGACGTAAAAATAGTTTGTTATTGAGTTGTAGATTATCGTATTCTCCACAAAAAATAAAATAAAAGTCTGTATAACTTCTTCCCTACGAGCCATCATTCATTAGATATTGCGATTATAATGAAAATCGTGTTCAAAAATTCCGTTACACAGATACAAAGACACTTTTTTTGATTTTCTGATGATTCTGGCCATGATTTTAGAAACAAAATATGAAATTATTGTATTGTCACGAGTCTTTTACAAGTATACAAAGTTTCAAGTCGATCCAATGATTTTAAGTGGGTGAAAATCGCGTTAAAAGATTCAGTTACATAGATAGATAGACTAGATAGATAGATAGATAGATAGATAGATATATAGATAGATAGATAGATAGATAGATAGATAGATAGATAGATAGATAGATAGATAGATAGATAGATAGATAGATAGATAGATAGATAGATAGATAGATAGATATATATATAGATAGATAGATAGATAGATAGATAGATAGATAGATAGATAGATAGATAGATAGATAGATAGATAGATAGATAGATAGATAGATAGATAGATAGATAGATAGATAGATAGATAGATAGATAGATAGATAGATAGATAGATAGATAGATAGATAGATAGATAGATAGATAGATAGATAGATAGATAGATAGATAGATAGATAGATAGATAGATAGATAGATAGATAGATAGATAGATAGATAGATAGATAGATAGATAGATAGATAGATAGATAGATAGATAGATAGATAGATAGATAGATAGATAGATAGATAGATAGATAGATAGATAGATAGATAGATAGATAGATAGATAGATAGATAGATAGATAGATAGATAGATAGATAGATAGATAGATAGATAGATAGATAGATAGATAGATAGATAGATAGATAGATAGATAGATAGATAGATAGATAGATAGATAGATAGATAGATACAGGTCAAGCTAATATAAAGCGTGTAAAAATTATAAATGCCAATATGCACTCATAGTGGCCTGTATACGTCATCAGGTTTCAATATGAGTGAAAGTTCATTGGTTTGTGTGTGACTCACAGAATACAAATTATACGATTATGAACGCAACTGTCTAAATTTGTTCGCCCACCCGCATATAATAACATTGAGAAAGAAATATCTGCTATATCGTTGTATGTGCGTAGACTGTTTTATACATGATCTTGTTAGCACTTTTCCAATTTTTGAAATCGCGATATCTCATGAATGGTCGCTTATGGAAAAATGAAAAAAAAATACACTAATTCGCTGGCACTATCGAACCCATATGTTTATGACCTCGCGGACATAAGCTCTCCATACATCCCTATCCTGAGTTCAATGTTTTCCAATCATTCCCTTATAATTTGCTTCCCTCAAATCACGGTTAATGTTATTCTCCCACCTCATTCTTGGTCTAGCAACTGGGCGTTTTCCCTGTGAGTTTCCTAAAAGAAGCTTCCATGCACACCTTTCATTCCTCATTCGTGCAACATGCCCTGCCCGTCGCAGTCTATGAGACTTAACTTTTCTCATTATATTAACCAATAAAATGTTACTTTTTTTCTGTAACTAGCATGGACACTGCTAATCTTTATGTTTTCGGTGTGCTGATAACGAAAAGTTAAATCTTCTTCTTCTTCTTCTTCTTCACTTCCTGGTTTAGTCAAGAGTTGCCTGTTCCGTCTTCACTAATAGATCTAAGATCATCTCTTCCGAGGACGTCCGACATCTCTTCTTCCTCTTGGAAAGTAATGGAAGATTTTATTTGGTAATCTACTTTCTTCCATTAACACTCGTTCTGAAATTATGCTAACTTTATGTTATTGCCTACATAAGCTTATGCATGTACTCGTATTTACCTTATTGTTATTCCTCGGAGGAAGATCACTGAAGGCGCAACCACTTTGCTTGGCGTTTGTAGTTTTCTGCTGGTGATCCCTGATTAGTGTCCAGCAGTAATCGGCTAACATTGATGCACTCCACTTTCCCTGGTATCTCATTTCCATGTCCGAAATTTGCTGGTGGAAGCGTTCCCCGTGCCCATCGCTTACAGCACCACAGTTGTCAGGAATAAAGTCCAAGTAGGAAT
This sequence comes from Diploptera punctata, assembly GCA_030220185.1. Taxonomy (NCBI): domain Eukaryota; kingdom Metazoa; phylum Arthropoda; class Insecta; order Blattodea; family Blaberidae; genus Diploptera; species Diploptera punctata. The sequence continues at coordinate 6,556,518 of JASPKZ010007251.1, read as the reverse complement.
CTAAGAAATGTAACTTTAAGGACATGTTGACCCCAGTCTATCGCAGCAGTGCAGAAGATTTACCCTCTTATTTCCTAGAAGTTTGTTGACACTTGAACAAAGGCATCCCAGGCAAACTTTGCTATACCGTGCCTGTCAGGATGGTGTTGAAATGCTCATCTTTGTGCACCATTTTTATTTTTAAGGGGGGGGGTACAATTTAAGTTGGAATATATCTAATTTCAGCAGAAACAGATATAAATAACAAAATTAATAAGTTTAATTATATAATAATAATAATACTTTATTTATTCTGGCAGAGTTAAGGCCATAAGGCCCTCTCTTCCACTCAACCAGCACAAATACAAATAAATATTCGACAAATATAGATATACACTATACTAATTATAAACAGTTAAAGATACAATAAATGTAGCAATGTAAATGTCATGTACAAACAACATTTTATAGGGTAATAACAATAATGATACGATAATAATAATAATAATAATAATAATAATAATAATAATAATAATATAAATATGATACATTATACGGGAAACACCAATTAATATATATATCTTACACTGGATAATAATGAAGTCGAGTTTAGAGCAAATATAGATTTAGATTTCTTTTAAAAGATGCCAATGTCCGGCAGCCCCTTATATCTTGTGGTAGGGAATTCCAGTTGCGAGAAGAGGAGATGGTATATGACATGGAGTGATGTGATGTCCTATGTTGCGGGTATATTAAGCAAGAGACTATGTTGTGATCTTGTGTTTAAGTTATGGTTTGAGGATGGATACTGGAAACAGGTACACTAAAAAGAACTTTGAAAAATAAAGCCAGGAAAGACTCTATAATGAAATTATACAAGACAATGGCAGTGCCTATTATTACTTATGGATCCGAAACATGGGACAGCGACAACACAACAATTTGCCAGATACAAGCTGCTGAAATGAGATTCCTCAGACCAATAGCAGGATATCAAAGAACAGACAAAAAGCATAACACAGAAACAAGACAACAACTAAAAATAGAGGAATTAAACTCAACAATAGAGAAATACAGAACAAACTGGAATGAACACTTGGCAAGGATGACTGAGAATAGAATACCAAAAGCAGCATACAACTATTCACCACGAGGAAGAAGAAGTTTGGGAAGACCAAGGAAAAGATGGAAAGAGCAGCAATTTGGAGCCGGAACAGGCTAGTAAATAAGCCTAAACCGTGAAGAAGAAGATATATCTAATTTACAATTATCAATAATTGTTTTTGATTATCTGGGGACCCACGAAAATCCCCTCTTTCATTTTCGCCTCACTAAGTCGTGGAAATTTCTGGCGCAAATAAAAAACTGCTTCCCCAGTTTTATCCATGGCCTTAACGAAGTTTTTCATTAGGCCCAATTTTACTTGAAGAGCAGGGATAATTATGTTCTTGGATTCGACAAGTGCTTCTTGCATAACATTGTGACGTAATGATTCAAGTGATTTGACGCTTAGGCTAATCTTTCTTTTTATAATGAGTGCTTTGGCGCGGCTATCCCAGAGGCGCTGGAAGCAGCAGAACTTGGTGTAGCCCTGTTGTAGCCCAAGCAGTATGTCTATGACTTTCAGATCCCCGGAAATCTGTTATTTAAACTTGTCATAGTTCAATCGCAATAACAATTGTTTCATGTAAACGTATGTTTATTTCATGTAAGGCGCATACCCAATCGGAATCGATGGTAACTCGTTGCCGTTATGTAGTAGGACACACTTGAGACTTATTTTGGAGGAGTCGATAAACAACCTCCACTCACCACTTTTATTGTTAATGCTTATAGGTGCCATTAGTCCATCTACAACATTACAGAACATCAAGTCATTTTCACTTTAGAATAGAGGAAGGAATGGCATATGGCGGTTTCGAAACGCAGTCACATTTACCCCCCTATGAATTGAGAATACTACGTATATAAGAAAAATGTATGTTAGTGTTGGAATACTTGGGTAGCTCAGTTGGTTAGAGCGCTAAACGTACAGAGTTTATTGACTCGGGTTCAAATTTCGACTCAAGCATTTATTTTTTATCTATAGAGGAAACAAAAATTTTGGTATTTCAAGGTGTATATCCTGTCAGAAGTAAAATTGTACTGGACAATAAAATTTTGGAGCAGGTGAATAATTTTACATATCTAAGATGCAATATCTCATATGAAGAAGAAAAGGATATAAATGCAAAAATATCTAAATTTTTAAGAATTTTAGGGTTAATAAATTATATCTTCAAGCCACAGTTAGTCCGAAAGCATTCAAGACTAAAAGTGTATAAAACACTGGCTCTTCCAACTCTTTTGTATTGTAGCGAAGTATGGACGTTGAAACAGAAGGATATACAGAGACTTAGATCTGCTGAAATGAGATACCTTCGGAGGACTGCAGGATACACACTACTAGATCACAAAAAAATGAAGACATCTTAGAAGAATTACACATGGACCGTTTAGAAAACAAAATTTCTGATTATAAGTCAAGATGGATGCAACATGTTCATCGAATGGAAGATCACAGGATACCCACACAACCCATGTTAAGATATCAACCTGCAGGAAGAAGAAGACCAGGACGTCCACTCAAAAAACTTCTGGATGGTGTTTCTCTTGAGGCCGAAACAGGTCAACAAATGGCCTAAATTCGTGAATGTACTATGATGATGATGGTATATTTAGACCTTTTTTATATAGATAACTGCATAATCTGCAAATAAATAAATATTTTTACGATAACGCATACTATTTGAGAGTTATATATACAAAAACCCCGATTTTTTTGACACTTGACTTTGAATAAAATTTTAGCACAAGTATTTTGGGATTTTTGATATTTTATATGTAATTATCTAATTAAGCTCTTATGAATTTTAATCTCCATGCGAATTATTCCGAAGTTGTAATGTCTATTTTGATTGGATTATTTCCTTTTCTAATGATACATCACACATATATCATACTGTCCTCATAAACTGTTTACTTGATTGGTTATAAACTCGTGCAGGGAGGTGACAATAGCGATTGAAAATTTTGAAGCCTGTTTCCCATAAGGTATATTTTGTTTATAAAAATTCCTTTTTCTCAACTTATATTTACCAGAATTGTTCATAACTTTCAGCGTGCATACAATTAACGTCATGTACATATTTTAACATAATAATTTTTTACTTTTTACACACTGAGGAATTAAGATCGTACATGCATTCTAAAATGCTGTAAACATTGTCATGTGAAGGAAAATATAATTTTACAAAAAATTAATATTTTTAAAAATAGTTATGTTAAAGTTTATCAGTAATACAGAGAATCATCATCATCGCCATCATAGTACAATCACAAATTTGGGCCAATTTGTTAACCTGTTTCGTCCTCAAGGGAAACACCATCCATAAGACTTTTGAGTGGACGTCCTGGTCTTCTTCTTCCTGCAGGTTGATATCTTAACATTTGTTTGGGTTCCAATTCCATCTGGATTTCTTCGTGTTGAGACTTGCAAGTAAAGTTGAGATTCCTTAAGACGGGTTACTGGCCCGACGCTAAATATTCAAGTCTCAGGACAGACATTATGTTACCGCATTTACTCAGTACCCGATGGAACGGTTATACCGCCGTGACTAGGCCTTCAGAGAGCCTCGTTTGTGAAAACACGATAGGGCGAGGGTGAGAATTTGGTGGGCGAAGTTATATACACGTCACTGCCCCTTAAGTTACATTTTTTATTGTAATCTCAACAGTCTGTAAAAAAGAAGCAGTATCAATTTTAACACTGATAATAAAACTAACTTCATAGGTAGTGATCAGCATTTCTAACTACATTTCAAGAGGTCCCGGGTTCGATTCTTACGCATTTTTCCTTAAAGGGAATTATTCCTGTAGTTGTTAATGTTCTAGAATTTAGGTTAAGTTTATGTTAAGGACTCTCTTGGCATTTCATTATCGTTTATCATCCATCATATCATCAGGGTGTCCACCGCTGTAGTCTCGAGGTAGCGTGCTGCCTTGTCACGCAGTGGGCCCCGGTTCGATCCCCGGTCGGGGCAGTTTTTCTGGGTGAGGTTTTATCGGGGTTTTTCCTCACCTGTAAGACAAATGTCAGGAAAACTTTAAGGCCCAAACGGTCCCCGAAATCATATGGCCATCATCCTCCTCATTATCATCCTTTACCGGTGTAAAAAGCAACGGGAAGCTACCACACCTACAATTATTTAGTAAAGCTGCAAGCATAGCATGAAAATGCTATGATTGCAGTGAAGGACCTGCCTTTGGGCAGAATTACTATGAATGAATTAAAATATCATCAGGGTAACGTAATCCGCCTTCCAAGTGCCCCAATCTTAAAAATGGATTACAATTCGGTCAATGTCAGGAGAAGAAGTCAGAAACGTAATAGAAGACAACCTAGTGGCATTGGACAAAAAAGTAGGCTTAATATAGGAACTGCCTGGAGCTCCTTAAAAACATGGCACGTTCACAGTTACGAAGTCATAAAATTCATTGTAAATTACAATTGACGTTATGTGGTTTTTTTAAATGTTAAATTAAGTCCTCAATTAAACTGGATTTATGTTCAAAAACTTCAACTAGTTAAAACCATATAGGCCTTTCAGAACATGTTCCATCTTCGGCATGTCATTAGGTTTTAACTAATTGATGAAGTTTTAAAAACATAATTCCAGTTCGAAGACGACAGATATACCAGGTACTTATTTTAATACTTTTGGAAAATGTAGGCGTACATTCATGAATATAAATAGGAACTATTTTTCTAGGAGATATCTCCGAAATTTGTAATACAATAATAAGCTTTCTTAGCGCAAGAAAAGAAAAGCACAGTGCGTGTTGTCTCATCTAAGCAATGGCACAGAATGGATTAACCAATACGTGCTTTTTCAACATTCCCTCCTTTATGTGCCACGAAAAAATCCATTCACTTTAGAGACACTGTAAAACTTCCACATTAGATTCAAGACGATATAATCCTAAATTTTAAATCGTCTATGAAAAGAATAAAATAAAAAATAATTAAGAAACGAAATTATTTATAAACACAAATATGTGTAATTAATTGAATGATATTTTAATATGAGAATGTTGTTCCGTGTTTACAGTGAATTGGGGAGTGGAACTGTGAAATTACATATTCTGCCGCATGCGGTGTGATAGCGCTGCTTCTCTGAATTAACAGGAGGCAGAGAGTCGGATAGTGGCCTCCTTTATTTCTGGTTAATCTAAGCTTTGTGTCGTCTCCATAGCCTGGCCATGCACGAGATTCTTTACGCATTTTAACAAAAGCCAAAAGCTTAAAAATTCTATTATACAAAATTGACTCTATAACGTTGACAGGAAACTATTTTTTGCTCGCAGGCACTTGTTTTACATTCTATTTTTTTTGCAAATTTTATCTTTTAATGCAGTTTGCAAGTTTATCCACTGCTAGACAATGCTGTAGAATAATAATAATAATAATAATAATAATAATAATAATAATAATAATAATAATCTTGTCTTGTAAGCCCATGTTTCCCTTAACAGAGATTTAGGCGCTCTCCCCTACAGGGAAGAATTTGAACCATACTAATTTAGTTACACTTGTTTTCGTATAGATGTCATTTGAGTGGTCCGTGGTCAGCGTTCCGCCTCATAGTGACATATAGGAAACCAAGGTAGTACTAGGACGGTAAAATTCGATAAATTTTGTTTAGAGGTCTTTTAATTCAGGCTTAAGGATGTTTTACGAGCCTGAAAATCTTCAGACTCGGGACCCACGGCTTAAAGTCCTTCCCGGAGGACTCGCTCCTTGGATTTCTCCATCCTAAAAAATCCATCGACCCCGGCCGGGTTTTAACCCACGACCCTCGGGACCAGAGGCAAGGAGCATAACCACTTGTCCACCGCGGCCGAATAATAATAATAATAATAATAATAATATTTGGGGATTCTATATCAGCATGCCACCTACATAAATTGAAATAAAAGAAACGAAAAAAAAAACGTTATTGTTATAATAGCTGAATAATTTTTTGAGAGAAATATATATATGTTGATTTTTTCCCAAAAAAATGTGAGAAATGCCTTACAATTAAATGCGAAATTGAGTTCAAAGTAGCCTAAAATCGCCATATTTACAATGTAAAATACGTATTAGTCATTGCTCATACCGTGTAGCCAACTTATCACAAAATCCCGCTAACAAACAAGGTCTACTAGCTCGCCCATTTTCTCATCCTAACATGCCCAAACTAACACTAAGTTCCCCATTTTCTCACCCTAACTTGCCCACTAATGTTGGTGAATTTCTGGGCTAAAATCCCTTTATGTGTGAGTAAACAACACGTTGACAATTGGCTCTAGCGGGAATGTGTGTTATCAAATTGGCCAACATGACGCTAGCAGTCACTTGTTCTTCGATCGAATATTCACTGGTGGTACGGTGGCATAGAATAGCCTCATACTTTAATAATAATAATAATAATAATAATAATAATAATAATAATAATAACTTAAACTACTAGAGTTAAACCGTAAGGCCTTCTCTTCCACACAACCAGTCAATTGATTACAGATACAATCAATTACATAATAAGATAATATCATAAAGTAAAGTGATCCCACAACAGACCCGGAGGCCCTTGGGGTAGTAGGAGGTTAAGGCTCCCACTTTTTCTAGACAATCGGCATTTTATGTCAGCTGGGTTGTCAGCCCTGCGTGACGGCCGCCTTTACCCCCAGAACAAGCGTCTGGTACTCATTTACGTTCGAGGTTAAGTCGACCCCAGGGCCATAGTGCCGCCAGAGGGTTTGGGTCTATTTAAAAATCCTGACCCCAACGGGACTTGAACCCTCGACCCTCTGGCTTGTAGCTCAGTGCCTTAACCACTACGCTACGGCGTGCCCCCAAGATAATATCATACATTACTGTATATGTGGAAAGCAACGGGAAGCTACCACACCTACAATTCCCTAGTAAAGCTGCAAGCATAGCATGAAAAAGTTATGATTGCAGTGAAGGACCTGCCTTTGGGCAGAATTACTATGGATGGATGGATTACTGTATAGATATGATTTATTTAACAAAAGAGAGATATATCGCGTAAACCAGCATAATCTGCCTATAATGCTAGAGATGTCAGTAGTGGTGGAATAGAGTCGAATTTCTTTAACTTCGTAAATGTAGTATATAGAAAAATGTTTGTTTGTTTGTTTGTTTATTAATACTTTATGCGCGGCCATACCGTTGATCAGATTGTGATGTAGTTATTTGCAAAATGTTCAGGAGATTCCCGGAATGAACATAGGCTATAAGAGAGATGAGATACTCAACTTCTACTCCCTTAAAAAACACCCTTTGTTGTGAAAATCGCCAAAAAGTCCCTTTTTTACCCTTAAATGGCTTACGCTGCCTAAATCATAAGAAATACACAAAATTAATGTAGGCCTACACAGAATCGAATATCTCAAAATACTCTACAAAAAAATCCGTGACAGCATATGTTTATATTTTACAGATAACACACAATAGCCATTTTTGTCTTTTATTGATGCCAAAGAGATCGGGATAAGTAGATTCCCGGGCAAACATGTGCTGTCATACCATTCATCCTAATGTCATGGGGCATTTTGCAAAATGGTTATAGGTTATAAGAGGAGTTTTATTGCTCAAGCCCTTCACCCTTAAAAATCACCTTTTGTAATGAAAAAACGTGAAAAAATGTCGCTTTTTGTAAGCTTAAATGGCTTACGCTGCCTGAACCATAACAAATATTGCACACAGAATTAAATATCTCAAAAGACTCTACAGAAAAGTGCACGACAGCATATGTTTATCTTTTAAGGACTATTTAACTCATGCCCCAAATGGGAGTCAATGACCAATCACGTTTCAATGATTTCTGTTTTACAACCAATCAGAGTCGTGTTTCACCAAATATTTATCAGTGTTATAATTACCATATTAAAGAAAGCTCCTCCTTACAATACTGCGTTCCTTTGGCAATAAATAGTATGATCTGGTTGCAGTGATAAACAAAAGAAGCAGTAGAAGCGTACCTATCGTTTCTCATTTGTTTTCAAACATCGCCGTTTACATTAAATATATAAATATTTAAAAATAACTATAGTTAAATAATGATTTGTGAGTAATCAGCTTAATTTTATTCGTTAAATAGTCCTAACAAATGCCACTCTTGATTTCCAAATTCTCTAGATAAATTCACTCCTCACTTCGTGAGTCGTGTGAATTTATCGATAATTTGGAAATCACTCGTGGCATTACTTATGATAACTCACTTAAACCATTTTTTGTCTTTCATTGATGCCAAGAAGAACGTGATCAGTAGATTCCCGGGCAAACATAGCAGCGCACGGCGGGTATTCTTTTAGGGATAACTCAAAATAACGAATTTTGTCTTTCAGCTCATTTATGCCAAGTACATCGGTATGCGTAGATTCCCGGGCAACGCCGGGTAATCAGCACGGAGTATCTAAAAATAATAACGATATAAGTTTATATTATTTGTTTTCCTTTTACTTATTCAACTAAATGTAAAAACACATTCTAATTTATTTAGGTGTAGCAGCGCACGCCGAGTAGGCCTACGTATTAGCTAGTGTGTGTATACAATTAGCTATTAACCGGGGTGCGCTGCTAGGCCTAAATAAATGAAACGTGTTTTTATGTTAAGTTGAATAACTAAAAAGAAAAATGATTGTAAATTTATATCGTAATTTAGATGCTCAGTGCTGATTACTTGGCATTGCCCAGGAGTATACTCATCCCGATAATTCTTGGCTTAAATGAGCTGAAAGTAAAAAATTGTTAGTGTGAGTTATCCGCGAAAAATAGCCATAGGCTGGCGCGGAATTTGTATAGAATTTTTTTTTTTTGAGATATCCAATTCTGTATACGCTAATTTGTTATAGTTTATGCAGCGAAAGCCATTTAAGAATCCAAAAGCGACTTTTTTTAGCTCCGGCCCTATAGTACGTACGGTAATATGTTACATGCGTTAATTGTCCCAGAAAAATTCCCTAAATCTTGGTGAAGATCCCATTCAAATAGGTTAAGTAGATTTTAGTTCATGAAGGACAAAAGACTCACACTCATTTTTATATATATAAAGATTTCAAATTACTTTCTCACTACTTCACTGTATACACACATAGAAATTCTTTGCTACAAGTGCCTCTTCTTCAATTTACATATTATTATTAAATTTTTCACACTCGCTGACGGCTTCACTCAACGCATCTACTTGACTTCGCATTTAGATCGCTTCTACTCGTCCAGAATTCGGACACGACTGGCTATCGCGATTGACTGACTGGTCAGAACCATGCACCTCTTTACATACATGCGAAGGTAAGAATAATCTGGACTCTATTCTAGAATTATCTCGAACGGAAGGCTCGAGAGACTGATTATTCTAGAATCTTTGTTTATGACTTGTCTGAACAATTTGATTGGCGATTGACGATTGACGATTGTTTTTAAGTAGCCATTTTCTTCTTCTTCTTCTTCGGCTTTCCCCCACTTATAGGTTTGCCGTCTTCAGTTTCCATTTATCTCTATCATTCCAATCTCCCTCCTCCAAATTCCGATCATCCATTATAGTTCTGACGTAGGTTTTCCATTTCCATCTTGGTCTGCCACGTTTATTTCTTCCAGGGGGTGACCATTGGTATATATTTTTTGGCCATCTTTCATTTTCCATTCTTTGTACATGGCCATACCATTTAAGTGTTTGATTTTCAATCCTCTTAACAACAGATGTGGTGACATTCATTTCTCTCCAAAGGAATTCATTTCTTATTTTATCCTGTCTTGTTTTTTTTTTTTGGAGGCTTCTTCTAAAATAATCAAATTCAACTGTTCTAATTTTGTTCTTTTGTAATTCCGTCAAAGACCAAGTTTCACTTCCATATGACAAAATATTCTGTATTATGCTCTTATAAATTTTCATTTTAGTTTCCTTTGTAATATTTTTATTCCAAATTATTCCATGTAATGTCTTAGTTGCATTTTTTGCCATTGCAATTTTAGTCTGTACATCTCTCTCACAGGTACCAAAACTTGTAATTATTGACCCAAGATATTTAAAAAATTCACACTTCTTTATTTTCCCTGTTACAAGTATGAGGTCATCCACATCCTTTCCCAAACACATATATTTTGTTTTCTGTAAATTTATATTCAGTCCCCATTTTTTATATTCTTCCATTAGTTTATTTATCATATATTTCATATCATCTTCATCCCCTGCAAAAATTATTTGATCATCTGCAAACAACAATGAATGCAGTACTTTTCCTCCTATAGGAATACCCATTTCAGAACATTTTTTATACCACAAGTTAAGAGCCTGGTCTAAATAAATATTAAAAAGAATTGGTGATAAACTGCATCCCTGCTTAAGGCCTTTATTCACTGTGAATTCCTCTGTTAAAGTATTCTGAATTTTTACTTTAGCTTTTGTATTACTATAGATCCTCCTAACAATATTAATCCATTTATCACAGATATTCAGATTTCTCATTGCCGTCCATAACAATTGTCGCGGTACACTATCATATGCCATCTCTAAATCAATAACGGTCATATGTAGTTCTTTACTTTTTGCTAGGATTTTCTCTTGTAATTGTCTAATACAGAAAATATTATCATAATACTATCTTCCACTCCGGAATCCACATTGTTCTTCTCTTAAGTTATCTTTTATCTCCTTGAGTTTAAAATTTATAATTTTACTAAAAATCCTAGCTGTTGAAGGTAAAACGCTTATACCTCTATAATTGGAACACAGTTTTTTATCACCTTTTTAAAAATAGGAGTAATGTACGATAAATTCCAGTCTTCTGGGATATCGACTCCAATTTCAATTTTATTAAAAAGTTTTGTTAAAAATATTACTAAAATATCTCCTCCATGTTTTAGGAGTTCCGTCTGAATATTTCCTGGTCCTGGTGCTCTCCCATTTTTTGCCTCTTTCAAAGCTCTTTTTACTTCATACTCTGTTATCTCTGGAGTGTCAAATTTATATTCTACATCTGTATCTTGAAGTTGAAACTCATTTCTATTTTCTTGAAGTAAACCTTTATAATGTTGCATCCATTCTGATGGTCTTATCAACTGAATATTTATCTTCTTTCTTTCTGATTTCCTGATATTTTGTAATGTTTTCCAAGCTTCTTTGGATCTAGCATATCCAATCGAATGATCTATATTCGAGCATATACTATCCCAGTACTCATTTTTTGTTCTTCTCACTTCCACCTTTGTTTTATGTTTTAAAGTGATATATTCATTTCGAGATGTTGTTGAGTGATCTGATAACCATTTCATCCGTGCTTTCTTTTTTTCTTCTACTAATTTTTTAATATCGTGATTAAACCATTCATTGTTTCTTTTTGGTTCTCGATTTTCTGTCCCAAGTGCTTCTAAACCTGCTGAATGTATACTTTCCTTTAGTTGATCATACATTTCCACTGCAGATTTATTTACATTTAAATTAAGTTTTTGCTTTAATCTTGATTGATAAAGATATTTTATACTCTCATCATAGAGTAAACTTACTTTATATCTTTGTTCATTCAAAGGGGTTATATTTATTCTGTCTGCCGTTACTTCAATATTTTGTTTTTTCTTACTTGTTAATATGAATTTTCCCAAAAGCATATAATGATCACTTCCGCAATCTGGTTTTCTATACACTCTAACATCTTTCACTATCATATCACGTTTTTGTTTCACAATTATATAATCAATTATTGATTTGAGACTTTTTGTTGGCTGTTCCCATGTGTATTTATGTATTTCCCGATGTTGGAAGAAACTATTCATTATCATATAGCCATGTTGTTTACATAAACTTATCAATCTATCTCTATTGTCATTTTCCACCTTTCCCCAAATGGTCCAATCACTTTGTCTTTCATTCTACTTCCTACTCGACTATTAAAGTCTCGTGTTATTATTACTTCTTGATTTTTTTTATTTTGTCCAAAATTTCTGACAGTTCGTCAAAAAATTCATTTTTTTCTATGGTTGTTGCATCCTCATTTATGGCAAATACTCCTATTATTGTAAGCTCTATCCCAACCAGCTTGAGATTTAATTTAATAATTCTTTCATCAATTTCTTCCCAAGACACTATATTTTTTACCAACTTACTTTTTATCAAAATGGATATACCTCTTTTTGCTCTACTAGTTTTTGGTACTCCACTCCAGATATGTGTATAATTTCCTAATTTTTCCTGTCCTTTCCCTTTCTTTTTTGTTTCTGAGAGCACAATAATATCTCCATTCATTGCTGTAATCTCATCTATTACTTCTTGTTCTTTTGTATTCAAGCCTTGAACATTTCATGTGCCAATAGCAAAGGTCCGTTTTCGTAGCTTAAGTCTGTTATATGTAAATCCATCCGGCTGACATATTTTACTGAAGTACGTAGCGATATACTTTTTTCCAGGGCCAGGTTGCCAGCCTGACGCCTAACCCCCAGACATGGAGGACCTGGGTTTTTTTTTTTGGGTTTGCTCCCTTAGCCGACAGGTCTCAGTTTTAAGGCGCCATTTTACCAATAAAATAAATATTTGAAAGATAGATCATAGGTTGATTAATGTCTTTGACATTGTCCGATTCCTACTAGTCAATTTTGTTGGTCCATCCAATCTCCTGATTGTAGATGTTTCTCCTTCATGTATAAATATATTTCCTGACTCCAGGAGGTTTTAGGTCTTCCTCTGCCTTGTCTTTCCTCAGGTTTCCATTCCAAAATATTTGATAACTGGGATTTATGGAGAGCTTTTGTCTGCGCGACCATGAAGAGTTCGATAATTCTAATGAGATTGTTGGAATGAACAGTTTGATGCAAAAAAGGGAACTGTTATTAAATCATTAATTTTATCAATCTTAATAAATCTTTAAGAACAGGGATTTTTTTGGAAAGCTTATGTCCGCACGATCATAAAGAGTTCGATAATATCAATGCGTTTGTTAGAATTAACAGTTTGATGCAAAATATGGCGACTGTTTTTTAATCGTTCATTTTACCATTAAAATAAATGAGAATTGGGATTTATAATAATTATAATAATAATAATAATGATAATAATATAATAGTAATAATAATAATAATAATAGCTTTATTTTACCTGGCAGGTTAAGGCCTTAAGGCCTTGTCTACCGCTCAACCAGATTAAAGAAAAAATACAAAAATTATTCTTATATATTTTCTTCTTAATCATAATTTGTAGGATTTTCATCCTGTTTATTTCCAAAATCACTCCTCGGAGGAAGACGTATTGGATGTGCATTCACTGTCTATCCATCTCTTGGCTGGTCTTCCTCTTGTTCTTCTCCCGTCAATTGGTCTACCTTCTTTAGCTTTTTTTGCAAGTCGGTTATCTTCCATTATTTCTATATGACCCTTCCAATATTTTCATCTATCTATAATAAATTTGGTTATGTCTTGAATATGACATTTGTCCCTAATTTATGTGTTGTGTATTTGAAAAAATAATGTTTTCCCCTGAATAGTTCTTAAGATTTTCATTTCACATGTGCTTATTATTTGTTTAATTTTTGTTGCATCAGCCCTAGTTTCTGCACCATATACGATAACTGGTCGAACTATCGTTTTGTATATGCGGGTTTTGCTGTCTATTGACATATGTTTGTTACGCCAAATTAAATCCTTCATATATCCTGATATTTGTGCTGTTTATCAGCTTGTTTCCTTATTTATTTTATTAAATGTTTAGTGTTTATTATTAATACGCCTAAATAATTAAATTACGATACTTGTTCTATAACGTTTCTTTCCGCTTCTAATTTACATCTTACTGGTTTTTATATCTAAATTACAATAAACATGAATATAGTATATTGTGGTCAGTTGAGTTTCCTTGACGTCACAGTGATACGTTTAAGTAATGGAAAATTGGTATAGAAAACAACATTATCTGGAAGATATATAAATCTTCACTCACGACACCCAGTTCGACAAAAAAAATAAGTGTAATTTATGGCTTAATTGACAGAACTCTTTACTTTCCAATAACATATTCCATAAACAAAACACTGAATTGGTTAAACATATTTTGATGGAAAATTATTATCCACAAGAGTTTATTATTCAACAAATTAAGAGAAGATTGAAAATATTGGATGACAGAAAAACATCTATGGAATTAGATAAAATAAATCTAGATGTTGAACAATAAAGCTTTCGCTTGAAATTACCTATGTAAAAAGTTTAAATGAAGGATTGGAAAAGGAATTGAAACCATTCAAATTTGTTTTTGCTCATAGTGTTCTTAATAAACTTGAAGGAAATTTAATAAAAACTCGCAAAGATAAAATCGATACTAGTAAATTGACAGATATTGTATACAAAATCCAATGTGGTGATTGTGAAAAGTCTTATGTAGGCCAAACAAAAAGATTTATAAGAAAAATAATCGACGAACATAAAAAAGAATATCAGTACACCAAGTGCAGAACTTTCAGTAATCAGTGAACATATAATTCATCAAAATCATAAAATGAAATGGAATGACATAAAAATTTTACACAAAAAAAAAATTACCAAAAAAGATAAAAAAAGAACAAAATAAAGCATTAAAAAAACAAAAAGATTTTAATGGATGTTGTGGAACATATGATTCCTTGCTAATATATTTTAAATTATAAATTGGAATTTTAAATTTATTCATTTAAATTTATATATATATATATATATATCACCGCTGTGGTCTCGGGGTAGCGTGCTACCTTATCACGCAGCGGGCCCGGGTTCGATCTCCGGTCGGGACAGTTTTTCAGGGTGAGGTTTTTATCGGGTTTTTTTCTCACCTGTAAGACAAATGTCAGGAAAACTTTAAGGCCCAAACGGTCCCCGAAATCATATGGCCATCGCAATCATTATCATTCATATTCATCTTAGGTTAAGCTTAGGATTAAGGACTCTCCTGGCGCACCATTATCATCATCATCACCCGTCATATCAGCGGGGCAACGAAACCCCGCCTTCCAGGCGCCCCAACCTCGGAAGTGGGTTATAATTACGCCATGCCAGGAGAGAAACCAGGAATGTCGAAAGACAAACCTGGGGCATTTGAATATATATATATATATATATATATATATATATATATAAAATAAAAAATATTTAAAAAAATTAAAATATTCTTGGTGATGGTAACTATGTATAATAAATTTATAAACAGCCATGTCTTGAAAATGATCTCACATAAGGCGATTGAAACGTCGCGTCGACGTAATAAATTTATGCTTTGACCGAGATAATGTGTATTTCTTTGTAATTATAAAACATGAATATACATGGGACGTCTACAATATAATTATTACTTTCAAAATAGTTTGATTCAATCTAGAGTTAACAATTGAAATATAAATTGTACAATATAGAAAAGTCAGATAAAAAACTATTAATGCAGCTTGTGTGCGCACGAGCATGAAGAATTCCATAATGCCAATGAGTCTGTAGGAATGGACAGTTTGATGCAGAATATGACGACTGTTTTTTAATCATCCATTTTTACAAATAAAATAAATCTTGGAGAATGCACTTTTATACTTACTAAGTTTTAGTGAATATTTGCTTTTGAGACATTTGTTCTCTATGTCATAGAACGTAGTCTCCATATTTCTCATCTCGATGGCGATTCTAGGGAGTACGTGGTAGTTATGTGTAAGATATGGTTAAAACGTGTCCAATAAAACAAGATAATATACCGTTATCTCATTTTAAGAATGGACGTCTTTTATACTTGAATTCTCGTTCGCCAAGACCCTTCCTTTAGAAATTGCTGTAGGTAGAACTGTAATAAGGAAAGCTGTAGTTTTTAATGGAATATTGATACTAACTTTATATGTAGACTATTACATAACTGTAAAGTACCTGACAGTATGGGTTCGTCTCAATTTCAATCCATAGACTAACTAACTAACTAACTAACTGGCACTATCGAACCCATAAGTCTGGGCGCGCGGACCTAAGCTCTCCATACATTCCTATCCTGAGCTGTTTTCCAATCATCCCCTGTATAATCTATTTCCCTCGAATCATGGATAACGATATTCTCTCACCTCATTCTTGGTTTACCAACTGTGCGTTTTCTCTCTGGTTTTCCTACTAGAAGCTTCCACGCACGTCTTTCATTCTCCATTCGTACCAAATATCCTGTCCATCGCAGTCTACGAGTCTTAACTGTTCTTATTATATCTGGCTTCCTATAAAGACCGTGTAGTTCACTGTTATGTAGTCTTCTCCATTCACCTGTCTGTTCATCTCTCTTTGGTCAAAAAAAATTCCTAAGAACTTTATTCTCAAATACTCGTTATCTCCTTTCCTCCCTTAAAGTAAGAGTCCATATAATATAACTGGTAGATTAATAGCTTTATACATTTTCAGTTTAATATTTTTTTGAAAAGGAGTTGGGACATCAAGAGTCTCTATAATGCATAATAGCACGCATTTCCAGAATTGAGCCCATGTTTAATTTCTTTGTGCACCTCATTCCTGTTTGTGATTATTGTTCCTAGGTATTTGAATTCGGCCACTTCCACAAAATTTCCCTCATTTGTCATAAAAACTGTTATTCAGAATATGCGCTAACAATTAATTAATCTTGATTCAAAGTTTATGTTTCACAATTATTTAGTATGTGATAAGTCCGCTCACTACAATTTGCTCTTTATCCCACTTCTGGCACAAGATGTCAGATGTTTGCAGTAGCGGTAGTGCTCTCGTTGTTTTGTCGTATATAATAGCACAGGTTTCGTATAATATTTCACTATCACTTTATTTAATTATACAAATTAGCATAAGTAATGCCACGAGTGATTTCCAATTTATCTAGAGGATTTGAAAATCAAGAGTGGCGTTTCTTATGACTATTTAACGAATAAAATTAAGCTGTTTTACACACAAATCATTATTTAAATATATTTATTTTAAAATATTTATATATTTAATGTAAACGGTGATGTTTGAAAACAAATGATAAACTTTTGGTTGTGTTTCATTTGTTCATCACTGCAATATGATCACATTATTTATTGCCAAATGGAATCGCAATATTGTAAGAGTGCACCCTAGTGTAGAAAAAAATGAAACACATCAAACTGTATATATAAACCAACATTATAGGTTATTAATTCATTTTTTTCGAAAATAACTCGGTAAAATCAGTATTTAAAACACAATTATTTAACACACAATTATAAAAATGTGTAGGTCGAAGGAATCTGTTCCATTACTTGCTATGTTCATCCGTATTTGTTAGAGAGTCAGACACTGCAAAACAATGCACTGACCTTGTTCAGAATATTAGAAAGGATGAGCTTTCTTTATTTTGGTAATCAAAATTCGATAATTATCGATAATTATAATTATCGAGGTGAAACACGAATGTAATTGGTTGTAAAGCAAAATTAATAGAAACGTGATTGGTCATGGACTCCCATTTGGGGCATGAGTTAAACAGTCTGAATAATGTTACAATATGCGCTAACTATAAATCTTGATTCAAAGTTTATGTTTCACAATTATTTTAGTCTCTAATAAATCCGTTCACTATAATTTGTTATAACAATGCTTTATGTTAGCCAATAATATTAATGTAAGGGAAAAATATAATCTAAGTTAGACCTGAATACAATCATAGATTAGGAAACTAATAACTCGTAAACTTACGTTTAACTATTCCAATGTTCAAAGGAATCATTAATATTTCAGTCTAAAATAAATCAATAAATAATACATACTTTAAAATACACATTCATACCTTAAAATTCCATATCAGGCCAGTAATTCCTACATAACATTTTGTTCTAATGACAAAGCTGATAAACAACAAACGATCCACGGAGTTAGATTGGTCCCTGACCTTCTCGAACAAAAAACAAAGGTATATTGTTATTCATGCAAGACAAAACATAATGTTTTGTAGAGCAGAGCTCCCCTTTATGTACCCAGACCCTTTGTCCCTTGGCCTGTCGAATTTGCACTATTTTTGCGAGGTGGAATCAAACGGGTCGGTCTCGAGGCCCGTCTCTTCCCGCTGCTTTAAGGATTTTCATACCGTCCCAGCCCTGCCTCAATCCCTACACTTTACTCACGCATTTACTCCATCTGATTCTCATAGTACGTTGCTATGGTTGGATTCTGACTTGGATTTCTAATGCCTTGCAGTTTAAAACGGCAGATATATATAGAGGAAGTTCGGGTAATATGGACCCCTCGGTTTGAGTGGACCCTGTTAATATATTCTTTAATTGGTGCTGCTCTCGAACAGACACTATTTTAACTCCTTCCCTCATCAACTTTGACGTGTTCAAGGTCAGCTTATTTTATTTCACTGTGGGAAGAAGGGTTTATTTGTGATATTTATGAAAATGGCCACTTTAAAAGTTTTTCAAGCTAAAAATTAATCCTTAATTTCTGCTATTGAATAGGCTATTACGTGATGAAAGAAGCCCTAAATATATTATGATATGTAGATACCGTTTTAATATACTGACGATTTTGGTTTGATATTATGTGACATGTCGGCTGTATAAAATAATTAAACATAACAAAGGAGTTCGGTTAATGTGGACCATCCACGAGGCGGTTAAAGTCAACCTGGGTTCGCCCACTTTACACGAATATGTATATTTTATCAATGAGAATGCTATTTGTAAAACCATGCACTTAATTAATTTTATTTAATAACCTCATAATTTTACTAAACCCAAAGACTTTCTGCTGTTGAATGGCCTGTGAATTAATAACCAACAATAATTTTTGAAAACATTAAATAAACATCAACGCTTTTTAATTACGATCAGCCATAAATATTTTCAGATTAACTTTTGTCTGTCTGTATAAATTAATAGAATAAATAAACTTAAAAATAGACTAAAAGCCAAGGTGGACTCTGGGGTCTACTTTATCCGAATATGGAGGTTAAAGTGCACCTTTTTTGTAATGTAAAACTTTAATAAATTATGAAGATTTTTCCATATTTGAATAAAATAACAATGATATTTCATAGTTATAACAGTAATAATAACCACAGTAATTAAACACAATTCAACTCCCTTAATTAAAAGGAGAAAAACGTCAAATTCAAAATAGGGGCCCACATTACCCCAAGTTCCTATATATATTTTTTTTTTTTCTTTTTTGGCACGAACATGGTACATCACAACACTTCTCTGGGAGAAATTTCAAGTTAGGTTTGGGCACTTCTCCTTTTTAGGTAATTTTATGTATTCCATTCCACCCGGACCTTATAATGATACGACCTATCGGAAGAGGATGCATTACATAACATGAAAATATCATGTGTATAGATATAAAAAAGTCTCATTTTTTATATTAATATTTTTTTAAAAAATTGCTATAAAACAAATAACAATCACACATATACATACACACACCCCCCACACATACACACGCGCGCTCACAACACTCCCCCCCCACTCTGCAGACATTAAATGCACTATCAGGCTATTCAACTTATCAAGACTACTTATTCTATTATCTAATTTAAGATCGAAAACAAAGACCATATTGAGATTCTTATTACACTGGTCAACATGATGTTTGTCTCATGAGTACGAATTGTTGTACTTAATGCATTTTTTTTTATCGTGTTTTCAAATATGTATTCGGAATTTCTCCATCACCCCACAGTTTTTTTATTTAAATTTCAATTAATGGATTTAAATAATTATTTTTAATAAACGTTTTTTCGTCCATTTGTCCATTGTAAAATAAAACCAAATGAGCTAACTCAGGAGATTTCAGCTATGGAAAAGAGATATCAAGGCAAATGGAATCGTAATATGCTGGCCGATTATTGTTGGACCATCAAGAGAGATGCTCCACAGGTGAAATATGGCAGAAAATCGTCATAGGCCTATCTTACTTTCTAGGTGAGTCCGAATGTTCGAATATTGTGTAGTTACGAATGTAGAAAATATAAATTATATAGTTTGAGATTATAAATTCTTGTCTCTCGGAAACCTTACGTGATGGAGAAAAACCGATATCATATTTGAATTCAAGAGAAAAATACTATCAGAATCACATATTTTTCTTTCTGAGACAAAAAGAAAGTTTTTTATGTTGATCAATGTTATTGATAATACATAGGCTTATATCCTTATTGATCTCCAATTTTGCTATACCTCAATTTCTTACTGTACCCAAAAATTTGCATGTTTTCACTTCAGTCTCGATCCCAAAGGACATCGTCGACCAGGAAGACCTCTTAAATGAGGCCGAAACAGGTCTAAAAAGGCCTAATTCGTGGCGGATGGTGATAATGATGATTTTGCATTACTGAAACCTGAATTTGAACACAAGAAATAAGCATTGTACAATGTGTTTTATAGCTGTGAAGCAGTAGAACTATACATTATGCTTTCCCTTAGGAAGGTCACGTGTCTTCTCAAGAAGCCCCACTCTTCTACCTTACTTATCCTCAGCACTTTATCCAGATTTGAATCAACCCTCCTTCACCTTTTCAGCTACAATGTGTACCAAAACAAACCATACTGCAGTTAGACTACTTGCCATTCTTCCAGTTATATGCATGTAATAATGGGATCTCTTACTTTAATCCTTAATATAGCGAAATCCTAATTTCTCGTGACAGTTATTTAAATGTGTCGGACCGCAGTGTATTTGTATACATAGTGATTTAACACAAATTTAAATCATTTATACTCATTCGATTTAGCGGATTCCGAAGGAATGGACCTATTGAGGATATTATCATTTAAATACAATTTTTTTAATTACAGAACTTGACCAATACTATCTACTAGACACCAAAAATGACCACGACAAAAAAATATATATAGTAGTTATCGTATATGGAGCAGAAACTAGGGCTGATACAACAAAAACTAAACAAATAATAAGCACATGTGAAATGAAAATCTTAAGAACTAGGAAGTTATATATTTCTACTTGTTCTATTGGTTTATTTTCTAATATTATCTTTATCCGAATTGGATGAGCACCCTTGAAGGTCATTGTTATATATATAATCGTTACTGCTATAAAGGAAAATATTCTAATTAAAAATGCTTTAAAAATGCTTTCTTGTTATAGAAGCCGTAAGTTGGCACTGTGAGCGATGTTCCGCTACTTCTTAGGTATATAAGTAAAAGAAAAGTACGTAATATTTGCGCTGGGAGCCTGGATAGCGGAAACAGTATCGTACTAACATGCAGAGTTAGAGGTTCCGGATTCAAATCCCGGTATATATAACTGTACACGTGTTAATCAACGCTTTAGCAACTGCAATATTTGTTTTATTGGGCATATAGCATTTATTTAAAAACGTAGCGGTTACCATTTCCGAATTTTTGCATTGAAACTCAACATTTGCTATTGAAATAAAACGAGTAAGCAGAAATGTATTCTCCAAAAATTAAAAAAAATCGCTCTAGCAGCCTCCGTGTTTTATTCGTCGCGACATAGGTATATCTGTATATAATAAATGTACTTAACTCTTAAATTGGTAATATATCCTCTACGATATATTGGATAAATTTAACTAAAATTTTAATAAAGTAATAGAAAATTAAATCGGTTAAATTAATTTATTGTTTGTCAAATTATCAACAATATGTAATGGGTACTAACTTACGGTTATACATGACTTGTTTTCACTGCTATCCGACACGTTTAAATAAGTTGAAATTACTTTTAAGAAACATTTTGTTCCGTTGAGGTTATTGTAAAATATTTAAAAACAATAAAATTGTATACCTGTTGTAGCAGTCGTCTTCAACAAATTACATTTCTATAAAGTATTCGGCGATGAATAGTTGAATATTTTATGCAAATATAATTTGTTGAGGACAACTGCCACAACAGGTACAAAATTTTACTGTTTTTAAATATTTAAGTTGGAATAAGAAAATGAGTTTTTCCAGTATAAAGATTAAAAAAAAGAAAGATATACTCCATAAACCAACAAAATCACACCATTCCTTCAATTTGCTGAGGAATTCGCTTATTTTTCGCAGCTCCTGCGTGACGGACCTTTTATACTTATTTATATACTTATTTATAAAAAAAATAACTAAATTAATTAAATCAATGCATCTGATAGGATATCTTACCAATTTAAGAGTTAAGGAATTCCACTACACTTGATAGCAGTAATTAAGAAAATGTATGAGAAAACAAAAATAAAAATAATCAAAGGGAACCATACATATAACAGTAGGAGTTAGACAAGGTTGTCCACTGTCAACCACTCTTTTTAACATTTATTTTGACGACATGATAAGATCATAGAAGCAAATGACCACTGGGGGAATTAACTTAGGAAATATAGTAATAAAAATAGTAGCCTTTGCAGATCACCAGATTTTAATAGCAAAAGCAGAGGACGAACTACAAAGAATGCTATATAAACTAAATGAAATATCAAAAAATACAACATGGAAATATCATCAGAAAAATAAAAAACAATGGCCTTCAAGGGCTTTCATCTAGTTCGGACAAAGATAATATTAGAAAATAAACCAATAGAACAAGTGGTAAGATATAACTTCCTAGTTTGCGAAATATCATACACAGCGCAAACAGATATAAATAACAAACTAAATAAGTTTAATTATATAACAGGAACACTAAAAAGAACCTTAAAAAATAAAGCCAGGAAAGACTCTATAATGAAATTATACAAGACAATGCCAGTGCCTATTATTACTTATGGATCCGAAACATGGACAGTGACAACACAACAATCTGCCAGAATACAAGCTGCTGAAATGAAATTCCTCAGACCAATAGTAGGATATCAAAGAACAGACAAAAAACATAACATATAAATAAAACAAAAACTAAAAGTAGAAGAATTAAACAGAACAAACTAGAAAGAACTTGGCAAGGATGACTGAGAATAGAATACCAAAAGTAGCATACAGCTATTCACCACGAGGAAGAAGAAGTTTGGGAAGACCAAAGAAAATATGGAAACATCAGCAATTTGGAGCCGGAATAGGCTAGTAAATAAGCCTAAACCGTGATGATGAAGAAGAAGAAGTAGAAGAAGGAAGAAATATTTGAAAATTGAATGTTTAATCAAATTTAAACCAAGAGATACGAAGAGATATGTGAATGGAGAAACCCAGGGGGAAAATGAGCTAGGTGTTTATGGAAAACCAGATCTATTGAGAACAATTAAGCCTCTTAGGCTGTGATTAGCAGGACATGTGGCATGTTCTCAAACAGGAGTATGAAACTTCTTGTAGGGAAACCAGATAGAAAGTGCCCAATGAAATGAGGTAGGAGAATAATATTGATAATAATTTATGTGTCTATCTGATTGCATATGTTTAGCCCCACTTGGAACAATGCGCTTCCTATCGGGATTTACTTGATATAATTAATTAATTTGCCTTTATTTCCCTATATATATGTTACCAATTGACGAGTGGTTAGTTCATCGCTTCAAAGATACATCCAGTAGGCAGCTAAGTTATTACTTGGATGGGAAAAGCCGATTAAATTTTGCTCGGGGACTCAAATTTAGGCTTGAAGTTCTTCAGACTTTGGCCAATAACTTAAATTTCTTTCAGCAGCATTTATTTCTTCATTTCTTCATCCTACAAATCAATCGACCTCAGTTGGGTTTGTACCCGCGACCCTCGGGACCAGAGGACTGTAATTTTTAGACAATCTAGGCCGCGTTTAACGATGTTTTAACTCCATGACGCGGCAAGCCAAAAAGACCCTTCGCCTACCAGCCGACACTGACACTCTTATCTACAAGTGTTAATCATTTATGTGAACTATCATCCTTCCAGTGTAGGGGTGATATATGGTCAGCATGTAGAGTCCCCAAGGTGTTTTTTTTTCAACCTGGAGCCGCTACCAAAATCCTTCACGATTCTGTATGAACACCGGTCCCATACTAACCCGACATTACTTACTTACTTACTCACTGGCACTATCGAACCGTCGATTCATGGCCGCGCGGACATAAGCTCTCCATACATCCCTATCCTGAGCTAATGACCCCAGTTGAACCCATGTCCGCATTTCTTGACGGTTGTATTTTTACGGTGAAAGATCGTCACTCTTTCGACCAAGGTACTTTTTTCGTCTGGCTTATCACCTTCGACCAGTCCGCGCATGGGTAACCCTATCGGCAGCAATGCTACCGCCGGCATAGCTCTCAGGATCATTTAAGCACGCAAGCCACTCCCACCACGACAAGGTAAAGATACCATGGAGGGACTAACCCGACATTATATGAGAATATTTGTTCCCCCACTGAAATTCGAATCAGCACAAGTCCAATAGCTCTGCGCCATGGCATCTTGCCTTAACCACTCGGCTACTGTCATGTTTAAAGGGAAGTAAATTATACAGGGAATGACTGGAAAATATTAGTTGAGGATATGGATATATGGACAGTGTCCACGTAGTGGTCATGATTCTCCGGCTTCCATAACACTGGTCAACATGATTTTTTGTCTCGTGAGTACCAATAGTTGTATTTAATGCAGTTTTTTTATCGTGTTTTCAAATATGTTTTCGGACTTTCTCCATCACCCACGGTTTTTTTTATTTCAATTTCAATTAATGAATTTAAATAATTATTATTTTAATAAACTTTTTTTCGTCCATTTGTCCATTGTGAAATAAAACCAAATGAAATAACTCAGCAGATTTCAGCTATGGAAAAGATATATCACGGCAAATGGAATCCTAATATACTGGCCGATTATTGTTGGACCATCAAGACGGATGCTCCACAGGCGAAATTTAGCAGAAAATCGTCATATCTTACTTTCTAGGTGAGTCCGAATGTTCGAATATTGTGTAGTTACGAATGTAGAAAATATTAAAGTGTTTGAAATTATAAATGCCTGTCTCTCGGAAACCTTGCGTGATGGAGAAAACCCGATATCATATTTGAATTCAAAACATGCACATTGTGCGCACTTCTTTTTATTATTATATTTGAATTCAGGAGAAAAAAATACTATCAGAATCACATACTTTTCTTTCCGAGACAAAAAAAAGTTTATTTTTTGTTGCTCAGTGTTACCAATAAGTTAGTTGTATCCGGTTGAGAAGACTTGTTTGAAACATGGTGTACATTGAAAATAGGAATAAAATAATGTGCTATGCATGGCTGACGGCTTGAAGCTATAAGATTTGCATTACCTTTACAGCAGCCATTAAGGGATTATCTTGGAGCCATCTCCCTCGATATTCCAGGATGATACTCAAGATGCTATTAATAATAATAGAGGTTTATGCTATACTTTCCCGCAGGAAGATGGGAAATTAATTCTTCCAACATAATTTTACTCGGAAAATATAGGGGAGAAAAGAACTCGGCTATTCTATGCCACTGTGCACCTGTGATTATTCGATCTGAGAACAAGTGACTGCTAGCATCATGTTAGCCAATGTGACTACACACGTTCCCGCTACAGCCAATTGCCAACATGTTTATTCATATATAAGAGGATTCTATCCCAAGAGTCCACATTATATCTCATTATTTTCCTTTGTTTTTATATATATATTAGACAGGGACAATTTAATATGTCTTGCTTGTATTCATTTTATTATTAGTTTTAGTCTTAATTTTAACTAACATTAATTGGTTGCATTATAGATCGTAATATAATAGATATTATTTTTTTTTTGATCAAATTTTTATTTAGAATTTAATATTAGTGTTAATTGAGATTGTTATATTCTGATGTAATATATGTTTGTCCTGGTGAGTGGAAAAGAAGGCCACATGGCCTTAACTCCACCAGGCTAAATAAATCTAAAATCTAAACTACATTAGTGGGCAAGTTGAGATGAGAAAATGAACAAAATTAGTGTTATGTGGTCAAGTTAGTATTATCTTGGGCAGGTTATGGTGAGAAAGTGGGCGAGTTAGTACGCCAGATTAGTTTAGCAGGATGAGCTTCTGCTGATAATGGAAGTTAACTTCCGAAAGGCCTCCAGTTAATATTTTATATACATAATTTTAACAAAGTTGAGGACGACGGCACG
This sequence comes from Diploptera punctata, assembly GCA_030220185.1. Lineage (NCBI taxonomy): Eukaryota > Metazoa > Arthropoda > Insecta > Blattodea > Blaberidae > Diploptera > Diploptera punctata. Next base: position 6,530,429 of record JASPKZ010007251.1, on the reverse strand, counting down.
TGCCAAAAGGTAATTTTAATTTTAACTTTTATCTTATGACTATTCACCTCAACGGAATTGGATATGAATTTTATTAGTATTGATTAGTAAAATAATAATACGCTGTTGAGTATGCTGAGGATGTAGCAGCCTATTACACTGAGCAACAAATATTTTTTTTTTTATCTCAGAAAGAAAAATATGTGATTCTGATAGTATTTTTTCTCCTGAATTCAAAATGATATCGGGTTTTCTTCATCTCGCAGGTTTCCGAGAGACAGGCATTTATAATTTCAAACACTTTAATATTTTCTACATTCGTAACTGTACAATATTCGAACATTCGGAATCACCTAGAAAGTAAGAAATGACGTATTTCGCCTGTGGAGCATTCCTCTTGATGGTCCAACAATAATCGGCCAGCATATTAGGATTCCATTTGCCTTGATATCTCTTTTCCATAGCTGAAATCTCCTGAGTTAACTAATTTGATTTTATTTTACAATGGACAAATGGACGCAAAAACGTTTATTAAAAAAAATAATTATGTAAATCCATTAATTGAAATTGAAATAAAAAAACTGTGGGTGATGGAGAAATTCCGAATACATATTTGAAAACACGATAAAAAACTGCATTACGTACAACTATTGGTACTCATGTGACAAAAATCACGTTGACCTGTGGTTATTAAACTAAAAAATTAATACTTAACAGAATCGTACCAAATTACTTAATATACAAGACTTCAATTGTCGTGAATCATTTACACATTATCATGAACGTAAATTTTAAATCCCTTTTTTATTTTTTTTTATTTTATTTTTTACTGGAGCAAATGGACAAATTTGTAACCGGCCCCACATTAAGCAAGGCTGAAGAACTGCCCGGGCAAGTCATGTCAGGTCACATCGTATCTCTCTCTCTCTCTCTCTCTCTCTCTCTCTCTCTCTCTCTCTCTCTCTCTCTCTCTCTCTCTCTCTCTCTCTCTTTGTCGGTGTGGTAAAGGTTGGTGTTTCGAGTATATTTGTTTACGCCTGTACACGACTAGGTAATTCCAGTATTAAACCTCGCACAAGTAAGCAAAATTCGTAATTGTAACATTTATAAAACCAACACAGAGGGAATTAAATGAAACTTTGTGTTGCTTTAGCAATTCAGATTTTATTTTAATTTAATTTAAACAATTTCATGGAACAAGCGCTCCCGGTTATTGTACGCATATAGGTTGTTTCAAAATGTTGTTACCGCAGAGTTTTGTAAACAAGATAACCTCGAACTTTCTCAGTTGTTCATAGATCTTATATCTTACTGTCTAAAAACTAATAACAATAATAATTATAATAATAATAATAATAATTCATTCATTTAAATATATAAAACTATTATTCTACCAGTTATATTATATGGGTGCGAAACATGAACTCTTACTTTAAGGGAGGAAAGGAGATTACAAGTATTTGAGAATAAAGTACTTAGGAACATTTTTGGACCTAAGAGAGATAAACAGACAGGTGAATGGAGAAGACTTCATAACAATGAACTACATGGTATTTATAGGAAGCCAGATATAATAAGAACAGTTAAGTCTCGTAGACTGCGATGGGCAGGACATGTGGCACGTATGGGGAATGAAAGACTTGCATGGAAGCTTCTTGTAGGAAAGCCAGAGGGAAAACGCCCAGTTGGTAGACCAAGAATGAGGTGGGAGAATAACATTAAATTTGATTTGCGGGAAGTAGATTATACAGGGAATGATTGGAAAGCATTAGCTCAGGATAGGGATGTATGGAGAGCTTATGTCCGTTCGGCCATGAACCTACGGGTTCGATAGTGCCAGTGAATAAGTAAGTAAGTATAATTCATTCATTTATATATATATATATATATATATATATATATATATATTGATTTTCAATGTTTACACATATTTATATGTCTAAAGTTTTATTTTATTTTTCCATTCATCCCAATCCATCCACTACATGTCGTTTAGACGTCTTATTCTCATTCTAGTTCTTATTTCTTGCATCCATGTTTCGAAGTCTTCTTTTCTTTCTTCTTCCAGGTGGATACCATTGTATTGTGTTTTTTTTTTCTGATCTTTCTTCTTGCATTCGTCGTACATGTCCATACCAATTTGATTGCCTATATCTTATAAATGTCCACCGCTGTAGTCTCGTGGTAGCGTGCTGCCTTGTCACGCAATGGGCCCGGGTTCGATCCCCGGTCGGGGCAGTTTTTCTGGGTGAGGTTTTTATCGGGGTTCTTCCTCACCTTTAAGACAAATGTCAGGAAAACTTTAAGGCCCAAACGGTCCCCGAAGTCATATGGCCATCATTCTCATCCTCACCCTTATCATTATCATCATCACCATCATCCTTCACCGGTGTGGAAAGCAACGGGAAGTTACCACACCTACAATTCCCTAGTAAAGCTGCAAAGCATAGCATGAAAATGCTATGATGCTGTGAAGAACTGCCCTTGGGCAGAATTACTATGGATGGATATCTTATAATAATATTTAATATTCATTTCTTCTCTATAGATAAATAGATAATCTGTTTTTTAATCTCTTTGACATCGTTCGGTTCATAATAGCCAATTTTGTCGGTCCATCCAATCTCCTGGTGGTAGATGTATCTCCTTCGTGTATAAATATATCCCCTGACTCCAGGAAGTTTTAGTTCTTCCTCTGCCTCGTCTTCCCTCAGGTTTCCAAAGATCTTTTTCCATGCGGTTTGTAGGTGTTGATCTTTTTGGGTAATTCGCACTTGAGACTTCTGAGTAATATTTGTTTATTCGGGGTGGGTTACCAGCCCAACCGCAACACCCCCAACCTGGAGGACCAGAGTTTAATTTCGGAGTTGTGTTTCTCCTAGACAGACTGCCTTACAAGGCTACAGAACTCTGTCTGCCCCGAGCATCTGGTTTTATGGCGCGAGAAACTCGCCATTCACCCTCCATCTCCAGTAAAAACAGTGAAGGTAGGTGGAAGAGTTTGGAAGAGAGACGCTACGTTTTGCGCTGACTATTTGGATCATTTTGTAGAGTCTGAGAGCTCACCATCAGATCCGCTCCTGTACTGTTTCTTATCATTTAAAATTGAATATTGCTGAGCGATTGCCCGAAGAAGAAGAAGAAGAAGAAGAAGAGTATCGATTTTATTAGAATATATTTATAACATGTACATGTTTACAGTAAAATTCCTGGACCTTCAGTTCTTTAATCTACTACCTGAAATATATATTACACTATCCCAGTAGCTATAATTTGAATGAATGGAATGAAGTCTACTCTTTGTTATTATGTGAGATGTAGGTCGTCTTTCAGGTCGTGCACACCACATTCTTCCCTCATGATTCATACCGCTATTTTTGGTTTCAGTCCACGGCAGCGAGGAGGGACTACAACCCTCCCCTTCGCCCCTTCTGCCTTTTTTTATATCAGGCTCGGAGTCATGAGCCATCACCCTGTGGGCACCACTAGATCCCCGCTACCATATATATTTTCTACACCTCTGGGTGACAACTAATAGTATATTACGGTGCGCGGTTTGGAAGTGGTTTTTACAGGAGCGAAGAAATGTTTAAAAACCGAGCGATAGTGAGGTTTTTAATTTTCGAGATTCTGCAAAACACTTCACAAACGTGCGTTGTAGGCCTACTATTTTTTGCGCGATGGTGTATTCAACGTAATAAATAATAGTAAAATATAATATATTTGTTGGAAATATTTGCGTTCATTATTAAAATTGACTAACGTTAACAGTGTGGCCAATGTTTATTGGTTGAAACAACAGAAGGCCATGAGACCAATATAATGATAAAATGGCGACAAGTACGTATTTATTGTTTTATATTGTTTCAAATAAAGTTCAGTTCATTTAAAATGCTGTGATTTGTTTCGTATAATGTATATTAATAATAATAATAATAATAATAATAATAATAATAATAATAATAATAATAATAAAATAATAGCTTTATTTTACCTGGCAGAGTTAAGGCCTTAAGGCCTTGTCTACCACTCAACCAGGTTTAAAAAAAAAAATACAAACAAAAAATAGTCTTAAATCTAAATTACAATATATATATATATATATATATATATATATATATAAATATAAACGATTACAAGTTATGAATACAATACAATTAATATTTATAATGTATTTGATTTACTCTAAATTTAACGAATTAAATATATATGTACAATATATATATAAAAAAACAGGAAAAGATTAATGACATAGTATAAAATTAAATAAATAGAGAAAAATTAATTATTAGACAACAGGTAACTGTATAAGCGTGACTTAAAGGTACCAAGTGTGCGGCAACCCCTGATCTCTTGAGGAAGGAGATTCCAGGAGCGGGCAGAGGCTACTGTGAAGGAAGTAGAATAGGAGGAAGTGCTATGAAGAGGAATTGTTAGCAGACTGCTATCTTGTGATCTAGTGTCAATATTGTGGTAAGAGGATAACTTCTCAAATCTAGACGCCAGGTAAGTAGGGATGTAGGAATTCAGAAGCTTGAAAAGTAGTGAAAGAGAGTGCAATTTACGTCTGTCAGTAAGACGGAGCCAAGAGAGGTTATTAAAGTGTTCGGAAATATGGTCATAACGGCGGATATTGAAAATGAATCGAACGCAAGCATTATGAACACGCTGCAGTCTCTGCGACAAGTCATAGTTTAGATCATTATATATAATGTCACAATAATCGAAGTGTGGTAACACAAGATTCTGCACAAGGATTTGTTTTAACGAAACTGGGAGAAAATTCTTTAAACGTCTAAGATAATATATTTTTGCATATACATTGTACGTAGTATACATAAAGGGCAGCGGTTTTACTTCCACTCCACGATGTTTGTAATATGTATTTTATTATATACAACTTTCCTCATTAGAATATTGCCTCAAAGACAAAGTGATGCAGACAATTAATTTTTGGAATTTATTAAATACATTTTGTAAATATATTTTAAAAAATTCAAATTGTAGACCTATTTGAAGTATACATACTATAAAGTAGAAATTTTGTAAATATGATTTCTTAAAACACAAATTGATCGTCTAATGGCAGCGATGGCAATTTTAGAATATACACCCTGTCCAAATCTAAGGAATTCCAAAATTTGGCTAAGAATCTTGGTATAGTACCTCTTGCCCCGATCATCAATCCTGTGACAATTATACTATCTAATTGGTATATATCTTTGTAATAGTTAACTGTTGGCTCATATATGGCTTTCTTTTCAGAGTCAACTTCCTCAGGTTGGCCACTGTGAGTCTCAAAACGAATTGTGGGATCTGATATCATACCAATTTTAGAAGATGGTCTAAATGCAATAATATTACAGTATAGTTATTTAGGTTGGCAACCCCGAAATGTAGGAAGTTGAAATTTCAATCATGGTCGCCATTGCTGTAAGTACGACAAAACGCACTATCACGCAAAAACTATGTTCCTGACATGAAATGAGTTTAAATGAATAAATGAGAGATGAAATAGCATGAATAGGGAGAGAAGGGAGAATAGAAATGTTGTATCAAAACATTGAACAAATTTACTTGAAAAACTCTGTAAGTTGGTTTCCACTCTGTATTTTGTCCGGTATTTTATGATTTCACATTGATTTGTTGAGTTGCTGGAACATGTAATAGTCTGCCCCTTGTGTGATGTCCAGTGTACCGCACAACATTGTCATGTAGGCGTCCAGGTCCATTAGTCCATTAATCACCGTCCTCTATCGGTTTCCATTGTAAACCTTATTTGTAAACTGTTCTCTGAAACACGCTTAGCTTTTGTATACACTTGGTTAAGTCTAACGGGGAACCTACTTGACTCCGAAGTCTCCAATATAGAACGTGGAGATATTCAAATTTCTTGAGAATATAAACTTCTTCTTCTTGCAAGGATTGGACTTTTTTGTTCGTTCCGGCTCCAAGTATTATAGCTGCTGTATCCATCTATTTCGTGGGCGTCCCCGATCTCTTTTTCCTCTTCTTGGTTAATAGTTCAGACTTTTCCTAGGCAATCTGTTGGTATCCATTCTGCAGACATGTTCATACCATTTTCTCGTATACTCTTCTATTTTATCTGTCAAACTGAATACAGTGGAGGAAATTGGTATAAAGCCACTAACTTTTAGTAGTAAAACAATCTGAAATATTTATGCAAATACCGTATGTGTGTCATAGATTACATATAATTATCTTGGACATAATTTCATATAGGTCTCCTCATTTTGTATGTATTATATATGTAAATAATACGTAAAATCTAAGAAAACGCTGTCCTACGGGTGGAAATCGGTATAAAGGCAGGTCAACTTCTGGCTCTTACAGAGACATAAATGTAAACAAAACACTGCAATTACATGGAGACGACGTGTCTGTGAGCATCGTTCATCAGTTACAAGTCAGCAGTACGTACAATGCCACGTGGAAAGCCTCTATCAAATGAAGAGAAATCAAGAGTTAGTGCCTTCAAGGAGATGGGCCTTTCCAATAGACAAATACCTACGAAATTCGGGCTTCAAGATGTGTCATTGATAATTTTGTCAAACTGGGCTCACAATATGAAAAAAAAATGGGAAATATGGACGGATAAGAAAATTGTCTGAGCGCACTAAACGTCTCATTTTACGTAAAGAAAAGGTAAGAGTATGTTTTCTTCTCAAATCCACGCTGATTTGAAGTTGCCAGTAACAGCCAGACGAGTAAGACAAATTCTGTCAGAAGACAAGAACCTAAAATTTAAAAAAACACATCTGAACGATGCACATAAGAAAGTTAGAATGACTTTTGCTGAAGAACACATGTCCTGGATCTCAGAATGGAATAAAGTAATGCTCAAGTGATGAGAAGAAGTTTAATCTGGACGGGCCTGTTGGCCTTCAGTATTACTGGAACGACCTCCGTACTGAAGAGCAAGTTAGAATGAGTAGAATCCTTCGGTGGTGGAGGCGTTATGATTTGGGCAGCATTCTGCTTTAAAGGAAGATCAAAAATAGCATGGATACGTATCAAGATGAATTCTGAGTCCTACACTGAGGAGCTTCTGGAGTCCTAATTGATACGAATGTATGAGGAATTTGGCGAATATCTAATTTTTCAGCCAGATAATGCTTCCATTCACGTGTCTGCTAAATCAAAGGAGTGGTTCAGGAAGAAAGAAATACCACTTTTGACGTGGCCAGTCAGAAGTCCTTATTTAAATCCGATTGAGAACTTATGGGGGAGCCTGGCAAGGCGTGTGTATCGCAATGGACGGCAGTTTGGGACAGTGACTGAGCAGAAAAATGTTATTCAGGAAGAGTGGGTTTCAATCTCAGTGGAAGAAATAAACACCCTCATCAAGTCAATGCCAAAGAGAATCTTCCAAGTAATTAACAACAATGGAGGTGCAACTAAATTTTAGAACTTTGTTGTAAACTTTGCGCTCAGTCTTTTTGGTTTAATCTGTGAAATACACAACGTGCCTTTATACTAATTTCCACCCATATGTGAGAGTGGTTTCAGTTTTCATGTACTTTTTTGGACGGAAATGGATAATTAATTTTGACATTATTTGTGTGTGTTTTATACTCAATCACCTCCTAAGTTAATATAGAAGAATTCCAAAGAAAGAGTAAATAAACTTGTGTTAACCCTTTTAACAAGTGGCTTTATACCAATTTCCTCCACTGTATTTGTAGTTCTTTACGGATATCTTCACTTCGTTTTTTATCCATTATAGACATATAATATATCCAGCCACAAATCGTAAATATTTAATTTCTGCTGCTTCTATTCTGCAAATTGACTGTTTATTGAAAGTCCATATTTTTGAGCCGTACAATATTGCAGGTACAACCAATACTTCATAAAATGTTAAATGTGTTTCTTTCCTTACTTTCTTTCCCAGTGTTCTTTTAAGGGTGTCACATAAATATTGTAATATTTGTAATTTATGTAATTTTCTCTATTACATATATTATATAAACTTGAGATATTTATTCCGAGGTAGAAATGACGGCCCCTTTCTCATTTCCTTTCAGTGGTATATGCCGTTTTTCGTTTTGGAGAAAAAATAAAATTACAGCCAATAGAGCAATATTTAAGTTTCTAAATGTCAGATATATTGATTAATGAACCCGATCTTACTTTTTTTAATTGATTGCTATGTGTCGAGTTTTGTTGCAGAAAAAACAAATAATTTTCTATCGCTAGAGCCTTGATAGAACACACACACACAGACATATATATATATATATATATATTGTAGATTTTCGCGGATATAAGTATGATTAAGAAATGTTTCCTTGAAAATGGCATGTGGGATCATGTCGAAACGTCGGAATCAGTGGCCAGAGGCCAACGTTGATTGTATGACGTGAAAAACCCCAATAAACATTTATTAATTACATATGTGTACCACCCAATCCGCTCTTAGAATGATCCTAACATAAACAAACGCCAATTGTATCCTTCCGCCATTCGCGGCACAATTACTGTCACATTGACAGGGAGCACGTGCAAAGTATATAAAACATGTGATCTAATGCGTAGATTACAAGAAAGCTGGTGAGATTTTTCACTGAACTTGTGAAATATATTTAAAATAACTGTTTTTGACTACTAGTGAAAGATTTTCCAGACTTCTGTTTTAAAAATTTAGATAGCGATACAACAGAAGACTCGTCACGTCTCCAGCCATTTTGTTGCATCAGAGTCGACTGAAGCATGACTTAAATACATCATTCATATATAATTAACTATTTTAAGTTGTAATTATTGATTAGGTATATTTTAGAATAGTATATATGTTCTGAATATTATTATTTCATTCACGAAGAATAACAAGTATATTCAGAGGACATATTTTGTTTTATTTATGATGGGAACTACTTTCTCGCGTACTTATTCCTTCTACATCATACGTCGGTGTTCATAACCAATGGAAAGCTAGCATGTCACATGATTTTGTTTGAAGATCGCTTTAAGAGCGGATACACTTTAGATATACGCAGCAGGTTTCAAAAAAGAATCCTGCATCCAATTAATCTACTATAATATTCTCCTCCACGTTCTATGATAAATGTGCATATAATCCATGATCCTATAATGGGAAAAATCATTGTAAGTGAATTATCGTGACTATTTAACTCATGCCCCAAATGGGAGTCAATGACCAATCACATTTCAATGATTTTTTATTTACAACCAATCAAAGCCGTGTTTTGCCTCGAATTTATCAACTAAAGTTTATCATATTAAAGAGAGCACCTCCTTTTTAACGTTCTGAATAGGTCATAGCATTATTTTGCAGTGACTAACTCTGTAAGAAAAACGGCTACCAGATTGTATATGTAGTGCATGAATGTCAACAGATAGAGCATGCGGGAGATAATCTAAAAACATTTGTAGTAATTGATTATACCACAAAAAAAAGAAGCCACTGTTTGCAACTTTCTTAAACGAATTATTTTCCAGGAAATAACGTTGCAGAAAAATATAATTGACATATTTACATCATATGACATCAGAAATTAATTAATACATATAAGTAGTAGTAGTAGTATTCAAATGTTCTGAAGCTCTTGATTTGTCATCATTCGCTTATAAATACCTATAATGCTGGTTATACATTTCCACTAGAGTGCATTCTTACAATATTGCGATCCTTTGGCAATAAATAATATGATCTGGTTGCAGTGATGAACAAAAAAAGCAAATGAAGCGTACCAATCGTTTCTCATTTGTTTTCAAACATCGCCGTTTACATTAAATATATAAATACTTTAAAATAACTATAGTTAAATAATGATTTGTGAGTAAACAGCTTAATTTTATTCGTTAAATAGTCTTAACAAATGCCACTCTTGATTTCCAAATTCTCTAGATAAATTCACTCCTGACTTCGTGAGTCGTGAATTTATCGATAATTTGGAAATCACTCGTGGCATTACTTATGACTATTTAACTCATGCCCCAAATGGGAGTCAATGACCAATCACGTTTCAATGATTTCTGTTTTACAACCAATCAGAGTCGTGTTTCACCAAATATTTATCAGTGTTATAATTACCATATTAAAGAAAGCTCCTCCTTACAATATTGTTTTCCTTTGGCAATAAATAGTATGATCTGGTTGCAGTGATAAACAAAAGAAGCAGTAGAAGCGTACCTATCGTTTCACATTTGTTTTCAAACATCGCCGTTTACATTAAATATATAAATATTTAAAAATAACTATAGTTAAATAATGATTTGTGAGTAAACAGCTTAATTTTATTCGTTAAATAGTCCTAACAAATGCCACTCTTGATTTCCAAATTCTCTAGATAAATTCACTCCTCACTTCGTGAGTCGTGAATTTATCGATAATTTGGAAATCACTCGTGGCATTACTTATGATAATGTTCCTATAAGATGTTAAAATGAACTGGATATCAATTTAAATGAAGTGTTTGCTAATTCCGGAAGGGCAGACACCTGCAGTGTTGACCTGTTTAACAATTTTGAACAAACTGCAAGAAGCGATTAATCACATATGCTATGTTGGTAGACAGATATTAATGACGCAACTGTTGCGTGCCTGTCATTCTCAACATTATTTACCCTGAAATCAATATCACATCGACATTTTGAAAAATGCAACAAGTATTATTAACTTAATATTAGATACATTCTTCAACGTCTGTACTGAAATAAAAACCCGTAACGCATGGACTGCGTAAACTAACCGAATTCCTTCAAATAAATGATAATGTTATTCTTCCACCTCATTTTTGGCCTACCAGCTGAGCGCTTTTCCTCTAGTTTTCCTACAAGGGGTTTCAATGTCCATCTTTCTTTTTCCATTCGTGGCGCATCTCCTACCCATCGCAGTTTATCATAAGTAATGCCACGAGTGATTTCCAAATTATCGATAAATTCACGACTCATGAAGTGAGGAGTAAATTTATCTAGAGAATTTGGAAATCAAGACTGGCATTTGTTAGGACTATTTAACGAATAAAATTAAGCTGTTTACTCACAAATTATTATTTAACTATAGATATTTTAAAATATTTATATATTTAATGTAAACGGCGATGTTTGAAAACAAATGAGAAACGATTGGACGCTTCATTTGCTTCTTCTGTTCATCACTGCAACCAGATCATAATATTATTTATTGCCAAAGGATCGCAATGTTGTAAGAATGCACCCTAGTGGAAAAAATTTATAACCAACGTTACAGGTATTAATTAATTTTTTATGTCCTATGATGTAAATATATGTCAATTATAATTTCCTGCAATGTCTTTTCCTGGAAAATAGTTCGTTTAAGAAAGTGCAAACAGTGTTTTTTTTGTGGTATAATCAATTTTTACATATGTTTTTATATTATCTCTCGCATGCGCTTTCTGTTGACATTCATGCACTATATATACAATCTGGTAGCCATATTTCTTACAGAGTCAGTCACTGCAAAATAATGCTATGACCTATTCAAAATGTTAAAAAGGAGGTGCTTTCTTTATTATGATAAACTTTAGTTGGTAAATTCTAAGCGAAACACAACTGTGGTTGGTTGTAAATAAAAAATCATTGAAATGTGATTGGTCATTGACTCCCATTTGGGGCATGAGTTAAATTGTCACACTAAACAGTTATTATTTCTGGTTTCTTATAATGAGCATGTAGCTCACTGTTATGTAGTTCCTCCATTCGTAATCTATGGATTTATCATGGCATAACCCATTGCTTAGCTGTAGCCTCTCCTTTGCAAGGAATTAGTAGACAAAGTTATTTTTTTAGTTATCTTGTTTGCTCAGAAATGTCATGAATGGCATGCGGTCAACACACCGACCCAATGAGACATCTAACAGGCAACTAAGGTATTACTAGGACGTTGAGGTCAGTAAATTTTGCTTAGAGACCTCTTTATTCAGGCTTAAGGTTCTTCTACGCCTGAAAATCTCCAGATTCACGACCCACGGTTTAAGGTCCCTCCCGGAGTGCTCCTTGGATTTTTCCGTCCTAAAAAATATCCATCGACCCCGGCCGGGTTTGAACCCGCGACCGTTGGAACCAGAGGCAAGGAGCATAACCACGAGTCCACCGCGGTCAACCTCCATTCGTAATATCTACGGAGAATTTTACCCCAATGGAACCCATATCCGCGTTTCTTGATGATTATATTTATGCGGTGAAACTTCATCGCTCATTCGACAAAGGTTCTTTTTTCTTCTGGTTTTTCGCCTTTGACCTGTCTGGCATGAATCACCATTTCCACAGCAATGCTACAGGGATAGCTCTCGGGGTCATTTAAATACGCAATTCACTCCACCACAACAAGATAAAGATACCATCGGAGGGAAATAATTAAAAATAAGTAAATAAATAAATACACCAATAATAAATCGTCTGAAATCTTCTAATAATTGTCTTCGAAGTAATGCCAGGTTGAGGGATGAGATGATATGATGCTCCCATTATTGAAAGCTATGTTATTCAACTGTCACACCCATCAGAGAAGCAGATTAATTTGACTATTTATCTCATAGACCGATAATTTTGCCTCTTCTTGTTGACAAAATCACCTCTTCCTGTTCGTAATGAGAGATATCTCCGCAAATTAACTTCTTTGACAAGGATATCGATTCAACAATGTACGATCGATATGGTACAGCAAGAAATGCCAAAAGAAAACAACTTCAAAAATGACCAAAAAACGTATTAAATGTTGTATAATGTAATTTCTCATACAATAATCTGTTATTTATTTTTCCCAAGCCTAAAGAGATTTAAGAGTAAATATATTATATTTATAACTAGGTATACAGCCGGCTTAGAAATTACCCGGAAGTAAGATCGGAATACATAACCTCACATTTGGTAAATATTATACATTATAATTATTTTTAGCTTCTGATGTTATATTGAATCAATTAGGACTCTATTATAATCTCAAAGTCTCAAATTCAAAAACTAAAATTACGGCTTTTCGGGGCAAACTGCCAGTCAGAGCAAAAATAGTGATCAATAATGAAATAATAGAATAGGATCGTAACAGGCCTTGGCCTAATACTTGGAAGGAAGAAGAAGAAGAAGAAGATAGAACAGATAGCACATTTTAACTATCTTTATCTTGGTTCAGATATAACATATAGCTATGATTGGAATGTACATAATACATTAAACCGATATCAAATTATGTGTGGCACCATAAGAAGAACCCTCCGAAAGACTCGAAGAGAAACTCAGTTCAGGTTTTATAAAATTATGGCTGTTCCTGTTCTTTTATATGGATCTGAATCTTGGGTACTCACAAAAAAAGATATCTCACACATTCAAGCTACTGAAATGAAATTTTTAAGATCTGTAAAAGGATGTACACGCATGGATAGATTACACAATGAATCAATAAGAAATGAACTGGAGATATTTTCAATAGTTGATAAACTGGAAGAGCACAAATACCAATGAAAGAACATTTAGACAAAATGGACAATATAAGATTACCCAAAAAGATCAACACCTACAAACCACATGGAAAAAGATCTTTGGAACGGCCAAGGAAACGATGGACTTGAGACCGGAACAGGTCACATTCACCTAATCCTGGAAAGGAAGAAGAAGAAGAAGATATATTATTCGCTAAATAATTACTCTAAATCCAACGCGAGGTTTACTTTTTCATTTGACAAAATCACTCGAGACTCTGTCGCTCGTGTTTTTTTTTCTTCAGAAAAACACAACCTCTTGTTAGATTACTGTTGACAATTTGAGTATGCTGAAGTGGAATTAAGTTCTTTAGAATGGAAAACCGGGAGAAATCTCGATAAATGCCTACCCTGGGTCCGAATCTTCCACCACGAGCCCACACGGATTGACCGAGTAACGAACTCAAAACCCAGAGTTAAAAGACGAGTATAAAACCAGTAACGCTACATAGCCGCCTTGAAAGTTTTTTATAAATAAGAGAAGTTAAAAAATATATTCTCGCAGTACACAGATTCTGGAGGGGATATAAAAGATGCAATTTATTTATGGCATTATCATAAATTTTACATCCAGGAAGAGGCTTAGAATAAAAATAGGATGAAAGAAATAAAAAAAAATTGTCGTAACCAGTTTTACAAGGGAAGCAAGTGGATGTGTTGCTATTACCCTGGAGATCTGATCCGCCATTTTCATGTTAATTCACAACCTCTTCCCCCTCCACTTTTTTTCAAATTGCTTTTCTATAAAATGTTATCCCCGAGCCTATATTTTGTTGGATTTGCTGGGATAAGCCAGGCCCCGATATAGAATTCTCAATCCACAGAGCAGATTTAAAGCTTGACACAGCTTCTCAAAAATCACATAGTAAAATGATTGTACAAAAAGAAAAGTTTATGGCGATATAAGGATGGAAGACAGTGCTTTACATATAAGTTTAAATGGTTATGCACGAGTCTATAGACGAGGGAATCATTTTTCATAAGTAATGGCACGAGTGATTTCCAAATTATCGATAAATTTATCTAGAGAATTTGGAAATCAAGAGTGGCATTTGTTATGACTATTTAACGAATGAAATTAAGCTCATTACAAAAAAATGATTATTTGAATATAGTTACCGGTGTTTCAAAATATTTATATAGTTAATGTAAACGGCGATGTTTGAAAACAAATTAGAAATGTCAGGTTGTGTATATTCACTGCAACTCGATCATATTATTTAGTGCCAATTAGGATCGCAATATTGTAAGATGCACTCTAGTGGAGAAATAATTAAACTCATCAAACTATTATAATCAACATTATAGGTTAATCATTTATATTTTGAATAAATAACTCAGTAAAATCACTGAATCTGTTCATTATTTGCTATATTCAATGTATTTGTTAGTGAAAAATAATAGTCTAACCAGAATATTAAAAAGGAGGAGCTTTCTTTATCACAAAAGCAGGAGCTGATAAAGAGAAATCGATAATGAACGAGGTGAAACACGACTGTCATTGGTGTAAAACAGAATTCATTGAAACATGATTGGTCATTGACTACCATTTCCGACATGAGTTAAATAGTCAAGTAAAACTTAAAAGCCTTCCATTATTGTATCGTACTATATTTTATTTTATCATCATCAGCATCAAGGACTAGACCATAAGGTCCGATCTCATGCTAGAGTTGGTCTGTTCATCTTTTACTGGATCTTCGAACATTTCTTCATCCTAATGGTTTGTAATGAAGAATGTTTCGGAATTCTATTGTTATCCATTCTATTGATTTGGTCCATCCATTCATCTCTGTATTGTGCAATTCTATCTAATAGCTTGAATGTATTTAGTTCACTTCGTATATTTTCATTTCGTTTTCGATCTGTTATTGAAACCTAATTTCTGACGTTTCTATTCTTCGATCCTGGCTTTTGGTTAAGACCCAGTGTTCCGATTCAACAATGGAACCGCCATTGTTTTATAAAATAAATTTTAAAAGTATATTTTATTTTATACAGTGTTGAATTTCTTACTTACACTTGCTCACTCATGTAAGTAAGAGGTTCATGTCCGCTCGAACATAAGCCCTCTATACCATCCCCATCCCGAGCTAATGCTTACCATTCATCCCCTGTATAATCTACTTCCCTCAAATCATGGATAATAGTATTCTCCCATCTCATTCTTGACCTACCAACTGGGCGTTTTCCTTCTGGTTTTCCTACAAGAAACTCCCATGCACCTCATTTATTTCCCATTCGTGCCACATGTCCTGCCCATCACAGTCTAAGAGGACTAACTGTTCTTTTATATTTGGCTTCCTACACATGCCAAATAGTTCACGCTGAAATTCTTGTATTTAATTAAATTAAATAAGTATGTAACCTCTCTTGGCTCCGTCTTAGATATAGACGTAAATTGCATTCTCTCTCACTTATTTTCAAGCTTCTTAATAATTCCTACATTCCTAGTTACCTGGCGTCCAGATTTGAGAAGTTATCTTCTTACCACAATATTGACATTAGGTGACAAGAAACAATCCCTCTCCATAGAACTTCCTCTTATTCTACTTCTTTCACAGTAGCCTCTTCCCGCTCCTGTGTTATCAGGGGTTGCCGCAAACTTGACACTCTTAAGTCACGCTTGTACAGCTACTTGTTACATAATTATTTTTTTCTCCAGAGCTACATTTATTTTTATGTCATTAATTTTTTTTAATTTTTCTATCTCTACATTTTATATTTCATTCGTTAAATCTAGATTAAATAAAAATATTCATAATTATATTGTAGATATACCATGTAATAATTTTGTTTTAATTTCCATTCATCCATAGTAATTCTGCCCGAGGGCAGGTCTTTCCTGTAATCATAGCATTTTCATGCTATGCTTTGTAACTAGGGCATTATACGTGTGGTAGCTTCCCGTTGCTTTCCATACCGGTGAAGGATGATGATGATGGCCGAATGATTTTCGGGGACCTTAGGGCTCTAAGCTTCCTGACATTTGTCTTGCAGATGAGGAAAAACCCGAAAAAAAAACTTTACCCAGGAGCCTGTCCCGACCGGGAATCGAACCCTGGCCCGCTGCGTACAAGGCAGCACGCTACCTCGAGACCACAGCGGTGGACTTGTTTAATTTACATGTAAGAATATTTTTTTGTATTTTTTTAACTCTGTCAGGTAAAATTAAGCTATTATTGTTATTATTATTATTATTATTATTATTATTATTGTTATTATTATTATTATTATTATCATCATCATCTTCATCGTCATCGTCTTTATTATTATTAAAATATCAGATGTAGCCCTACTATTGTAATGCTCGCTCCAGGAGCGCCATTTTTAATATCATATCAGGTATGAAAGTTGCTTTGAGTAATGATTGAAAAACTTTCCAAATTATTATAAATAAGTCTAAATAAGCAATAATAGAATATATAATTTTAGGAAGTGATATTTTGAGGTTATTTTAATTATATCATTTTTAATCTGATCATCTTACCTCAATATTAATGTTGATTTGTTCTTGAACATGTTTCAAAACAATTCTGTTTTATCGTCATGTTCAAGAACAAATCAACATTAATATTGAGGTAAGATGATCAGATTAAAAACAATATAATTATAAGCAATACTAGATTAATATGTTTAACTGAAAATATTATATTGAACAAGTAAAGATTAAATGTAAGCTAAAATTTATTAAACAATATTCTCGTGACGTCACGTAAATTATTGGCCGCCAGCGATATTCAGTCTTCTTTCTTAGTAACAATGCTGCCCATATAAGGTATGTGAGGTATGTATAGCTGTTCCCTGTACATTAAACGATTTCTATTTACATTAACCTGCCGTGAACGGGTTTTAAGGGTATGCAATACCTATTTAAAGACTTGGGTCTGAAATCCACACTCATTTTAATAACGCAAACATATCAAATTCGTCAGAGTATGAAATAAATGTTATTTGCTCTGTTGTGCGTACGCATGCCATTCGTGACATATATGGGCAAATAAGTTAATTAAATTTAACTTAGTCTACTAACTCCTAACAAAGTAGAGGCTATGGCTCAACATTGAGCTACGCCATTACAGAAGTATAGAATCGAGCCCAATACAGGGTCATCGAAAAAGGTTGCAGCAATTTCAAACAATCATAGCTCAGGAACTATTTGAGATATTAAAACGAGTATTTTTTGTTAAATTCACCAACTCAAACATTTTTTATTACCTTAGAATATTTCTGTATGCGCTCCGTTGGTTGCTCTACAAACATCCAGCCAATAGTCGATTTCGGCCCAACAGCGCTGCATCATCGCAGGCGTGATTGTTGCAACAGCATCGGTGATCCTTTGCCTTAGATGTTGCAGATCTCTGATCGGTTCACTGTACACAATGGTTTTACGTATCCCCATAAAAAAGTGTAGGGGTGCCAAGTCGGGTTTCTAGGAGGCCTATGGATAGAACCGGACTTACCAATCCACCGATACACCTTTCAGGGAATCTTGCATGCAGAGCGTCTCGACCTTGTTGGGAGGACGCGCCATCTTGTTGAAAGAATAACGTTACTTTATTTGCTTCTTCAATGTGGTCTACTTGCCGCAAAACGTACAGTTATAGCACGTCTAAGTAAACATCTTCGGTCCTATTCAGTGGTCTCCTAGAAGCCCCGACTTGACACCCCTAGATACGTAAAAAACATTGTGTACAGTGAACCGATCGGAGATCTGCAACATTTAAGGCAAAGGATCCCGATGATGTTGCAATAATCACGCCTGCGATGATCCAGCGTTGTTGGGCCGAAATCGACTATCGGCTGGATGTTTGCAGAGCAACCAACGGAGCGCACATAGAAACATTCTAAGGTAAGAAAAACACTTTTTGAGTTGCCGAATTTAACAAAAAAAATACTCGTTTTAATATCTCAAATAGTTCCTGAGCTATGATTGTTTGAAATTGCTGCAACCTTTTTCGATGACCCTGTATACCACGGCGCAGCTGAAAAATAATATTGAAATGGACGTTATGGTATTGGTTATGGGAGATGTGAAAAGGATTCTCTTGTCTGAGGGTAGAGACCAGTGGACAGTCTTAGTGAATGAGTGTATGGGTTCCCAGAAACCGTGGAAGTAGATAAGAAACACACCTGTAAAAGTAATTAATTAGAATATTAAGATAGTGGAAGGTCTGTACGTGGCCCTAGAGAAGAAATTTAATTAAAAATAATGAATAATGGTGTATAGAAATTAGTGTCTTCCTCTCCAAACGCATATATCAAAGCGGTAACCAAGGAATTTTCAAATGAGACTGTAAAATTGTTGGTTGTACAGATAAACTGCGTCTCTAGAGAAATCATCGTATTTAGCGCTGCGGCGTGTTTTAGCTTTTATACAAGTTGTGTGTGTGTGTCTGGAATACTCGAGTTATTACTGCTAAATATACTAAAATTATCAGTATATTCTAACATACTTATATTTTATCATTTATCATTATTTTAACTGTTATGGACCCATTACACTGAAATGCAAATTTTAACTTTTAGTCAGGGGTTTTATTCTAATTTGTCTTTATCCCCAATTCGACTAAGCTGAATCAGAATATGAACTTAGTTTGTCTCCATCACATACCAATTTTCACAATATAAGAAATAGTAAAATATACTTTTTTTTATACTCTGTTCTATCGAATGTATGTTAAGCGACCCCTACACGATCAATAATTGACATTGTACAATAATATTGAGCGTCTGTAGATTTCATTGAAAGATTGCGCAATATATTGAGTCAATCAAAAGAAGTTTAATTTTTATTGTGCAATCTAGTAAATATTGTGTCGTCTGTTGGCAATATTTCGCAATACTAGTTCAGTTCTGTGTTAACAGTGTTGGAATAAACATGTTGACTGCACAAGTATCTCCGCAAACTAATTTATTGAGCAACAATATTGCATCGTTGTGGGTTGGCCAAGTAATAATATTGTACAAAATATTGTGCAATATATTGACGTAAATATTGATTTTTTTTAAGTTTATACTGGTTTTCTTTCTTGTTTTATCTTTTTTTTCTTGTTTTACCTGTTTGTTAACTTTCTTTAATTCTCACATAGACACAAGGACAGGACACACACACCCAGACCCAAGGTGGAGATTTTTAAAATCCCCTACCCCGCCGGGAATCAAATCCGGGTCGTCCGAGTGGAAGGTAGGGGCTCTACCGACTACGCCACGGCGACGGACCTTTGATGGTGTAGGGCCGCTTTAGATTATTAAATATCAGTCAATAAATCCACAACACTAAAATCTTCAGAAATAAATCTGTGTCCGTTCTAAATAATCACTTATGTTATGTTACATTGGTGTCATGACCAGCCTCATGGGCTAGTGATCAGCATTTCTGACTACTGTTCACGAGGTACCGGGTTCGATTCCCGGTCAGACCATAGGAATGTTTCCTTAGAGAATTATTCCTGTGGTTGCCCATAGCCTGGAATTTCCTTTGAGGGAAGTCTCTATTTAATAAATAATAGTTTAAAAAAACTAAAAGAACACGCTTTATTAGAAAACTAAGAAATGAAAAATAATTTAATTTCCAATACGCTTGGGATAAAATAAAGTGGTCAACCAAAAAATCATCTCCAACACATATAGAATAAAATTAGAGTTATCAACAAAAAGAAAATAATTTTACCATCAAAAGCGTGGGGTGCTCTATATTAATTAATATATTTGATAATAAACAGATATTGGTAAAAGTAAGCTCTCTAAGAAGAAAATGTAAAAATCATAAAAAGCACCCCACGCTTTTGATGGTAAAATTATTTTCTTTTGTTGATAACTCTAATTTTATTCTATATGTGTTGGAGATGATTTTTGTTGACCACTTTATTTTATCCCAAGCGTATTGGAAATTAAAATTATTTTTCATTTTTTAGTTTTCTAATAAAGCGTGTTCTTTTAGTTTTTTAACTATTATTTATTTTTTATTTTTAATATTTTACAGAATAAGATAAAAATGTAAATATCTTTAAATTCGATACTATTGTAGTATGAGCTAAAAGCAATACTCTTCTATAAAGAAGAGAGGGCCTTATGGCCTTAACTCTGCCAGAATAAATAAAGTATTATTATTATTATTATTATTAGTATTATTATTATTAGTGTTATTATTATTATTATTATTATTATTATTATTATTATTATTATTATTATTATTATTATTATTATTATTATTATTATAATAATAATAATAAAAAACCCAGCCGGATTTGAACCAGCGACGTATGGATTACTGAAATTATATACCACTAAGAGTTCACTGCTCTACCAACTGAGCTCTTACAACGATTGACTAAAAACTCGACAAGTCCGCAACCTATTATACCAGTTTTCATTTTTTTTTTTTATTTTCGGATGATTCTGGCCAGGATTTTAGAAACAAAATATGAAATTATTGTATTGTCACGGGTCCTCTACACGTATACAAAGTTTGAGGTCGATCCAATGTTTCTAAGTGGGTGAAAATCGCGTTGAAAGATTCCGTTACATTGATACAAAAACACTTTTTTTGATTTTCTGATGATTATGGCCAGGATTTTAGAAAATAAATATGAAATTATTATATTGTCACGGGCCTTCTAGAAGTATACAAAGTTTCAAGTCGATCCAATGTTTCTAAGTGGGTGAAAATCACGTTGAAAGATTCCGTTACATTGATAGAAAAACACTTGTTTTGATTTTCCGATGATTATGGCCAGGATTTTAGAAAATAAATATGAAATAATTGTATTGTCACGGGTCCTCTACAAGTATACAAAGTTTCAAGTCGATCCAATGATTTTAAGTGGGTGAAAATCACGTTGAAAGATTCCGTTACATAGATAGATAGATACAGGTCAAGCTAATATAAAGCGTGTAAAAATAGGATTAATTGTTCTCTTAAGGAAAATCTTTTTCTTGAAGAGAATTTTTGTCCAATTTGAGTTAATGCTAATGTGCGTGTGTTATTGTTTTCAGGAAGCGGAAAGAATAAACCATTCCAGCAACTGTCCAGCCGCTACTCCTCCAAGCTCACCTCTGGACTCACCACCACCCCCAGCTCCGGCGCCTGCCGCCCCTATACCAGCTCATTACATCTCCTCTCTGCGGGCATCGTCACGTCGCGGAGGTCTCAGCCCGGAGAAGGAGAGAGACCCGCTTGCCAGATTACTTAGATTCTTGCGGGCATTCTATAGGGAGCTTGCGGGCAGAGACCCTGCTCATCCACCGCCCTGGGCACCACCTCTGCCTCCAGGGACGTTATGCCCTGCCCACTTCCAGCCATCACTCCAACTAGCGCCATTAGGGAGTAGCGGACGTCCAGAGAACGAACCTCGAGACACCATACGACTGGAACAGATACTCTCTGCCTTCAGGGTAAGCACAATACTTAATCATCATTATCTTCCTTGCAAGAAGTAGGCCTGTTCCTTCTTCACACTGATAAGAATAAATTTTATTTACAAATAAATGTTATATACAGTATTGACACACGAATGAGCAAGTGCTCGTGCTCGGGTGCAGTTCAGTTACGTGAATAATACAAATAGAATATATACATTTAAAGTTGGGGCCAGTTTCATTTTTACATAAATTATGGCACATACAAATAAAAAATAATGTATTGGGAATAAGACTTATTCTAACAAAAGAATAAATGGAATGGAGAATAATATAAATCATATAATGTAATGGATTATAACCAATAATACAGAAGAAAGTATTTAGTTATATATTGATTTATAATAATATAGGCCTAAGCAAAAATAGGTGCTTTATATTTATTATTTTAAAATATTCAAATTATTAATTTTATTCACTTAATTAATTAAAAATAATTAATTTAATTGCTTTTTAAAACTAGCTGTGTTTAGTTTACTTAGTTCTGGATTGGATCTAATTAATTCATTATATAATTTGGGTCCTAGGTATCTACTATGTTTAGATCCAGAAGTTTTACAAAATTTTGGAAAATGTAGCAAAGAAGTAGTATTTTGTCTGGTACTGTAAAAACTTTGATTGTGCTCTTTAAATTCGTTTTTATTTTTATGAAAATAAGTAAGCAATGTATGCTTGAATATTTGTTTAATATTTGGCACGTTGAATTCTAAATGAAATAAATTTGTAGGGTAATCTAAAGGTTTCTGCAAGCAGATTTTTATGATTCGTTTTTGCAGTAATGTTAAGGGAGAAAGAATAGAATTTGCGATTCCACCCCAACCTAATATTCCGTATTGGATTATCGATTGAACCAGAGCTAAGTAAACAGTTCGCAATACATACATTGGTAAATATGATCGAAGGATGATAAATTTGTGAATAGTTTTACGTAGTTTGTTACACAGCAAGGAAACGTGTTTGTCGTATCTTAAATATTGGTCTATTATAATACCTAGCTATTTCACTTGTGTTGATATTCTCAAGGATGGACATGTGCAATATGCGTTATTACAATTGTGTGTTGTAATATCGTG
The DNA here is from genome assembly GCA_030220185.1 of Diploptera punctata. Lineage (NCBI taxonomy): Eukaryota > Metazoa > Arthropoda > Insecta > Blattodea > Blaberidae > Diploptera > Diploptera punctata. The sequence goes on along the minus strand of JASPKZ010007251.1, from coordinate 6,507,472 downwards.
ACTGGGGTTTGAATGAAATTCATATATACCGCGAGATGTTAAAGAAAAAAGATGATAGGACCATCTTTTCCTCGGACATCCCACTTCTCTTCTTCCTTGAGGTTGAATGTTATACGCTAGTGCTGGGATTCTTTCGTTATTCATAGGATCCAGGTGGGCTCTCCATTTTCTTTTTTCTTTTTTTTTAAGTTGTATATATTCAAATTTAATCCAAATCTTCATTTCAACAGTGTTAGAAATTTGAGTAAATATATTTCCTCAAGTAGAACTACCAACTCTACGTTGAGTATCCTGGGAGATGGGCTGCCTCCTCTAAACTTCCAGGCCTGTTTGCTCATGTAGAAACCTCTTGAGCAGGGCTTACTCTTCCGTCAAGGTACTGCGCTACAAGCCGGAAGGTCAAGGGTTCGAGTCGCGGTGGGTTCAGGATTTTTAAACTGACCCAAACCTTCTGGCGGCACCATGGCCCTGGGGTCGACTCAGCCTCTAACGGAAATTAGTACCAGACGCTTGTTCTGGGGGTAAAGGCGGCCATCACGCAAGGCTGACAACCCTGCTGACATCAAGTGCCGATTGTCCAGAAAAAGTGGGAGCCTTAACCTCCCACTATCCCAAGAGCCTCTTGAGGCCCGTCGTAACATCACTTGAATTTACTTCACTTACTTGTCGTCTTATAGCCTAAGATATACCTCTCAATCCACATTCCAACTTTTAGTATAAACCTGAATGAAAACGCTATGTTGTCTGTTCAGTGTTGAGATAGTACCTATCCTGTGCTACCGCGTAATTTTGCAGTCAGTTATAAGTTTAGCGTAACTTAGAGTAACTTATACGAAATAAAAACAATGTACAACCTTTGAAAAAAAATTGATGGCGGAACTCTCGATGATATAAAGTTAAAAAGTTTTGGAGAGCGATTCACTCCAGTAAGTTGTTACGTGTGCTGTCTCCTTATTGTTCAAATCAGTCGGCATAAGTATCTCTTCGTACAGCGTTCGTAACGTTCGCTTCAGTGGTATGATGCTCTCTTTCGACAACGACCCGTGCCCAGGTTCGATCCTGTCCAGGAAGTTTTTTTTTATAATATCGTTAATTTTCACAATGCCTACATGTTACTAAGTTTCGTTAAATAAATAAATTTGTATATATATATATATTATATATATATATATATATATATATATATAGGGAAATAAATTATTTAAAGAAAACAGGTCAAATATAGAGCATAAATACCCTTTGCGTCCACCTCTGTGGTTTCGAGGTAGCGTGCTGCCTTGTCACGCAGTGGGCCGGGTTCGATCCCCGGTCGGGGCAGTTTTTCTGGGTGTCAGGAAATGTCACGAAAACTTTAAGGCCCAAACAGTCCCCTAAATCATATGGCCATCATCATCATCATCATCATCCTTATCATTATCATCATCGTCATCATCATCATCATCCTTCACCGGTGTGGAAAGCAACGGGAAGCTACCACACCTACAATTCCCTAGTAAAGCTGCAACCATAGCTTGGAAATGCTATGATTGCAGTGAAGGACCTACCCTCGGGCAGAATTACTATGGATGGATGGATAACCTTTGCAACATCTCTTTACTTAGTTTATAAAACACAAAGCATAACAAGATTATTTCCACAACTAATACAAAACGCGTCTGATTAATTTAAACTAAATCAAGTTAATATATAATTTCAGTATACAAGTAAGTCCTGGAATATTGCATATCTTCATACTGACTGTTTCTAGCAGTCAGGGATGGCTGTGGTCTAGTGGAGGGAACGTCTGTTTCCTATGCGTGAGGTCGCGCGTTCAGTCCCGCTGTCCTGTATTTTTACTCGTCCTTATTTCAATTAATGTTGTTTGTATTCATTAATTTGTCTTGCTTTGTTTTATTTATTTACACGAAATTATTTCCCCTTGCAGGGCACAAAACGAAATAGAACGGATTTTAGTTTCTCAAATAGTTGTACACTTGTGAACCAAGTAGCTGACTTCTGATCATGCGCAGTGGCTTCGTTCTGAGACTTAAAAATTATCTGTGCGCCATCAAATCTTTCAAAGGCTGTGCCTTAGTAGTTCTTTTTTCTTTTTTTTTTAATGCCACCACATTATCATTTTTTCTATATTCTGGTTTTCTCTCCTGGCATGGTGTTATTGCATGTGATTCTTCCAGTTGTATTTTATGGATGCGTTACATGGTCTCTTGCTTTAAAGAAGAATAAAAAATTACGAGTATGAGAGAATAAAGTACTTAGAGAAATGTTTCGATCGAAGAGATCAGGTAGGTGAATGGAGAAAACTACGTAACTGTGAAGTGCATGATCTTTATTGGTAATCAGAAGTAAAAAAAAAAAAAAAAGCAGTTAACTCTCATAGACTCTGATGGACAAGACATATGACTCAAATAGGAAATGATAGACGGTCATGATATTTTTTGTAGGAAAACCAGAAAAAAGAGTTGAGAGAATAAAATTAACTATAATTTGAGAGAGGTGGAATGATTGGAAACATTAGCTTAAGATAGGGATGAACGGAGAGCTTATGTCCGCGCGGCAATGAACCTCTGCAGATTTTATATTTCCAGTGAGTGAGTAGTAAGTAGTTATTTTTAAAGTGATACGTCTCTTTTTTTTCCATACATCTGGAGAAAACAGCTATAAGTCTTGTAACCCAATGACACGCTGTCTAAAAGCAACATTTTCCATTTAAAAGTTTGGTACTTTTTTTGGTTATGTGTGGTGGTTTATCAAGTAGCTGAAAGATGGCAGCAGCTGATTGAAACTGGGTCCCAGCTGTGCGTAGATGCAATTTATATGCGAATCACAGGACAAGCTCTGTATTCAGAATTGAATGTCCCACCCTCACAAGATTAATCTCGGAGAAACTGAAGAGATATACACGTATTTCATAATGTAAAAGAGAGTTAACCTATATTTTATATCGTTATACCAAGCCTTTATTAACTGTCCTTTACTATGTCATAGCACTATGTCATATATTTTATAATCCCAGATTCTTTGTTATTGCTCTGAAACAAAGTTCCCAACCTTTTTGACTAACGATACACTATCAAAACAACATGGAATTTGTTTTGTAATAATAATAATGATAATAATAATAATAATTTTATTTATTTATATACATATTTCCAATGTTTACACATCTTTCTGTGCCTAAAGTTTTATTTTCTTTCTCCACTCGTCTCTAACCATCCACTTTATTTCCTCCGGTCCTCTTGTTCTCATTCCAGTTCTTATTTCTTGCATCCACGAGTTTCGAGGTCTTCCTTTCATTCTTCTTCCAGGTGGACACCATTCCAATGTTTTTCTGGGTAATCTTCCTTCTTGCATTCGTCGTACATGCCCATACCAATTTAATTACTTGTATCTTATACAGTATAATCTACTATTGAATAATTAATATTCATTTTTTCTCGTATGACAGTATATCTTTTTTTTTCTTTTTCTAATTTTGAGCATATTGCTGCTCTCCTCAATAAATTCATTAATAATAATAATAATAATAATAATAATAATAATAATAATAATAATAATAATAATATGTTAATAAACCTAATAATAATAACGATAAAATAAGTAGTAGGACTTTATTAAACTAAAAGTAAGATACATACAATGTTATTTACTTAATGTGAGTCGCACGGGCAGCAGGCCGTACGTGCTGTTGACAGTCCGTATCAATAAAATAATATCAAGTTATAATATAAATTGGGCGAAAATAAAATAAGCGACACAATAAACAACAATACAATTACAGTATACATTAATTAGGTTACGTAAAATTATTAAGTATTAATGATATTACACTTTGCTTACATAATTATTTATTTATTCACGAATGAATGCTGTTCTTAATTTCCGCGTTTTGTCCAGAAATTTATCCACGTTTATCCAATTTTCTGGGCTCATTAACTCGTAACATTCCAATCTTTCGCGATTTGAATTTATAAATCTTTCCGGGAACATAACAACTGAAGCTTCCAATATTCTAAATCGTTCCTTTACTTAATACATGTATTTCGTCTTTGAAACTCCCGCACATTGGACATATTCGCATATCGTGATGATAGGTAATTTTTACAAATTTCCATGCCCCCAACCTGAACCAAGCAAGCCGTGAATGTCACGGATGGCGCTGGTAGGATTGAGATACAATTTATTTAAATAAACACCACAGATATTTACACAAAATCGCCAAATTCTCTTTAGGCCCTATATCCATCTATAGTAATTTTGTCCGCGGGCAGGTCTTTCACTGCACTCATAGCATTTTCATGCTATGCTTTGCAGCTTTACTAGGGAGTTATAGGTATGGTAGTTTCCCGTTACTTTCCACACCGGTGAAGGATGATGATGATGATAATGATACGGATGATTATGATGGCCGGATGATTTGCGGGGACCGTTGGGCCCTAAGCTTCCTGACATTTGTCTTACAGGTGAGGAAAAAAACCGAAAAAACCTCACCCAGGAGTCTGTCCCGACCGGGAATCGAACCCGGGCCCGTTGCGTGACAAGGCAGCACTCTAACTCGAGACCACAGCGGTGGACGCTTATATATACATACTATTAAAATAAAACGAGAAAGGTATTATCCAAAAATCAGCGAAACCCAACTATTAGAATAGGGGTTTACCTCTTCTTCTTCTTCTTCTTCTTTCGAATGCAGTATTGGGTGATGATGCCCGTTCTGCGACTACAAAAACTGATCTTTCCTTCGGTTGAAGGGTCTTCCGAGGTCTCTTTTGCCTTTAGGGTTGAGGTGGTAAATCATCTTTGGTAAACGGGAATTTGACATTCTCTGGACGTGTTGGAACCATTTAATCTGATAATTTTGTATGTGTTCAACCATTCCCCTACTATTCCACTGCATCCTTATCTCATCACTTTTCATTTTATCCCTTAATGTTACTCCAGTTAGTGATCGGAGGAATCTCATTTGTGAACTATTAATGCGGGATTTATCTTTTGCTCGAAGTGTCCAGCATTCACTTCCGTATAGTAGAGCAGGTTTGGCTATGGCATTATTAAATCTCAATTGGATTTCTTTCCTCATTTAAATTAAAATTTTCTCTTTCTCTTTATTTTCACTGCAGTCCGACACTTAAAAATAAGCTGGTATCAAAAATTGATGTTCATCAATTAGTGAAATAAATATAGACCTATATTTCGTAAACCAGTAAAATTGCTCCATAAATTTGATTTGAGGAATTCGCTTAGTTTACGCAATTCCTGCCTGGAGGACTTTTTTATTCCCTCATTTACAACATATTCTTTGTTATAAGTTGCAAATACGCTCTCAGTGCAATTTATATAAACAGCCGCACTTGTTTCCATCTATTGAAATAAGAGAAGAAAAGAGAAGGATATGGGAGTTGTGTGGCTGAAGAAAGCTCGAATACACGATGCACTCTGATCATTTCCCACAGGTGTTGGGACACAAGAAGCCATTTATTCCGACGCTATTTGAACATTTCTTTACTTTACGAAAATCATTGTCCAGCTCTTCGCCAGATACCTATTTCAGTCCACACCACAGCATCATATACTCCACACTTCCGCACATTGAAAACATTTATTAACAATAGGCCTATATTTTATTTTGGAATTAATCCGCAATGCAATGATTTCCGTCATTCTCAAGAAATTTACCATCTCCATTTAATAATATAATAATAATAATAATAATAATAATAATAATAATAATAATCCCTCCATGGTATCTTTACCTTGTCGTGGTGGAGTGGCTTGCGTGCTTAAATGATCCTGAGAGCTATGCCGGCGGTAGCATTGCTGCCGATAGGGTTACCCATGCCGGACTGGTCGAAGGTGATAAGCCAGACGAAAAAAGTACCTTGGGCGAAAGAGTGACGATCTTTCACCGTAAAAATACAACCGTCAAGAAATGCGGACATGGGTTCATCTGGGGTAAAATTTTCCGGAGGTCAAATAGTCCCCCATTCGGTTCTCCGGTCGGGGACTACTTCAGGGAACCCATGCCAAAGTTATGATTGGAAAGCATTAGCTCAGGATAGGGATGTATGGAGAGCTTATGTCCGCGTGGCCATGAACCTACGGGTTCGATAGTGCCAGTGAGTAAGTAAGTAAATAATAATAATAATAATAATAATCTAATATATAAAAATGAATGTTTGTTTGTTCACATTCTATGCGCGGCCGATTTTGATGGGATTTTTTTGTAAAATGTTCAGGTGATTCCCGGGATGAACATAGGCAATAAGGGAGTTATAATACTCAACCGCTTCACCCCTAAAAATCACCCTTTGTAGCGAAAAACAAGAAATGAAGTCCCTATATTGAAGCTTAAATGGCTTGCGCTGCCTAAACCATAACAAATACACCAAATTAATGTACACAGGATTGAATATCTCAAAAACTTCTACAAATAGGTCCGCGAAAGCATATGTTTATCTTTTACGGATAACTCACAATAACCATTTTTGTCTTTCATTGATGCCAAGAATATCGGGATAAGCTGATTCCTGGGCAAGCATAGCAGCTCAAGGCTGGTGGTAAAAACATAATTTATTTAGGAGTAGCAGCGCACGCCAGGTATTAGCTAGTAAAACATATAAATAACCTCAACTCGTGTCAAACTCAGGGGCGGGTCGAGGGATGAGATGAAGCCTCTTATATAGAGGTCTGTGAATGACGAGGGTGCCGGCCGACCGACCACGCCTGACGCACCATCACGGGGGTAGATGAACGAAATTGCATTAAATGGATGAAGAAATGGTGGAATGCAATTGTGGCAGGGGAAAACGGGAGAAACCCCGAGAAAACCTGCCCAAGCTCCATTTCGTCCACCACGAAACACAAATGGAGTGACCGAGATTCCATCTAGGGACCCCAGCGGTGAGAGCCGAGCGTCTAACCGCTTACGTCACGGAGCCGCCAATAATAATAATAATAATAATAACAATAATAATAATAACAATAATAATAACAATAATAATAATAGGATAATAATAATAATAGTAATGATAAGAAAATGTTGACTCAAGCCGCAGCGTCGAGTCTCGTATTCTAGAGGTCCCAGGTTCAAATCCCAGGGCCTGACTGTAGGTTTTTCCCTAGTTTTTCTCGATGTCAAGGAAAATGTTAAGTTAGAATTTCATTACCAGCACTCATGTCATCATATTCATCATTTCATAGTAGGCGTACCAATAGAATAAAAATTTATACGCGATATTACCTTAGTTGCGTCTAAAACTAACCGGTATAAAATAATAACAATAATACTAATAATTGTTTTGCGCGATAGTGTGTTTTGTCGTACTTACTGCAATGGCGACCATGATTGAAAGTTCAACTTCCTACATTTCGGGGTTAACAATCTAAATAACTATACTGTAATAAAATAACTATACTGTAATATTATATATTACAAAACGCGTGTGGGAAGTAAACCCACTACCCTCTATGAATACTACATACAATGTACATACAAAAAATACCCAAAAGATAGTGTTAATATACATTATACGAAACAAATCACTGAATCTTAAATGAACTGAACTTTATTTCAAACAATATAAAACAATAAATACGTACTTGCCGCCATTTTATCACTGAATTGATGTCACGGCCTCCTGTACTTTTAACTAATAAACATTGCCTACACTGTTAGCGTTAGTCAGTTGTTTATAATGAACGCAAATATTTCCAACAAATATGTTATATTTTACTATTATTTATTATTTTGAAAACACCAGCGCGCAAAAAATAATGTACAACGCACATGTGTGAAGTTTTTACAGAACCTCAGAAATTAAAAACCTCGCTATCGCTCAATTTTTAAACGTTTTCCTCGCTTCTGTAAAACCACTTCCCAACCTCGCATAGTAATATACCATTATCCATTACAGGTACTCTTGCCGACCTAACTTCTCAAAAAAAGTTAAACTAAAAATATATAAAACTTATAAACTAAAAGTTGTATAAATTACACTATAATATTTTTATATTTTGTTTTCAGACAAATGAAGGCGCAATGCACGAGGCTCCGCGACGTGTGGTTGTGGAAGGTGGCCCGGGAAGTGGCAAGACCACACTAGCTCTAAGACTGTTACATTCCTGGGCTACACAAGACGACTGGCTGGGACCATCAATTCAACTAGCTCTTTTTGTACCTCTCAGAGAACTTCGCGGTAGCACTTTAGCTCATTATTTGAGCAAAGAACTTTTACCAAAAACAGCTCTGAGTGGAGGATCGAGTCCATGGAGTGGTGGAGGAGGTGGAAGTTGTGGTAGCGGAAACGGTTTTGCACAAGTGTGGAAGTGTCTTGGACTACTTGAAGACAGACTGCTATTTGTTCTGGACGGTTACGATGAAGCGGTTACTATGGGCGGACAAGAAGGGAAAGGACAAGGTGGTACAGGAACTGGAAGTGCAAGGGAAGCTCTAGGAGATGCTGTAGAACTTCTCGAAGGTCGAATGTTTCCTGAATGTCGTATACTTATCACTTGTTCACCAGGTTGGAGTTCTGAACTGTTTCCTTTAGTTCAACGGAGAGTGCTTCTTCACGGATTAGAATGGACTCACGTTGAACGACTTGTAAGTGCATACTTCGCAGGTAATAAGAAACCAGAAAGTGCAAATAGATTCATCGAGATTGTTTTTGCTAGCCAACAAGTTCTCCGTCCTTTGGCGTGTTGGCCTCTGGGGTGGCTCCTTCTCTGCGTTCTGTTCGAAGAAGAAGGTGGTCATTTACCAAACGACACGCTAGACGTTCACCAGGCTCTTTTCAAGTGCCTTATACGTCGAAGTTTAGTGAGGAAGGGCGAAATTCACATGACAGCCAGTACATATTCAGATTTACCAGGACATTGTAAAAAACTCCTAGCAGAATTTGGAAAACTAGCACTTACGTGCATAAAAGAAGATAGATTTTTATATACAGACACAGAAATCCGTGCCCATTGTCGTGGAGGAGGGATAGAAGTTACAGAACTTGGTTTTCTCAACCGAGGGCTCAATTTTGGACGTACTCACAATCAGAAGAAACGTGCTGATTATTATACTCCCATGATCAGAACATTTGCTGAATTTTTAGCTGCTTATTACATTTCGTCCATTGTTCACTACTCAAATATCTTGAGGAGAGAACTGGAGGACCTTCCAGGGATGAGTGGATGTGGAACTGGTTCTGTTCTGGATAACAATACAGTGTTGATATTACGGTTCTTAATGGGACTTTTAGGTCGTAAAGGACATCTAGTTTTCAACCAATTGTGTCCGTTAGATTTCCCAACAAGGACGTTATTCGTTTTACTCCAAGCTTCAGGACCATCTGAAGCCAATGTGGCCGCAGTATGTAGACTTCTAGGTGCTTCTAGTGGCAGTTGGGCAGGACTGGGTAATGGGACATCAGGATCTAGTTCAAAAGTACCAGTTCCCTTAGTTCACACAGCTCCATTGGAACTTGAAGGATGGTCGCACGTATTGAGAAGTGATGCATGTTCTTTAGAAGCTTTAGAACTGGTGTTTCAGTTTGATAAAGGTGCCGATTATGAAGAACAACTGGACGCATTTTTCAGTGCGTTGTCTGCTAATGACAGTGTGAGGTTAGTGAGAATCTCGTCGCTTCTTGGACACGAGTTCACAGCGACTGAAGTGGATCGGTTGGCTGGGTACGTGAAGACAACGCTGTCAAAATCACGTCTTCATACCTTTGAACTCGTTATCACGTGTCTGGAAGACAGTGCACACGACAGGTAAGCACATACTATTTAAAAAATGATAACTTGTTCAAAATGAAAATTAAACATAACAATAAAAATTGCATGCATAAAGAGAGGTTACTGTGAATAAATTTTGGGTAATTTAAACAAAGTTACAGCTTTTGAATTAGTTAAATTTAGTGTACAATTTTAGGACGGCTATCTCGTTCTATGAATTTTAGTTTCATCTACTATTTACACAAAATGTGCTGAGTTTTGCTTCATATATTATTAACATATTGGCATTTAATTAAAAGAGCTAACTAAAATGATTGACGCGAACCTTATATGTATTTGATGATCTTGAAGAAGATTTCCGGGCTGTAGGCCGTGGTCACGAGGTTTGAAGTTCCCCGACGTTTTGCCAGAGACTGCGTCTGGCATCCTCAAGGGTTGTCATGAGGATGCCAAGACAAACCTTGAGGATGCCAGACGCAGTCTCTGGCGAAACGTCGGGGAACTTCAAGCCTCGAGACTACGGCCTACAGCCCGGAAATCTTCTTCAAGATCATCATAGCAACTCCGGCCATGAAAGCCTAAGTCAATACTTATATGTATTTGTTTTTCGTGTAGTCTGGATAATGCTGCCTATAGATGTTTTTAGTTCAATCAGAATCGTTCAAATGAATGAATCATTTAGATTGGTAAAACCAAGTTTCGTTACATGCAAGCCGTCCCGAACCTCGACCGCCATCCCTAAATAGTGATTCCTTACCATGTATGTCCGAATGTAAGGCACACGCGAATATAAGGTACACCCCAAATGAAAGGTGTAAGAAAATTAAAAAAAAATCAAATGTAAAGTAACCTCAAAATCATAAATGCATGACACAAAAGTAAAATATTACGATCAGATCACAAAAATATATACCGTATATTATAACAAGTTTAATATTCTGACTCCTGTCGGCTATACTGTCTTTTTTAGAGTTTCTATCAAGGGTGCATTGTATTGTTGTAGTTATCAATGCTGGACCTTAGCAATGAAGCCATTAGCGTTCTTGTTCTCCAGTATTTCTCTATGGTGGATCCAACAGGTAATACTTCACAGGTTTGTAGATGTTCTTCATTCATTTCTTGATCTTTGTTACATAGAGGACAATTTTGATTATGTAAATTCGTATTTTATATGTGTTTGGCCAAATAATCATGTTCTTTAAGCAGTCTGAATTTTGCTACTGCAGTTTTACGTGGAATTTCTGGAATAATATCTGGCTTCTTTACTAACATATATTCGTGTATTGTTGGAAGTACTTCCTTAGCACGACAATAAATATTGCATTATCGGTAGCTAATATCACTGGTCGACAAAAATATGAGATGTTAGAAGTATTTTTCATCCTGAATTTAAATATCGTTTCCGGTTTTCACTATCAGGCAAGAGTTTTCTGTGCTTTCATTTACATTTTTTATAATTTTTATAAAAATACATCTAACTCTAACTCATTCTGACTTACCTAGCATATTTTGCATCTGGAACATCTCTCTTCTTGGTCCAACAGTAGTCAGCCAGCATATTTGAACTCCACTTGCCTTTGTACCTCTTTTCCATTGTGGAAATTTGCTGATGAAAACGCTCACCGTGCTCATCAGAGACAGCCCCAAGATTTTCCAGAAAGAAGTCCGGAAGAAGAGAATGCTAAAATCAATTTAAAAAAAGTAACTGTCACAGAAAACTGTGCCTGATGGAAAAATTCTGACTATATATCTGAATCAGTATGAAAAAAATGCACTAGATTCAATAATCAGATTTCCTGTCGACCAGTGTAATAGAAAAGGTAATGATAATATATTTATTTATTCTACAATTATGATTAGTGAACATAAAAACATTTTAAATTTATTTAGGCGTAGCAGCCGCACGCCGGGCATTAGCTTACTTACTTACTTACTCGCTGGCACTATCGAACCCGTAGGTTCATGGCCGCACGGACATAAGCTCTCCATACATCCCTATCCTGAGCTAATGCTTTCCAATCATTCCCTGTATAATCTACTTCCCTCAAATCATAGTTAATGTTGTTCTCCCACCTCATTCTTGGTCTACCAACTGGGCGTTTTCCTTCTGGCTTTCCTACAAGAAGTTTCCATGCACGTCTTTCATTCCCCATACGCGCAACATGTCCTGCCCATCGCAGTCTACGGGACTTAACTGTTCTTATTATATCTGGCTTCCTATAAATACCATGTAGTTCATTGTTATGTAGTCTTCTCCATTCACCTGTCTGTTCATCTCTCTTTGGTCCAAAAATTTTCCGATCCGATTCCGATTGAGGGTCTTTCCACTTTTCAGCGGTTGCCCTTTTACCAGCCGGCTGCTGGCCCTTCACATCCACATGTGTCAATCACAGCCAGTGTAGGGGTGACATGTGGTTAGCATGTCGAGTCCCCCAGCCGTTATAGCTGGTTCCTCAACCTGGAGCCGCTACTTATTGTAGCTACCCAATTGCCTCACGATGCTGGGTGGGCACCGGTCCCATACTGGCCGAAATACCATGAGAAAATTTCTTCCCCCATGGAGACTCGAACCAGCGCAAGTCCCGTAGCTCTGCGCCAAGGCTTCCTACCTTAACCGCTCGGCTACTTTATTCTCAAATACTCGTAATCTCCTTTCCTCCCTTAAAGTAAGAGTCCATGTTTCGCACCCATATAATATAACTGGCAGAATAATAGTTTTATATATTTTCAGCTTAACGTTTTTTGAAAGGAGTTGGGACATCAAAAGTCTCTGCAATGCATAATAGCATGCATTTCCAGAATTGAGCCCATGTTTAATTTCTTTGTGCATCTCATTCCTATTTGTGATTATTGTTCCTAGGTATTTGAATTCAGCCAATTCCTCAAAATTTCCCTCATTTGTCATTAGCTGTCCATTTCCATTATATAATGTATTTCTACGTGTGACCATATATTTAGTTTTACTGATATTTACTTCCAGTCCTAATTTCTTAGTGTTACTCAATAGTGTGTGCGTGTTGGCCTTTAGTATCTCCTCGCTATCGGCCAGTAGTACTACATCATCAGCATAAACTAACAGCTTATTAATACCATTCAGTTGTAGGCCTTCCTCATTCTCTAAAGATTTAATGGCATGCTCTAGTACAAAATTAAATAGTAGAGGAGATAGTGCATCTCCTTGCTTCAACCCATTCTGGATTTCAAAAGTGTCTGAAAACTGTTTGCCTACACGCACCCTACTCGTTGAGCCATTTAGACACATCCGGGCATTAGCTAGTAGGAGCATATTCTTAATTAGTCTTCTCATTATCGGAAACATTTATGTTATTTATTTGGCGTAAATTTAAAGCAGGCGTGCAATTCTTATTAAAAGCGTATCTTGTGAACTAACCTTGCTGTTCTGATTTAGGCTCCGTCTCGATGGGCGTGAACGTTTTGGGGAGGGGGATATAAGTTTATCAAATAATGAGAACCAATGTAAAACAAATAACTACTGTAAACTAAAAAATTGTTGCTGATATGACTTTTTTACACGCTTTATATTAGCTTGACCTGCATCTATCTATGTAACGTAATCTTTCAACACGATTTTCACCCACTTAAAAACATTAGATCGACTTGAAACTTTGTATACTTGTAAAGGACCAATGACAATACAATAATTTCATAAATGATATATAATATATAATAGGTTGCGGACTTATCGACTTTTTAGTCCATCGTTGTTAGAAATTAATATTATATTCTCTGGTAACTCAGTTGGTAGAGTGGTGGACTGTAGTGGTATATAATTTCAATAATCCATAGGTCGCTGGTTTAAATCCGGCCCGGGGGATTTTTTTGGAAAAATATTACTTTTAGCTCATACTACAATAGTATCGAATTTAAAGATATTCACATTGTTATCTTATTTTGTAAAATATTAATGACAATTTTGTAAACTTACCACATTGTAATTTATCCAAAAATATGAGAAGGATACGATTAACTGTAACTATTTATCTATATTAAAATATTCAAAAATATTATAATAATGTTAGATAATAATTTTTAAAAAATAGAATTATATGCATGCCTAGACACTAACAATATCGTAAGCAATTAAATTTTCATGGGATTCCGGTTTATGACAATCAATTAAACTAAAAATTAAAAATAAATAAATAATAGTTAAAAAACTAAAACAATACGCTTTATTAGAAAGCCAAACTAAAAAATAAAATATAAATAATAGTCTAATAAACTAAAACAACACGCTTTATTAGAAAACCGAACTAAAAAAATGAAAAATAATTTTAATTTCCAACACTCTTGGGATAAAATTAAAGTGGTCAAAAAAAAATCATATCCAACACATCTAGAATAAAACTAGAGTTATCTACAACAAAAACTAATGTTAGCATCAAATACGTGGGGTACTCTATATAAATTAGGCTAATATAATATCTGATAATAAACAGATATTGGTAAAAGTAAAGTCTAAAAACGAAAACGTAAAAACCATAAAAAGCACCCCACGCTTTTCATGGTATTTTTTTTTTGTAGATAGCTCTACTTTTATTCTAGATGTGTTGGAGATGATTTTTTTTGTTGACCACTTTAATTGTATCCCAAGCGTGTTGGAAATTAAAATTAGTTTTCATTTTTTAGTTCGGTTTTCTAATAAAGCGTGTTGTTTTAGTTTTTTAAAACTATTATTTATTTAAAAATTCAATTGTAAAATGTGTGTGTTACAGGTTTCAGTCGCTGGTGGACGCTTTGTGCGATGGTTTAGAACAGAATACAAGTCCGATCCTGAACAAACTAGTGTTGGACCTGAACCTAGGCACTTGCCAGGTGGTACAACTGTGTTCAGCACTTGAACACACTGAACAAGTGACTGTGCTGCATCTGCCGCACTTGGGATGTGGCAGGGATGGACTTCGGGCCATCGCACGTCTCATCAGGGCTAGGCCTCTCGTAGCTCTCAACCTGGCCGGTAGTTGGGGAATGCGACGCGAGGACCCGCCTTCTTCCAGCGGTGTCAGCGTAGGTGAGTAAAAACATTGGATTGTTTCCAACCTACTCTTGGGATGCAGACATAAATCAATAGTTAAATAGCAGTACAAATTTCATTTATCTTCTCTATTTCATTTATCTTCTCTATTTCATTTATCTCTGCTAGAATAAATACATTTATTATTACTTTTTCTATTTAGGAATATTACACAATACAGTGTTTCTCCTGCAAGCCAAAGTGATTTGTCGCCAGAGGTTCCTGTCTAAAGCATCTTCTTCCCTGAAATCTCTAGTTTCCATACTTCTCTTCACTACATCTATCCATCGTTCTCTAGGCCTGCCTCTTCCATTTCTTCCATTAGCTTTCCAATTAAGGATCTTCTTTGGTATTTTCTCTTCTTCCATTCTTATGAGGTGCCCATGCCATTTCAAACGTTTTTCTTATATTTTTCCTAATATGTTTTTTTTTACTTGCATAATTTCCCTTATTGTGCTGTTTCTGACCTTGTCCCTTCTTGAAATTCTTGTCGATCGCCTCCAAAAATCCATTTCTACTACTAACAGCTTGTTGGCTTGTTTCCTACTTACTGTTCAGATTTCAGACTCATATAATAAAATGCTTTGTAACAGAACTTAAAATATTAGTTTTCTTCGTTCTGTATATTATATTTCTATTCCAAAGCACTGGATATCAGGATATATTAAAGATTTAATTTGGCCCAACAAACATATGTCAATAGAAAGCAAAATCCGCAAATACAAGACGATAGTTCGACCAGTTATCGTATGTGGAGCAGAAACTAGGGCTGATACAACAAGAACTAAACAAATAATAAACACATGTGAAATGAAGATCTTAAGATCTATTAGGGGAAAACATTATTTGATAAGATACACAATACAGAAATTAGGGACAAATGTCATATTCGAGACATAATCAAATTTATTATAGATAGACGAAAATATTTGAAAGCTTATATAGAAAGAATGGAACATAGCCGACTTGCAAAAAGAGCTCAAGAAGATAGACCAATGGACGGGAGAAGAACAAGAGAAAGAGCAATAGGCCTAGATAGATAGTGAATGCAAATCCAATATGTCTTCCTCCGAGGAGTGATTTTGGAAATAAACAGGATGAAAATCCTACAAATTATGAATAAGAAGAAGAAGACTAGTGATAATTAAAACTTGAGGTCTATTACATTTTAAAGAAATGTTCGTAATTCTGAAAATAAAAAGTTATTCTTAACAATTAGGAAACAGCAATGGTCATATTTCTCGTGATATGACAACCCAAGATGGATTTGTTTTGCTGTTTGGAACATAAATACATATACTAGAAGAAAAAATCATGTCTGAAATGAAATAAGAACATTTTTCAAATGTAGTGTTATTGCTTTGTGTGATTAATCGCTAGATGGCTCTTGTTTCCAGGAACGTGCCCCCATTCTTGTCTGTAAACAGTTGAATTATGTTGCGCGTTACAAGTATATAAATTGTGCACTATGACATCTCAAATGTGTTTTCCATTCAATGTATTGTTGTAGCGATTTCAGTATTTATTTTTTAAATTCCATTTTTACTTATAGATGCTTTAACATCTAAGGTATGCGTCTATTTATTATATCAGGATTCTAGTGAAAATGACGGTCCTCAAGTATTTGATGATAAATATAAGAAAAGCACAAATTATGTTTTTGCGCGATAGTGCGTTTTGTCGTACTTACAGCAATGGTGATCACGATTGAAAGTTCAACTTCATACATTTCGGGGGTTGCCAACCTAAATAACTATACTGTAATAAAAATAACTATACTGTAATATTACATATCACAACACGCGTGTGGGAAGTAAAACCACTGCCCTCTATGTATACTACATACAATGTACGAACAAAAATATCCAAAAGTTAGTATTAATATACATTATACGAAACAAAGCACTGCATTTTAAATGGACTAAACTTTATTTGAAACAATATAAAACAATAAATACGTACTTGTCGCCATTTAATCACTAAATTCTCATGGCCTCCTGTTGTTTCAACTAATAAACATTGCCCACACTGTTAACGTTAGTCAATTGTTTATAATGAACGCAAATATTTCCAACAAAGATGTTACTATTTTACTATTATTTATTATTTTGAAAACACCATCGTGCAAAAAAAATGTTCAACGCACGTTTGTGAAGTGTTTTACAGAATCTCGAAAATTAAAAATCTCACATCGCTCGGTTTTTGAACATTTTCCTCGATTCTGTAAAAACCACTTCCCAACCTCGCATCGTAATATGCAATTTTTCTTGATCGATGAAAAAATTAAAACATCTGAAAAATTAAGGAGAAGTTCGGGTACAAATAACTTAAAACGCCATATAAAATACGTAACTTTGGAAGATAGCTATTAATTTATAAGTATAGCATGATATACAACTTAGGGAATACACTAAAAACTAAAAGAATAGCCCACATTAGCTTTAAAAATAAAAATCTAACGAAATTAACTCTCCCTAAAATTAAATAATATGAGATTATTTTCGAAATGCCTCTTGTCGATTTTTATGAATTTTTGGGAAGAATCTAAGGTCAAAATTTTGCTGTGAACAAGACTAAGTTTTCGCTACAATATCTACTTTTAAAGAGCAAGTGTATAGTGATTTAAAGAATGATCTTATACTTACTTGTCCATGGAATAATCAAAGAAGAATACTCACACACACAAAAGGAGATCAGTTTTGGTACAAGTTGGACAAGAGACGATTTGAAAATGTTACATTTTACTTTTTGGAACTCTTCAGTTCTTTTCGGTACGTGATATTTAGTATATATATTTATATGCATTTATTTTATGCGCTATTGTGATTGAATGTGTACATGTTGAAGCAACGAGTAACACTGCACTCTATCTCCAATCCCCCTCAACAAAAACAACAAAATCGTCCGTGCTTTCTTAACATCATGCGGTTAATACCCTAGATCAAACTCTCATATACAGAGTTTCTAGGACTGAGACCGATTTCCCACTCCTAGCCTCCACTTATTTCTATTCTAGTGGCTTCCGAATTCAGGCCTCTGGTTCTCAACATATTTTCCTTCCATTTAGTCTTGGTCTTCTCCTTACGCAGCCAGAATGTTGCCAATTGAAGATCTTCTTCTGCCACCTATCGTGAATATTTTCATATGTTCCAACCATCTGTTTTGATCTTGGTTCACTTCGTTCGATGGTTGTTTCCTCTACATCTATCCTATTTCTTATTTCCTGACATGGGAGTATATTAATTTTCAGTAATCCCGAACTTCTCAAATAGTCTATTTCCAGCGCCTAGTTTTCCTTCTTAATTGATTCCTTAATACGCTATGTTCCACTCCCGTAGTAGGCTACTGTATCTACCATACTTGTACCAATCCTTTTCTTTATTACTTTAGATGTATGAAGGGGTATATGGCATAGTGGTGTAAGCCACTTATTTACAAAAATGAGTAAAGTACACGGTTGTAAGAAGAAACTGCATATTGTATCTCAGATACATCAACAATTATTAAAATTGAATATCCACATATTTTGAAACCCTATTTCGCCACATAAGGCATGTTAGGGTTGTAGCTTACTATAACAATATTATACTATACATTGTAAAACAGAAATATTATCTTATGGTTTTGAATGAGTGTTATGAATTACATACATCGTCTGTAAGTATCTTAGCAAAAATACTACATATTGCTATGAATGTTTGTAATAATTTTGGTTCTTAAAAATCACTTCACACATTGAAGCAGAAGCCTCATCATCATTTAAAAGTAAGTATAACCAGAATCGTTGTCTTTCGAATATAGGACAATCAACTAAAACATGTTTTACAGATTGTATTGATTCTTGACATTTACAATTATTTTTATTATTGATTTCGTACATCTCAATGATGGATAAATCATATTTGAAGAGAAAAATTATACGCTCAGACCGGGACTTGAACCCGGGACCCTTGGTTCTCTAGACCAAGTGCTCTACCAACTGAGCTACCTGAGCAAGTACCGATCTAAACGCAAATCTTTCTCTATATACATTGTAATTCCCGTCAACCAAATGCTGTGAAGCCATGCTTCTATCTTGCAAATGGCGGCTCCTTTATTAAGAAGATGTATTTGGGAATTATACATTACAGCCAGTACGGCTTTTTCCAAGTTTTTATTATTGATTTCGTACATCTCAATGATGGATAAATCATATTTGAAGAGAAAAATTATACGCTCAGACCGGGACTTGAACCCGGGACCCTTGGTTCTCTAGACCAAGTGCTCTACCAACTGAGCTACCTGAGCAAGTACCGATCTAAACGCAAATCTTTCTCTATATACATTGTAATTCCCGTCAACCAAATGCTGTGAAGCCATGCTTCTATCTTGCAAACGGCGGCTCCTTTATTAAGAAGACGGGAATTACAATGTACATAGAGAAAGATTTGCGTTTAGATCGGTACTTGCTCAGGTAGCTCAGTTGGTAAGAGCACTTGGTCTAGAGAACCAAGGGTCCCGGGTTCAAGTCCCGGTCTGAGCGTATAATTTTCTCTTCAAATATGATTTATCCATCATTGAGATGTACGAAATCAATAATAAAAACTTGGAAAAAGCCGTACTGGCTGTCATCATCATCATCACTCCAGGGATTAGGCAATTGCCCGTTCCGACTTCATAATGCATCAGCCCAACGTCTTCTAGGTCTTCCAACATCACGTCTTCCTCTTGCTTGATAATTTCTTGCTAACAATGGATATCTCTCCTTACTCATTCCATCCATGTGATCAATCCATTTCTGTCTGTAATTCGTGACTTTATCCAATAAAGGCTGTACTTTCAATTCTTCTCTTATATCCTCATTTCTTATTCTATCAAGTCTTGTACATCCTTTTACTTGTCTTAGGAACCGCATCTCTGCCGTCTGTATTCTATCCTTCTGTCTTTTCACTGGAGCCCAAGTTTCACATCCATACAATATTGTGGGAACCGCCATAACATTATACATTTTTATCTTGGTTTCTTTTCTAATTTTATTTTTGAATGTTCTCTGTATTGTTCCACACACCGTCTGAAATTTATTTATTTTGGAGTCAATATCTCTTTCCACATTGTAGCCAACATCACAGCCCAAATATTTGAAACTAGACACCTGTTCTATACTTTGATTTTCTAAAATAATTTTGGATCTCACTGGATCTCTTCCTCTAAAAGCCATGGTCTTCGTTTTCCTTACAGAAATCTTTAGATCGTATAATTTACATATTTCATTTAATGCATGCATTGATTTCTGTAAGTCGTCTTCATTTTTCTGTATTATGATTACATCGTCAGCAAATAGAAGATTATTTATGCACACTTTATTATCCATTCTTATTCCTGGATTTACTAAAACTTTCCATTTATTTAAAATATCGTCTATATATATATTAAACAAAGTGGGTGATAAACTACATCCTTGTCGTAATCCAGTATTTGTTTTGATTGCATCTGTTCTTTTGAATCCGGTATCTATAATTATATTTGTGTCTTCATATAATTTCTTTATTGTTTCAACAAGGCACAGCGGGTATCCTTTCATTCGTAATATTTCCCATAATTTTTGTCTGTTTACTCGATCGAAGGCCTTATCCAAATCTATAAATCCTATGTGAGTTTCTAAGTTATGTTCTCTTCTCTTTTCTATGAGTTGTTTCAGTGTAAAGACATTGTCTATACATGACCTTCCCTTTCTGAATCCACTTTGATTTTCACTTATTATTACTTCTGTTATGTTTCTCAATCTATTATTTATTATTTTCGTATATATCTTGTAGCCAGTATTCATTAAGCTAATCCCTCTGTAATTCTCGCAATTTCTCCGGTCTCCTCTTTTGAATATATTCTTGACAATTGCTGTTTTCCAAGTGGTTGGAATCCCATAGGTCTGCCAACATATATTAATTAGATGAAGTATTCGTAGTTTACACAATATTCCACTATATTTGATTAATTCCATATTTATATTATCTAATCCTGTTGCTTTCCTATTCTTAGTGGTTTTCAAAGCCATTTCTAATTCATTTATGTCTATTACATCAATATTTTCCACTTTTATTTCTTCCTCATTGTTCTCTTTTCCTTCAATTTCCTCCTTTTTCCAAAGTTTTTCATAATGCTGGATCCATTCTTGTTCTGGGATTATATTCAATCTGGCAGAATCTTTCTCAGTCTGATTTAGATGTTTCACTAATTTATAACCTATTTCTTGTCTTCCATACATATCATGTTCTACTGAGCTTATAAATTTATCCCATGACTCCTGATGGGATTTTCTTATAATGCTTTTAGCAATTCTCCTTTTCATTTTATATTCTTCATAAGATTCTTCTGTTTTCAGTCGTAAGTATGTATGATATGCTTTTTGTTTTTCATTCACTGCATTTTGTATATTCGCATTCCAAGTTCTCAAGCCCTTCCTATTCCTTATTCTATTTTTCTTTCCTAATATCTCATTTGCTGTTTTATGTATTACATTTGATATATTTTCCCATTCAATATTTATATCTTCTGACGTCGCTATCTCTGATATATATTTATTCATTCTGCTTTCATAATGTTGTCTAATACTTTGATCTTGTAATAAATATATTTTATATACTTCTTCTTGGTTTCTTTTGTTCTTTATGTTATTTTTCCGCCATTTAGCTATTATGTTTATTTTGCTTATCACGAGATAGTGATCAGAGTATATATCGCTGCCTCTATGTACTCTCACATCTTTTACCAAGGCTCCTAGCTTGTTGTTTACGATTAAATAGTCAATTATTGATCTTGAGTTATATCCACTTCTTGTATATTTATGTATGTCCTTTTTTCGGAAATAGGTATTCATTATTTTTAATTGATTATAGGCTGAAAACTGTCTCAAATCCTGTCCATTATCATTTATTGTTATTTCTCCATTATTTCCTATTACATTAGGTATAGGGACATTGCCTACTCTGGCATTTAAGTCTCCACTTATTATTAAATGATGATCTTTTGTATATTTATCAACTAATGTTTGTAATGTTTTATAAAATTTTTTTGTTTCTTCTTTCTTGCCTTCCTCTGGGGCATACACAGCAATTATCATCATATATCCTCTTTCAATTTTAAATCTGGCTATCAGGATTCTTTCATTTATAAACTCATAGCTATTCAATTTGTTCTTCCATTTTTCATCTATTAAAATTGCTACTCCACACTGCGCTCTTGTTGTCTGTTCTACTCCGCTATACAACATAGTATAGTGTTGTAAGTCCTTTGTTCCTTTTAGTTTCTTTTTTGTTTCTGTTATTGTTGCTATATTTATTTCTTTTTTCTTTATTCTCTTTCTAATTCTTCTTCTTTTGTATTTATTCCCCTTACGTTCCAATTTCCTAATTTCAAAATGTCCTTTATTCCAAATCGTATCCTTTTATCTTGCTTGGGTCGGTTCCTTTTATGACAATCCGGCTGATTTCCATGAAGCTTCTCAGTAAGATAAATGTCTCCTGGAAGCGTTACGAGCGCTTCGCAGGACAAGGATGGTGGAAGGGCTGCTTCCTCTGAGCCTCCAAACATGCTCCTCTGGGTATCCACCCCCCAAGAGAGGGCTGCTTCTTCCGCTCTTCAAGCCCTACAAGTTTAGCTGTGCTATTCCTTGTCGCCCTGTTGACCGTTGAAGACTTGACGAAGATGTGGCCGCCCAATATGGATACAGACGCCATTCCTTCGTTGTGAGCTATACTTAGTTCCCCTCGCCTTACCCACCAGCAAGATTAACCTAAGTCAATCTTCCCCAGTAGGGTCGTCTGGTTCATCGGGTACTAAGCCTCCCCACCACGTTAAGGTGATAGCTCCTGGGGGGGCATAGGATACATAAAAAATTAATTAGATCATTTAGGATAATAAATATATCCAGAATTTTCAATATTAAACTAACTTTATTCTTTGTGTACGGACAAATAAAACATTTTTTTCTCAAAATGAATAAAAATGACTTACACCACTATGTCATGCACACCTTCATATAGTTACTCCAAAAACTGAATTTAGGCAACCAGTCATCTTCCTTCCCTGTTGGATTCCAAAAGTCATTATGTCACTTTCATAGGAGTCGATGGATTTTTAGGGTGGAAAAATCTAAGGGATAAGTCATCCGGGAGAGACTTAGAGCCGTGGGTCCCGAATCTGAAGATTTTCAGGCTCATAAAAGAACCACAAATCTGAATAAAAGGCCTTTGTGCAAAATTTAACCTTAGTTCATCCTTCCAAGTAATACCTTTGCTACCTATGATATCTCATTAAGGCGATATGCTAATCACATGTCATTCGTTGATATATGTACATAAATAAGCGTAACTAAATTAATTTGTTAAGATCGCTAGGGAGCACTCATGTCCCCACGTATGATATATGAAGTAAATACACTCCAAAGTATTTCATCTGATTTTATGAAATTAATTTAATTTTTTTCTGATTATTATCAAATTATGAAAATGCACGTGTAACAGGTTTTGAGTAATGGATCTCCATCTGGACGCTTTGTGTATGTTTGTGCAGGTTCTGGTAGCGGTAGCAGTGGCGGAGTGGGCAGTGGCGTAAGCACTTTACAACACATGGTGAAACAACCGTCTCTGACCAGCAATATCTCTCCCAAAACAACGACTAGTTCGTCTTATTACTTCTCGTCATTACCGCGAGGTATTATGGGAGGATACAATAGTCTGAGCAGACCGGCCACTCTACCCCGCCAGCCACTGCAGCAGTTACTGTTGGACGGCTACAGTAACTCGAGTAGCGGTGACAGTAAGCGAAACTCGGACTCAGTGCTGTTCCAGAGATTGTTCCATCCACTACCAGCCTGTGACCCAGCGGTGCACTCGGGTTCTGGTTTCCACGACGTATTTGACGCTGCGCGTGACCCTGCCTGCAAGCTGCGCAGTCTTAACGTCAGCAAGTGTTTGCTGGGAGCAGAAGATGCTCTTTGTTTGGGTAAGTATACTTTTACATTTTTTAACTCTCCTATTTAAGGGGTCATCCTGTTAAGGTAGGTAAAAAGTAATAACTTAATCTTAAAAATATGTATATTTCATTCAAAATTTTTGACATTACCATTTTTTAAGCTACTGGATTTTTATGGGAAAATAAGAGGTAACAAAAATAACAGTTAAGGGGATGTAGTAATTCTGTCACTTCTCTTGGAAGCGTAGGGCCTTTGTAAAAGCACGCCTCCGGACTTTTTTTTTTTTTTTTCCAAATTCATGACTTTATTCCAACTTTTTCCTTGTTCAATTTCTGTTGTTACAATGCTGCGCCATACAATTTTTGGTCTTCCTGTTTTTTTAGGCAATTCCTATGGATTCCATTTCAGTCCTCTCTTTGGCACGATGTCTAGTTCTCTTCTGAGTGTGTCCAATCCCAGGTTGTTATATTCTTCAACCTTGCCCTTTCTTAACATGTCTTGAGACATTGGACTAAAGCTGTTTTACAGGAGATTCTGTTAGACGGTCTCTATGTATGGACGTGTTGAGATTGGAAGAAGATATACTTACAGGAAACTACCAACTGAATCTAGGTTGCTACATTCCTCAACCTTGCCTAGCCAATAAATGTTTTCGATTTGAAGAAAATACCCAAACACCACAAGAAATTATACACACATAAAATGGTATTAGCATTAATAATTAAAATAATAATAATAATAATATAATAATAATAAAATATTGGTGTTTTTGAACAAAAAATAAGGATTTCTTTTAGAAATCAAAAGAGGAAACTTTTCTGTTCATAAATCTCCAAAACTTTTCTCAAGATGGTTTGAGGCATTGAACTGAGGCTGTTTCTCAGGAGATTCTGTTAGACGATCCCTATAACAGGACACGCTGAGGTTGAGGGGAAGAACGCTTACAGGATAGACCTACTACTGTCTGAACCTAGGTCGTTATTTCTCACTCTTGTACTTTCTCAATCTGCTTTGAAACGCTGAACTGAACTTAAATTGTTTTCCAGGAGAGATTTCATTACATGTTTCCAGCAGTAGCTGATGACATGATTCCATTGCACAGTAACACTACTTGAAGAGGTGATTGGTGATTTTTCTTATGTAAACTATATACAAGCTCTGCAACAGTCCATAGCTTAGGTGTGGATCAGATGAAATGAAATGTTTCACCCAAGGTTTGAGGTAATAGTGACTTTAGAGTATTTCTATGGCAATTTATAGATATACAGCTCAGCAGAATATGTTCTTCAGCTTGGCACAGTGGACACATAGGTGAGTCATTTAGGTTGAATCTATATAAATATGTATTAGTCACTATGTGACCAATTCTTGCTCTTGACGCAAATGTCTGCACATGCTGTGCAGTGTTGTCATATAGTTGTTTTAAATAATTTGGTTTCTTCATAAATTTTTATAGTGTTTTTCCATTTTCAGATGTTAACCACTTGCTTGTCCAATATTTTGTGAAGTGTGTATTTACAGATGCTATTGCTTTATTTAGGGATATCAGTTTTCTAGGTTGTGGAAATAATTTTGTGGTCGTTTTTGCAATTTTGTCTGCCATTTCATTACCAAATATGCCACAATGGCTGGTAATCCATTGAAATGGCATTGTTTTCCCCTGGTTATTTAACTTGAGCCATTTTTTTCTGTATTGGTATGTGCTTATGTCGTTGGGGTATATTAAATTATGCTATATATTGCTGCTAAGGAATCAGTGAAGATATAGATTAATAGAGAAGGACACTGTGATGCATACTGAATAGTTCCAGGAGAGACTGTTAGACGGTTTCTGTAACAGAACGAGCTGAGGTTGGGAGAAAGAACCCTTACAGAGTAGGCCTACTACCAGCTGAACCTAAATCTTTATTTCTCACCCTTGTACTTTCTCAACCCGTCTTGAGACTCTGAACTGAACTTGTTTTTCAGGAGAGACTGTTAGACGGTCTCTATGTCTGGACGCATTGAGATTGGAAGGTGGTACCCGCCTAGGAGAAGTTCTGCCCGTGATTCTGGGCTTAGCGGACAATACTTCAATACAGCTGCTAGATCTGGGATCTCAAAGACTTATCCTGGAAGATGGTCCTACGCAGTTGGTCTGCCAATCTCTTGCAAAAAATACCAGTCTCCGACTCCTCAGCCTTGAAGGATGGACTTTCCGGATAGAGGTAAGTACTTCACACATAAAATAAAATAAGTTAAAATATACCTTCTTAGGTAAGATCCGTCTTCCTCAACTTATAAAATATGTATTCTTTATGCCTGTAGACCTTTCAGAACATCCGTTCCATCTTCAGCAGGCCCTTCTTCGCTACAATATCTAATATAATGGTCAACTTATAAAATATGTATTCTTTATGCCTGTAGACCTTTCAGAACATCCGTTCCATCTTCAGCAGGCCCTTCTTCGCTACAACATCTAATATAATGGTTGATGCTGCTTGTCTTAATGTGGTCCAACAATAATCGGCTAGCATATTAGGATTCCATTTGCCTTCATATCTCTTTTCCATAGCTTAAATCTCCTGAGTTAGCTCATTTGGTAACAATGGACAAATGGACGAAAAAAGTTTATTAAAAAATAATTATTTAAATCCATTAATTGAAATTGAAATAAAAAAAACTGTGGGTGATGGAGAAATTCCGAATACATATTTGAAAACACGATAAACAAACTGCATTAAGTACAACTAATTAAGAGGGAGAAGTTATATAGTATCCTACTGGAGTTCGGAATTCCTAAAAAGTTAGTTAGACTTATACGAATGTGTCTAAATGGCATAAAGAGTAGGGTGCGTGTAGGCAAACAGTTTTCGGACACTTTTGAAATCCGAATGGGATGAAACAAGGATATGCACTATCTCCTCTACTATTTAATTTTGTACTAGAGCATGCCATTAAATCCTTAGAGAATGAGGAAGGCTTACAACTCAATGGTATTAATAAGCTGTTAGTTTATGCTGATGATGTAGTACTACTGGCCGATAGCGAGGAGATACTAAAGGCCAACACGCACACACTATTGAGTAACACTAAGGAATTAGGACTGGAAGTAAATATCAATAAAACTAAATATATGGTCACACGTAGAAATTCATTAAATAATGGAAATGGACAACTAATGACAAATGAGGGAAATTTTGAGGAAGTGGCTGAATTCAAGTACCTGGGAACAATGATCACAGATAGGAATGAGATGCACAAAGAAATTAAACATAGGCTCAATTCTGGAAATGCGTGCTATTATGCATTGCAGAGACTCTTGATGTCCCAACTCCTTTCAAAAAACGTTAAACTGAAAATATATAAAACTATTATTCTACCAGTTATGTTATATGGGTGCGAAACATGGACTCTTACTTTAAGGGAGGAAAGGAGATTACAAGTATTTGAGAATAAAGCACTTAGGAAAATTTTTGGACCAAAGAGAGATGAACAGACAGGTGAATGGAGAAGACTACATAACAATGAACTACATGATCTTTATAGGAAGCCAGATATAATAAGAACAGTTAAGCCTCGTAGACTGCGATGGGTAGGACATGTTGCACGTGTGGGGAATGAAAGACTTGCATGGAAGCTTCTTGTAGGAAAGCCAGAGGGAAAACGCCCAGTTGGTAGACCAAGAATGAGGTGGGAGGATAACATTAACTATGATTTGAGGGAAGTAGATTATACAGGGAATGATTGGAAAGCATCAGCTCAGGATAGGGATGTATGGAGAGCTTATGTCCGTGCGGCCATGAACCTACGGGTTCGATAGTGCCAGTGAGTAAGTAAGTAAGTATTGGTACTCATGAGACAAAAATCATGTTGACCAGTGTAATTATATACGGAAGCGGCCATTTTAAAACAATTCCAATGTGTTCTGCATTGCGCATGCGTAGAATAAAACAGTGGTCATTTAATCTATTTAAATTGTAATTATATATTTAAAGATCCTCCTATGACTTATATTGACTTGTGCTAGATAATACATACTTTTTTATTACGTTCATTCTATCTGTTTCGAGTGTTAGAGAGGGAACTATATTTTCTTACACACTCAAAGGTTATATCGTTATTCGACCAATGAAAATGCAGTCATACATCTGCTTTGTTTACATTACAACTGTAACTTAGCTCAGAAGAGGAATGCATAAAAATGGTCTACCGAAGTGGTGCGTCAATTGAAAATAGACCATATTAACGCTATCTATCTGCCCAGCGCGGATCCCGAAGCACGAAAAATTAAATGGGTGGCAAACAAATATGCTAGAGAACAATCCTCTGGGAAGACCGAGACAACAAGTGAAGAATGATCTCTTCTTAGCTCGAGAAAAAATTCTCAAGACAGGGATCAATGGAGAATTTTCGGGAAAAAGGCCAAAACGACTCGATTTAAAAAGTTGTGATTGATTAATTTTATATCTAACTTTATTGCATACTTTCTGTGTCAAACGGCGATATTTACTGATAAGTAGAGAGCGAAATTTGTTCCACAATGCTGATGACTAGAGCGAGGATTTTTATGAAATTTCATGTTTTAAACTATTGGTCAGAGAGCGCTGATACTAAGTATCTTTACATTGTATGATATGTAGAATCAAATAAGACCCTTCATATTTCATAATATTTTGGCGAAATGTTCATATTTATAAAAATTTAATATTCCTTCATATTTTTCAACTTTCAATTTTTTAAAATAAAATTTCTACTTATTCGTTAGAAACATTTTTGGAGTGACTGTAGTTTCGAAATGTTTTGACAATGTAATATGGTAGACAGCGAAAATTCCTAAGTATCCCATCTGGAACAAGATAAATAGATTTTATAAAAGAAAATAATTGAAAAAAGGAGATGGAATGACCAAGTGGAGGCTTATGTCCGAAACTACAGAAAAAGGACAGGGATTTTCTAATCTGTGACAAGAACGTGAATAAGTAGAATAACAATGTTAGAATAATAACCACCCACCCTTTTTTCTCAGGTAGAAACCTATTCCTTTTAGCTACCTAAGGACAGTCCTTATTTTATGAATGGATTACAGTATTTGAATGTAGGTAAGATTGCTGCTACTAAACTTGAAGCTGTGCTGTGAAATAAGGTCTTCCTCCACAGTTTATGAAATTTGTAAAGTTCTTGTAGGTAAAGCCAATATTATTCTCACTTACATCAAACTATCATATATAGTGCAGTAAATGATTGCTCCCATAACATAATATGATGTGGAGCATACTTTTTGATCGTACAAAATAATTCTGACAGACAGGCGTTAAAAAGTACATAAAAAGCTCCTAACTGTGTATTACGAACAGGATTGATAATTTGATTATTCAAATCACATGCATACATACTGTGCTCGGGCAAATTTAATGGAAAAACTAATGTTAAAATAATTCTAACTACATTTCACTATGTTCATACGTGTAATGTATAGGATTAAAAATAATTGAAATTGCAAAGAGGATTTTGAAATACTCCCTAGAATTATTTGTGGATTAATTTATTTTAACATCTTGTTTCTCCAAATATGACATATAGTACTTGGTCTACTGCGATGGGCAAGACATATGACACGAATGGGGGAATGAAAGACGTGCATGGAAGCTTCTTGTAGGAAAACCAGAGGGAAAATGCCCAGTTGGTAGACCAAGAATGAAGTGGGAGAATAATATTAACCACGATTCGAGGGAAAGATTATAGAGGGGATGATTGGAAAACATTGGCTCAGAATAGGGATGTATGGAGAGCTTATGTCCGTGCGGCCATGAACCTACGGGTTCAATTGTGCCAGTGAGGTAGTTAGTTAGTTAGTTAGGACTTGGTCTACGTGTGTTCTGATTCATCCAATGTAATGTTATTGTGATATTTATATATACTGGAATTCATTATCTTTATGCAAGGTAACAGAAGTCATCCAAACTGCACCTACTCTAAATTTTGTCAGTGGTATATTCGATGGAAGCAAGTTACAACGGTTACTATGTTTTGTTTTTTTATTTATGTTTGGATTTCATAATTAAATATCATTAGATAAATTAATTGATCGCGTTTTATATAAACCCAGTATTAATTTATTGAAATAAAATGTCAAACTACAGGCTTGGAAGGCCCTTGGGGTAGATGGATGTTGAGACTTCCATTTCTAGACAATCTCCAAGGGATGTCCACTGGGTTCTCAGTCCTGCGCGACGGCCCCTTTGCCCCAGAATATGCGTCTGGTACTCATTTAAATTAAGAGCTGTGTAGACTCTAGGGCTATGATGCCGCCAGAAGGTTTGGTCCAGCTAAAAACCTGACCCCATTGAGACTCAAACCCAGGACCTTCCGGCTTAGCGTGATTCCTCACACAATATATTTCAATGTGAGACATTAAAATTGCTTCAAATCACGAACATGATATTTTATTGATAAGAATCAATAAAACCTCATAATGTTAAAAATTCCAAAATGTATTATATTAATTGATGTTTTATATTGAGTCAGAAGTAATGAAAAATTAATTAAAATGGAAATACAGTGAAACTCTTGATTTCTTGAGCTACAAAAAGGTATTCTTGCCTCATTTGTGTGCTTGTATGTATACCCATACATTATACAGGGCTTGTGTATATAAATATGTGTAAAAAGTTGAAAAAATAGTAGCTTCATAATATTTTTTTTGTCCTAATTTTCATATTTTTCATATTTTGTTATTATGATTTCATATTTTAGTATAATTTTCTTCATATAATTCCTCGCTCTACTGATGACATACTTATACTGATATTGACTGTACTAGAGAATTTGGAGGGGTGCGGTACGGTGTATCGCATGTCTGCATACCTATCAGGCGACTCTTCTACAATAATTTAAACATTAGGAAGCATTTTTTTTTTTCAATGCCACCACGTTGTCATTTCGACATTCTAGTATTCTTTCCTGACATGGCGTTATTGTAACACACTTCTGAGGTTGGGGCGCCTGAAAGGCGGTGTTACACTGCCTCATTTATATATGATTGGTAATGATGCGCCAGGAGAAGCCTTAATCCTAAACGTAATGAATGTGTTAATGATGGTAATGATGACCAGATGATGTTCCGGGACAGTTTGGGCCTTAACGTTTCCTGACATTTGTCTTACAGGTTAAGAAAACCCCCGAAAAAACCCATCACCCAGAAAACTTGTTACGGCCGGGGATCGAACCCGGGCCCTTTGCGTGTCAAGGCAGCACGCTACCTCGAGACAACAGCGGTCAGGAAGCAATATAAGGTGCATAATACAATAAAGTCCACCGCTGTGGTCTCGAGGTAGCAGCGGGCCCAGGTTCGATTCCCGGTCGGGATCGGCTCGTGGATGAGGTTTTTTCGGGGGTTTTCCTCACCTATAAGACAAATGTCAGGAAGCTTAGGGCCCAACGGTCCCCGAAAATCATTCGGCCATCATCATCATCCTTCACCGGTGTGGAAAACAACGGGAAGCTACCACACCTATAATTCCCTAGTAAATCTTCAAAGCATAGCATGAAAATGCTATGATTACAGTGAAAGACCTGCCCTCGGGCAGAATTACTATGGATGAATGAAATACAATAAAATACACTTAGGTTATATATTGATTACAAGGTAATGAAACGTTTTAAATTCATTCGCTTCAGGTTTAAATGCTCAATGGATCTCGCCAGAAACCTGATTTAAGCTACCGTAAAGTATCTTGTCTATTTTCAGACATTCAAAACAAACAAAATATAACGGTACTTGAGATCACAATAAGGGTGAAGGCCTAAACACATTCCTCTACTATTCATAAATGTCAACAAAAGATAACGAACCAAAATATATTGCAAAGTACGAGTATATAACAGCAGAGTTAAGCGAGTGTATCTCGTCATCTGAGTTGAAGGATATTGAAGATCCAGCGAGTGTACTTCGTCTTCTCAGGCGAATGGCTTAAGAGAAAGGTTGTCCTATAGCATGCAATTTTTTTGCGGCATTTCACTACACGTAAGATCAGGTTCGCGCAATAGCAACTACCGACGTACTCTACAATAACTCCACTTTTTTACTAAATGAAAAGTTGTTTACTCTGTCCGTCTTCCTATATGACAGAGCTTTCTTCATAGCCCGGTAGGTATACAGCTATATTGTACACCCCACCCCATCCCCTCGTCGGCGTTCTCGTCTAATCTATACCAGTACAAGTAAGCCTTCGACATTGTGGGACAGATTCCGCTCTCTGTTGATAAGTAAGACTGGAAAAAAGTATCGGCATCAAGGTAGTAATTACTATTCCACTATGTAATCTGTGCAGGCGGAAAATATGTTAACTAACATGTTGTCCTTCTCTTTCTCTTCCTTACTATGTTGCCACTTCCAGTCCTCTGTATATGTTCCTTGTCTGGCAGATAGAGAGAGTGACAAATACTATGGATTTTAATGGTCCGTCCTTCTAGGCGGTCATTGGCAAAGTTGCTAATTTGACAACCCTGTTACTATTGGGATTACGTGTAGGAATGGGCTGTGCCTTCTCATTACATGTTGCCACTTGTGATTTATTGTGAGGCTGGTAACGGAGTGACGACAAATACTGTGATTTTAAATGATCCGATCGCTTGAGCGTTCCGTGCTCAAATGACTAATTTTACAACCATGTTAAGATCTTTCACGCGTGTTTAGGGATTCTCCACCCACAAAAGTTGAACCATTCAGTACGTGATCGGATATACAGTCTTTTCCTACATCCCTTCCATAGTTTCAGTAGTTCGGCGACACTAGCGCTAAAATTCTTCCCCTCCGCCCGCGCGGAGTTAACTTGGTGGTATAATAATTGCTATAACATTGTTTACAAAATGTGTGTCTTATCGAGCGTATCCACTGCCTGCTCGGAGCGGAGAGCGTGTATGTTCGACTCTCCTCAGTAATAGACTTGTTTACGTGACGTGTGGTTGTATCAGAATGCCGAAACAAAAATTGTGCAAAGATGAGTCCATTCTTACTAGAAGTCTGTCCCGAGTAGCGCGGGTCAACGTGCAGTTTGTAAACACAGCTGTCTAAGTATGATGCAGCCTATCTTATAACCCATGCTTTTTTTTCAGCCCTAATAATAAGATACCGCATAACAAGTTACCCATTCTTTATGTCGTAATATTGAGAGTTACCCCTCAGGGATCCTTATCTAGGGGATGTGTGGATGGCGACCACAAGGTGCCCAAGCTGTGCAAAACATTTCTTCCACTTACTTGTGTTTTGCACTCTTTTAAATTTACTATCTAACCTCTCTTGGATAACTCTTGTTTTTTCGACTCCGACGCTATTAGGGCATCCGAGGGCTAGGGAGTCTTTCCTTTCTTCCATTTCTTCTTTCCTTTGTTTTGTTTTCTTCTCCAGAAAAGTCTGACCAGATGCTATAAGATAGCAGCCGCATCACTGGTCTTACCTTCCTTTGGCCAGCAACCAATCGAAGGGACTATTATTATGCTTTCAAGTCTTATACGAGAATTTCCTGGAAGGATCATATATTAAACAGTACCAACTAATTGGAAACGCCATCTAGAAAGAATAAGTTCAAATCGGATCCCCAAAGCTGTTTATAATTATATACCAAGAGGACGAAGATCACTGGGCCGTCCTATGAAACCCTGGAGGGAAAATTTTCTATAGGATCGTAACAGGCCTTGGCCTAATACTTGGAAGGAAGAAGAAGAAGAAGAATATTGAGACCTAAGACAACCTTTCAAAGCTTGATAATAGAGTCAATTTTTTTTAGTCTGTCGGTAGGAAATGTGGGAGCTGGCAAACCCGCCAATGAAATTGACTTCTTCATTCGAAAGAAAAGATGGATTTCACTGAATATGTAGAAGACAATGAGACGATCCATCATTTCAGCGCAACGTCCTCTCTCTTTTAGAACTTGGATATGCCAAACACGCGCACAGCCACTTTATGATGGCTTTTTAAATATATCGTTCAATAATAATAATAATAATAATAATAATAATAATAATAATAATAATAATATTAATAATCATAATATTAATACTCATAATAATCATAATAGTAATAATAATTAATAGTAATAATAATTAATAGTAATAATAGTAATAATAATAATAATAATAATGATATTAATAATAATCATAATAATAATAATAATACTCATAATAATCATAATAGTAATAATAATTAATAGTAATAATAATAGTGATGATAATAATAATAATAGTAATAATAATAATAGTTATAGTAAACTTAAGTAAGTACTTACTTACTTACTTATGTACTTACTTACTCACTCACTTACTTACTTACTTACTTACTTACTTACTTACTTACTTACTTACTTACTTACTTACTTACTTACTTACTTACTTACTTACTTACTTACTTACTTACTTACTTACTTACTTACTTACTCACTTACTTACTCACTTACTCACTCACTTACTTGCTTGCTTGCTTACTCACTGGCAATATCGAACCCGTAGATTAATGGCCGCGCGGACATAAGCTCTCCATATATCCCTATCCTGAGCTAATGTTTTCCAATCATTCCCTGTATAATCTACGTCCCTCAGATCATAATTAATATTACTCTCCCACCTCATTCTTGGTCTACCAACTGGGCGTTTTCCCTCTGGTTTTCCTACAAGAAGCTTCTATGCACCCTATTCATTCCTCATACGTGCCACATGTCCTGCCCATCGCAGTCTACGAGACTTAACTGTTCTTATTATATCTGGCTTCCTATAAAGACCATGTAGTTCATTGTTATGTAGTCTTCTCCATTCACATGTCTGTTCACCTCTCTTTGGTCCAAAAATTTTCCTAAATACGTCATTCTCAAATACTCGTAATCTCCTTTCCTCCCTTAAAGTAAGAGTCTATGTTTCGCATCCATATAATATAACTGGTAGAATAATAGTTGTATATGTTTTCAGTTTATCGTCTTTTGATAATAGTAATAATAATAATAATAATAATAATAATAATAATAATACAAATAATAATTGTATTTATATACAGATGTTCAATGTTTACACATATTTCTGTGCCTAAAGTTTTATTTTTCTTCTCCACTCGTCCATATCCATCTATTCCATGCCCTCCAGTCCTCTTGTTCTCATTCCAGTTCTTATTTCTTGTATCCAAGAGTTTCGAGGTCTTCCTTTTTTCTTCTTCCAGATGGACACCATTCCAATGTTTTTCTGGGTAATATTTCTTCTTGCATTCATCGTACGTGCCCATACCAATTTAAACTGCTTATATCTTATATAATCTACTACTAAATATAATAATAATATTATTGTTATTATTATTATTATTATTATTATTATTATTATTATATTGTTATTATCCACATCTTTGATCTCGGAGTAACGTCGTTGCCTCATTCGCAGCGGGCCCGCGTTCGATCACCGCTGGGACAAGTTTCCTGGGTTTTGTTTTTTGGGGATCCTCACCTATAAGACAAACGTCGGGAAACTTTAAGGCTCAAATGACTCCCGGACATCATCTGACCGTCACGATAATCTGTATCTTATTCACCGTGTTTTGTTTGAATGACTGAGTGAATAGTGTGTCTTGTCCATGTTGTCTCGGAGGTGGCCCTTGCATCGAGTTGAAAGAATGGCTGTGAATATACTTCCAAAATTCGTTTACCATTATAAAGTAATAGGTAGAAGAGATATGGGAAGATCCTACGAAGATGGAAAGAACTATACCGTGAAGTGAAGAATAATAATTCCGTATCATATAATGTGTTCGTAGCTCGGCCCGAGGCGGCCTTGTACTGGGGGAGTATTGGCGCACCTTCCGCCAGAGTTGCACGTACACGACCGGCAAGTAATTGGAATGGAGCACTACCTACTGTGCTAAAATTACAAATTACTACTGTACTAATTATCCTGTACGACATAAGTTTCAGAAGTTTCGTTGCCTCAAAAGCTGACGTTTTGGAAATGTTAATCTCTTGTGCTAAACGTTGCAATTATTGTTGAGGTGAGTGTTCTAACCGGGCTCCTACTTCATCAAGCTTCTCTTCTGTCAGCACACAGCGTTGTTGAACATGTTTCTTGTTCAAAAAAGATCCAGTGCGCCTGACTTTGTCAACGTCATGAATAGTTGACCTGCTAAGAATTCGAACACCTGCAAACCAATGTTGAAATTCTGTATAACACCTTCTTGCAGACGAGTATTTCACACTTGCATCATACAGAAAAACACGTTGTTCTAAAGTGTATTCAACCATTATTAATTAACAATTTATCACCAAGAGAAACACAATTCACTCTAAACACGCGCACAGACGTCTTTATTCACGACAGATCCAACTCGACTGACGCGTCATATACGTGTAACTCTGGCGGAAGGCGCGTCAAACCTCACCCAGTCCAAGGCCGCAGTGGAACGCTCCGGCCGAGCTACGAACGCATTGTATATTTACGGCACGTATACATATGTAAAGCCTGGAATAAGACGCCTTTTGTGCAAAATCTGTCGGCTCTTTCATACCAAGATTTGAATTGCGACGCTAATGAGCTGAGATGTTAAAAAGCGTCTTTAAATAGTTTTTACTTAAGCAACCTTGATATAAGTTGTACATAAATCTTTTAAGAATATATTTTTGTTCACTCTTATATTAATAATGACCCAATTATCATTATATTTTTAGGGAAATAAAAAGTTTAATTTACCAGAGAGATGTTGGTATTCATTGACAACGGCATGCAATTGCTCAACTTATTTCCTTAGAGAAGAAAAGTTTTTTGTTTAATTTACACCCATCCTTAAATATTCGGTACATACTTTATCATATATATTTTTCGGCTTTGTTGGTAATAGAAAATGTACCGTAGTATTCACCGTTTCCTCTTCATCACAATTAATTGTACCCGTCATTAATATGTAGTCTGAAACTGTTACTTAAAATGTTGTAACTAATTCACGCAACAATAAACAATTGCAGTTGTTTTATCAACATTCACTTGTTATCAAACAATTGAACTCTTCAGACCAAGATATAAATTCACACGAAATATAAAAATTAAACATAATTATTAGTATAGGAGTGAACAAAATTATACACGCAATTCGGAAAGTAAGTACGTTACTAATCTGGAACTTATTTGCTAGCTCTCGCTGAAGCTCGGGCACAAACACGTCCCCGACTGGTAATGTACTGTTTACTTCCCTTGTTGAGTATATAACTATTATTCAATACTCGCGTCTATGTTACTTTTTATTCTGGGGAAAAGAATCGTATATACTCAACCTAGGATTTAAGGAGAGATCAGGGCTTGCTTGGTTTAGGCTAGGGGCATGGAAATTTCTAAAAATTAGCGACGATCACGATATGCGAATATGTCCAATGTGCGGGAACTTTGAAGATCTACTTCTATCTTCGGGTTTTTACAGTTGCTGCCGTCTTCCCGTGCCAAACCTCCAAAGCCTACGCTAATTTTGAAGATGAGATACATATATTAGGAAAATGTAATGATTTAGAATATTGGAGACGTCAGTTATTACCGGAAAGATTTCTAAATTCAAATTGGGAAAGATTGGCATGCTACGACTTATTGGTGAATCCAGAAAATTGGATAAACCTCGGTAAATTTCTGGACAAAACGCGGAAAATAAGGACAACACTCATTCATGAATAAATATATGTTATCAAAATGCAATACCATTAATTCTTAACAATTATATATAAATTAATTAGTGTATAATGCTATTGTGTTATTATTTAATTGTAATATTATTGTGTTTTCTTTATGTAATTGTAATGTTAATGTTTTTTTAGTGTATAATGCTATTGTGTTATTATTTAATTGTAATATTATTGTGTTTTCTTTATGTAATTGTAATGTTATTGCTTTTTTTGTTGTTTATTTTTCTTTACACTAGTACCAATTATTACTTTATTGTAACGTACTGTCAACAGCACGTACGGCTTACTGCCCGTGCGACCCATATTTGTAAATATCTTACTTTTTGTCTAATAAAGTCCTACTACTACTACTTTTTATAATGGATAATGATAAAGGTCGCAAAATGTTCGAACCCTTATCAATTCCAGCCGGAGATGTGTCCTGGATGGATATTTTACGCTCGTTGATATTCGAGAAGGCCTCTCAGTCTGGGTTTATTAAATTCCAGAGGGCGTCACATCTCGGTCAATAATAATAAATTCATAAGATGGCCGCATGCCCCCAAGCTCTCGAATAAACCACTTGATCTTAAAAAGTGGACTTCAGAAAAAAACATCACATGAAGAGAGGAGGCACGCCATAGCCTAGTGATTAAGGCAATACGCTACAAGCCGAAAGGTCGAGGGTTCGAGTCCCGATGGGGGTCAGGATTTTTAAAACTGACGCAAACCTTCTGGCATCACTATGACCCTGGGATTGACTTAGTCTCTAACGGAAAGTAGCACCAAACGCTTGTTCTGGAGGTAAAGACGGCCATCACGCAGGGCTGACAACCCGGCTGACATCAAGTTCTGATTGTCTAGAACATCGTTTCCCAACCTGTGGTTCGCGAACCCCCAGGAGGTTTGCAAAATATTTCAAGGGGTTTGCCAAAACTTTTCCGCAATGGCGGGTTTCGAGGTTAGGTCTATTATTGTTTCCATCATTTCTGCAGCCTTGTAATAATAATAATAATAATAATAATAATTATTATTATTATTATTATAAAATTAAACTAACCCTATAACGTCCCTTGTTTTACATATGTGTAATATCGGGAATTTATTACATTATTCCCACAATAAATTAATATTTGCCGCGAATACCTGATTTACAGTTAGGGGCCTATTTAACAAAGTTAAGAATGGAATTGATTTCGCTACAACTAGGCCTACACGTTGTGTAACTTTTAAGCCGCAACTAGAGTAACTTTAGGTTTTAACCGTTAAGGGTTAAGTTAATTTAAGGTTATTACATCTTTTGCTTGGAATTAAATTGTATGCACGTCTGATGTAAGTACATTTAACCCTTAAATTCGTAATGTATCCTTTTGGATACATCAGTTGGTTCAGTTAATGTAATATTTTAAATAAATCAGAAGAAAACGAACAAAAATAAACCACTTAAATTTGTGTCAAATTATACAATATACCTAATAATAACAGTTATACAAGATTCCGTTTTCACTGCGGTCCGCCACATTCAAATAACTAACAGAAGAAATTTGTGTTTTGCCAATTTAAGGGTTAAAAGTCAGTGGTTCATCCAACTCAGATCGTTGTGTAAGGGGTTCGCGAGTCGAAAAAGATTGGGAACCGCTGGTCTAGAACAATTGGAAGCCTTAACCTCCTACTACCCCAGAGGCCTTTTACAGGAAGATAAAAAAGAATGTGATATAAACAACATCCAAATAGAGTCCAAAATTCTTCTAATGTGTCTCACACCGTAGTGGAACGTTTTAAGGTATTATGTCTTCGTGAAGAGCTATGGAATTTGATTTGGTTCGAGTTCCTATAGGAAAACAAATTTTCTAACGGAATTTGAGCCAGTATGGGACCGATGCGTACACAGAGTCGTGAGGAATTTGGGAAGGTACAATAAGTAGCGGTTCCAGGTTGAGACAACCAACTATAACGGCTGGGGGATCCACATATCACGTCTATACTGGTTAAATGATTGTCCACCTCTCTTATTAATACTTGTGGATGTGAGATAAGAAATCGGCACTTTTTTCTCACGGTCATTTAATTAAATCATTGGGCAGATAATACTTCACATATTATCGTGAAGAGATGTTTTTGAAAAACGGGCGAATAAATCTTTACCTAATTCCTTAAAATAATTCACCAAATTAAATATTTTTTTTATTTATTTCATTTATATAATGGAATTTATTGCCTTTTTTTCAGAATAAAGAAAATATATATGCATTTACATTGCGCACGGGCCTGCTTGGCCGTACGTGCATTATTTTTCCATGAATAAAAAAATAAAACTAATAATATAAACAAATACCTACAAATACACCTGTATCAAAAAAACAATAACAGGCTACATATATGTAAAATCTATGTCTACACTAAATCACAATAATACATATCTACATTCATCCACATTGCGTACATTAATATTTTTAAAAAAATGCTAGAAAACAAATTAGAAAAAAAAAACACACACACACACACATACATCCACACACCCCCACACATATACACACCGCACGCTCATACCCCCCTCCCCCCGTCCCTGCAGACATTAAATGCACTATCAGACTATTCAACTTATCAGACCTACTTATTATATAACATGATTAAAGATCGAAAACAAAGACCATATTGAGATTCTTCTTATTGTTAATACATATATCCTTAATCTACAATTTTGTTATATCTCAATTTTCTTACTGTACCCAAAAATTTGCATGTTTTTGATTCACTCTCGATCCGTCCTAAAAGATCCCAAAACACCACTCTCCCTCGATCCGACCTGAGAAATCTCTCCGGCAGCATCTGTAATCTAAGTTGTTCTGTCTCTCTACAGAATGCTATAATATGCTGCCAGTTTTCATGGTCATCGCATAGTGGGCATAGTTTAATGCCTTCATCATTTGTTAAATTATGGGCCATCCATCCCCCCAAATGAAACCATGCAATAGCACTTCTATCATCCCCATCCAAAGAGTCAATATATTTCTCCCTTGCCCACGAAAGTTAAATTAAATATAATAACTACTATTTAATATACAGGGTGTTACAAAAAAACACCGACAACGGAGGTGAGGTGGTATATTGAGATATTTTGATAATTAATAAGGTACGAGATCGTACCAATGTCCGGAAATGATGCGTTTTCACACTATGAGTAGCTAACTTCGTAATAGTCCCGTTAATTAGATTTCAAGACACAATACTTGACAATACTGTCACAGCCATATCAAGTTATCAAAATATCCACCTCACATCTCATTGCAGAGCGTTCATCGGCGGTATAGTGAATGGCACATACGTTCAAATACGCCTGGCCTCGTTTCAATTATTCCTTTAGCAGCGTGGATTCGGGCTATATGTTCCATACATGTCTCTACTGGAATCTGGTAAACAGACTGTTTCATGTCACCCAACAAAAAGTAGTCAAGAGAGTTCAGATCTGGTGATCTCGGAGGCCATGGGACTGGTTCACCTCTGCCAATCCATCGCCCTGGATAAATGGTATCCAAATGTCTGCTCACATTCGCATCGAAGTGAACTAGAGTTCCGTCGTGTTGCAGCCACATTCCGTTGCGAAGCCAAGTATCACATGTTCCGTACCTGTGAGGTGTTGTCAAGTAATGAGTCTTCAAATCCTTCCAACTAACACTGATCTTGAGGCATAAATAACTGGCCATTGTGTGAAAACGTATCATTTCCGGACATTGGTAACTTACTAAAATTTATCAATATATCTCAATATACTATCTCACCTCCGTTGTTTGTACTTTTACAACACCCTGTATACTAATTTAATCACGATTATTATTAATTCCATACAAAATTATAACATTATAGTAAAATTAAGTAAAAAAAAAGTTAATATTCCACAATGTAAAATTGAACACAGTTCTAATAATTTAATAATAAAATGTTGGATGCAAAGCACCTTCTAGGCATGTCATACCTCTGATGTAGTAAAAACTATGAATTGACAAATGTCAAAACATATTACAATTTTTAGCGATCGTGTGGATTTAAATTTTGTATAAGTCCTCTCTAAACATTCAACAGTATAAACCTCGGGGAATTTCAGGGAAATGGCGTATAATCCAGAAATAGGCTTTATTGATAAAACTCATAGTTTAAAAATGCATTTATTTTCAAGTAAATTCATATTTAATAACTAAAATCAAATAAAACCAAATTCAGAAGTTGGTTTTGAAATAAAAATCATATAAATATGGATAATAAAAATGTGATAATAATGAATTTCTACATGAAATTCAATTGAAAGTCTTCCTGGGAGGTATGGATCTCTTGCCAAAACGGCAAGTATTCTTCTGGAATATATATTTTTCCAATGTCATCCATCCATGTTGCTTGCCGTAATGGTTGTTATGATCGCGATATGTCAGTGGGTAATATCTATATATAGGGTAAATAGGCCAAGACAAAACAGTTAATTATCATTTTCTCCTCTCTTTGTCAATCGGCTTTCTTTCTTTTTCTTTTAGTATCTACTGACGAGCTTTAGTGTTATCAATAAAAAATTGGGAACAGTTAGGTCTGCCGTTTTTAATTGTAAGGCAGTGTTTATGGAAAATCTCCATGGTGCAAGAGTTAAATTTCTTACAGGTAAGCATGTAATACAGAAATGACATGTCCAAAAAAAACAGCTGCCTTTTTAACTGCAAAACACTAAAATCCAACGCTAAGTGCTCATTCACAATATTTTCTGCTCTCTCAAAGTAAGAGGCGAAGTTTCGCATTCATATAGTATACAGGATGTAACTAAATCCCCATTACAGATTTTGAGGACGTCAAGACGGAGGTTCAACTGAGGAACTCATGTACGGAACGTACCATTTTCCCACTGCACGCAAAAAAAATACAACACACGTCGCTCTCTCTCTCTCTCTATTTCTTTCTCTCTCTATTTTTATCTCTCTCTTTCTCTCTTTTTTTCTTTTCTGTCTCTCTTTTTCTTTCTCTCTCTCTCTCTTTCTATATCTTTTCCTCTCTTTCTCTCTCTTTCTGCCTCTTTTGTCTCTCTCTTTCTATCTCATTTCCTCTCTTTCTCTCTCTTCCTGCCTCTTTCTCTCTTTTTTCTCTCTCTCTTTCTCCCTGATGGTTGCTGCTTATCGTCTGATCCACTTACATGAAGTGCTCGATGTTACGACCACCGATGGATGTCAACACAGATTATGTACCGTCGCAGCCATAACCCGCTCCAGTAGGTCTTCCTCGGATGCCACAGGGGTCTCATGTGGCCCCACAGGTAGTAATCTAGCGGGGTCAAGTCGGGAGAATATGCAGGCCAAGCAATCTGATCACCACAAACTATCCACTGTTGCCAAAACCGTTGATCCAGATGATCTCGGGCGCGAAGCCCTCCCATTGCACAAAGCTTCGCCGTACAATAGCACCATGTCGGCGTATTCAGCAAATGTGTAGTTCACCATGATCAACAGAAACGCTCTACGAATTAAATGTAATACGTACAACTTAGTACAGTGTGAACAAATACCACAAGTACAACAGCAGGTACAAACATCTCTGGGCAGATCACAAACTCAACTGAATGGCATGTAAAAAAACCTGTAGTGGGCATGAGACATCAGGTGGTAGGTGAATGA
This sequence comes from Diploptera punctata, assembly GCA_030220185.1. Lineage (NCBI taxonomy): Eukaryota > Metazoa > Arthropoda > Insecta > Blattodea > Blaberidae > Diploptera > Diploptera punctata. The sequence goes on along the minus strand of JASPKZ010007251.1, from coordinate 6,464,473 downwards.
CGTACGTAATACCCTAGTCTTTGGCGCCGAAAATGCTGGGGAGATGAACGTGTATTGTATTTTGCGTGCACAGAAAAACGGTACGTTTCCGGGCATGAGTTCCTATGCTAAAACGTAGTCGTCTTGATCTCCATTACACATTCCTCAAAACCTGAAGTGGGAATTTAGTTACACCCTTTAAATACAGTGTGCCTGGAAAAATAACCGTTTTATATTGTATTGTAATCCAAAATGCAATTCAATTTTGTCAAGTTACTGTTATGTGTTTTTGCAGGAAGAAGGTTCTCTGGCAGTATTTCTTGGATTTCTTCAGTCGACTTGCATCCGTGACCTGGTACTTGCGAACTGCCGCCTGCACCTCGCTGTTCACGGAGGCCGACTTGCACGTCTGGGTCGGTTGGACGACTCTGTTGCAGAAATGCTAAGCTCTCTCCCAGATTTCTTCTGTCCAGCCGTCGTATTCCTGCGTTTGGGCGGATTCCAAGTGACAGTTAACGACAGAATGGCACTTCGTGGTCCACATCTCTTACCGTTCCTTCGAGGTTTCACCCATCTCAGCGATTTGGATCTTAGCCTCGATAAAAACTCCGTCAGTAGTACTTCAAGCAGCCCTTTATTCGTCGACGACAAAGCATTAACATCATTCTTCCAAACGTTATCCACAAGTTTTAGGACTCTGCAGAGCCTTAAGATGAGCCACTGGAGAATATGTTTGGATGATAGTGATAGAACTCTTCGGGCGGTTGGAAGAGCCCTCAAGACTTGTTCTTTAAGTTATTTGAAAGTTAATGGACTTGGTGTTTCAGACAGCAGTCACAAGGGCTCGCTAGAACACTTGTTTTTACAAACAGTCGTTGCAAATCTCAGTTATTTGAGTTGGTTAAGCATGGTGGGTGTGAGTTTGAGTCCTGGACAGTCAATGGCTGTAGGAAAGTGCATCAGGGATCGGTTCCCAGGAACTGCTTTAGAAATCAGTGCTAAAGACGTCGGTGTTGACGCTGTGAAAGCTTTAGTTACGGCACTGGAAGACGGCGGTAAAATTGAGGTTATGTACGTTGGTGGACCTAGCTGTAATCTTAGAATCCAAAGGATACTCAAGAACCAAAAATTAAAAGGGAAGTTCAGAAGATTTACCTCTCTTAAAGAGTAAGATTTTAAAAGGTAAACATTTTCCAAATATTATGTTTTTCCGTGAAAACAAATGTAAATGTGCTGAAATTTCCATTAGGTCATGGAATTTAAAAAAAAAACCCAAATAACTTTTGTTAATTTATTGGGTTATGCTTTTGGGGAAAACTTTAGTATTTGACGTTCACTTACTCAATGAATTCTTCTACAGAATGGCAGTGAACATGTGCAACATGTAACTTCCACCAGGTGCAAGATATCCATCCATAGTAATTCTGCCCGAGGACAGGTCTTTCACTGCAGTCATAGCATTTTCATGCTATGCTTTGCAGCTTTACTAGGGAATTATGGGTGTGGTAGCTTCCCGTTGCTTTCCACACCAATGAAGGATGATGAAGATAATGATAAGGATGATGATGATGGCCGGATGATTTTCGGGGACTGTTGGGCCCTAAGCTTCCTGACATTTGTCTTATAGGCGAGGAAAAACCCCAAAAAAAAAACTTCACCCAGGAGCCTGTCCCGACCGGAAATCGAACCCGGGCCTGCTGCATGACAAGGCAGCATGCTATCTCGAGACCACAGCGTGAAATTTGAATAACCAATCTTCGCAATAAATTCCCAAACATGTTTGTAAGAAATGGACATACACCAGCTTCCCTCTTCCTAAACTAACAAAATTAATTACATGCATATAATTTAATAAACTATAACTAATCAGGTGTACACCAACTTGCCTCATTGGAACATAACATGATGAAGTGAATTTTTTAAAATATGTTTTGGAATTAATTGTGAATGTTGGTCACATATTTCACAGATATGCTATCTAGTGGAAATTACATTAAGCATTTGTGCATGCACAGTACAATTCTGTATAAATTCATTGAGAGGTAAATAGCACAATGTGCATACATAAATAATTCGTGGGGTTGTACAAGACCAGCTCTTTACTTACACGAGTTACGCAATTTTTTATGCAATTTAAAGTATTAAAAACTGTTCATGATACCATTTATCTGCGAGAAATTACCATCGTCAAATTATGTTAACATATTATAAAATGTACTAGTAGAAATACATGTTGAATTTTCATAGAATAACTGTGATGAAGAGGTAATTTAGTTTATGTATTAAATCACATTTAAAATGCAAGGAACCTAAAAGCTAACCTGACCTAATTCAATTACTGTAACCTAAATCAATTACTCTAATCTAGGTGAATCCCATGGAATGCCCTTTTTATTATTTTACTCATTTAAATAAGTAAAAGTTAAATTCGGACATAATTTGTTGAAACCACAGATATGGTCTAAATGTGGTAATCGGTTTATCGCTGGTTAGAAGTGTGGTAATCGGTGGTATATCACTGGTTACGACAGCCATTTTCAATAACTGTTCTAACCTTTGTGGTCATGACAGGAAATAGTCCCACTTTATTTTCATATTTATGAGTAAAATAAAGAAATGATAATTACTTTTCGCAGGTAAATTCATTTAGTAAACATTTTGTTAATATTTCATACAATTAGGTACTGTTAAAGTGGGTAAATCAAAAACTGGTCATCTCCCACCTGGCCTAAATAATTATTTAATAACTGTAAAATATGTTTTAAGAATTGTTGCAAAATGTATAAAATTGTACAAAATGTTATTACAAATGGTAAAAGTATGTAGTACAACAGTAGCATAAAAATGTATGGAAAATCATAGAATGTCACAATCTAAAGTTCAGCCTATTTTGATTCATTTTGTAACACTTCTTAGTATTTTAAATATTTTCTAATGTTTCATAAAACATTATTTACAATTCATAACTAATGGAAAAGTTTCCATTAGGTCACCCAAGAATTTTTTTCCTAAGCTCTACAGATTGGTAGTGTGCATGTGCAAGGCTTATGAAGTTCACAATAGATGGAAGAACATCTGTGAAACCAGAATGACCAAATAAATTCCCAAACATGGTTTTTGATGAAAGAAATATATCAGAACCAAAATTTCACTACTGTTATTTTATTTCTTCAGATTAGGAAGGGGAAAGTTAGTATACACCAAATTAGTTTACAGTTTAATGGATAATATACAGGATGTAAAAAAATTCCATATACAAACTTTGAGACTCTGTAGAGGAGGTAAAACAAAACTCTTTTGTTACCGATATTTGACAGGTTTTCTGTTTCCCCGCTAGGGATCCTTATAGGGTGATAATTTCACGAAGAAAGATAAGGTAATTTCCTCCACCAAGTCAGTTAGTCACAAGATACAGTCCAATCAGATGGTCATGAATAATACTATCCCATACATTTATGATAAATCAATGTTGGTGGAATACACGAGATGCTTTAGGATTCACAAACTCCCAAACATGGCTACTGTGGATGTTGCATAAATAATTACTGTAAGTTATGATGATCTTGAAGAAGATTTTTGGGCTGTAGGCCGTGGTCGAGAGGCTTGTAGTTCCCCGATGTTTCGCCAAAGACTGCATCTGGCATCCTCAAGACAACCTTTGAGGATGCCAGATGCAGTCTTTGGCAAAACTCAGGGAACTACAGGTCTCACGACCACGGCCTACAGCCCGAAAATCTTCTTCAAGATCATCATAGCAACTCCGGCCGTGAAAGTCTACATGAATACAATTACTGTAAGTGTTTATCCAGGTACATGGACACTACTAACAGTATTGATAAACTTCCAATATCATCCAATACCAACATGTTGTATACGAAGCAGTCAAAACTACAGTGAACGGTGGCCTAAGGAAACTCTAGCGTCAAACCCTTCAAAGACCTCTAGCAGGGAAATGGAGAATCTGTCAGTTTTTTCATATAACAAAAGAATTTTCTTTTACCTCCTCTCCAAACTCTCAAAGTTTATACATGTAATTTATTTTGTTAGGTTAAAATGGGCAAGTTAGTGTTTCTTAAAAAGATACTAGGGACAGAAGGAATCATGTGCACTACGAATTAGAAAATAAGGTGTTTGGATACCTTAAAGGAGTCATAGTGGCATTATATTCCCATCTCTTTTCTAATATTGTCGTATACTAAAAATCTCATCTATTGTAGACTTATTTCTTCTAAATCCACATTGATGATCACTTATTACATCATCAGTAATGTAACTAGAGAAAACAAAATTTACACCTGAACCAAAATTAATTTCTATATCTGATTCATAATTCTTCTTAAATGGCACTACAGCCTAATAAAGACTTTTGCCTCCTCAATGAACCTCCGCCAGACATCCCTCTCCATAGAAAACCTTTCCCAATGGTTTATTTGACATTTTTTAAGATCCTGGCACACTCAGTCCCACCATCTATTCTTAGGTCTTCCTCTTTATCTGATTCCTTGAGGTTGTGAACAGAAGATTTGTTTCACCTTTCTATTATTTGGCATTCTATTAATATGTTCCAGTCCATCTCAAACGGCCAAGCCTTTTGTTTGAGGTAATATCAAGATCTCCTAATAATTGTATTAATTCTCTATTATATCTTCTTCTCCAGATGTTATCTACACAAAGTGCTCCCAATATTCCTCTCAGTACCTTTCTTTCAAAAATATTTAAATGATTACAGACATAACAGTCAAGTACCCAAGTTTCAGAACCGTAAGTAACTATTGGTCTAATCAGGTTCAAAATTAGCTGGTATCAAAACAGAAACTCAACATCATGGCTTCTCACAGTAGGAGTTCCTTCATTACGGTGTGGTGGTTCAATTGTAACAAGATGTAAAAAGAACTCTTAATCAAAGTATGATATATCTGATTATTTCCTCATTCTATTACATGTTTGTTAATTAATAATTTATCATTCAACCTGAGTGTATAAATTTACATATGACTTTGCTATTATAATGTTGTTGTGTTTGTTTTTCAGTTGCTGGATTGCACTGCTTCAGAGATCATGACCTAATTTGTAGAATTACATGTAATAAGAAATGAATGCGTCAGAGGTTTCAATACGTACCATGTTTCATACTACAAACTTGATATGTTCAGGTTTTCTGTTCAACATTTTATTTTTTAACGTTTAATTTGCTCTTAGCGTATGAAGAATGTCAGGGCACAAACATCAATTATCAGAAAACATTGTGTAAAATTACAGGTAATTTTACTTTTTTTAAGAATTCGCACTATGAGTTATATGTATTTAGGCGAATACAGGTAATTTTGTTCATACAAGGGGTGTTCAATACAGGTAATTTTTATATATACAAGGGATATTTAGTATATAAATTTCTCTGTGTCTACTCCTGGATTCCCTAAATAGCACAATTGTTTATGCAATGCCAGTTGCATAAAGCTGGAGATCTTGGGTTCAAATCCTAATTTAGGCAGAAATTGTTCTCTTTAGTTTTATTAACTATTAAACATGAACAGCAAGTCTGAGTACATTAATTTCAATATTACGTTTGTAATCAGTTGATATGGCACTGAATAAATTTGCAATATAATGTCTTCATAAGGGAACTGTCAATCATTGCATGCCAAAACATATCTTAAAATTTTTCCCAGAGAAGCATTATAATGTACCAAAGCCGGTGTCCAAAATATTATTTGCCATTATTAACTGCAAGACACGAAAATCGAAGCCAGAATCCAGCAATGACGACCTGCTGTGTATAGTAGATGGACTCCCTGCTTGACTTAGAGAGGAGTGCAGTGAGGCAGGTGCAGTGCGGTTGGCAGTGAGGGTTATCCAATCCATCAAGTGAGGAGTTTTGTTACTTCCCCACAGTTTAAATGAGAAATTTTGTGCTGGATTTTAGAGCCTTGCAGTTAGAAAAGGCACATGTTTTCCTTGGAACATCACACTGCTTCTCTGGGAAATGTTTTTTTTTTTAATGAGAAATTTAGCATCGGGTTTTAGAGCCTTGCAGTTAAAAAAAAACAATTTTTTTTTTCCCCTTGGTACATCACAATGCTTCTCTGGGATTTTTTTTTCTAACACCACCAGGTTGTCTTTTATGACATTTCTGGCTTTCTCCCCTGGCATTGGCAGAATTGTAATCCATTTCTTAGGTTGGGACACTTGGAAGGCGGAGTTACGTTGCCCCGATGGTACGATGGGTGATAAATGATAATGAAACACCAGGAGAGTCCTTAACCTAAACTTATCCTAAATTCTAGACCTTGGGCAACCACAGGAATAATTCCCTTTAAGGAAAAATTCCTATGGTTTGACCGGGAATCGAACCCAGGACTTCATGAACAGTAGTCAGAAACTCTGACCACTAGCCCATGAGGCTGGTTCTTTCAGAAATATTTCAAGGTAGGTTTTAACATGCAATGGTAGACTGTTCCCTAGTTAATAGAAGTGATGTGCTCCAGTATGTAGTCCATTATATCATTCAAGACATGATACCAACGTCAACCTTCCTTTCCTCACATACAATTCTCTAATCATTCAAAGACAGATAGACAGTGCTACCAATGAACAGATTCCATTCAAGAATTATTTTCAATGAGAATTTAACACTACCTTTTCAGCAGTAAAACTAAATATTTTGATGTTATATTTAAATATGAATACTTTCCAATAATTGACAATATAATAATATTAGGTAATATTGCAGCCAATGGCCATATAGAAAGAATTGTTTTCATGCCTTACAGAAGTCTGTTATCGATGTTCCTATGTTTTTACACTGTAATCGGTGATATCGGTCGCAGTGCGAGCCACATAGTTTGCACTTGTACTTTTCTTCTGGGTTATGCCGCTTCACTGTTGTGCATATCCTGTGGTGGAAACCATGGACCGCAACTCTCATCACGGTGTGTCTGAGGTCATATCTGGCTGGACAATATTATTTTGAAAAGAAAAATTAATTCTTGAACCAGGATTTGAATCTCGAACCTCTGGTTCTATCCACAGTATGCAGTCTATTACACCATTCAGGAAATGATACAAATGTCAACCTTTCTGTCATCATATTCTGTCTTGAATGGTGTAATGGACTGCATACTAGTACATAGAACCAGAGGTAGGGTTCGAGTTCTAGTTCAAGAATTAATTTTTTTGTTTTGAAATTAGAAATTTAGTTTCTTAAATAAATGAATTCAGTAAATGTGAATGCTGGGGACGGATGAGATCCCTCAGTCACCCTCAATTACCACTCTTGCTCCTGTCTTCTTGGCTTTTGTCTAGTATCAAAATTTATAAAACTTGCCTATAGTGCTCTGTCATATACCATATAAATCTTTCTCTCTTTCTTTCTTTCTTTCTCCTGAAATGGAATCTTCAGTCTCATGAGGAAAAGGTGATATAAGAAGTAGCAAAATCTGGTTCAAAAAATTATAAATAAGATTTTCTGCTCTCTTAGCAACAATTTCTTTCAATCTTGGTTCTTGAAATTGTTCTATTAATTTTTACTTCTTAAGAGTGTTTTGTTTGTTGGAAACATTTTGATGTAAAATCACAGTTTACAAAATGGTGTTGGTGATCTTATTATGACATTCTTCATACATTAAACTAAGTCAGGCAGTTCTTGAATATAGACTAATGTAAATCTCATTAATTCCATGAATTTGTTTTTTAATTCACTCAGTAACGTAAACAGTGATTCTGTAAATCAGTGACAACTGGCTGAGATTGAACTCATTGGAAGAATTAAAATCCCAGTTTACACTCTTCACCATTCTGTATAAATTTAACTCTAAAAGTTTCAGACACTCAACTCTAAATGTGTTAACAGATTGTTTAAGAAGTAACTTAAGTAACAACAGTTCAGTAAAGTTCCAATTCACTTTTGAAAGTAACCAAATTCTGATAACAGAATCACTCATCATATTTTGACTGAATTACAAACAAAATGTACTTTAAACTGAGGTGACTTTATCCCATGTTTGTGTGTTTGAATGGCACTCGTTGCACTTTTTGTGCTCTGAGTTCCTGTTTTTATAATGATACTAGCTAAACGCAGCCACGCTTCGCTGTGGCTCAATCTGATATGAAATGAATGGGAAAGTAAATAAAATCAAGATATTTGGTCTGTGTATTCTTACCTCTTATAGTTGTTTTTGTTGAACATATGTTTCAAGGCTTCTGACCCCCATCTTCTGTGATTGCAGACTGATTTTTCTCGAGTTATCAGCCCTGATTCTTGACTCCTGCTCCCTCTATCTGTGGTCCAATAAATTTGCTAATGAGGTTCCTTTCTACAGGAATTTCAAAATTCATAATTTTTTCCTTGTTCTTCTGTATGTAGATTTTTTTCCCATATGGTGAATTTATTTTTGTTTTCTAACTGTTTTAATAATTTTGTGTTTAGATCTATTTTGTGTTTTTCTGACCAAACCTGAAGAGCAACTGCAGATTTTTCTACTTCACCTACAGGGCTGACAACGTGAAAAAAATCACTGAAGATGAGACTCAGAAATCTTGAAACATATGTTCAACAAAAACAACCATAAGAGGTAAAACACAGACCAAATATCTTAATTATTAATAAACCTCTTAATATTACTTCCTATTGTTTTTTTAAAGTAAATAAAAGTAATTAAATTAATATTGGGAAGTAAACATTATGAGGTTATATCATTAATAGTGAGTGGAGAACATATTTTTAACGACTCACCTCATATAATTTCAAATTTCTTTGATACCAGCGGTTTCAGACAATATCTTGTCCCTCTTCAGTCTGGCTTCCACTGATGAAATTCTCTGGTTGTTGATTTTTCTAAGGACATCACCTCTTGTGCTGCCATCTTTGGTTGGGATTATAAACTTTGTAACTAAATTTTTATTAATATTCCAGTGGATAAAAATTTAATTACAAAGTTTATAATCCCAACCAAAGATGGCAGCACAAGAGGTGATGTCCTCATAAAAATCAACAACCAGAGAATTTCATCAGTGGAAGCCATGACTGAAGAGGGACAAGATATTATCTGAAACCGCCGGTATCAAAGAAATTTGAAATTATATGAGGTGAGTCGTTAAAAATATGTTCTCCACTCACTATTAAATAAAATTATTCTAGCAAAAATATAATTACTGAGTAAACACATAATTTAATTAAGTACCCTGCCTTGCATTGCTGTGGTTATATGGATTGAAATGAAATTTTTCGTGGAAAATATTTTTTTATTGTAAAGCTTTGATCACTTTTTTTTTGTTTGCCCATTTTCTGCATAAACATGAAGATCAGACAGTTTACTGACTCTAAGAGCATGCAATGTATAATTGCCCATGAAAGAAACAATTGTTTTCTAAATTCAAACTGCACACTTGCAAAGATTGCCCTTGCCCTTTGTTGATATCATAGTGAATGCGAGGTGTATTGGAAATTGAAATCGGAAATGCAGATATTCAAATGCAAAAATTGTATCAAAATTTCAAATCAGTAGATTACTTTTCGAGTTTTGCATATGCAGGCTGAATTGTATATATAACTAGCTAATACCTGGCATGTGCTGCCACACCTAAATAAATTGAATGTGTTTTTATGTTTAATTGAATAAGTAAAAAGAAAAATAATTATAAATTTATATCATAATTATTTTTATATACCCAGTGTTGATTACCTGGTGTTGCCCAGGTATCTACTTATCTTGATCACCTTGGCATCAGTGACCTGAAAAACAAAAATAGTTATTTTGAGTTATCTGTAAAATATAGACATATGCTGTCACAGACTTTTTTGTAGATATTTTTGAGATATTCAATTCTGTGTACATTAATTTGGTATATTTATTATAGCTTAGGCAGTGTAAGTCATCCAAAATACGACTTTTTTAGTGCACCAATGCTCTTTTTCCTGTTTTATCTCCGACTGTATAGTATATAGGGTAATATTTTATATAAGTTGATTGTAATTCTGTAAATGATGGGGAAAACCCCATTCAATCATTTGAGTAGTTTTTAAGTCCATAAAGGACAGACAGACTCTTGCTTATTTTTATGTATAAAGATACAGATTAGATATAAGAACTTCTCCAAAGTGTACAACAAAATTGTGAAATTCCTGGTGAAATTAAATGTTTCTTACCTCCCTCATATAAATTTTCTAAGTAGATCGCAATTTCGAGACCACAACGGTCTCATCGTCAGCACTTTTTTGGCAACTGATGTTATGTCGATCGGAAGAAACTCTTCTTCTTCCCTCTGTTGGTGGACCAATGAACCTCTGGAACAGGTCAGAATTTGCGGGAATTTCGAAGTTCATAAGTTTTCCTTTGTTTTTCTGAATGTGGATCTTTTCCCAAACCGTGAGTTCTGTTTGTTTGTCTATTTGTTTAATTAGACTGGCTTTTGATTCAATTAAATGTTTTTCGGACCAAGCATGGGCAGCTACTGCTGACTTTTCCACTTCTCCATTTTTTATGTTTCTAAGATGTTCTTTCGCCTTTGTTTTCAAATTTCTTTTCGTTTTTCCAATATAAATTTTGTCACAATCTCTGCATTTGATCTGATAAATTCCTGATTTGTTTTCATTTTCAATTCTTTCATTTTTATTGGTTTTAGTTATCCTATTAAGGCTGTATTCATTCTTTGGTACTAATCTTATATTAAACTTTTTGAAATTTATAGTGATTCAATGGATGGTAAGTGAATTTCTTGAATTCTATTTTTTCTGTTTCTTTTATATTCCTATTTATCAAAAATTCATGGAAATAATACCATGAACCAAATATTACTAGCATAAAAATATGAATTGGAGCCTGTATATCTCACCTTATGTCCCGCACCGTAGCCGAGTGGTTAAGGCAGGAAGCCTTGGTGCAGAGCTATGGGACTTGCGCTGGTTCGAGTCTCCATGGGGGAAGAAATTTTCTCAAGGTATTTCGGCCAGTATGGGACCGGTGCCCACCCAGCATCGTGAGGCATTTGGGTAGCTAGAATAAGTAGCGGCTCCAGGTTGAGAAAACTAGCTGTAACGGCTGGGGGACTCGACATGCTGACCACATGTCACCCCAACACTGGCTGATGATCATGTACCTCTGTGATTGACACATGTGGATGTGAGGCCAGCAGCCGGCTGGTAGGCTAAGGGCCATCTAGGCCTGTCGCGCCAGGAGTTATATCTCACCTTATAAAATATGATCCTCTCATCTGGACATGTTTTATCCCCGTTATCAACTAAATTCTATTTGAAATGAGTCATTAATGCAAGATTTCTTTGTGTCTAACACCATGAGGTAATTTATTAAGAGTTTGAATCAGAAATATACATGTTGTATCATGTTTCATTTTCTCATCTGGATATGTTTCAGTGAACATCTTCACCATTCTCAACTAGTAATTGGCTGCTATTTAGAAAGTTGGAAATCTCATAATCTGGTGTTGGGCAGATTAACCTCACATATAAATAATTTTCCCCATAAACTTCAAAATTCATTACTTCTTCTTGCACTTTCCCATCTATCATTACAGTGTTAGGGCTCCCTGCTCCACTTCCTCCACAGTTCCCTCTTTTTTGCCATTCTCCTAAATTTGCCAATTCCCTTTCCTCTTTTCTTGCTATTTCCTCAATATTATCCAAATATCCTTTCCTCAGTCTTTCCCTGCCTCTTCTTCTTTTAGTTCTTGCTTCCATTCTCGATCTAAAATATTAAATTTATCACTTCTCTCGAAAGACAAATTTTGTTTGAAGAGAAAAATGTCAAATTCTGGAAAGTGTTAATTTAAAATCTTATATATAAAAATTAATGTTTGTTTGTTTGTATATTTGTATGTTTGTTCGTACTTTATGCGTGGCCATACCATTGATCTGATTGTGATGGGGATTTTTGCAAAATGTTCAGGAGATTCCCGTGATCAACATAGGCTATAAGAGAGTTGTGATACTCAACTCCTACACCCTTAAAAATCGCCCTTTGTAGTGGAAAACGTGAAAAAAATAGCTCTTTGGATGCTTAAATGGCTTATGCTGCCTAAACCATAAGAAATACACAAAATTAATGTATACAGAATTGAATATCTCAAAAAGCTCTACAAAAAAGTCCGTGACAGCATATGTTTATCTCTTACAGATAACTCACAAAAACCATTTTTGTCTTTCATTGATACCAAGAGTCCCTTATCTCTTACGGATAACTCACAATAACCATTTATGTCTTTCATTGATACCAAGAGTCTTGCGCTGTAGCCGAGTGGTTAAGGCAAGAAGTCTTGGCGCAGAACTACGGGATTTACGCTGGTTCGAGTCTCTATGGGGGAAGAAAATTTTTCTCATGGAATGTCGGCCGGTATGGGACCAGTGCACAGTGGGTCAGAAATGAAATCTAGCTGAAAAAAAAAAAACTCACTCTCGTCACTTTATCTTTTTTTTTTCACTCTAATATAATTGTTATATGACGGTTCTTAACTTATCTGCAAAGGAGGGTACAATTCTAATGTTCATGACTATGTGACGTCATCATTCACACTTCTTGAGCCACAACAGAAGGCTGTAAGAGGTTTTCTTTCGAACTTATTTAATAATATCTAATTATGTCCTAATTGCTGAATTTTATGGTAAAAAAGTAACATATTTTTATCGTCTGCCCATGACATGACAATTGAACATTCGGGCAGGACAACGTTTGCCGGGTACGCTAGTATAACATAAAAAAAATGCCTGAATAGGCTTCATACCCCAATTGAGGTGTATATTTTTCTCTTAAAATAAAATCTTGCTTTCTTTATTTGTTTTGGTTTCCTTCCCTCTTTTATCGTTAGCACATGTCATACCATTTCAACTATCTATTGTCTAGATTTTTTCAATCTAAATTTGGTTCAAATTTCTTCTTATTCTTTTGTTATTTTGAAAGAAAAATTAACCCCTGAACCATGATTTGAACCCAAGACCTCAGCTTTATACACCAGTGTGCTATCCATTACACCACCCAGCATCCGATTCAGCCGTTAATTTTTATTTCCTCTTATACAATTCTCTTATCGTCCAATACAGATTGTCATTCTTTCATTTCAAATTCTGTCCCTTCTTGTTATTGAACTAAATTTTTAAAAAATCATTTACTTTGTTTCTATTTTACTCAATGTAGAATTTTTATGTATGGGAAAATGTACAGGGCGTTCACAATGAGACTCCAACATTTTAAACAAATATAATGGAAAGAAAGAAACATTTGATTACTATCACCCCTTTACATGGAAATGATAAAGTAACTCATAATATTTTCAGTATAACTTACAAAATTCAATTCAGTGCACTTTTACACAGGGTACCTATGGTGGTACAAAGAATGCCAGATCTATAGTCAATTTCATGCCATGTACAAATTGTGCAAGAAATCAAGCCTGGAGACTGACCAAAGTGAAGAACCATTTGCAATCATTACACTGGATCACATTGCTGAGGACGAAACCTTTTTATTGCTTCATTGCATTTGAATAATACATTTTATTTCTGCGTACAACCTGTGCATGGTCATTAGAATCTCCATTTTAAAAACAATATATTGTTGCAGTGCTACTTAGATTATTTTGCACACTATAACATTATCATAAGTAATGCCATGAGTGATTTCCAAATTATTGATAAATTCACAAGTGAATTTACTCTACAGAATTTGGAAATCAAGAATGACATTTGTTAGGACTATTTAACAAATAAAATTAAGCTGTTTACTCACAAATCATTATTTAAATATGGTTATTTTAAAATATTTATATATTTAATGTAGATATTTGAAAACAAATGAGAAATGTTAGATTATGTTTCATTTGTCATCCACTGCAACCTGATCATATTATTTATTGCCAAATAGGATTGCAATATTTTAAGAATGCACCCTAGTGGAGTACAAATGAAACATATCAAACTGTAAATTATAACCAATGTTATAAGTTATTAATTAATTTTTTTGGGAAACAACTCAGTGAAATCATTATTTAAAAACACAATTATTGAACATATAGTTATTAAATGTGTAGTTCGAAGGGATCTGTTCATTATTTGCTACATTCAACATTGTTGGAGAGTCAGTCACTGCAAAATAATGCTCTGACCTTTTGAGAATATTAAGAAGGAGGAGCTTTCTTTATTTCAGTAAACAGAATTCAATAAATATTGAGGGGAAACATGACTGTCATTGGTTGTAAAACAAAATTCATTGAAACGTGATTGGTCATTGACTCCCATTTGGACCACGAGTTAAATAGTTACATTAACTTTGTAAGTTTCTGCTTCTGCTCCCTCTAGAAACACAGTTGTACTATTTCAAATGTAAAGACTCTCAAAATGTTGGAATTGTTAGAATATCACTGTGGGCGCCATACTTACTTACTCACTGGCACTATCGAACCCGTAGGTTCATGGCCGCGCGGACATAAGCTCTCCATACATCCCTATCCTGAGCTAATGCTTTCCAATCATTCCCTGTATAATCTACTTCTCTCAAATCATAGTTATTGTTATTCTCCCACCTCATTCTTGGTCTACCAACTGGGCGTTTTCCCTCTGGCTTTCCTACAAGAAGCTTCCATGCAAGTCTTTCATTCCCCATATGCGCAACATGTCCTGCCCATCGCAGTCTACGAGACTTAACTGTTCTTATTATATCTGGCTTCCTATAAAGACCATGTAGTTCATTGTTATGTAGTCTTCTCCATTCACCTGTCTGTTCAACTCTCTTTGGTCCAAAAATTTTCCTAAGTACTTTATTCTCAAATACTTGTAATCTCCTTTCCTCCCTTAAAGTAAGAGTCCATGTTTCGCACCCATATAATATAACTGGTAGAATAATAGTTTTATATATTTTCAGTTTAACGTTTTTTGAAAGGAGTTGGGACATCAAGAGTCTCTGCAATGCATAATAGCACGCATTTCCAGAATTGAGTCTATGTTTAATTTCTTTGTGCATCTCATTCCTATTTGTGATTATTGTTCCTAGGTATTTGAATTCAGCCATTTCCCCAAAATTTCCCTCATTTGTCATTAGCTGTCCATTTCCATTATATAATGAATTTCTACGTATGCCCATACATTTAGTTTTATTGATATTTACTTCCAGACCTAATTTCTTAGTGTTACTCAATAGTGTGTGCGTGTTGTCCTTTAGTATCTCCTCGCTATCGGCCAGTAGTACTACATCATCAGCATAAACTAACAGCTTATTAATATCATTGAGTTGTAAGACTTCCTCATTCTCTAAAGATTTAATGGCATGCTCTAGTACAAAATTAAATAGTAGAGGAGATAGTGCATCTCCTTGCTTCAATTCATTCTGGATTTCAAAAGTGTCCGAAAACTGTTTGCCTACACGCAACCTGCTCTTTGTGCCATTTAGACACATTCGTATAAGTCTAACTAACTTTTTAGGAATTCTGAACTCCAGCAGGATACCATATAACTTCTCCCTCTTAATTGAATCATATGCTTTTTTGAAGTCTACATATAGTTGATGTACAGTACCATTATATTCCCATTTCTTTTCTAAAATCTGTCTTATACTAAAAATCTGATCTGTTGTAGACCTGTTTCTTCTAAATGCACATTGATGATCTCCTAGAATGTCATCAATATAGGGAGTAAGTCTGCTTACTAATATTTTGTTAGAATTTTGTATGAAGTTGAAAGTAATGAGATACCCCTGTAGTTGTTGCAATCAGTTTTATCTCCTTTCTTATAAATTGGTACAATAATTGATTCCTTCCATTCATCTGGAAGAGCTTCTTTTTCCCAAATCATACTAAGCAACCAGCGTATCTTGTCCATCAATTTTTCTCCCCCTGATTTTATCAGTTCTGCTGGGATCTCATCTGAACCTGATGCTTTATACATCTTCAATTTTTCAATTGCCATTTCAACCTCTAATGCACTTGGTTCTGCGACTAGCATTTCTGCTGTCTGTAAATGATACTCCTCAATGTCCTGTTCTGTATGTACATTTAATAGCTGATTAAAGTAACCTTTCCATCTATTTAATATACTCTTGGAATCTGCAATCATATCCCCATTTTCATTCCGAATTATATTTGTTCTAGCCTGAAACCCCTTCTTCTCTATACTAATTCCCTGATATAATTCTCTAATGTTCCTAGTTTTTGCATTCATTTCAAGATCATTAATCTTTTCTCTCAAATATTCCCTCTTTTTACTCTCGACACCATGTACATGTAAAAAATTAAATCCTTCTTACATTAAAGAAGAAACAAGTGATATTTTATTTCAAGAGAGAAACTATATGCCTGAATCAGGATTTTAACCCGATGTCTCTGTTCTGTATGTCAATGCTTTGTCCACTTAGCTACTAGGCTCGTGATTCAAGCACACAATAATTCTCTCCTTTTTATGAATTATTGCGCACTAAGGCTATGAACTTTTCATTTTACATGCCTTTTGTGGCTTCTTGAACAAGAAAACTTTATTGGGAATTATTAACATCATATTTATAGCCAGTGAAGCTTATTTTCCATTTACATATTAAATTTATCGCTTCTCACAGCTGATCAGAGCACTGGTGAACAGTACCAGAGACATCGGGTTCAAATCCCGATTTTCTCTTCAAATAAAATATGAGAAGTCATAAATTTAATATGTAAGATTAAAAATAAGTTTCACTGACTATAAATTTGATGTTAATTCCCAATAAACTCTTCGTGTTAAAGAAGTCACAGATGACGCGTAGAACAAAAAGTTTTTAGCATTGGTGCACGGTAATTCATATAAAGGAGAGAAATAATAAGTTGAATTGGGAGCTTGGTAGCTCAGAGCTCTAGTGTACAGAACCGGAGACACTGGATTCAAATCCAGATTCAGACATATTTGAAGAGAAATGACCAGAGGCTATAAGATGGCAGCCCCATCACTGGTCTTGCCTTCCTTTGGCCGGCAACCAATGCTTTCAAGTCTTATACGAGAATTTCCCAGAAGGATCAAACTAATGACTGGGCCGTCCTATGAAACGCTGGAGGGAAAATTTTCTATAGGATCGTAACAGGCCTTGGCCTAATACTTGGAAGGAAGAAGAAGAAGAAATATATGCTCAAATTGGGGTTTGAACCCAGGACCTTTGACTTTCTATGCCAATGCTCTTCCAACTGAGCTACCTGAGCATTCCAATCTAAATGCAAAATGTTCTCATATCAATAGTTAATTTCTGAGTGGCAAATGCTACAAACTGTTGCTTGATCACACAAATGAAGACTTTTGTTGGGAATTTAAACATTATTTTATAAAGGCAGTGGGGCTTCTTCCGATGTTTTTATTAATAATTTAATATTTGTTACTGAAGGAGAAATTATATTTGATGAGAAAAAAATATAAGAATTAAATTAATGTTTTTATTACCTCACCTCATATCCTTTTTCTTCTTACTGCAGTTTCAGAGCTTATCTGCATCTTCAGTAGCCTCTGGTCGACCGGTGTTATGTCGTTTCTTGGCAGTTTTCTTCTTACTTCTATCCAATCTATTTTAGAAATAAGAAGAAAACCGCCAAGAAACGACATCACACTGGTCAATCAGAGGCTACTGAAGATGGAGATAAGCTCCGAAACTGCAGTAAGAAGAAAAAGGATATGAGGTGAGGTAATAAAAACATTAATTTAAGTCTTAAATTAAACCTCATAGTGTTCTTTCCCTGTGAAAGTTAAATACAAAAATATATGCTCAGACTGGAGTACATTTTCTCTTCAAATAAAGTATGTCTTTCGATGAGGAGAGATAAATGTTACATTTAAGATTGAAGTGACCTCAGTTTATGGTATAAGTGGAATTATTGCATGTTTTGTTATTGATGTAAGTTCTTGCAGAACATTTTTATCACTCACAATGTAAGAAGAACACGCACACAAGAACAATAATGTGAGACGTTAATTTGTGTGTATGTACTGTACACTGATATATATGTAAGATCTATGATCTTAATGCCTCAAGTCGTAGTTGTTCATTAATGCATTAAATATAATGGTTAGTAATTAAAAGGGCCTAAAAGTGTCTATACTCTATCCAAAGTAAGACCTGCTCTCGATGCATCACTGGTAGGAAGAGAAAAACCACCTATAATGGCTAAATGACCAGATATCCTGCCCACATGTCATCTCTATACTATCTGAATAATTGAATACGTAGTTGCCCCAAAAGAGATCTAACCCACAAAAATTCGAAAGTTAAGTCTTCAGTGTTTTAGTGATCTGTCCAGAGAGTATCACGGTGCATGTAAAATTATCGATACTCTCTTCCAGACCTATTTTATTCATTTCTAAAAGTTTGCTCTCAAGTGAATAGTGTTCTATATGTAACAAAATGGCGGAAGCAGTTTAGTCAAGTCATGAATAGCAGTGCAGAAAATCAATTATTGCACATGTGCAAATTCATTCCAACACAGTTCTGTGAATTCTAATCAGAATATTAGAGAAATTCCGTGAAAATAAGAAAGACACAAAGAATATAACGAAATAACTTTAAATGAAAAATAAATACTGAAAACTGATTAAGTTAGAAATTGTTCTAATCTAATCAGTGTTCGATGTGTATTTTCTATTTCTTATTATAGCATTTTTGTTAAATATGTGTTAGATAATCTTTGCATTCTATAGAGATAGATCACTTTTGCACTCAGTTCTGTATTAAATTGTTAATATTTAGATATTAGCATGTTATTTTGCAATTAAATTGGCTGTATATGATTCCAATAGGATGAGAGATTACAATGTATATGATATAATAAATGTAATCGCCTCAAAATGAACATTATATAGTTTCATATTTAAAGAGAAAAATTATACGCTCAGACCGGGACTTGAACCCGGGACCCTTGGTTTTCTAGTCCAAGTGCTCTACCATTTGAGCTACCTGAGCAAGTACCGATCTAAATGCAAATCTTTCTCTATATACGTTGAAATTCCCGCCCCAAATGCTTTGAAGCCTTTGCTTCTATCTTTGCAAATGGCGGCTCCTATATTAAGAAGACATATTTGGGAATTATACATTACATTATAAATGCCAGTACGGCTATTTTCGATGTTTTTATTATTAATTTCATACATCTCAATGATGGATAAATCATATTTAAAGAGAAAAATTATACGCTCAGACCGGGACTTGAACCCGGGACCCTTGGTTTTCTAGTCCAAGTGACAGGTAGCTCAAATGGTAGAGCACTTGGACTAGAAAACCAAGGGTCCCGGGTTCAAGTCCCGGTCTGAGCGTATAATTTTTCTCTTTAAATATGATTTATCCATCATTGAGATGTATGAAATTAATAATAAAAACATTGATTATATAATTTATTTCGTTTTCCCAACAATTTGTAGTTTGTGAGTTAATCTCTTTTCGGGGCAACTATTCAATTATCTACCTATGTAAATATTACACATGGATGTAATGCCAGCAGCTGACAGGTATGACAAGGAGCTTTTAAGCCAGTCGTGCCATGGAGTTTTAATTTTTTATTTTTCATAAGTAAGTTGAGTATGTTGTCATCTTACCTCATAGCAGTTCAGTTCTTTTAGGACATGTTTCAAAACAAATGTTCTGTTTTATCTTCAGCTTGTCCAGAACTAAACTACTATGATATAAGTTGACAGCAGATTCAAGTTATTTATTAAGAAGAACCTCATAATGTTGCTTCCTATTGTAATTTTATAATTTTATTTTTAAGTACATAAATGTTAAATTAAAGATAATGGACTCATTCTTCTCTTCTACTAGCGACAACAGGTGTACTTCATTCGAAACTGAAGTTACTTCAAGGGTGGGTCTTATTTTCGGGAGATTATAGAAAACTAATTAGGATGGAAATGACATTTTGTTATGAAATCACAAACATTGTGGTAGTCGTAAGAGAGAACTGTCTCCAAGATTGAAATACAGTTCATAGTAGTAAAGATTCATTGTTCCATGAATGTTCATTGAAAGATTTTACTGTAAATATAAAAAAATATTTAATAATGGTTTGTGTATACATTCTCTATCACTTTTATCTAATTCATGTTCCCAAAACATGATTTCCCCAAACATAACAAATATTTAATATTATTTGCATGAATTCTCATGAAGCCATTTTCCTAAATAGAGAATCTCAAATATTATATCCTGAATATTAACTTTAGCTATTCTAGTACAAATGGCAGATCATGATTCTTGTAATAGAAAATATGTTACTAACTATTCCATACTTGTCAGTTAATTTCAGTTACACCTGAAGCTACCAACATGTTTATTAATATTTTCTCCATATACTTCATGCAATTTTTTCCCCATGCATAATAACACGTAAAATAAACATATTACACTATATAAAATAGCTTTTTAAGTTAAGACTGATATGGGTTACTCTTTTTTTACGTTTTTAGCATATTCCTATAAGTTAGCTATATTATTTTACCCAAAAGTAATTGCCACCTTTCAACTTTACATATTATTAATAGATTTTGGAATTGAGGCACCACTCAGTGTTAGGTGTTGTGCAAACAGAGTGTAGATTATTTTTAAAAAAATGTATCACCTTATCTCATATTCTTCTTCTTAGACTAGTTTCAAAACCAAGACAACATAATATCGGTTGTGAAAATACGGAGGATGGAACCGAAGAAGGTTTTGAAACTAGTCTAGGAAGAAGAAGAGGAAGAATATGAGGTGAGGTGATAAGATTTTACTTAAAAAATAATACCTCATAGTCTTAATTCCTGTAAAAGTTAAGAGAGTGTATTGTTTAAAACAGCTAGAAAGGCAGTGCACATTTACTCCATCCACTCAGTGGAAGAGAATACAGAATGTAGTTATGTCTGAATGATCAGATTTATTTTAATTTTATGAACACGGTACATTTTAATGTTTTTATTATTCATTTCATACATCTCAATGATGGATAAATCATATTTGAAGAGAAAAATTATATGCTCAGACTGGGACTCAAACTTATGACCTTAGGCTTTCTAGACAATGCTCTACCGACTGAGCTCTCTGTGCAAGTTCCAATTTAAACCTAATTTTTTCTCTTATATACGTTGTCAATTCCCACACACAAAAACTGTACTGGCTTTATAATGTAATGTAAAATCCCCAAATAAATGTCTTCTTAATAAAGAAGCCACCATTTGCAAGATAGAAGCAAAGGTTTCATAGCATTTGGTGCACGAGAATTGACAATATATATAAGAGAAAAATTTGCATTTAGTTTGGAACTCGCCCAGGTGGCCCAGTCAGTAGAGCATTGATCTAGAAAGCCAAAGGTACTGGGTTCGAGTCCCAGTTTGAGCGTATAATTTTTCTCTTCAAATATGACAGTACATTTTATTTCTGTTATAAACACAAATTTTTACTAGCAATCTACACTCTGTGTGCACAAATTATAATGTTGAATGGTGCCTTAATTCCGAAGTCTAGTTTTAATATGGGGTTTTTAGGTTATTTCTATCACAACTTCTCATTCAATTTTCCATACTTTCATCATACTAAAAACGAAATATATATAATTTTTTTCCCCTCAGATCATTATAGTCGTACAATAATTAGTAATACAATAATTTGGTGCATTTTTTAAATATTTTTATTCAATCAATTTTTTTTAGTCTGGAAACATCTTACCTCAATTTAATGTTGATTTGTTCTCGAACATGTTTCGATATAATCTCCTATATCATCTTCAGCTTGCCCAGACTGATGAGTTTTATGATGTGAACCCTGTCTGGGCAAGCTGAAGATGATATAGGAGATTATATCAAAACATGTTCGAGAACAAATCAACATTAAATTGAGGTAAGATGTTTCCAGACTCAAAAAAACTTGATTTAAAGAACCTCAAAATATTACTTCCTAAAATAAACAATTTTTATTCATATTACTATGTTACAGAGTACTGTTACTTCCACTAGTATTCCCTTAAATTGCTACATTAAAATGAACCATAACTGACACAACTAATAACACACTAAATAGAAAGGACAAATATAAGGTTAGGGCAAATTATTTGTGTTAACATGTAAAGTTTAAGACTGATATGACCAAAAAAGTAAAGTTAATAGTTCTGTATGTTGTTTTTGGGTTTAACAATGGGAATTTAAAAATGTAGAATGACTTCATGAAACACCATTTTTGGGGAAAATGTTTTGGCTAATGAATTCAGGTTTATGATAGTGAATCATATGTACTATATGTGTAGTATACATATATATGTAAGTAGATGTTTTAAAACTGGACTCTCACAGTTTTTAGCTTAATTTTGTTATAATTCTGCATAATACTGCAAATGCCATAATGTTGAATATTTTAAAATATATTTATGAATGAAAAATAAGTTTATAACATAATTAGAATGAGTAAAGATAATATATATATGTAATTAATATAACTTGTACAGAATGTTCGATATATATGAGAGACTGTGTGTGTATAGGGTGCCCAAAATACATCTATGTACGGGTCAACATTAAAACTAGAAACAAATGTTTAATAACACTGGTCGACAAGGTTTTCTTCACAAGAAATCTAATTAGTGAATCTAGTGCATTTTTTCATACTGAATTCAGATATGTAGTCAGAATTTTTCCATCAGGCACAGCTTTTTTGTGACAGCTATTTTTTTAAAATTGATTTTAGCATTTTCTTTGACCTGTCATAGGAACCTCTACCTTATATGAAGAGTTCCCTGTACCAGTATATGCAGATATGACCTTAACTCATAACTCTGATTCTGACCTAGCTCAAACTGAAAATGATTCTGATGGAAATAAAAATGATCTTACATAAAATATGCCCAAAAATCACTATCTACCATTTTGTAGGTAAGTCAGAATGAGTTAGAGAATGGATTTTATTAAAAACTATAAAAAATGTAAATGAATATCACAGAAAACTCTTGCCTGGTAGGAAAAAACTGAAATGATAGTTAAATTCAGGATGAAAAATACTTCTAAAATATCATATTTTTATTCTTGTGAAAGAAAAAAGTTCATTTTTATCAACCAGTGTAATCAATTGATTTTTGGTGTTTACTTGATGAAAATCCAATTATGTTTAGTGACTGAATAAAATGAAACTGTTAAAGTTTTATAAGATTTTCATATTTATTCTAATACAAACTCTTTACAGCTGTTTCGGTACACTGGATCTTCTTCAGACGAAGATACAGTGTACCGAAACAGCTGTAAAGAGTTTGTATTAGAATAAATATGAATATCTTATAAAACTTTATAACAGTTTTATTTTATTCAGTCACTAAAAATGTTTATTAAACATAATTGTTACATATTGAGATTTGAGCACATTTCCAAATGAATTTACAGGAGACAATGATTCTGGTTTTATGTTGTTCATGAAAACTATATCCCTTTCGCTGTCTTATATCATAGCATTCTAAAGCATCATTCTACTGGGTAATTTATTTGCCCATACATCACTCTTCCGAGCTAATATTTTCAAATATTTCCTGCATAGTTCACCTCCTTTAAATCATGGTTAATGTCATTCTCTCATCTCATTTTACTGATTGTTTTCTATGTCCAGTGTCCATACATCCCTATCCTGCATAACAACTATATTCAGCATTTTATATATACCTGTTAATATTTGTCTAGGAAGCTTTTGTTACTTTATGTTAATTTATTTCTATTCCATTTTCTGTTAGTGTTAGCTAATATTACACCACGTCCACATTGTCCTTTGTTTAGTCTATATTTTAATAATATTTGAAAATTATAATAAGTATTTAATTTTTGTATGATTTTATTATTTGCTGGTTGAGTGAAAGAGAAGGCCTTATGGTATTATTATTATTATTATTATTATTATTATTATTATTATTATTATTATTATTATTATTATTATTATTATTATTATTATTATTATTATTATTATTATTATTATTATTAATCTCCAAGATTTGGAACCCTATGTTACTATGTTAGGGCTGTAGTTACATATCAAAGAAAATTAAAGATACACATAATTACAAAACACACTGTGTCCCATTCAAACCTCCCACATCTTAATTAATCATAACTCTCAAAGTATGCAGAATTATGAAATGAGATTGGTATTAAAAGAAAGAGAAACTCAAAGAATTTTTGTTTTCATTGTTGCAGTTAATTCATCTGTCGCATGTTGGACAATAATGGCATAAAACAAAATGGTGACTCCTCAGCAATGAGCACAAACTGTTTTCTGGTTTGCAGAGACAAAGTCATTAATTACAGTGCAAAGAAATTACCGGAGAGAATATGGAGGAAATGCACCTGATAGGAAGACCATTAAGGCATGACTTGAAAAGTTTCTGGCAACTGGAAGTGTTAAAAAAGAATCAGGAAGTGCTTGTACACGTGTTTCAGAAGAAAAGTTTGAAGAAATGGTGCACATATAGAGGTATTTTAGTGTGTGTGGCAAAGTGTAGCAATGAAAATTCTTTGAGTTTCTGTTTTGTTTAATACCGGCCTCATTTCATAATTCCACATATTTCGTTAGTTGTCTTCTTCTTCTTCCTCCTTCCAAGTATTAGGCCAAGGCCTGTTACGATCCTATAGAAAATTTTCCCTCCAGCGTTTCATAGGACGGCCCAGTGATCTTCGTCCTCTTGGTATATAATTATAAACAGCTTTGGGGATCCGATTTGAACTCATTCTTTCAAGATGGTGTTTCCAATTTAGTTGGTACTGTTTAATATATTCCAAAATTGGCGTAGTCTTCAATTCTTTTAAGATATCGGTGTTCCTTTTCCGATCCCATCTGGTGTAACCCGCTGTTCTGCGCATGAATCTCATTTCACAAGCCGTTATTCTGCTTTCATGTTGTTTTCTTAGTGTCCATGCTTCACTACCATAGATCAACACTGGTCTAGCCAAAGTGTTATATAAACGTAATCTGGTGTTTTTTTGTACAAGAGATGGTTTCATAACTTGATTAATAATTCCTAAACTTTTATTATAACTAGTAACTTTTTAGGGATATCCTTTTCATCCCAGATAGAGAGATAATATCCAAGATATTTAAATTGATTAGATCTCTCTAAAATTTTATTCTGGAGACAGATTTTACTTTGTATGGGGTCCTTCCCATGAAATGCCATCATTTTAGTTTTGTTAATTGATATTTCCATATTAAATTTGGCACCTATTTTTTGTAAATTATAAATTGATCGTTGCAAATCATTTTCGGAAAGTGCCAGAAGAGCTAAATCGTCTGCAAAAAGAATAGCATCGAGTTTGAGGTTCCTATTGATGGGTATATATCCTCGTTGTGTTTTCCTCCATTCATTTATTAATTTATTCATGTATATAATGAAAAGCACCGGTGAAAGTCCACATCCCTATCTTACTCCAGTGTTGATCTTTTCCCAAGAAGATAATTTGCCATCTTGTTTAACAGAGATTTCATTATCTTTATAGATGTTGAAGATATGATTAATTAAAATGTGGGAGGTTTGAATGGGACAAATGAATCAAACAAGAACAAATGAAATTAAAAGTTATAAAATAATTAGTAATAAGATGAATTATAATGTAGTGAATATAGCATTTACAGATGTTTTAAATGCTGTGTAACAACGTGTACATTTTAAAATATCAATTATTGGTTTACATAATTCTTGATGGAGAATCAAAACAAATAATGAACTAAACAAATTAATAAAAAACCAGAACATAGTAAACCATATAAGATCCAATTCTGAGAGATCTTATATGGTTTACTATGTTCTGATTTGGATGATCAGAGACTGGTCAAAAAACTCTACAAATGGAAATGTATAGCAGGCAGAGCTGTAAGAAGACCAAAGATCAGATGGGAGGATGACACAATGAACGATCTAAGGAAAATGAAAGTGACTAATTTGAATATGGCAAGAGACAAATTGGCATGGAGGAGGATTGTTGAGAAGGCCAAAACTTTCACTTTTGAAGTTGTCATGCCTTAAGATGATGATGAATTCTTGATTACCTTTAGTTAAATGAATATCTAGAAAGTATCGCTTATATCCATGAGATTGGCAGTCTACATTAAGGTGTTCAATAGTTTGTTCATCAGTACTACAGGAGCAAATATATCCATTTTGAGATGGAATATGAAACCTTTTTTAGATATGATTTAAACTTTCCATGTCCAGACATAAATTGTATTAACATTATCATTATTACTATTATTATTATTATTATTATTATTATCATTATCTGGGCTAATATTTTCCAAACATTCCCCTCTCAAATAATGGTCAACTTATTCTCCCACTTCATTCTGCTGGGGATTTTCTGTGTGGGGATTTACATACCTATCTTGAGCTAATATTTTCCAATAATTCCTGTATGATTCACCTCCATCTAATCATGGTTAACATTTTCCCACTCATTCTACCATGCACTTTCTGGTTTTCCTATCAAAATTTCCCACCCCCTCTTTAATTTCCCATTCATTCTATCAAGTCCTGTTCAGCTTAGTCCGTGAAACTTAACTGTTCTTATTATATCATTTTCCCATCAGGGGAAATCTCATAGACTGTGATGGGGACAGACATGAAATGAAGTATCAACTATGATGATCTTGAAGAAGATTTCCAGTCTGTAGGCCGTGGTCAAGTTCCCTGACGTTTCACCAGAGACTGCATCTGGCATCCTCAAGGGTTGTCGGGGAACTTCAAGCCTCGAGACTACGGCCTACAGCCTGGAAATCTTCTTCAAGTTCATCATAGCAACTCCGACTGTGAAAGCCTCGGTCAATACAGAAGTATCAACTGTAAGTTCTGATGAAAATTTGCTGATATCTCAGAAGATATTAACCCAAATTGACAAGACTTATGTTTCTTGTTTTACTATATACTGAATATTCTATGTTAATATCACATAATTAATATATGAATAATAAAATGTATGTTAGGTAATATGAGTTAGATATGTACTACTCACCTCATATTTGTAGCTTTTTTGAAGACTCTTAAGTTTTGATGCCTTAGGCATAGAAAGAATTGACAATGATGCTTAAGGCATAGAAACTCAGAGTCTTCAAAAAAGCTACAAATATGAGGTGAGTAGTGCATATCTAACTCATATTATCTAAAATAAACCTCACAGTGTTACTTCCTTGAAATATATGTTGTTCAGCAATAGTGATGCAAGTGCCAAAAGGTTAACTGAGATAATTGTAAAGTTATTGGTGATAAAGATAGGGAAGTGGTAAAGGCTGTTGTTTGGACAGTGTCATGCATTCAGGAGAAGCAACTGAAGCACTGCTTGGGTAACAAATATTGATCACATGATTGCTCAATATAATATTGTCACTACTTGGTGTAGGGTCAGTTTCCACGTTGTTTTGGTGTAATAAAAATAACAAGATTATGTCGATAAAATTCCATAATAACTTTATTTAATTCTACAAACACTTCCTGACATTTCACTCACAAATCGCTGTTATAATTAATCTTGCTTGCTAGTTTATTTATCACTCAATTATTTTATAGTCTCTGACAAGTCCACTTGCTGCAGTTTATTTTCTATCACTGCTCACTGTATCACTGCCAATTCACAACTGACTTGCTCCTGTCCCTAGTAGCAGACTATATAGGGCTGGGAAGGAAATTTCTTGACTTTCGATCAAGTTTTTTCCAGTATGGAAGTCTCTGGCCATAGAGCTTTCCTGACAGTGGAAGTAGAGGTTTAGAGAAATTTCCAGAACGGGAGTCTTGATGCATTGGTGATCTGCGCAGGTCTTTCAACTCATGAGTCAGCGACTCACAAATCTATTTCTACCAATGCGAGACCACTATTCTTGCCATCACATGCGAAATTCAAATGTCACTATTGTGT
Organism: Diploptera punctata; assembly: GCA_030220185.1. Classification (NCBI taxonomy): domain Eukaryota; kingdom Metazoa; phylum Arthropoda; class Insecta; order Blattodea; family Blaberidae; genus Diploptera; species Diploptera punctata. The sequence goes on along the minus strand of JASPKZ010007251.1, from coordinate 6,436,665 downwards.
TAAATCCATCTTATTTCTCCAAAACTTATAGAAATATACATCTCAATATCGATTGAGACTTTCCCAGTATGAAAGTCTCTGGCCATTGATCTTTCCTGACAGTGGAAGTAGAGGCTTAGAGAAATTTCTGGAATGATAATCTAGATGCATCGGTGATCTGCTCAGGTCTTTCAACTCGTGAGTCAGCAACTCACGAATCTATTTCTACCAATGCGAGACCACTATTTTTTGCCATCACCTGCAAAATTCAAATGTCACTCTTGTGTTAAATCCATCTTATTTCTCCAAAACTTATAGAAATATACATCTCAATATCGATCGAGACTTTCTGAGTATGGAAGTCTCTGGCCATTGAGCTTTCCTGACAGTAGAAGTAGAGGCTTAGAGGAATTTCCAGAACGAGAGTCTAGATGCATCGGTGACCTGCGCAGGTCTTTCAACTCATGAGTCAGTGACTCACTAATCTATTTCTATGAATGCAAGATCACTATTCTTGCCGTCACCTGCAAAATTTAAATGCCACTATTGTGTTAAATCCTTATTTCTCCAAAATTTATAGAAATATACATTTCAATATGTTACAGTATTAGTATGAGCACTGATAAGCTATTTTACTATTTAATACATCTGTATCCTCTGCGACGCTGTCTGTTAATCCTCTTGACACCGCACTTCTATGCACTCCTTGATCCCACTGCTCTTTTGGTCCCCCCTTTCTTCTGTTGCCCTCTGCTTCAAAATTTAATATCGTCTTAGGTATCCTGTCATCTGACATACTCTTTATGTCAATATCAATAACTTGTATTCTCCACAGATGAAGTGTTTGAAAGCAGTAGATATTCATACATTATACGGTATCATGAAGGATTGTACTATAACTTACCTTCATTTAGACGCTGAGTGGGCGTGTTAGTTCCGAGTCTGGTGGACACACTACAAAATTTTAATCATCACCCTTACCTCACAGTGAACTACGAAACATTAAAATACAAAGTAACTAAAATTAACAAGAAGAGCAAGTTTAATTACCGTAAAACACAAAATATAAAACATAAAATTGAATACACCTGAAATAAATTACAGATGTGACTGACATCATGACTGTTCTATATTCTCAAGTAGTAAGCCATGTATTGTTTGCAATTTCCCGTGTCCCTCTTCGTCCCTTGCTTTCATTCTTCTTGTCTGTGGACTTTAGAGCATCTTTCTGAATCCATTATTCCTCTGATTTTTGTATTCCTAATTTTGTGGTAAGAAAATCAACATAGTATAAATATTCACAGATGGAGGACTTTTAAGTAAATGTTCCTTGAGAAATTACATTTTCTAACGACTCGGGCATAAACTTTTCAATCCTACATAAAGCAGTGTCTTCCATCATTGTAATGTAATGTACAATTATATACTCGATATAGTCCACTGCTGTGGTCTCAAGGTAGTGTGCTGCCTTGTCACGCAGCGGGCCCGGGTTCAATTCCCGGTCGGGACAAGCTCCTGGGTGAGGTTTTTTCGGGGTTTTTTCTCATCTGTAAGACAAATGTCAGGAAGCTTATGGCCCAACAGTCCCCGAAATCATCCGGCCATCATCATCATCCTTCACCAGTGTGGAAAGCAATGAGAAGCTACCACACCTATAATTCCCTAATAAATCTGCAAAGCATAGCATGAAAATGCTATGATTGTAGTGAAAGACCTGCCCTTGGGCAGAATTACTATGGATGGATACTCAATATGCATCAAGTACACATTTACAGCATCACCAATGCTTTGACTATCTGAATGGCAAATGGTTTGGATAATTTTTGTTCAACTAGAATGGAACTGTATGGATGCTCTGAGCTGCTTATGTTAAAATTTAAATTTTGTTGCTAGCACCACTGTTGCTAAACACTTCTTAATTATACAGTATGCTGATACATGTTCATCCTGGTAAGGTGTATTTTGGGCTCCCTCTCATGATCATTATAAATTTTTTCACATAATTAAAAGAGTTAATGTAATGCAGTGTATGGTATTTAAACTTAAATTATTAATTTAAATCAGCTGTTCTTAGTCTGCTGCTATATGATGTTATAGAACCCTAGCTCTCTTATGATATTCCAAAGTCTTAAGTCTCCATCTTCTAATATTCATTCTTTTTAAATCTGATAACTATTTGAACCTTGGTCTTCCTGTTTTTCTTTAACCACTTGTTTGATACTGAAAATGTTTTTAAACATTGTCACTACAACCAGGAGATTATTTTGTTCTTAATTTCTGTGTTGCATATATTATTATTATTATTATTATTATTCAAAATTAATATCAAATTATGGAACATTCACCTGAAAGGTCCGTCTCCTCAACTTAATTAATCATTTAACTGTAGTGCTTTCGGGACTTGTCCCATCATCGGCAGGATTCAAAACTGGTGTTTCACTGAAGATCTGGTAGAGGGGGTTGCATGTATTGGGTTCGTTTTCGTTTATCAGACTGTTGTTGTTGTGAGCTGCTTTCATGATTTCCATCTCTTCGAGTACGTTTATTACGCTGGATTATTTTCTCTGTGCATTACTGTTAGGGTGTTTTCAATATTTAACATGCGATGTCCTTCATGGATAACGTGTTTTGCATAGCTTGATTTATTATTATTTATTTATTATTATTATTATTATTGTTATTATTATTATTATTATTATTATTATTATTATTATTATTATTATTATTATTATTCAAGAAGAGAACAAATTAGGAACTCAGTTATAAGGGAGAAAATGAAGATTGAAAACACTGTTTTAGATTATATTAAAACTCAGCAATTAAGATGGTATGGACATGTCCAGCGAATGGAAGAGGATTGGCTACCAAAATCTATTTTGGAATGGAAACCTGAGCGAAGACGAGGCAGAGGAAGACCTAAAACCTCCTGGAGTCAGGGAATATGTTTATACATGAAGGAGAAACATCTACATCCAGAAGATTGGATGGGCCGACAAAATTGGCTATTAGGAATCAGACGATGTCAAAGACATTAATCAACCGATGATCTATCTATTATTATTATTGGGAGCACCATGCTGCAAGTAGTTAATTAAAGATGAAATAAAAATGATTCATATCTCACCTCATATCCAGTCTTCTAGTTAGACTGCAGTTTCAAAGTCTTGGCGGCTTCATCTTCAGTACTTTCTTGTTGACTGATGTTATGTCAAGCAGAAGACCTACTTTTTCTTCCCTCTTCTTATTTCTAAATTAAACGTCATAGTGATTTTTTTCCTATAAAAGTTCAAGTAGTTAATTACTTGCCTCAACATGTGTTTGTGTTTTGGTTACTCCATATAGGGCTTGTGGTAGACAAATTGGAGTCAGGACTGGTTTTTCCCAGGGTTCTCCCATTTCCCCATGCCAAAAAACTTCATTCCATCACTTCTGCCTACTCAACTCATCCATTCCATTTTATTTAATCTGATCCTGGATGATGGTGTGACATGCCTGGTCAACCAGCATCTATGTATGTCACAGATCTTCAATAATGGGGCTTCATTTCATCTCATCCCTCTACCTAACATTGTCTGACATGAGAGGTATAGGGTTTATATTTATAATATTGATATTATTATTATCAATATTTTATTATCATTGTTGTCATCATATCATTATTATTATTATTATTATTATTATTATTATTGATATTGTTATATTCTTATCATCATCATAAACCATTCATGAATTAAGTCATTTGTAGATCTGTTTTTCCCTCAATAGAAACACCATCCAAAAGTCTTTTCAGTGGATGTCCTGGTCTTCTTCTTCCTGCAGGTTAATAGCTTAACATCTGCTTGAGTATCCTGTGATTCTCTATTTGATGAACAAGTTGCATCCATCTTGACTTATAATAAATTTTGATTCCTAAAGATTCCATATGTAATTTTTCCAAGATATTTTCATTTTTTATGATCTAGTAGTGTGTATCTTGCAGTCTTTTGAAGATTTCTCATTTCAGCATATCTAAGTCACTGTATTTCCTTTAGTTTCAATGTCCATACTTCGCTACCATACAAAAGAGTTGGAAGAGCAAATGTTTTCATTATTATTATTTTTTTTATGACCAGGACTTGAATTTTGATACTTTTTTTTTAATTGAGATTTACTAGACCAGTGTGGTCCAATTGGTGGGCTGCAGGACACATGAGACCCTCAACATCATCTTTCCTTGCCTGTGACTCAGTTGTAATTTGTTACAGTGTGAAATATAAAAAAAAATGGTTTGAAATATAAATAAAAATTACATATGAAATTAAATTGTTATAAGTTACATTTAACCAATCTGTAGTTGGCAGAAGACATTTATGTGAGTTAACTATAGACACAAAGATCACACTCAGGCCAAATTCTTTATTTTTGCATCCTCTTAGGGGCTATGAATATAAGCAACCCCAAACCAGTGAGAGGAAGCTTTAACACAGAGTCTGATGTGCATAGTGCTCAGTGCTCTCGCTAAAGTGAAAGAAAAGCATATTTAAAAATTCAAACTTCAGATTCAAGGTAGTTATAAATTTTGTTTTTATTGCAAATGTAGGCCTATTTTGACAGTGTAAATTCTAAACTTTAAGTACTGTAGTAGTATTAACTTTTTTTATAAATTAACACGAGGTATTAATTTATTTAGTAAAATTTTATCAACTCACCTTATATTCTTCTTCTTAGACTTATTTTGGACCCTTCTTCAGTTCCATCTTCAGTATTTTCATGACCGTTGTTATGTTGTCTTAAAGAGTCATCTCAACATAACAGTGACCAGAATGAGCCACTCCACTCTGTGCTGACCTCTCTTTTCTCGATTTCTCCATGCTGAGTGCTACGTGGAGTGTATGAGGTGAGATGATGTATGATTCATTTTAATTTAATTAATTACAAAAGTTTCATAATGTTAATTCCCATCATACATTTTATCAAATTAGAAAACTTCATCCTTATCTATCCCTTATTCCTTTCACTTTCTATATCATTTCTATTTCCTGTGACCTGCCTAATTTTTCCTTGTTCTCTGTAATATGTTGAATCGATTCCTTCCTAAGACGTCCTCTTCAAACACTTGCTTAATCTTCCTGTTCTCAAAAGTCTGTTATTAACCCATTCGCTTCAGGTTTAAATTCTCAATGAATTTCCCCAGAAACTGAATTTAAGTTAGCATAAATTATATTGTATATGTTCAGACATTCAAAACAAACAAAATGTAACGGTATTTGAAATCGCAATATTTCATAAATGTTAACAAAAGATTGCCCTGCCAAGGGATGTACAAAATGTGGTTGGTTGGTTGGTATCTAATGTCGAGCACTTGATAATGAAATCATTCGCTCTCTTGCACTCCAATATTTAGCAGAAAGGCTGGTCTCTTCTACAAAAGCTGGACAGCAGAGGAGATGGTTTCTTTCCAATATTGTACAAAATATTGAAAAATATATAACAGCAGAGCTTATATCGAGTGTAACTCATCTTCTGAGTTGAAGTCCATTTAACTGGCGGTGAGTCTATCTCGTCTTTTGAGGCGAATGGGTTAATAACTGTAAATTTTATATTAATGTTATATGATTTGGTATTTTAAAATATATTTTTCTTTTTAATGTTTAGAATATTAATATGTTGGATAAGTTTTAAATGCTGTACTATGTATAAGAAATATTATAACTGTGTTAATAATAGTAATTATATTTACATGCTCATTTTAATTGTATTTGTGTACTTCCAATATTGAAAATATGTACTGAATTTTACATTATTATTTTTCTTTTCCTACTGCTGTAAACATACCGGTGCTTTATCTTCTCCTATATTCAGAGTCCATGAGTTTTGTATACAGTATTGAATTTTTATAGGAAAGAATCACTATGAGGTTTAATTTAAAATTAAATTAAAATGTTTCATACCTCACCTCATATCCAGTCTTCTAACTAGACCTATTTCAAAGCCTGGGCAGCTTCATCTTCAGTAATTTCTAGTCGACTGATGTTATGTCAGTCAGGAGAACTACTACTTCTTCCCTCTGTTGATGGACCGATAAACCTCCAGATCAACTCAGAATCCACAAAATCAAACTTTGAAATTCCAGCGGATTCTGAGTTGATCCAGAGGTTTATCGGTCCACCAACAGAGGGAAGAAGAAGCAATTCTTCTGATCGACATGACATCAGTCAATGAGAAATTACTGAAGATCAAGCTGCCAAGGCTTTGAAACCGGTCTAGTTAGAAGATTGGATATGAGGTAAGGTATGAAACATTTTAATTTAATCTTTGTATACAGTTTATGCTCTTAACCATGTTTTTTTTTTTTCAGTTTTAATTTTCCTTGTTAAATCTGCTGTGCTAGCACAAGTGGTAGCATATCTGTGAGGTTAGATACCCAGTGGGGTTGAAAATTTTAATTGTTAAATGCATTTAATTACATTAATTTAATTGTTAATTTTTTTTATTTTGAGGCCAGGAAAAGTGGTAGTGTACAATTTTTAATTGCTAATAGTGCACTAAATGTCCTGTGCCATAGCTGAGTTGTTAAGGCAGGATACCTTGGGGCATAGCTATGGGACTTGCGCTGGTTTGAGTCTCCATGGGGGAAGAAATTTTCTCATGGAATTTCGGCCAATATGGGACCGGTGCTCACCCAGCGTTATGAAGAATTTTGGCAGTTAAATAAGTAGCAGTTCCAGGTTGATAAAACCAGTTATAACGGCTTGGGGACCCGACATTCTGACCATATGTCACCTCATACTGGCTGGATTATTATCTAGCTCTCTCTGAGCACCTGTGAATTATGGGCATCAGCCTTATTGCTTAAAAATTAATTAAAGGGCACAGGAGAAATACAGGAAATATCACACAAAAACAAAAATAGAAATAATCTTGACATCTGTTGTAATTAAGTTATGTAGGTAGGAAATAAAACTATGAGGTTGTATATATTAATTTATGATTGGATTTTGTGTTTGGACGCACCTCATACTTCTTAACTTCCTTGCAGACTCGAGTTTCTTTACTGCATTTGTGACATTCTTAATGGCTGTATCATGTTCACAACTGACATCCAATGGCCTCCTCTCCTGCAGACTTACCTTTTTTGGGGAAAAAATATGGAAAAAAATTACATATGCAAGAATAAAAACATAACTATGAATTTTCAAATACCCGGTGATGAGGAGAGGGAATTGATTTGGAAGTTCGTCAGTCAGCCATCAGACGGCATGGAGGTCAGTCTGCAGGAGAGGAGGCCATTGGACGTCAGTTGTGAACGTGATACAGCATTGAGAATGTCACAAATGCAGTGAAGAAACTCGTCTGCGAGGGAGTTAAGAAGTATGAGGTGAGTCAAGAACAACTCAACATAAATCTGTTGTAATGTTTTTACAGTTTGTATCGTAATTAACTAACTCACTAACTCACTCACTGGCTCTATCAAACCCATAAATTCATGGCTGTGCAGACATAAGCTCTCCATAGACTCTATCCTGAGCCAATGGTTTCCAATCATTCCCTATATAATCTACTTCCCTCAAATCATGGATAATGTTATTCTCCCACCTCACTCTTGGTCTACCAACTGGGCGTTTTTATCTCTGGTTTTCCTACAAGAGACTTCCATGCACTTCTTTTATTTTGTTCGTTTGTTTAATTCTGGTTATGAAATCTTTTCCAAAACCAACTAGTTCTATCAGTCCAAGAGGTTCATGACCGCAAGGACATATGCTCACCATACATCCCTATCCTAAGTTAATGTTTTCCAATCATTCCCTGTGTATAATTCTGTGGTAAAAAGGTAAAAGTACATAAGTCCAATTTTAGTGATTTTTTATTTTATAGATTCCATCCATAGTAATTCTGCCCGAAGGCAGGTCTTTCACTGCAATCATTGCATTTGCATGCTATGCTTGCAGCTTTACTAGGGAATTGTTGGTGTTGTAGATTCCCGTTGCTTTCCACACCGGTGAAGGATGATGATGGTAATGATAAGGATGATGATGATGATGATGATGGCCATATGATTTTGGGGACCGTTTGGGCCTTAAAGTTTTCCTGACATTTGTCTTACAGGTGAGGAAAAACCCCGATAAAAACCTCACCCAGAAAAACTGCCCCGACTGGGGATCGAACCCGGGCCTGCTGCGTGACAAGGCAGCACGCTACCTTGAGACTAAAGCGGTGGACATTTTTATAGATTAATATGTCAAAAATATAAATTTTTCTTCCTCTACCATAAGGGTAAAGTTTTTAAGTGATAGCTAATTTCTTATGGTAGATATTTCTTGATCAGAAGTAATGCAAATCTCTGATTATTAATAAGTTATTTTAATATTAATAAGCTCTTGTGAAAAGTTATTTTTTCAGACTTATGTACGTTTACCCTGTACCAATCTTATTTTATTGATTGTTCATTTATCAAATTTGTTATTCATATTTTTCTTAAATAATTGTCTTTTTGTTTCTAGTTATGTAGATTCAAATAATAGATGATCTATTGTTTGTTCTGCATTTCTGCATGTACACAAGGGACTGTCTTTTATTTTAAAACGATAGTAATAACTATTTATTTTCCCGTGCCCTGTTAAGAAAGTAGTTATTTTTCCTGTTAAAGGTAAGTTTAGTTTCAATCTTTCCTTCACACTAGGTAAAAAGGATTTTGTCACTGCACTTTTTGTAGTGTTTTTCTATTCATTTTCCCACTTGTTTACACTTATTGACTGCAATTCAGTTAAAACTATGCTGGCTGGTTTACAGTCATAAAACACACTGGAAGTTCTCTGTTCCCTGCTGCTGTCTACATTCCACTTTGTGATTTTTGTATTTCCTAATAGTATTATACACATCATCCCACCTTATGGTTTTAGGTTTCCCTCTTTGTCTTTTTTCCTGTAGTTAACAAAAACTTGATAAGGGGCTCTCTCTTCATCCATTCTATTCACTTCTACCTCATTATGTATACAGATCCTTTTTTTTTTAATACAATAGGAAGTAAGATTAAGAGGTTTATTTAATAATTAAGATATTTTGTCTGTACATTCTTACCTCTTATGGTTGTTTTTGTTGAACATATGTTTCAAGGCTTGTGAGCCCCATCATGAGTGATTACAATTGCTGACGATAGAGCTCAGAAGCCTTGAAACATATGTTCAACAAAAACAATGTATGAATGTACAAACAAAATATCTTAATTATATCAAGATCCATTTACAGCTCCATGATTCATTGTTAGATCCTTTACTGTAATTTAGTTTCCTCTATTCATCTGTCTGTCATTCTTTGATTCAAAAATGTTCTTAAGCACTTAATTTCAAAATGCTGACAAAAATACATTCCTAATTATTTTTCAATAAAATTGGTTATGAATGGAACATTCTAAAATTATATAACAAACAATTGTGAGTCTGTTGTATTTCTAATTTGTTGTTGCTCAAAAAGCAGTGCCTTTTTTTGAGATGATTTTATTTGCTCGAAATAATAGCACTGCAAAAAATTGTTTATCTTACTGTATATAACTCATATATGTATAAATATATGTTTATAGGTACAAGTTGAAATTCAGGCATATCTAAATCTGGCAATGTACAGCTTAAAAAAAATTGGAAGATCCCAGAGACAAATTGTTGTTCTGCAGACATTGGGGGACACTCACATACAGCTGCATTCATTCTAAAACATTTTATACTTCCTGTTGATATCTGTAGACAATGTCATTCATTAAATACACATCAAGAAAGATATCACTTATTTAGCTAAATCTCGCTTCAAGTGTCCCATTATTTTTTTTCTTAAGATGTACATATTGATTTAACCAAACCTGTATCAAAAAACAGATTATAGATATTTGCCTAAGCATATTGCGATTGTACAAAAACAAGTTACGCAAATCTTCAAAATCAATTTGGTTGTTCTAGCGTAAATGACAGTCTTCTATGAATCATTGAATAACACTTAACAATTGCATGTTATCCTAGATAAAATGGAAAATATAAGGTAAGGATGAGTTATTTTGATTAGTTTTTAAGTTTTAAACTGTTGTAGGTTACCCTCTTAGTTGTTTGCATTCCCGTAAGATGTACCCTTAATCCATAGCTATCTTCCAACATTATTTTTTTTTTTAGTACAGCATTTTAAATATTTCTATTTCAATCTCTCACTTAATTTTCAGGTATTCTAGATATTTTTTGTTCAAATAAAAAGCCATAAATCACATGTATGTGTGTGTGTGTGTGTGTGTGTGTGTGTGTGTGTGTGAATGAATGTATGTGTGTATGTATGTTTATATGCATGTATGTGTATGTATGTATTGCACCTTGGGCAGAAGAGGGCCACAAGTGTAAAAAATATCATAAATTGAGTTGAGACTACTATCTGGTAGAAAAAATGGTTATAAATTAATTTCTTTATGACCACAAGTCATGTGCAAGAAAATGGATTCAGAATAAAATTGTGTCCATATCAAAAGTTGAACTCACCATACCTTTTTTAAAATTTAATTGTGAATAACTTGGAACTATACTTTTTACACTTGTGGCCGTCTTCTTCCCAAGGTGTGGTATGTATGTATGTACAGTAAATTGTACCAAGTGTTATGTAATTCGCACAAAACCAGTAACTTCTTCCTACTTCATGTCACTAACTAGCGATACAAATTAACTTTTATTTCATCAGTTCATGTGTATTTTCAGATTTATTTTTCTTCTCCTGTAAAATTTATGGAAATGGATTTAATAGGTTTTCATTTTCCAACAACTGTGTGTATTGTGGTCCCATTCATTGGGTAACATGGCTTATATTTTAAGTATTAGATTGTTGCTCATTGGAAATTATTTGAATAATTGTTGTTTGGAGTTATGAGACTCCTGGTGTAGTAAGTTCACTTGTTTCTTCAAGAGATGGTGTTAAATTCCAGTTGTTGGCAGTGACCAATAACAAAGACAGGCCATATACATTAGTCAAGCTGAATATTAACCTAATGAATGGGAGAATATTTATTAGAAACTACTATAATGCAGTGGGAATTGTAAGAAAATTTTTGCAACAATGTGTGACATGTGTGCAACAATGTTCAAATGCTCTAATTTTTAATGTTATATTGTTACCAGTGGTGTAGTCAGCAAATATGAACTGAGCATGTGTTTGGTTTTCCAGGATTTACAAATTTTATTGATATGTCCCATTACAACTGCATCTGCAGAAGTTACTTTTATATTTAACTTTCACAGGGAAAGAACACTATGAGGTTTAATTTAATAATTAAATTAATGTTTTTATTACCTCACCTCATATCTTTTTTCTTCTATACTGCAGTTTCGGAGCTTATCTCCATCGTCAGTAGCCTCTGGTCGACCGGTGTTATGTCGTTTCTTGGCGGTTTCCTTCTTACACTTAAAAAACAAACAGAAGAGAACATAAGATTCAAAAAATTCACTTACCATCCTGTAAAACACCACAAGTTCCAGAAAATTTTCAATAAGTTTAACATTCGATTGGCCCCAAAGAATGAATACAGCCTAAACAAGATAATTAAAACCAACAAAAATGAAAAAATTGGACAAGAATATAAATCAGGAATATATCAGATCAAATGTCAAGATTGCGACAAAATCTATATAGGAAAAACAAAAAGAAATTTAAAAACTAGATTGAAGGAACACCTTAGAAATGTAAAAAAGGGGGAAGTGGACAAGTCAGCAGTAGCAGCCCATGCTTGGTCTGAAAAACATTTAATAGATACAGAAGCTAGCCTAATCAAACAAACAGATAAACTAAAGGAACTCACAGTCTGGGAAAAAATCCACATCCAAAAAAACAAAAAAGAAAAACTCATGAATTTTGAAACTCCCGCAAATTTTGACCTAATCCAGAGGTTCATCGGTCCACCGACAGAAGTAAGAAGGAAACCGCCAAGAAACGACATAACACCGGTCGACCAGAGGCTACTGACGATGGAGATAAGCTCCGAAACTGCAGTATAGAAGAAAAAAGATATGAGGTGAGGTAATAAAAACATTAATTTAATTATTACTTTTATATATTACTAGCTGGTCCGGTGAACTTTGTATCGCCTTTAAATATTTTTATGTTAATTTTTCCGATGTTTTAATAGTTATTCTGCTATTCGGGGCGGAAAAAATCCAACAAATCAGAGTGTTAAATAATAAACAAATAATTTGCAATAAAAAAATATTGTGACTATAGTTATAAACTACCCTATGTCTCAAGTTGGATCAAACTGCACACAGTGTGCAAAATTTTATTAAAATTGGTTCAGTAGTTTAGGATTCCATCGCGGACAAACAATATGACACAAAATTTTTATATATTAAGATGTTGAATAAACATTAACATCAGGATAACCATATCTTGCTCAAGGCTTTATAAGCTCACAATTCTATACATTGACAGGGAGAAATGTTGGGATTTGTTGAAGGATCAATCATTAGTGATCAACAGATTCAATGTTAGGAAATATTCACTTCACCTTATAAAGGATCTGTATAGGTTATGCTTCCATGATTGTGTATAGTAATTTTGCATGTTTTTAAACAAAACTTAAGAGAATGGGAATGGAGATGGATCAGATACTTTCTAACTTTGTAATAATTATATGGTCTCAGCAAAATAATTTATCTGGCTACACTACTGGTTCTTACATAGCAATTTTTAAATAATTTCTGAAGATGTGCAAAATTAATAATATTTGTTGCGTGATATAAAATAGATATGGGTCATTACATTGTAGTGTTTATCTAATATTCTAAATTATTTTGGTATTATATTTAGTTTAACATGTTCCAATCCTGGACAAATTAATTTTAAAAAAAATACTCTAAATGAATTATATTCTTTTTAATAACGGGCATAAAAAGATATTATCTGTGTGTAAGATTACTGTTGTTTTTTTTTACATTCCATGTTTATTTTTTGTGTTGTATGTATGTCTCATTGGGTCAGAATATTGACTGCATACCATTCATGACATCTATAGGGAAATAAAGGATATCTAAATTAACAAGGTCTAGTAACTCCTAACAAAGGTGAGGCTAAGATGAATAGATATATTCTTATGAGTAGGTGTGGATTCCTATGACATGTCATACGTCTTTAAACCATTGTTTTGAGTTAAGAAAAAGATGTTTATATAGATCTTCTGATAAAAATTTAGTGACTCTTATTGTGTCTTAAATGTCATATTTCTCATGTTTATATATTTTCGGTCATATTTGTTCAAATTTCTGTAATAAAGTCATATTTTAATCATATATTGGGGATTTATATAAGTTGTCAACCAAGTTTAAATAACCAACATAATGTAGGTACATAAGTCTCAATTTGCATGGTCAATTGTTTGAAGGTAATTTTTTATTCTTGGAAATGCCTTGACAGACTGGACGTTTACAACCATGGTGAAAAGTTGTAAAGTGTATATGAATGAATATTAATATAAAATGTTTAATAGATTCATTAAATAATAAGTAATTTTTACTTTTTGGGTCATATTTAAAACTTCTTAGGTCAGAAAAGCATGCATATTTTCTTAGGTCATAGTAATCTGCCCTTTTGTAAATTAATGAGTCATTTTTTAACATCTTACCTCATATTTTATGTTTCTTCAAACACGGGAACTAGTTTTCAAGAGAGATCCTTCTCTCGAAAACTAGTTCCCGTGTTTGAAGAAACATAAAATATGAGAAATTAATATAAAATTATAGAATATTCACCTGAAAGGTCCGTCTCCTCAACTTAATTATCATTTAACTATAGCGCTTTCGGGACTTGTCCCATCATCGGCAGGATTCAAAACTGGTGTTTCACTGAAGATCTGGTAGAGGGGGTTGCATGTATTGGGTTCGTTTTCGTTTATCAGGCTGTCGTTGTGAGCTGCTTTCATGATTTCAATAAACTAGAAATCGGTATCTACCGGAAACCCACAAACAATGCTCTGGCCATAAACAAAAATTCTACACACCCTTTTCAACAGAAAATTAGTACATTTAATAGCTTAGTCAGTAGAATGCTGAAACTCCCATTAAGCAAAGACAATTATATCCAAGAACTCAACTACATTAAGTATATGGCAAAAACCAATGGCTATAATGAAGAATTCATAGATAAGCTCGTTAAGAAAACAAAAAAGGAAGAACAACATAACCAACATAACTAAACTAGAAAAAGAATCTGACAACAACAAGAAAACATGGATAACACTTACATACACAGGAAAAGAAATGACAAAATTAGCCAATGCACTAAAGAAAGCCGATAAAAACGTAAAAATAGCATACAGAACCAATAACAAATTAAACAACATAATAAACAATAACATTGAAGAAAATAACATTTTCAACAGCAAAGGAGTTTATAAACTGACATGTAGGGACTGCAACAAATTTTATATAGGAAGGACAAACAGGAGTTTTAACATCAGATTCAAAGAACATTTTCGAGACTTCATTCACGCAGAAGGTAAATCAAGCTATGCAAAACATGTTATCCATGAAGGACATCGCATGTTAAATATTGAAAACACCCTAACAGTAATGCACAGAGAAAATAATCCAGCGAAGATAAACGTACTCGAAGAGATGGAAATCATGAAAGCAGCTCACAACGACAGCCTGATAAACGAAAATGAACCCAATACATGCAACCCCCTCTACCAGATCTTCAGTGAAACACCAGTTTTGAATCCTGCCGATGATGGGACAAGTCCCGAAAGCGCTACAGTTAAATGGTAATTAAGTTGAGGAGACGGACCTTTCAGGTGAATATTCTATAATTTTATATTAATTTTGAATAAACCTCAACGGAACACATCATGAATCTTATAAAAGTTGATAAAATATGAGGAAAGTTGTTAAAAAAATTACTCATTAATTTATGAATTAAGAACCTCATAATGTTATTTCCCATATTTAACTATGAAATCTGCACTTTGCTAATGAGTATAAAACTGGGTTTATGTTTTTTTAAATGTTTCCTAATATATTTTATGTGTTGATAAATATATATACAGTTTAAAAATTTAGTTTTTTCATTTTCAATATTAAACATTTAAAAGTCATCCGCTAAAGTAAATATTCCACTTAGGATCTTTTTCCTTATAAAAATTGATGTTGAGAAATAAAAATATAGTTACACCTTGTTTTGGTTAGCTATCCAACTGTTTCGAAGCATTTATAGAACATATCAATTGAAACATATGTAATTAAACATGATGCAATGACTCATAAGCTGTAAATGGTTTTTGTAAATACATGGTGTTCAAACATTTTTGGTTCTAAATTTGAATTATAGGTAAAGAGCGAGTATCATTAAGAAATTTCTGACATTAGTTCAGGATGTGCATCTGTGACACACTGAGCAGCGATGTAATGTCTTCTGATACTATCATTTATGTAAGTACGGCATCAAAATGACAAAAAAGCTTTAAAAATTCTATAAAGATAATAAATCATTTAAAGATATATCCAAAAAAAATTTGCAATATCTTGCATAGAACTGCCTTGTAATGAATGTTCCACACTGATCATGTAGCAAATGTTTCATTCCATCACAGCTGTAGACGGGAGTTTTTCAGTTTTCCCCTCACTCGGTTGAGTTGCACTATCATGGTATAGACAGTGTTCAAACCAATAAAAACATAACCAAGGTAAATAAAAATATACATATTTAATTAAAATTCGAGGTAATTTTTGTCAACCAAGGATTTTATTCAAACGAACATCAATTAAAGGTGAATTATTTTATTGTTACCATGGAAATAGAATATTAATAAGGGACGGTATGCTAGATGCCATTTTGAAATTATGTTTCTTGATGTCAGTATAACTATTTTAACTATTATATTTGAGTGTTGGTAAGACAAGGATGTGACCTCTTGCCCTTGCTCTTTATCATATACATGGATAGAATACTCCAAGATTGGCGACAGATGAGACATGGTTCTATCCAAATTAATAGAAACCATAAAATAGACTCTTGGCTTTTTGTAGATGATTTGGTATTAATAGCTCCAACAGAAACAGATTTACAGTATTCTATACACAATTTTAATATAATTGCAAAAAGGTACAATATGGAAATCAATACAAAGAAAACTAAGTGATGGCCTTTTGTGGGAAATACCCTATACCTAGCAAAATTGTTTTGGATGATGAAATTATAGAACGAGTAAACAAATTTAATTATTTGGGTTATAATTTAACATTTCAAGATGAAGCTGATATATCAAAGAAAATCACAAATTTTACAAAAACAACGGGGATGCTTAACAGTATAATGAAACCATCTTTAGTACAGAAGAACACAAGATTACATCTTTATAAGATTCTGGCAAGACCAGTATTAAGATATGGTAGTGAAGCATGGACAATACGAAGAAGAGATGAAAGCCGAATAACAGCAAATGAGATGCGATTTATGCACCGTACAGCAGGCTACACAAAGTGGGACCGTAAAAGAAATGAGGAAATTATGGAAGAGTTGGATATAGAACCCATTCTTCACCATATACAAAACTACCAGAACAACTGGAAAGCCCATCTTCAACGAATGCCATCTCATAGAATTCCAAAAGCCATACTTCGCTACTGCCCCCAAGGCAAAAGATCGCTGGGATGTCCAAAAAAGCACTGGATGAAAAATTCCTCTTTGAGACCGTAACAGGCCACACAGCCTAATACTTGCATGGATGATGATGATGATGATGATTTGAGTATTGGTTTCGGTGGACTAATGGTTATATTCCTTGCCTTTGGTCCCATTAGTCGTGGGTTCAAACTCAGCCTTGGTTGATTAATTTTTTTAGGATGGAAAAATCCAAGGAGCAAATCCTCTAGTATGGACTTTAAGCTGTGGGTCCCAATTCTGAAGATTTTCAAGCTCGTGAAAGATCCTTAAGTCTGAATAAGAGGCCTTTTTCATCCTAATAATACCTTAGTGGCTTATTAGATGTCTCATTGGGTTGGCACGTTGACTGTATACCATTCATGACATTTTTAAGAAATAAGAGTAACTATATTAAATTAATGTTGGGAAGTAAACATTATGAGGTTATAATCATTGAAATTCATCAGAGAACATTTTTGACAACTCACCTCATAAATTTGATGTTTTTTTCACGATACTGCACAGTTTAAAACGTAAACATGTCCATCGTCAGTCATAACTCTGACTCATGAAATTCTATGGCCGTGAACTCTTCTTTTGTCATCATCTTCAGCACTGGCATCTATGGTTGAATTTATGAACTTCAAAATCAAATTTTGTTCGTTAGGAATATCAAAATTCATTAATCTATATTTATTTTTCTGAATGTATATTTTTTCCCAAACTGTCAATTCTAAAGATTTATCCACTTGTTTTAAAAGTTTTGCTTCTCTTCCAATTTTATGATGTTATAATAAACTATGTGTAGCAATTGCAGATTTTTTAATTTCACAATTTTTAATATTTCTAAAATGTTCTTTGGTGCGAGTTTCCAAATTCCTTTTAGTTTTTTCCTATATAAACTTTATTGCAATCTTTACAACTTATTTGATACATTCCATATTTCTTAATGTCTGGGATATTGACTTTTTTATTGTACTTAGAAGATTACCCAAAATAAATTTGTTTATTGGTGCCAAAGTAATATTGTATTTATTTTTTTGTAAATGTTTTTATGCATTTCAGGATGGTAAGTAATTTTCTTGTATTTTTTTCTTTTATTTGCAATTTTGTAGAGTAGTATATTCATTCAGTCTTTTTTCCCATTTGAATTTCTTTAACTTATTTATAATTAATTCTTTATCAAAACCAATTAATCTAGCTGTGTTTAAGATGTGATTATATTCTTTCTTGAAATTTTCTTCATTTAATGGGATTTTTTTAATCTATGTATATTTTAAGCTATTAAATATTGCATGCTTGTGAGCAATCTGATTGAATCCTAATGATTTAATGTAATTATCTGTATGACTGACTTTCTTTCCTATATATATCAAATTCAATTTTTTGTGTCTGTTTATTCCTAATTAAATATAAATTCAAGAATGGAATTTTATTTTCTTTTTCCAATTCTATAGTAAATTTTACTAGTTCATCCTGAAGGTTCAATAATTTTAAAGTACCTTCAATATATTTAGAATTTATTATTGCAAAAATATCATCAACATATCTATACCAAATCTAAACATCCATGGGTATTTAAAAATATAAATATAAAAATAATAATAAAAATTATCGACTGAACAAATCAATAATTTATTATAAAACACAAAGGGATTAAAAAAATTAAATGGAAAATTATTATTAACATTGTAGTATTCTAAATTAATATTGGGAAGTAAACATTATGAGGTTATATCATTAATAGTGAGTGGAGAACATATTTTTAACGACTCACCTCATATAATTTCAAATTTCTTTGATACTGGCGGTTTCATACAATATCTTGTCCCTCTTCAGTCATGGCTTCCACTGATGAAATTCTCTGGTTGTTGATTTCTCTAAGGACATCACCTCTTGTGCTGCGATCTTTGGTTGGGATTATAAATTTTGTAATTTGTAAGATGGCAGCACAAGAGGTGATGTCCTTAGAGAAATCAACAACCAGAGAATTTCATCAGTGGAAGCCATGACTGAAGAGGGACAAGATATTGCCTGAAACCACCGGTATCAATGAAATTTGAAATTATATGAGGTGAGTCATTAAAAATATGTTCTCCACTCACTATTAATCTATGGGTTTGCTTTATTGATTTGACATTCTAGGTAATCCATAAACAAATCCGCCAAGAATGGTGAAAGTGGATTGCCCATTGACAAACCCGAAACCTGTTTGTAAGATTTCCCATTGTAAGTAAAATAAGAATTACTGACACAAAGTTTTGTAAGGCTTATATATACATCTATTATTTCATTTTTGATGTTTAGAAAACTCAACCATTTTCTAAAAAAAATTAACATTTTCTCAACTGATGGACGTGATTACACTGATTACGTTTGAAGCTGTGCAGTAACATGAAAAAACATGAAATTTATGAGGTGAGTTGTCAAAAAATGTTCTCCGATGAATTAAAACATTAACTAACTTAATATTTAAAGGAGTGACACTAAGAGGTTTATTTTAATTAATAGAGGGTTAGAATTTTTAACAAATCACTTCATAATTTAGATTTCTTGAAGACTCAAGTTTTGATACGCCATGTCTTCTTCTTCTTCCTTCCAAGTATTAGGCCAAGGCCTGTTACGATCCTATAGAAAATTTTCCCTCCAGCGTTTCATAGGACGGCCCAGTGATCTTCGTCCTCTTGGTATATAATTATAAACAGCTTTGGGGATCCAATTTGAACTCATTCTTTCAAGATGGTGTTTCCAATTTAGTTGGTACTGTTTAATATATTCCAAAATTGGCGTAGTCTTCAATTCTTTTAAGATATCTTAAGATATCGGTGTTCCTTTTCCGATCCCATCTGGTGTAACCCACTGTTCTGCGCATGAATCTCATTTCACAAGCTGTTATTCTTCTCGTATAAGACTTGAAAGCATAATAATAGTCCCTTCGATTGGTTGCCGGCCAAAGGAAGGCAAGACCAGTGATGGGGCTGCCATCTTATAGCCTCTGGTCAGGCTTTTCTGGAGAAGAAAAGAAAATAAAGGAAAGAAGAAATGGAAGAAAGGAAAGTCTCCCTAGCCCTCGGATGCCCTAATAGCGTCGGGGTCAAAAAAACAAGAGTTAACCAACACCATGTATCAGTTCCTTCTATCTGTTGAATTGGCAGTTGGTGATCCAGCAGGTTGATTTCTGCTTCCTCTATTGGCTGACTTCATCAGTCAGCAAAAATTATGTTTTTTATATTTTGAAAACAATATCTCTATATAACAGATGTTATTGGTGAATATTTAAGCAAATGGACATATGTGTTCAATTAAATATTTGATATAATATGTAAAAATATTGGGGCACGCCGTAGCATAGTGGTTAAGGCACTGCGCTACAAGTCAGAAGGTCGAGGGTTCAAGTCCCAGTGGGGCAAGGATTTTTAAACTGACCAAAACCTTCTGGCAGCACTATGGCCCTGGGGTTGACTCAGCCTCTAACGGAAATGAGTACCAGACGCTTGTTCTAGGGGTAAAGGCGGCTGTTACGCAGGGCTGACAAGCCGGCTGACATCAAGTGCTAGAAAAAGTGGGAGCCTTAACCTCCTACTACCCCAAGGGCCTCCCAAGGCCTGTAGTGGGACTACTTTACTTTACTTTACTTTATATGTAAAAATATTATTTATGTTTAAAATGTGTAGTATTGATCAAAATATGTAACATGAAATGTAATGGTCAATAATAGCCTTGTTTGTAAACATTTTAGTTCTCAGATCGATACATATCTAGGAAAAACATGTAATTACATAGAAATCATAATTGAATTTCTGCTGGTTAGCTTTTAAGATGTCTTGTATTGGAAAAAATAGTGATTTTCAATGTTTATTTAAAGTAACAATGAGTGACATAGATTACTTCTATATATATATATAGAAGTAATCTATGTCAGTATATATATATGTATGTATATGTATATCCATGTAATAATTTTGCAGATGTTTAGAATATGGCATTTGCAAAAATCTGCATTTATTTGGACTGACGTCACTATAATCACCATTAATATTGAGATGATAAATTTTGAATACAGATGGTTTTGATTTTATTGTACATAAGGAATCTCTCTTTAGGGCTGGTGGACAGCTCATACGTAACATAACATACATTTTACAAATCTGAATGACTTGTTCATTTAAATGACATTGTTGGTTGACAACAAATAAATAATTCCAATTTGGCTTACTCTTATAATGAGATACACTTAAAATGGACAAAAAAAAATGAAGTTAACAATACTGATACTAGGCAATCTGATGTACATCTGTCCAAGGAAATATTTGTTGGATTAAATTGACGACATAAAGTACTAAAAATGTTTGATCATGTTATACAGTTGATTATAGAAATATGTTGTTTCAATTGTTTTATGTTTTTTTGTGAAGAATGATTGAAAAAAATAATGTAATTATTGTATGAACAATTAAATGTAATGTACAAAATGTTAGTTATGTGAAGAATTTATTTGATTTGAATAAAGCTAATATGACGATTTAAAACCATTTCATTAAAATTATATTGTGGTTACAATATGTAAGGACTATCTCTTATTATTTATTTATTTAGCCTGATGGGGTTAAGGCCATGTGGTCTTCTTTTTCACTCATCACAACAAACATATGTTACTTTAGAATACAGCAATCACAATTTATTCTAATATTAAATACTAAATGAAAATGTGACCAATAAATTAGTATATTATAAGAGTAAGAATAATTCCTTGAAATTTTCTACACATCGGCTATACATAAAAAAAACCTATATACAAACAAGTAGACGAAACATTCCCTTTTTTTTAATCTCACCTGTTTATAGGACTTATGAGAGAAATATTAATTAAACTTAGATTGTATATTATCTTAACGAAAGAGCCACCTCTTAAGATAAAACTATTATTTAAAAAACTCATATCGCGATAGACTCGTGGACTTTGGGTAAGGGTTTTTAATGGTATAATGTTCTATCAATAATAACATGGACTGCGGTCAAGAAGTAAAGCAGAGGATAGCAATGGCAAAAGAAGCTTTTAACAAGAAGAGAAGCATTTTCTGCAGACCTTTGGCAAAAGTATTACAGAAGAGGCTAGTGAAGTGCTTTGTGTGGAGTGAAGCATTGTATGGTGCAGAGACTTTGACAATTTGATGGTATGAGGAAAAGCGACTGGAGGCTTTTGAGATGTGGATATGGAGAAGGATGGAACGTATAAAATGGATAGACAAAATAAAAAATAAAGATGTGCTAGATAGAGTAGGTGAAGGAAGAACAATGCTGGAACTCATAAAAAAGAGGAAAAGAAATTGGATTGGCCACTGGCTAAGAAGAAACTGGCTGCTGACAGATGCTCTAGAAGGAATGGTCAACGGAAATAAATTTAGAGGCAGAAAAAGACATCAGATGATAGACAATATTAAAATAAATTGTTTGTATGCAGATACAAAAAGGAATGAGTAGAGAACGCTGAGTTTGCAGTGAAAGACCTGCGCTTGGGCAGAACACTATGTATGTATGTATGTATAAGAGTAAGATTGATTAAATAATAATAACTAACTCACTGGCACATCGAACCTGTTAGATCATGGCTGTATGGATACAAGCTCTCCAAACATCCCTGTCCTGAAGCCAATGCTTTCCAATTATTCCCTGTATAATCTACTTCCCTCAAATCATGGTTAATGTTATTCTTCCACCTCAGTATTGGCCTACCAACAGGGCACATTCCCTCTGGTTTTCCTACAAGAAGATTCCATGCCCCTCTTTTATTCCCCATTCATGCTACATGTCCTGCCTATTACAGTCTCCGAGACTTAATTGTTCTTATCATATCTGGATTCCTATAAAAATCATGTAGCTCACTGTTAAGCAGTTTCTTCCATTCACCTGTTCATCTTTTTTTGGTCCAAAAAATGTTCCTAAGAACTTTTTTTTTTTTTTTTTTTGAGGGTCTTTCCACTTTTCAGCGGTTGCCCTTTTACCAGCCGGCTGCTGGCCCTTCACATCCACATGTGTCAATCACAGAGGTAGATGATCAACAGCCAGTGTAGGGGTGACATGTGGTTAGTATGTCGAGTCCCCCAGCCGTTATAGCTGGTTCCTCAACCTGGAGCCGCTACTTATTGTAGCTACCCAATTGCCTCACGATGCTGGGTGGGCACACCGGTCCCATACTGGCCAAAATACCATGAGAAAATTTCCTAAGAACTTCATTTTTAAATACTGTTAATGATAATTGAAATTAAAATTAATAATAAAATTTAAACAAGCAAGATAAATTATATTGGTTGGTAGACAGTATCTATCTAATGTACATGAAAAAATTTACAAGGAAAAATTAATAAACTAATTTATCAGTTATACAATGATCAGGCTCTTTTCAGCAATAATGAAGATGAATTACAATATTCCACTCATCATCTTAATATAATAGCCCAACGATTTAACATGGAAATATCAACAACAAAATCTAAAGTTATGGCCTTTCAAGGGAAATTCCCAGTAAGAAGTAAAATTTGTATTCAGAATTCAATATTAGAGCAAGTAAATTAATTTAAATACTTAGGATATAATCTAACTTATAATGAGGAATGTGATATATCCTTTAAAATACAAAACTATAATAAAGCTTTAAGAATTATCAACCAAGTTTTTAAACCATCAAAAGTGCAGAGACACACAAGAATGAAAATCTATATAAAGTTCTCGCTAGACCCATAATCTGTTATGGCAGTGAAGCTTGGACCATCAGAACTCAGGATGACCGTCATATTACAGCCATGGAGATTAAATTTCTGCGACGAACTGCAGGTTATAGCCTTCTAGACCACCAAAGAAATTCAATGATAGCCAGAGAGTTAAACATCGTACCTATATCTGAATACCTCCAAGAATATAGAAACAATTGGCTAGCCCATATTCAGCGCATGGATCGTCACAGAATACCAAAACAAATTCTTCACTACATTCCTCGAGGCAGAAGATCTGTGGGTCAACCTTTTCGGATATGGCGGGAGACCATAACGGGCCACTGGGCCTAATACTTGAAAGGCAGATGATGATGTTATACAATATTTAAAACACCGATTATTTATTTTTTTTACCAATGCATTATAACATTTCTAGTATTCTGCCCTGGGATTGTCGGAACCCATTTGCCTCAGAAGACGAGGTACACTTGCTTAACTCTGTTATATATTTCGCAATATTTTGTACATCCCTTGGCATGGGTAATCTTTTGTTAACATTTATGAATAGTAGAGGAATGTGTTTTGGCCTCACCCTCATTGAGATCTCAAGTACCGTTATCATTTGTTCGTTTTGAATGTCTGAAAACATACTATATAATTCACGGAAGTTTAAATTCTGTTTCTGGGGAAATCCATTAATCATTTAAACCTGAAGCGAATGGGTTAAGTTGGGGCACCAGGAAGGAGGAGTTATGTTGCCCCGATGATATGATAGATGTTGAATGATAATGAAGCACCGGGAGAGCCCTTACATCTAAACTTAACCAAAATCCAGACAAGGGCTACCACAGAAATAATTTCCTTTAAGAAAACATTCCTTGATTTGACCAGGAATCCAACCCGGGACCACATGAACTATAGTCAGAAGCTCAGCCCTCTAGCCCATGATGTCTTGTCGTAAGGCCTATTTTCATCTTGTAAAAACCCAAGTCCGAAATAAGAGGCCTCCGAACGAGATTCTTGGCCGTCTCATCCTAATTTCAAGTGGGAGGCTAATAATCTGAATTATTAAACTCCAAGCACGACAGGGCGGCTGCTGGCCTCATATCCATGTGTGTTAATAACAGAAGTCTAGCCAGTGTAGGGATGACATGTGGTCAGCATGTCGGGTCCCCTAGCCGTATAAGCTGGTCTTTTCAACCTGGAGTCGCTACTTATCGTAGGTACCCAAATGGATGAGTACCGGTCCCATACTGGCCGAAATTCCACGAGAAGATTTCTTCCCCGTGGGGACTCGAACAAGCGGAAGTCCCGTAGCTCTAATACAGTACATGCAGACATCTCTACACTTACAGGAGTGATGTTTTGATAAACATTGGCAGTAACAGGGAAGAATGGAGGAGGAGGAGGAGGAGGAGGATTGGGGAGGCCTGAGCCTGAATCGTGCGGTAGAGCCATAGGATTAATCCACCAGCCGCCACTGAGTGTGTGTCTATGGATGTTGAGAACAAGTGAATGCTAGCGTCATGTCTGACAAGTCAACAGCTAATTACGTTAGGTTATGTAGATTAGATTGGTTAGATTGTTCCGTTCCATAGCCGATGATTTCAGGCATGGTGATTTGGTACAAAGCTACGAACTTGCATAGGTTCGAGTCCCAATGGAGGAAGAAATTTCCCCATGGAATTTCGGCCAGTATGGAACAGGAATCCTCCCAGCATCGTACAGAATTTAAGTTACTACATTAATTAGTGGCTCCAGGATGAGAAAACCAGCTATAACGGCTGGGGAACCGAACAGCTTATCACGTGTCACCCCTACACTGGTTGGATGATGGTCTAAATGTGTTATTAACATACGTGGATGTCACCAGCAGCCTGCTGGCAGATCTAGGGCCTTCTAAGCCTATTGCGGTATGGAGTTAAGGTTAGATTAGGCATACGTGTTTTTATGGCAATAGAGTCTGAGTCAGCTTACTCGACGGCGACATTCAATTGTTTGTTAACGTTTTTCTCATGATTTAGCTATTCTATTTGAGCAATGACTAATTTATATTTTCCATTGTAAATATGACGATTTTAGGTTATTTATATCTCGACTTCTCGTATAATTTTAAGACATTTCTCGCATTTTTTGAACAAATCAACTTTTTTTCTCACAAGGGAACTGTCAACCATTGCATGCCAAAACGTATATTAGAATTTCTTCCAGAAAAGCATTACGATGTATAAAAGGGGGTCCTAAAAATCATCTGCCTTTTTAACTGCAAGGCACTAACATCCAGCGACAAATCTCCCATTTAAAGTATAAGGAAGTACTAAAACTCGTGTATTAGCAGACTGGATTACCCTCACTATCTGCCGCCCTTGTCGCGTCCCGCATCACTTCACTCTGCTGTTAACTCATGCAGGGATGTACATCTGCTCCATACAATGAGTTGTCACTACTGGATTCTGGCTTCGATTGTTGTGTCTTGTGGTTAAAAACGGTAGATATTTTTTTGGACATGGCCTTGGTACACCACAACGCTTCTCTGGGGGGGAAAAAACCTAGGTATGTTTCGACATGCAATGGTTGACAGTTTTCTTATAAGGTCATTAATTATTCACATATTACTATGTTCTATTTTAATTTAATTTATGTAGACTCGCTCTTGACATACAATCCCCTGGCGTTTGCCTTGATTAAAGGGAGCCAGAGAAAAACTTAAGGTTGGTCGGCATCCTGGGTTCTTCCAAATACGAGTCTCGAACGTACAGTTTCAGTGAAATCAGAATGCAATATTTTCGCAATTTCTCGCAATCATATGGGTATGAACATATGGATTTTGCCGCAATGAATGCTGAGAAATAATGACCAACATAATTTTTACACTAATAATTTAAATTTTGTCGGCCGCGGTGGGCTAGTGGTTCTGGTTCTGAGGGACCCGAGTTCAAACCCAGCCGGAGTCGATAGATTTTTTTAGGATGGAAAAATACAAGGGACAAGTTCTCCGGGGTCCCGAGTCTGAAGATTATCAGGTTCATAAAAGAACCGCAAGCCTGAATATAGAGGCATCTCTGCAAAATTTATCGACCGTTACCCATCCAAGTAATACCTTAGTTGCCCACTAGGTGTCTCACTGAGGCGATATGCCGACTCCGCCTCACTCGCTGACATCTCTGGTTAAATAAGCGTATCTAAATTACTGTAGCTTGGTTATAACACTCCCACTGGGGAGTACCCTAATCTCTACACGGGGAAGTATGGGTTATATAGATAGATTTTTTTTTTAATTTTCCGCTCCTATGAACCTTCGCTTTACGAAGGCAATATGGTATCTTTTGAAAGTGGGCGTGGTTAAGAGAAATTTATTTTAGGATTAATATAGTTTACCATAACTGAGTTCCCTTGATGTTGGCCGCATTAACTGAAATTAATATTAACCGCGGCCAGAGATAACCCACTATGACCGCGGCCAGAGTTAATCCACTATAGACCGCGGCTATGACCGCGGCCAGAGTTAATCCACTATGAAGTTCATAGTTCATAGTATGAACCCAGTATGAACCAACATTGAGAACTATGAATCAATGTATATATAAACGAAAATGCGCACAAGTATATGCCCGGCCCATAGTGGGTTATCTCTGGCCCGGCCTATTAGATACGTTCTCTATGCTTGGAAGTAGGGTTCTCTATGGTAGGGATCTTGTATACCTGTTGCATACTACGTCAGTGTTATCATTTTGTCAATGTTTAAATTCAAAGACGTTTCAACCATAGGTTTGAACCGTGTACAGTAAATTGATGCGGATGTTTGCACCTTTGGTTTAATTATATCGGCGATTCTAATATGTCATAAAAATTGTATTGTAAAATTGGAAAGTTATAATCTAATCAAAATTACAAAACAAATATATTAAACATTCTAATATGTCATAAAAATTGTATTGTAAAATTGGAAAGTTATAATCTAATCAAAATTACAAAACAAATATATTAAACAATCATACACTTAACAGGATAATCTGTAAGTTTCTAATATCTTATTTTTTATAGTTCATAGATTTAATGTAAGTGACCTTTTAACATGTTTCTATATAGTTGAAAAGTGTATATATGAAATTGACCTTTAAGTTCGAGGTTTTACATTTGCTTTATATTGTTTTTTATTTTTTATTTATTTCTTCGAAGACCCCAAACAGCAAGATTGCTCATATTAAGGGGCAATATACAAAAAATAATGGCCATGGAACAATTGGCTATAAAACAAGAAAACAAATTCAGGCATAAGTTTAAGTAATGCAAACTACTATAGATGTATGATATATATACACATGTAAATACAATATTTAAACAGGATACTAATAATAATTAAATTAACTAAGAAACCAATAGACAAAAAAAAGTTTAATACAATTAGAAAAATGTTTAACATTTATGAAATGTTGATATTCAATAGGTAAGTTATTGTAATGGTTTATTAATGCATAACAAATCCCTTTTATACCATATTTTGTTGAGAAACTATTATCTTTGTGTAACAACTTCTAGTATAATAATTATGTATATCTGTATTAAAAATTGTTATGGTGAGATAGATTCTTAATAATTTTAAACATATATATATATATATATATATATATATATATATATATATATACAAATCATATATTTTTTAAATTCCTTTAATGGTAAAATATTTGAAAAAGTATAAATAAAGTTATAAGATGTATGGGGATGTAAGTTATATAGTATTCTGATAGCTCTATTCTGTAAAACTTGGAGAGCGTGAGTTATGTAATCAAACTATTTCCCCATAGGTAGCATATAAGTGAGATGAGAATGTATTAAAGAGTAATATATACGGCTGAGGTGTACAAACCATCACACACAATTTTCCCTCTAATATTTTTATGCCACTGATGCACTAAACATTTTTCAACCATTTATAATAATGTTTGGTACTATTTTAAAAATTTTGAACCATGTTATAAACATTTCTTACGATTTTTAAATACTTCTAAATTATGCAAATATTGTACATCGAGTACTACAGGCGCAGAAATGCTTCATATAACATCCGCTAGGTGACTCTCACATCGCAGTTACGAACATTTGAAAATAATTCGAAACCATATTTATTGTTAGTGTACGTAAAATTAGTTTATAGCTTATTAAATAATATGCATGTAAATTGTTTTGTTAGGTTAGGAGATGGGAAGTTAGTTTACGTCCATTTTTTTGTTTGCATTAGGGAATAAATAATATGCATGTAAATTGTTTTGTTAGGTTAGGAAATGGGAAGTTAGTTTACGTCCATTTTTTTAGCATTTGGGAATTTATCCCCAAAGTTGGTAACACCGACTTCAGAGCCATCTACTGGAAGCTACATTAACCATTACAGCAACTCGCGCATGCGCACTGCAATTCTGTAGAACTTAGAAGAATTCATGTGTGACAGTTTCTACACCTTATCCACATATACTTCTATTATAAATAATTGGTAAAACATTTTTAAGTCTATGAAGAACACCTGTAACAGGTGATATCCGTTTACATAAATGTTCAACATGAGATTTCCAATTTAAATTCTTATCTAAAATTAAGCCTAAAAATTTAAACAATTTTACATTATTTATTACTTTATTATTAATCATTATATCCTGATTTAGTATTATAGTTTGATGTAATTTTTTTAATAAGGTGTAAAAAGTTTTTGAAGTATATATTGATAATTTATTAAGATGAAACCATTGCTCAAGGATGTTTGTATCATGCAATACATTCTCAATAATGATATTAATGTTATCTCTTGTATAAAAGATACTAGTATCATCTGCAAATAACATTATCTTTCCATAAAGATTTAATTCACTGATATAATTAATATAAATTATAAATAATAGGTCCCAAAACTGTACCTTGAGAAACACCACATAATACTGTCTGTTCATAACTCTCAATACCATTGTCAAGAGATAAAAATTGTATTAATTTTTTATAATCTTTCATATAAAAGGTTATGAATAACTGTGTCAAATGCTTTTTTAAGATTCAAAAATAAACCAAGTGCTATTTTATTATTATCTAATGTACCTTCAATATGTGTTACTATATCCATTGCAGCATCAAGTGTACTTGATGTTTCACGAAATCCATATTGGTATTTATATATTTTATTTTTTCTTAAATATTTTATTGATCTATCTTTTACACATTTTTCAAGTATTTTAGATACTGTTGGTAAAATAGATATTGGTCTATAGTTATCAATAATCAATTTATCTCCACTCTTAAAAATTGGAATAACTTTTGCAATTTTACATTTATGTGGCACAACTGCATTTTCAAAAGTATAATTAATTAAATTAGCAATATATTGAGAGATAGTATCTTTGCATTTCTTAAATATAATATTATTAAGACTATCTCAATGTAATTATTTATTTTAGATTTTAATAAAGATATTATTTTAATAATTTCATATTCTGTAACTGGAGTTAAAGAAAGAGGAAGCATACCGAGATTTATGCAAATAGTAAGAAGATCCAAAATATTGATATTATTGATTGAATTAGCTAAATTAAATCCAATATTAGTAAAATAATCAATGAAAGTATTAGCAATTTGTTGAGTATCATCAATAATATCATTATTATGTAATTTTATGTTTAATAGGATATTTAAATTCATTTTTAAAATTATTTGTTAAAATTGCATTAATTATTTTCCATATATGTTTTGGATTATTAAAATTATTATTAATCAATTGAGAATAATCCTTTTTTTTTTTTTTACGTTTTTGTGAAGTAAACAAATTCCGTAATCTTACATATTCTTCTTTTATAAATGCATTATTAGGATATTTTTTTAATTTTCCAAAAAACTTATTTTTTAATTCAATTAGATGCATTAAATTTTCAGTTAACCAAGGAGTTTTAATATTATTTTTATACTTATCTTTATATGTAACATTACTATCAGCAATACCCTTAGAATTAAAAGTAAAGCAGGATTTTAATATCATAATAATTATGAAAGTTAAAGTTAATAATTTTGTATTTTAAAATTCTTTTAATATTTAAATATAACTTAAATAAAGAAACCATATAAGTAATTCATCATTGAATAAAAATGTCTCAGTAACAATTAAAGAAATTGTACTACATAAGTCTGTGTAAAGAATACTTTTAAAAATTGTTTTAAGTCATTGTTGTCGAAATTATAAAGCTGTCTGTTATAACTGTAATAAGAACACCTGCTTTATTTCATATTTTTAAATGAAAGTAAACTAAATTCTGATTGGATGTTAAAACAATTAACTTTTTGATTTAACAAATCAAATTTAAACCTTATATTTAAGGAACTATTAACCAATAAAATTTAAATATAACATCATGTGATGTAATAATGTTCTTAAAATTATAAAAGAATTACACTAGTCATTCTGCATATAACTTTCCACAAAGATAGAAGCAAGAAGAGTTCTCAAGATAAAATGTGATATTTAATACAAGAAGAATAATTGATTCAAGAAAAGAAAATAATTTTATTTTAATTGATAGTGAAGAATAATACCACTTACATTTACTTAATCTGCTGGAACCTACAAAGTGAATTAATTTGTAATTATTTCTACAAGAAACATTTTTTTGTGATTTTGAAGTGTTTTCATATCCAGTGTACCAACTTCCGACTTTGAGAAGAGAATCCCCGGCTCTACCGAAAATTAAACCTAACCTGAACCAGTAATTCTTTTTTGGGACACCAATCCTTCAAAATGTTACTACAACATCGGGCATGAAGAGAATTACTGCTTCAAAATGTCACCACAACATGGGACAGCAATTTACTTCTTCAAAAGTAAGTAAATCATTGTAATAGTTAATATTTAATTTTATAGTGTAAAAGGACTAAGTTGGCATGATTTCTGCTATCCTTGTTTAGAGAACTGTTCTTCCACCCTTCGCAAAACACAATGGGCTACCCTTGTAAAATTACTTAGGAATGCTAGAAAAACTCCACTCTCCCACTTCCGTCCAGTCACTTTTGTGTCAGGTAATTTTTGTCAATGGCGACTGGTTCAGAATGCTCTGTTAAAAGTGACTGCAGAAAATTGGAGAAGAGCGTGTGAACACACTGAAAAGATTGAAGAGTCATATTGGCAGGCAGACGGTTTAATGGATGAAATTAGTGATCGGTTTGAAATAAATTTAGACGATACCGACAACGATGAAAATGAAGACATAGAAACTTGCCAGGAAGAATCTTTAGAAGAAGGGAATGCCACCACTGATCTATGTTCACTGCAGGGAGTGTCTGCCCCACCGCTGTCACCGTGAAGAGATATGCGTATGAGTGAAAAAGAAGATGGTGAGTACTCTCTTTCTCTTTCTAAAGTATTCTAGACACTTTAGCCCTCGTGGACTATAGGAAGTTATATTTTGAGGTTATTTTAATTATACTATTTTTAAATTTGAAGAGAAAAATATACAACGTATATAAGAGAAAAATTTGCGTCTAGATCGTAACTCGCCTCGGTAGCTCAGTTGGTAGAGCACTTGGCCCGGAAAGCCAAGGGTCCCGGGTTCGAGTCCCGGTCTAGGCGAAAAATTTTTCTCTTCAAATTTAATTTATCTTTCATTGAGAAATGTTAAATTAATAATAAAAACATCATTAGAGGCCTTACTGGCTTTTAAAGTAATGTTAAATTTCCAATAAATGTCTTCTTAACTAAGAAGCCGCCATTTGCAAAGATAGAAACAATGGTTTCAAAAGCATTTGGCGATAGGGAATTACAACGTATATAAGAGAAAAATTTGCGTCTAGATCGTAACTCGCCTCGGTAGCTCAGTTGGTAGAGCACTTGGCCCGGAAAGCCAAGGGTCCCGGGTTCGAGTCCCGGTCTAGGCGAAAAATTTTTCTCTTCAAATTTAATTTATCTTTCATTGAGAAATGTTAAATTAATAATAAAAACATCATACTATTTTTAGTCTGAACATCTTACCTCAATATTAATGTTGATTTGTTCTTGAACATGTTCAGACTAAAAATAATATAATTGTAATAGTTATCAATATCATCATAATCTATACTTATATTTTTTGTATTATGAATAAAATATGAATTCAATTTTTGAAGAGAAAAATTATACGCTCAGACCGGGACTTGAACCCGGGACCCTTGGTTCTCTAGACCAAGTGCTCTACCAACTGAGCTACCTGAGCAAGTACCGATCTAAACGCAAATCTTTCTCTATATAATTGTAATTCCCATCCACCAAATGCTGTGAAGCCATGCTTCTACCTTGCAAATGGCGGCTCCTTTTTATTAAGAAGACATATTTGGGAATTATACATTACAGCCAGTACGGCTTTTTCCAAGTTTTTATTATTGATTTCGTACATCTCAATGATGGATAAATCATATTTGAAGAGAAAAATTATACGCTCAGACCGGGACTTGAACCCGGGCCCTTGGTTCTCTAGACCAAGTGCTCTACCAACTGAGCTACCTGAGCAAGTACCGATCTAAACGCAAATCTTTCTCTATATAATTGTAATTCCCATCCACCAAATGCTGTGAAGCCATGCTTCTATCTTGCAAATGGCGGCTCCTTTTTATTAAGAAGACATATTTGGGAATTATACATTACAGCCAGTACGGCTTTTTCCAAGTTTATATTATTGATTTCGTACATCTCAATGATGGATAAATCATATTTGAAGAGAAAAATTATACGCTCAGACCGGGACTTGAACCCGGGACCCTTGGTTCTCTAGACCAAGTGCTCTACCAACTGAGCTACCTGAGCAAGTACCGATCTAAACGCAAATCTTTCTCTATATAATTGTAATTCCCATCCACCAAATGCTGTGAAGCCATGCTTCTATCTTGCAAATGGCGGCTCCTTTTTATTAAGAAGACATATTTGGGAATTATACATTACAGCCAGTACGGCTTTTTCCAAGTTTTTATTATTGATTTCGTACATCTCAATGATGGATAAATCATATTTGAAGAGAAAAATTATACGCCGTACTGGCTGTAATGTATAATTCCCAAATATGTCTTCTTAATAAAAAGGAGCCGCCATTTGCAAGATAGAAGCATGGCTTCACAGCATTTGGTGGATGGGAATTACAATTATATAGAGAAAGATTTGCGTTTAGATCGGTACTTGCTCAGGTAGCTCAGTTGGTAGAGCACTTGGTCTAGAGAACCAAGGGTCCCGGGTTCAAGTCCCGGTCTGAGCGTATAATTTTTCTCTTCAAATATGATTTATCCATCATTGAGATGTACGAAATCAATAATAAAAACTTGGAAAAAGCCGTACTGGCTGTTGTAATGTATAATTCCCAAATATGTCTTCTTAATAAAAAGGAGCCGCCATTTGCAAGATAGAAGCATGGCTTCACAGCATTTGGTGGATGGGAATTACAATTATATAGAGAAAGATTTGCGTTTAGATCGGTACTTGCTCAGGTAGCTCAGTTGGTAGAGCACTTGGTCTAGAGAACCAAGGGTCCCGGTTCAAGTCCCGGTCTGAGCGTATAATTTTTCTCTTCAAATATGATTTATCCATCATTGAGATGTACGAAATCAATAATAAAACTTGGAAAAAGCCGTACTGGCTGTAATGTATAATTCCCAATATGTTCTTCTTAATAAAAAGGAGCCGCCATTTGCAAGATAGAAGCATGGCTTCACAGCATTTGGTGGATGGGAATTACAATTATATAGAGAAAGATTTGCGTTTAGATCGGTACTTGCTCAGGTAGCTCAGTTGGTAGAGCACTTGGTCTAGAGAACCAAGGGTCCCGGGTTCAAGTCCCGGTCTGAGCGTATAATTTTCTCTTCAAATATGATTTATCCATCATTGAGATGTACGAAATCAATAATAAAAACTTGGAAAAAGCCGTACTGGCTGTATGTAATGTATAATTCCCAAATATGTCTTCTTAATAAAAAGGAGCCGCCATTTGCAAGATAGAAGCATGGCTTCACAGCATTTGGTGGATGGGAATTACAATTATATAGAGAAAGATTTGCGTTTAGATCGGTACTTGCTCAGGTAGCTCAGTTGGTAGAGCACTTGGTCTAGAGAACCAAGGGTCCCGGGTTCAAGTCCCGGTCTGAGCGTATAATTTTTCTCTTCAAATATGATTTATCCATCATTGAGATGTACGAAATCAATAATAAAAACTTGGAAAAAGCCGTACTGGCTGTAATGTATAATTCCCAAATATGTCTTCTTAATAAAAAGGAGCCGCCATTTGCAAGATAGAAGCATGGCTTCACAGCATTTGGTGGATGGGAATTACAATTATATAGAGAAAGATTTGCGTTTAGATCGGTACTTGCTCAGGTAGCTCAGTTGGTAGAGCACTTGGTCTAGAGAACCAAGGGTCCCGGGTTCAAGTCCCGGTCTGAGCGTATAATTTTTCTCTTCAAATATGATTTATCCATCATTGAGATGTACGAAATCAATAATAAAAACTTGGAAAAAGCCGTACTGGCTGTAATGTATAATTCCCAAATATGTCTTCTTAATAAAAAGGAGCCGCCATTTGCAAGATAGAAGCATGGCTTCACAGCATTTGGTGGATGGGAATTACAATTATATAGAGAAAGATTTGCGTTTAGATCGGTACTTGCTCAGGTAGCTCAGTTGGTAGAGCACTTGGTCTAGAGAACCAAGGGTCCCGGGTTCAAGTCCCGGTCTGAGCGTATAATTTTTCTCTTCAAATATGATTTATCCATCATTGAGATGTACGAAATCAATAATAAAAACTTGGAAAAAGCCGTACTGGCTGTAATGTATAATTCCCAAATATGTCTTCTTAATAAAAAGGAGCCGCCATTTGCAAGATAGAAGCATGGCTTCACAGCATTTGGTGGATGGGAATTACAATTATATAGAGAAAGATTTGCGTTTAGATCGGTACTTGCTCAGGTAGCTCAGTTGGTAGAGCACTTGGTCTAGAGAACAAGGGTCCCGGGTTCAAGTCCCGGTCTGAGCGTATAATTTTTCTCTTCAAATATGAATTCAATTTATTATAATCTATTAAATTCGATCTGTATGAAGTTGAATCATCAATATCATTAATTATTCTTGATTTATTAGTGTTATTATAAGTATTAATATCATTTACATCAAATTCTAAAATTAATATATTATCACTGTTATTATTGAGATAACGCTTAATGATTATGTGCTTAAAAAGTTCATCATGCAGGAACTGCGTAAAGTAAGCGAATTCCTCAGCAAGTCAAAGTTATGGTCTGATTTTGCTGGTTTGCTGAATATATCTTTCTTTTGTTAACTTTGAGGAACTCAAGTCTATAATATTTTGAGTGCCCTCTCAAACACTTGATAGATTAGGTCCTTTTCTATTTTCAATTTCAGTTTCATATGCTAACTTACATTAACGTGTCTGACTGTGGAAAAAAAACAAACTTAGGCTCAAGTTTAGAATGGCTTACCCTTAATTTTTCAGTTTATTATTGTGAATTATAACGTTTCTTTTGTATTTAGTAACATTTTAAAATATTTAAAACAATTTTTATAACTTTATTTTAGAATTTTTAAGTATTTATTCAAATACACATATTGTTATGGTGACTTGCTGTTTTTTTCCAGAGAGTATATTACATAGTTGGAACCAGTGGGTTATTAAGGAGTGATTATTAAGGAGTGAAAAAAAAGGGTGTTTCATGGGATTCACCCTAGGTTAGAGTAATTGAATTAGGTTAAATGTAAGTTACTTAGTTTTTGGTTTCAATACATTTTAAATGTGTCTAAATATGTAAAAAAAAAATTACCTGTAACCAGAGATGATAATCGATATGTGGTTCGATGGCGGGTTATCGCTGGCTCTATAAACTCCAGTGCATGCGCACTGTTGTTCTATAGGAATTTGAAAATATATCAGGCAAGTTAAAGTGAACAATCCCCACAAACTTATAATAACCATAATGTATTATAGTATCTTTAGCTCAACTGCACTTCTTCTAGCGCTTGATTTTTCAGTTATATTGTTATAAACTATAGCTCTTCTTCTGTATTTACTAACATTATTTAATATTTTAAACTTTTTGAAACAATTTTTATAACATTATTAGATCATTTTGAAGTATTTATTTAAATATACAAATCACGATATTGTGACACTCTTAGACAATATTGTGATGCTAACTGCTATTTTCTCCACAGAGTATATTACTTAATCTATGATTTTTCTATCGCTGGTTGGATCAGTGTTAGGGAATGATAAGTAAGTGTACACCCATTTTTAATAAACGTTTTGGTAATTTTAATATTACTAATATATATTTTTAACATAGATTTGGGGATTTATTGCAAATATTGGTCATTTAAATTTCATAGCAACGGATAGTAATCGAGGATCATTGATATGTGGTTCATCGCTGGCTCTATAAACTCTAGTGCATGCACACTGTTATTCTATGAAAATATTTCATGCTAGTTTAAGTGCAGTTTTTCTGTATCTTTTGATACAAATCCTTAATAATTTTACTAATTATTTTTTCTATTATTTTATTTAAAATATTAAAGTAATGTATCTTATACGATACATTGCCAATTCGAGGGTGAATTAAATTATATGGTATAGGCTACACTATGATGAAGTAAACAGGGGGTTGTTAAAACATTTTTTTTTAAGTTTAAGGTATAAGGTAAATCCCATCTTGTGATGTCAGATTTTGCTGATTTTTGGAGACTATCTTCCTTGTTTTATTTTAATAGCATGTACTAAGTTTCATTGTGAAACATCGTAAAATTTCAAACACTGGAGCAATTTTTAAATTTTCATTTCAGGTGATCTATACAGCTATTGGTCTGATTTTGATGGTTAAAGAACTTGATCTTACTTTTTTTTTATTGCTGTATGTCAAGTCTGGCTCTGACGAATCAAAAATGTTGCAACCTTTAGAGCATTAACAGATATGTATTACACATCCAAGTTAACTGTTCACGGGCGGAGGGGAAGAGTTTTAGCGCTAGTGTCGCCGATATACTGAATCTGTGGAAGGGATTAGGAGAAAACTGTACATCCGATCACGTATTGAAATTTTTCAACTTCAAATGTGGAGGGAGAATCTCTAAACACGAGTGAAAGATCTTAACATGGTTGTCAAATTAGTCATTTAAGCACGGAACGCTCAAGCGGTCGGATCATTTAAAATCACAGTATTTGTTGTCTCTCCATTATCAGCCTCACAATAAATCACAAGTGGCAACATGCAATGAGAAGGGCAGGGAAGGGACAGCTCATTCCTAGGCGTAACCCCAAAAGTAACAGGGTTGTCAAGTTAGTCATTCTGCCACTGACCGCGCAGAATGACGGATCATTAAAATACATAGTATTTGTCAGCTCTCTACCTGCCAATCAAACAACATAATTCAAAGGACAGGAAGTGGCAACATAGTAAGGAATAGAAAGAGAAAGACAGTTTGTTAGTTAACATATTTTCCGCCTGCACAAAACACTCGGATGGGTAATATATATGTTAAAATTAATATAAAATTATAGAATATTCACCTGAAAGGTCCGTCTCCTCAACTTAATTATCATTTAACTGTAGCGCTTTCGGGACTTGTCCCATCATCGGCAGGATTCAAAACTGGTGTTTCACTGAAGATCTGGTAGAGGGGGTTGCATGTATTGGGTTCGTTTTCGTTTATCAGGCTGTCGTTGTGAGCTGCTTTCATGATTTCCATCTCTTCGAGTACGTTTATCTTCGCTGGATTATTTTCTCTGTGCATTACTGTTAGGGTGTTTTCAATATTTAACATGCGATGTCCTTCATGGATAACGTGTTTTGCATAGCTTGATTTACCTTCTGCGTGAATGAAGTCTCGCAAATGTTCTTTGAATCTGATGTTAAAACTCCTGTTTGTCCTTCCTATATAAAATTTGTTGCAGTCCTTACATGTCAGTTTATAAACTCCTTTGCTGTTGAAAATGTTATTTTCTTCAATGTTATTGTTTATTATGTTGTTTAATTTGTTATGCTATTTTTACGTTTTTATCGGCTTTCTTTAGTGCATTGGCTAATTTTGTCGTTTCTTTTCCTGTGTATGTAAGTGTTATCCATGTTTTCTTGTTGTTGTCAGATTCTTTTTCTAGTTTAGTTATGTTGTTCTTCCTTTTTTGTTTTTTTACGAGCTTATCTATGAATTCTTCATTATTGCCATTGGTTTTTGCCATATACTTAATGTAGTTGAGTTCTTGGATATAATTGTCTTTGCTTAATGGGAGTTTCAACATTCTACTGACTAAGCTATTAAATGTACTAATTTTCTGTTGAAAAGGGTGTGTAGAATTTTTGTTTATGGCCAGAGCATTGTTTGTGGGTTTCCGGTAGATACCGATTTCTAGTTTATTGTTGTGTAGATTTTTGGTTATAGACAAATCTAAGTA
Source organism: Diploptera punctata (assembly GCA_030220185.1). Lineage (NCBI taxonomy): Eukaryota > Metazoa > Arthropoda > Insecta > Blattodea > Blaberidae > Diploptera > Diploptera punctata. The sequence goes on along the minus strand of JASPKZ010007251.1, from coordinate 6,397,913 downwards.
GTTTATGCTGTTGTTAACTTCTATTTCTTCGGTGAAAGTGATTTTTTCATGCATGTTGTTTAAGTCTTGTAGTATTTCTTTTTTCTTTTCTGTTTTCATTTTCATTGCATTAGTATATGTCAAAAACCAATGGCTATAATGAAGAATTCATAGATAAGCTCGTAAAAAAACAAAAAAGGAAGAACAACATAACCAACATAACTAAACTAGAAAAATAATCTGACAACAACAAGAAAACATGGATAACACTTACATACACAGGAAAAGAAACGACAAAATTAGCCAATGCACTAAAGAAAGCCGATAAAAACGTAAAAATAGCATAACAAATTAAACAACATAATAAACAATAACATTGAAGAAAATAACATTTTCAACAGCAAAGGAGTTTATAAACTGACATGTAAGGACTGCAACAAATTTTATATAGGAAGGACAAACAGGAGTTTTAACATCAGATTCAAAGAACATTTGCGAGACTTCATTCACGCAGAAGGTAAATCAAGCTATGCAAAACACGTTATCCATGAAGGACATCGCATGTTAAATATTGAAAACACCCTAACAGTAATGCACAGAGAAAATAATCCAGCGAAGATAAACGTACTCGAAGAGATGGAAATCATGAAAGCAGCTCACAACGACAGCCTGATATAAACGAAAACGAACCCAATACATGCAACCCCCTCTACCAGATCTTCAGTGAAACACCAGTTTTGAATCCTGCCGATGATGGGACAAGTCCCGAAAGCGCTACAGTTAAATGATTAATTAAGTTGAGGAGACGGACCTTTCAGGTGAATATTCTATAATTTTATATTAATTTTGAATAAACCTTAACGGAACACATCATGAATCTTATAAAAGTTGAATATATATGTTATATTGTAGATTGTTGTGGATATAAGTATGATAAAGAAAGTTTTCTTTGGTTTTTTGCATCATAGATTCATATATATTCCGACATTTCAGCATGTCCCCACATGCAATTATCATGGAGTGATAGATTCAAGACCTAAACCAATGACTTGAACCTATCATTCCTTGATAATGGCTTGTGGGATCATGCCGAAACATCAGAATCAGTGGCCAAAGGCCGACCTTGATTCCATGATGCGGAAAACCCAAGAAAACTATTTTAATCATATATATGACATGATAAGAAAAATAATGCTTGGACGGGACTTGAACCCGAACCTCTGGATTGATACCTCAGTGTGCTTCCAATTACGCCACTGAGCAAGTCTAGTACAAACATTCATTTTTCTTTTCATATATTCTCATTATTATGAGATGTTAGTGGGAACTCGATCTCCACTGCTATCTGACCGAATTCCCACTATATCTCGTAATAATGAGAATATATGAAAAAGGAAAATGAATGTTTGTACTAGACTTGCTCAGTAGCGTAATCGGAAGCGCATTGGTGTATCAATCTAGAGGTCTGGGTTCAAATCCCATCCGAACATTATTTTTCTTAGCATGTAATATTAAGCTTGCATTGCTCAATGTCAAAAAATTAATTATAACATGTGTATATATATATGATTAAGAAAAGTGTCTTAAATTTTCCACATAAAAATTTCACTGTTGGCCTCTGGCCACTGGTTCCAATGTTTCATTCCTTGATAATAGCATGTGGGATCATATTGAAATGTTGGAAACATTGATCAGAGGCCAACCTTGAATCTTTGATGCAGAAAACTCAAGAAACTTTTCATAATCATACTTATATCCATGAAAATCTTCCATATATATATATACAAATTTTGATCATAGTGATGCTTGTTGTCTACTACATAGGATCGGTAAAGATCTGTAAAAAATTTTCAATTTATGAGATCAACTTCAATAGCTTCATTCCTTCAGAATTCATTAAAAAGATGTAATCTGTGAGAATCCGATCAGATATTCTTAAACAGATGAAACATGTGTGTTATTTATGGGGTATTTTCAAAATTGTTACCCATAGTGAAAACTTGTCCCAATTCACTTTATTGGATGATTTAGAATTGTTCAAAATACATTTTTTATGTGATATTTAAAACAAATTCAAATGATGCCTACTTAATACCTGTATTAGATAAAAAAGGCTGGACAGCAGTTACGGTTACCCTTGATTTTTCAGTTTATTGTTGTAAATTATAGCTATTTTTCTGCATTTATTGACATTTTTTAACATTTTAAACTTTTTAAAACAATTTTTATAACATTATTTGATAATTTTTTAAAATTTTAAAATACATTAAGAGGTTTGTTTAATAATTAAAACATTTTGCCTGTAATCGCTGACGAAGGGGCTAAGAAGCTGTGAAACATGTGTTCAACAAAAACAACTCTAAGAGGTAAGAATGATCAGACAAAATGTTTTAATTATTATTTGATAATTTTTAAGTATTTATTTAAATATGCAAATCACAACATTATAACACTGTTAGACAATATTGTGATGCTAACTGCTATTTTCTCCATAGAGTCTATTACTTAGTCTATGATTATTCATCGCTGGTTTGGGTTATTGCTGGTTGGATCGGCGTTAAGGAGTGATAAGTAAGTGTACACCCATTTTTAATAAACGTTTAGTAATTTTAATATTATTAGTATATTTGTTTAACATAGATTTGAGGATTTATTGCAAAGATTGGTCATTTAAATTTCAGAGCGATAATCAATATGTGGTTTGATAGTGGGTTATCGCAGGCTCTATAAACTCTGGCGCATGTGCACTGTTGTTCTATAGGATTCTGAAAATATATCAGGTAACCTAAAGTGCTGTAAAGAATAATATCTTAAATTTACATGCAAGTTGTTTTTTTTAATTTAAAACAAGGCTCAACTGCACTTCTACTAGCGCTTGATTTTTCAGTTATATTGTTGTAAACTATAGCTTTTTCTGTGTTTACTAACATTATTTAATATTTTAAACTTTTTCAAACAATTTTTATAACATTATTAGACAATTTTGAAGTATTTATTTAAATGTGCAAATCACAATATTATGACACTGTTAGACAATATTGTGATGTTAACTGCTACTTTCTCCACAGAGATGCTACTTAAGTCTGTGATTTTTCTATCGCTGTTTTGGGTTATCGGCATTAGTGAGTGATAAGTAAGTGTACACCCATTTCTAATAAATGTTTGGTAATTTTAATATTATTAATGTATTTTTTTAACATAGTTTTGGGGTTTATTGCAAATATTGGTCATTTAAATTTCATATCAACGGATAGTAATCGAGGATGATAATCGATATGTGGTTCGATTGTGGGTTATCGCTGGCTCTGTAAACTCTGGTGCATGTGCACTGTTGTTCTATAGGATTGAAAATATTTCACGATATTTTAAGTGCAGTTTTTCTCATTTTTATCTAATATTTAAAACAAATTGAAATGATGCCTAGTTAATATTAGATAAAAAAGGCTGAACAGCAGTTATGGTTACCCTTGATTTTTCAGTTTATTGTTGTAAATTATAGCTATTGTTCTGTATTTACTAACATTTTTTAATATTCTAAACTTTTTCCAACAATTTTTATAACATTATTTGATAATTTCTTTAAATTTTAAAATACATTAAGAGGTTTGTTTAATAATTAAAACATTTTGCCTGTAATCGCTGACGATGGGGCTAAGAAGCTGTGAAACATGTGTTCGACAAAAACAACTCTAACAGGTAAGAATGATCAGACAAAATGTTTTAATTATTATTTGATAATTTTTAAGTATTTATTTAAATATGCAAATCACAACATTATGAGACTATTAGACAATTTTGTGATGCTGACTGTTATTTTTTCCAGAGTCTATTACTTAGTCTATGATTTTTCGATTGCTGGTTTGTGTTATCGCTGGTTGAATCGGCGTTAGGGAGTGATAAGTAAGCGTACACCCATTTTTAATAAACGTTTAGTAATTTTAATATTATTAATATATTTGTTTAACATTGATTTGGGGTTATATTATTTTTGGTCTGGACATCTTACCTCAATATTAATGCATTAATATTGAGGTAAGATGTCCAGACCAAAAATAATATAATTAAAATAACCTCAAAATATAACTTCCTAAAATTAAATATTGATTTGGGGATTTATTGCAAAAATTGGCCATTTAAATTTCAGAGCAATAATCAATAATACAAGAACATTGACAAAATACATAAGTATGTGGTTTGATAGTGGGTTATCATAGGATCTATAAACTCTGGCGCATGTGCACTGTTGTTCTATAGGACTCTGAAAATATATCGGGTAACCTAAAGTGCTGTAAAGAATAATAACTTAAATTTACATGCAAGTTGTTTTTTAAATTTAAAACCAATTTGTGTAAATGTGAAATGGAAGCATCCATTTTGGTATCAATAATACAAGAACATTGACAAAATACATAAGTAAATCATTCACTGAAGTGACTTTGATCATTATGAAAATAATTCTAGACAGATTGCTGCAATAAGGTGAATCTGGTGCATCTCATCTCATAAATATTTATGTTTCATTTGATATGTTTCAATGTGCTGTCCATACCATCACCAGCTTTTCCTGACTGATCCAACCTCCATTGTCTGGACAAGCTGACGATAGTAAGGACAACATGTCAAATGGAACACAAATATTTATGAGGTGAGATTATAACCAGATTTACCTTATTCGTTAAAAAGAAAACCTCAGGCTGAACTGCACTTTTACCTAATGCTTGATTTTTTCAGTTTATTGTTGTAAACTATAGCTCTTCTTCTGTATTTACTAACATTTTTTTAATATTTTAAACTTTTTCAAACAATTTTTATAACATATTAGACAATTTTCAAGTGTATTACTTAGTCTATGATTTTTCTTTCACTGTTTTGGTTTATCGCTGATTGGATCGGCATTAGGGAGTGATCAGTAAGTGTACACCCATTTTTAATAAATATTTGGTCATCATCATCATAGTACATTCACAAATTTAGGCCATTTGTTGACCTGTTTCGGTCTCAAGAGAAACACCATCCAAAAGTCTTTTGAGTGAACGTCCTGGTCTTCTTCTTCCTGCAGGTTGATATCGCAACATTTGTTTGGGTATTCTGTGATCTTCCATTCGATGAACATGTTGTATCCATCTTGACTTATAATCAGAAATTTTGTTTTCTAAAGATTCCATGTGTAATTCATCTAAGATGTCTTCATTTTTTTTGTGATCTAGTAAGTATTTGGTAATTTTAATATTATTAATATATTTTTTAACATAGATTTGGGGATTTATTGCAAAGATTGGTTATTTAAATTTCATAGTGACATGCTGCCATCTAGCATAAGATTTTTGAACTTTAGTACAATATCGATAGTAATCAAGAGTATATTACATAGTTGGAACCAGTGGGTTATCGATGGTTGCAATTATTAAGGAGTGAAAGAAAAGGGCGTTTCATGGGATCCACTCTAGGTTAGAGTAATTGTATTAGATTAAGTGTGAGTTAGTTAGCTTTTAGGTTCATTACATTTTAAATGTGTCTAAATATGTGAAAAAAAATGACCTGTAACCAGAGATGACAATCGATATGTGGTTTGATGGTGGGTTATCACTGGCTCTATAAAGTCTGGCGTATGCGCACTGTTGTTCTATAGGACTTTGAAAACATATCAGGTAAGTTAAAGTGGACAATCCCCACAAACTTATTATAACAGTAATGTATTATAGTATTTTTTGGCTCAACTGCACTTCTACTAGTGCTTGATTTTTCAGTTATATTGTTGTAAACTATAGCTCTTCTTCAGTATTTATTAACATTTTTTAATATTTTAAACTTTTTCAAATAATTTTTTTAACATTATTAGACAATTTTCAAGATATTTATTTAAATACGTAAATCACAATATTATGACACTGTTATACTAACTGCTATTTTCTCCACAGAGTATATTACTTAGTCTATGATTTTTCTATCGCTGTTTTGGTTTATCGCTGATTGGATCGGCATTAGGGAGTGATAATTAAGTGTACACCCATTTTTAATAAACATTTGGTAATTTTAATATCATTAATATATTTTTTAACATAGATTTGGGGATTTATTGCAAAGATTGGTTATTTAAATTTCATAGTGACATGCTGCCATCTAGCATAAGATTTTTGAACTTTAGTACAATATCGATAGTAATCAAGAGTATATTACATAGTTGGAACCAGTCGGTTATCGATGGTTGCAATTATTAAGGAGTGAAAAAAAAAGGGTCTTTCATGGGATCCACTCTAGGTTACAGTAATTGAATTAGGTTAAGTGTGAGTTAGTTAGCTTTTAGGTTCATTACATTTTAAATGTGTCTAAATATGTGAAAAAAAATTACCTGTAACCAGAGATGATAATCGGTATGTGGTTTGATTGTGGGTTATCACTGGCTCTATAAAGTCTGGCGTATGCGCACTGTTGTTCTATAGGACTTTGAAGACATATCAGGTAAGTTAAAGTGGACAATCCCCACAAACTTATTATAGCAGTAATGTATTATAGTATTTTTGGCTCAACTGCACTTCTACTAGCACTTGATTTTTCAGTTATATTGTTATAAACTATAGCTCTTCTTCTATATTTATTAACATTTTTTAATATTTTAAACTTTTTCAAATAATTTTTTTAACATTATTAGACAATATTATATTTGAAGAGAAAAATTTTCGCCTAGACTGAGACTCGAACCCGGGACCCTTGGCTTTCCGGGTCAAGTGCTCTACCAACTGAGCTACCGTGGCGAGTTGCGATCTAGATGCAAATTTTTCTCTTATATACGTTGTAATTCCCTCGTGCCAAATGCTTGAAACCGTAGCTTCTGTCTTTGCAAATGGCAGCTTCTTAGTTAAGAAGACATTTATTGGGAATTTAACACTACTTTATAAAGCCAGTAGGACTTCTATTGACAATATTATTAGACAATTTTCAAGATATCTATTTAAATACGTAAATCACAATATTATGACACTGTTATACTAACTGCTATTTTCTCCACAGAGTATATTACTTAGTCTATGATTTTTCTATCGCTGATTGGATCGGCATTAGGGAGTGATAAGTAAGTGTACACCCATTTTTAATAAACATTTGGTAATTTTAATATTATTAATATATTTTTTAACATAGATTTGGGGATTTATTGCAAAGATTGGCCATTTAAATTTCATAGTGACATGCTGCCATCTAGCATAAGATTCTTGAACTTTAGTACAATATCGATAGTAATCCAGGATGATAATCAATATGTGGTTTCATGGTGGATTATCGCTGGCTCTATAAACTCTGATGCATATGTATTGTTGTTCTACAGAACAAAATATTTCACGTAAGTTTAAGTGCAGTTTTTCCAAACGTCATAATGTTACTTCCTATTTTAATTTATCAATAGATTGCTGCATATTACCTAAAAAGGTAACAAAAAATACTCATCTTAATCTTATATTCGTCTTAGGTTAGAAGTTAAGTCACATTTTGCTTAAGCATAAATTAAAAGATATGTTACTTCATATTATATTTGGTATAAAACAAATTAACAGTACAAATTATAAAATTACAATAGGAAGTAACATTATGAGGTTCTTAATAAATAAATTGTGTCTAGCATCTTACCTCATGAAAGTTGAGTTTTTAGGACATGTTTCAAAATAATTCTGGGCTCAACTGCACTTCTACTAGCGCTTGATTTTTCAGTTATATTGTTGTAAACTATGGGGCACGCCGTAGTGTAGTGGTTAAGACACTGAGCTACAAGCCGGAAGGTCAAGGGTTCAAGTTCCGATGGGTTCAGGATTTTTAAACTGACCCAAACCTTCTGGCGGCACTATGGTCCTGAGGTCGACTCAGCCTCTAACGAAAATTAGTACCAGACACATGTTCTGGGGGTAAAGGCAGCCGTCACGCAGGGCTGACAACCCGGCTGACGTCAAGTGCCGATTGTCCAGAAAAAGTGGGAGCCTTAACCTACTATTACTTTATTTTACTTTACTTGTTGTAAACTATAGCTCGTCTTCTGTATTTACTAACATTATTTTATATTTTAAACTTTTTCAAACAATTTTTATAACATTATTAGACAGTATTGTGATGCTAACTACTATTTTCTCCACAGAGTATATTACAGTCTATGATTTTTCTATTGCTGTTTTGAGTTATTGCTGGTTGGATCAGTGTTAGTAAGTGTACACCCATTTTTAATAAACCATAATAAACAAATGTTTAAATGTTTAATAAACATTTGGTGATTTTAATATTAATTAAATAAAAATAAGTTCATTACAAAAAAGCAATTAACAAAGTTTTTCCTTTACCCAAAGAAAACATAAAGAAATATGTCGTAATGTCATACATAGGCCCACTTTCAAATAAAATATCTAAACACTTTAAAAAGTTGAACATTAATGTGGCATTTAAAACTAATAAAACTTTACAAAATATAATAAAAAACAATAAAACCAAAATAAAAAAGAAAAATTATCAGGTGTGTATAAATTGAAGTGTGGCACATGTGACAATGTCTGGATAGGACAAACTGGTAGACCTTTTATCTCTCGGATAAAGGAACACATGAGAGCACATAACAGAAATTTAGAATATTCAAAATATGCTAACCACCTATTCCAATTTAATCATTGTTTCGATCCAAATTTTGAAATTTTACATGTTTGTTGTGATAAGGGTAAGAAGTTAGATCTTTTGGAGGCTGTAGAAATAAATAAATTTAAAAGTAGTAACAAACTGTTAAATTCTCAACTTGATTTGAATGAATCCCCTTTGTTAAATTAAAAAATTTAAATAAATACTGTTATACAACTGTTGCTTAAATCAGTTGGAACACAATTCATAATTTAACATGTCTGAAGAAGGTACAATGTACCGAAACAGCTGTCACTGAATTATATAATAAATATGAAAATCAAATAAAACTATGTTTTATTTTTATTTAATTAATACATATTGATTTTCATCAAGTAAACACCAACTCAATTGATAATTTTAATATTATTAATATAATTTTTTAACATAGATTCGGGGATTTATTGCAAAATATTGGTCATTTAAATTTCATAGCGACGGATAGTAATCAAGGATGATCATTGATATGTGGTTCGATTGTGGGTTATTGCTGGCTCTATAAACTCTGGCGCATGTGCACTGTTGTTCTATAGAACTTAAGAAAATATTTCACGCTAGTTTAAGTGCAGTTTTTCCTAATCCAGTTTTATCTTCTGCTTGTCCAGACAGTTGGCCCTGCATATCTTCTACTTCTCCATCTTTCAGTGGTCCTAAGAACTTACATATCATATCTCCCTCCCCGGAAATTTCAAAAATTCATTCTTTGGCCCACCAAATGGTGGTGTAGGAGTCAACATCCAGAACCGACAACTTAAAAATCAACAGTCTGGATAAGATAAAGATAAAACAGAATTGTTTTGAAAGATGTCCTAAAAGAACTCAACCTTTATGAGGTAAGATGCTACAGACTCGCCTTTTATATATTAATAGTATAAAATTTAAATTCTTTAGAGAACTTTTTTTGACAACTCACCTCGTAAATTTCGTGTTTTTTACAAGACTGTGGTTTCATCTTCAGCCACAACTCTGAGTTGTGTCAGAATTGTGGCTGAAGATGGGCGTGATTACATTTGAAACCAAAAACGTTAAATTTATGAGATGTGTTAAAAAAATGTTCTGCGATGAATTTCAATGATTACACTGGTCAACATGATTTTTGTTTCATGAGTACGAATAGTTGTACTTAATGCAGTTTTTTTATCGTGTTTTCAAATATGTATCAATTAATGAATTTAAATAATTATTTTTTAATAAACATTTTTTCATCCACTTGTCCATTGTAAAATAAAACCACATGAGCTAACTCAAATGGTTTCAGCTATGGAAAAGAGATATTAAGGCAAATGGAATCCTAATATGCTGGCCAATTATTGTTGGACCATCAAGAGGGATGCTCCAGGTGAAATATAGCAGAAAATCATCATTTCCTACTTTCTAGGTGAGTCTGAATGTTCAAATATTGTGTAGTTATGAATGTAGAAAATAGTAAAGTGTTTGAAATTATAAATTCCTGTATCTCGGAATCCTTGAGTGATGGAGAAAACCCGATATCATATTTGATTTCAGGAGAAAAAATACTATCAGAATCACATATTTTTCTTTCCGAGACAAAAAAAAAGTTTCTTTTTTGTTGCTGAGTGTTATACCTCACAATGTTTACTTCCCAACATGTCACATGTCAATGTGTCACATTCAGTACCGTAAACCAGTGAAGGCATTTAAAGAGACTATCGTGTATGCGGCCGTCGGTCAGTTAACTAGTTTTAGAGTGGGCACAAACAAACCGCATTTATATTCGGCGCCTCAATATTGTGTTGGCTTAGTATGTATTGGAGATCATAGATGGCATGTAAATGTACATTTTCTATTCCCGTTTGACACGTTTAACCTTGGTGAATCCCCTTTTATTTTTAAAACAAACAACATATGGAATTCGTTCACCCAAACTAGCCTCCAGGCTCCAATGCAGTTGTATATGTTTCTCGTTATCGCGCTGTTGTTTGTGCGTGAGTGAAACCATGACAAAAGAAAAATATCTCACTGAAGAAGAATTAGTGAATATTTTGTATAATGATGATTCAGGTGATGAACTGATTCCTGAATTAGAAGATTCACAAACTGAAAGTGAAGATGAACTTCCACTTCCTGAAATTGATACGCCGATACCATGTGATGTCAATCACCCAAGTTATTTCACTATCAAATATTACTAGGATATCTCCTTTAGGTATGTACAAAATTTGAATTTTCTGGGACTAATATTTTGTGAATAATGGTCCATTTTCTGAAGTGCCACGAAAAGGGTAGCTGGGGTATTTAAATGGCTGGCCTGTGGGTTTAAATCCCCTGCTCAGTGCCTGGTACTGAATGTGACAATTGTACAAAATTAATTAATCAAATTTTCGTAGGATTACAAAGTTTTCCATGTGATTTAAACAGCTCAATGAATTTTTTTGGTACTTTCTGGATTTTGTATTGTGATAAATATGTGATTTTCAGACACTTAATGCAGAATGGATTACAAACAATTAGCTGTGAAATATAAAGAAGACCCATTGCCATCCTCTGAAAAACAAGTAAGTCAAACTATAGTTGTATATACTAAGATTGATTAATAATTCATGACAACTCTTTATTATTTCCAAAAAATGTGCCAACAGAGAAAATTTAGTATGTAAATTTAAAGGTATGTTGTCACCAGTTGGAATATGAGTGCACCAGTCTGGACATGTTCACATTCCATATATTAGTTGTCTGTTGACAGTGGTGCATAATGGAGGTAACCAAAGATGAACAGAGTTGGTATATCAAGATATACCAAATCCAAGCTAAGTTCAAGTTGTACTATAAACAAACTTGCATAGGGTATAATTCCACTGTCTCCATCTATTGGGGGAACCGTGGTGCTACTTTTACTCCCCATATGACTGAATTGTGTACGGAACTGTCATCAATAGAAATGTTGTTCTTAGGCAACATCGTGATTTATGAGAAATAGACTGAACTTCCATTTCTTATTTGTTTATAAGAAAAAATTATATAATGGCCTACCTAATCAGATGTTTACACTTTTTCCATTACGTTGATAAATGCTCTTTATTTACAATTTTATTATGAGCAGAATTTATGCTTCATGCTGACTGACCTGTAAATTTTGTATTTAAATTCACCATATTCTCAAAGGCTTATGTTGGATATTTTCTACTAAACTGTTTTAAAACAAACAAAATAATTTGTTTCTCTCTGCTTTTCATATGCTTTCCTTTCCAATGTTTCGTAATTCTGCAGAAGCTGCTATTTTGAAACGAAATTCCAATGTATTGTGTATTGTGCATATGTAAGAATATAACAATGTTTAATATAATAAAATTATATTTGAAGAGAAAAATTATACACTCAGACCGGGGCTTGAATTCAGGACCTTTGGCTTCATAGGCCAATATTCTACTGACTATGCTACCTGAGTAAGTTCCAATCTAAACGCAAATTTTTCTCTTATATACACTGTTAATTCCCGCGCACCAAATGCTATGAAACCTTTGCTTCTATCTTCTTTATTAAGAAGAAATTTATTTGGGAATTTTACATTACATTATAAAGCTAGTACGGCTTCTTTCAATGTTTTTATTATTCATTTCATACATCTCAATGATGGATAAATCATATTTGAAGAGAAGAATTATATGCTCAGGCTGGGGCTTGATCCCAGGACCTTTGGTTTTCTAGGCCAATACTCTACCGACTGAGCTATCTGAGCTAGTTCGAATCTAAATGCAAATTTTTCTCTTATATATGCTTTTATACTAATATATTTTACGATTCTCTCATATAACTTATATAGACATGTGCTATATAATACATGTTTATATTATTTTCTTCACTTTGAGTGTTAGAGAGTGAACTATAGTTTCTTAAACGCTTATACATTTGCTGAAATTTAGCTCGGAATTAATGTAGCCTTTCTTCTAGATTGCAGTGCACAAAAATGTCATGCAGAACTGTAGCGATCATTGGGTAATTGTGCTATATCCTATCATGCAGTGGGAATAAGGGTAGAAGCCTTCAAATAGGGAAGAGAGTCAAGTATGACCTGTCTCGCAGAAGACGTTCTGTGTCAGCTAACAAAGATGTATCAGTGGTTTTGGTCAAGAAGTGTCTCCTAGTGTCTTAGCTACACTTGACATTCTCGTGCATTGAAGCCTGGGAGAAAGACCATCTCTTCATATTAGTCATTCAAAATATCTCTGCAGGCAGAAGAATTACGAAGCTCTGTTTGTTGCTACACGTGACGTCACATAAGGCAGTGTATACTGTCAGCATCCCACGTCCCATTTCCCTCTGCACTCATAGATAGCAGTGTCGCGTGTTCTATTCCTGCATAAACATGACTGCAGTGCCCTATGTCAACAACTGCACTTACTCCTTAAACGGGTAATACACACTGCTGTAAATTAACAGCTGATATAGGGAATGTGATAAAGTCCAGACAGGTGCACTTATACCGTATCTGGTTACAACATTAAGAAGTTCATATGACATACCTTAAACTTCTTCTTCGTCACAGTTTAGGCTTTTGCTAGCCTGTTCCGGCTCCAAATTGCTGCTCTTTCCATCTTTTCTTTGGCCTTCCCAAACTTCTTTTTCCTCTTGGTGAATAGTTGTATGCTGATTTTGGTATTCTGTTCTCAGTGCTAAGTGTTCTTTCCAGTTTGTTCTGTATTTCACTATTGTTGTGTTTAATTCCTGTACTCTTAGTTGCTGTCTTATTTCTGTGTTTTTTTTTGTCTGTTCATTGATATCCTGCTATTGGTCTGAGGAATTTCATTTCAGCAGCTTGTATTCTGGCAGATTGTTGTGTTGTCACTGTCCAGGATTTGGATCTGTAAGTAATAATAGGAACTGCTATTGTCATATATAATTTAATTATAGAGGCTTTTCTAGCTTTATTTTTCAAACTTATGTACTAAATTTTCTGTGTTGGCACATTTTCGGGAAATATTTTTTTTTTCATTAGGAATTTTTCTGCACTACAGAGATTTTCCTTCATTCTAAATTAATTTTATTCTTTCAAAAATTCCTGTCTTGCTCACTTTCATCTGTCAATACATTCTATTCATCTTCTCCTGATCTGATCCATCTATTATTCCTGTGGTTTTCCTCTTCTTCTGCCATCAGCATTCCATTTCAAAATCATTTTTGAAATCCTGTCTTCTCCCATTCTTTTAACATATTCAAACCATCTCAATTTCAATTCTTCAAGAATATTCTTATCCACTTTCATCTTTTCTTTAATTCTTGGGTTTCTACTTTTTTTTCTTACCCCTCTATGCCAGTTATCCATCTCTACAATCAATAATTTACTGTCTAATTGTCCAAGTTACAGCTTCAGAACTAAAGAATTGTAAATTATTCTTTTTGTATTATTTACAATATTATTGCTCCTAAAAACAGAAGTTTTAAAAAACTGAATACTTAACATTGAAGATTGAAAATGACGAAAAACAGGAGATTGAACAAGATGAAATTCACAAAGTCAATATATTTAAATATTTGGGATCACTTTAGAAGCTGATGGAAGAAGCTCAAATAGAAAAATAGTTGCCATCAATTACGAATTAACCCTTATATCTACAGTAAAATAGGGGGCATGTCGTAGCGTAGTGGTTAAGGCACTGCACTACAAGCCAGAAGGTCGAGGGTTCAAGTCCCGGTGGGGTCTGGATTTTTAAACAGACCCAAACCCTCTGGCGACACTATGGCCCTGGAGTCGACTTAGCCTCTAATGGAAATGAGTACCAGACACTTGTTCTGGGGGTAAAGGCAGCCGTCATGCAGGGCTGACATCAAGTGCCGATTGTCCAGAAAGAGAAGGAGCCTTAACCTCCTATTACCCCATGGGCCTCCTGAGCCCTGTAGTGGGATTACTTTAATTTATCTACAGTAAAATATACATAACTGAAAAGTATTTTAAAATGATATATAATTAGTTATAAAAATTGTAGGTTCTTGTCATTCAGTGATTACTATGCTTGCAAGTGGCTTCAAAGGTCACTGATTCTACCTTGGCAATGGTCGATGTCCTTTCCAGGACATAAATATCCTGAGCATGGATTCTTTCGGAAGGGAACTAAAGTTGTGTGTCCTATGTCATAGATTTACAACACATGAAAGAACCTCATGCGTGAATAAATAGGCATATGAGCAAACCTTTGTGACATTTCATCCCCTGATTAGAATCGTGATGCTAAAACCTAAGCTGTTATGATGCATTGTTAAGTAATATAGATTTTCTCTCTGTCTATTGCAAGTAAAAGAACCTCAAGCTTGAGAAAAGAGGCCTGTTATAAAAATTTGTGTGCCTATTCATGCCCATATTTGAATTGTGATACTGTACTTTTCTTTCAGTCAAGAAAAAAGTGGCACTTTGATTTTTTCTCTCCCCTCTACTTGGTGAGTGTGTAACAGCAGAAAATATCTCCACTTTTGACAGAAGAGTTGTTTTAAAGAATGATGCAGTGTTAATTCATGTTCACAGACCTCTACTGATATATTAAAATTATATTTCAAATCATTATTATAGAATAATTACACGCATTTCCAGAATAGGTTCAATTCTGGAAATGCATGCTATTATGCATTACAGGGACACTTGACTTCCCAACTCCTTTCAAGAAACGTTAAACTGAAAATATGTAAAACTATTATTGTACCAGTTATATGGGTGTGAAACATGGACTCTTACTTTAAGGGAGGAAAAGAGATTACGAGTATTTGAGAATAAAGTTCCTAGGAAAATTTTTGGACCTAAGAGAGATGAACAGACAAGTGAATGAAGAAGACTGCATAACAGTGAATTATATGGTCTTTATAGGAAGCCAGATATAATAAGAACAGTTAAGTCTCGTAGACTGCGATGGGCAGAACATGTGTCATGAATGGGAAATGAAAGATGTGCATGGAAGCTTCTTGTGGGAAAACCAGAGGAAAACGCCCAGTTGGTAGACCAAGAATGAGGTGGAAGAATAACATTAACTGTGATTTGAGGTAAGTAGTGTGTACAGGGAATGATTGGAAAATATTAGCTCAGGATAGGGATATATGGAGAGCTTATGTCCATGTGGCCATGAACCTACGATTTCGATAGTACCAGCGAGTTAGTTAGTTAATTATTGTTATCATTGACGTTCCAAAATTTACATTTAACCCAATATTTGTTATGTTAGGGTTTATACAAGGTTTACTAGAGGTTGGTAATTATAAAGATAAAGTTTTATATTTATAGAGATGTATAAGAAAGAGGAGCATAGGAGTGTGTTGTAGAAAAAAAAGAAGGAAAATGCCCATTATTTCAAAATAGCAACGTGCAGAGAGCTTATGTCCGCCCGGCCATGAACCTATGGGTTCGATAGTGCCAGTGAGTTGGTTAGAGTTATATATTTTTTATAATATAACTTGTTTATTGTACTTACAATGTTTGTACTCGTCTATTCTCGCCTGAATCTGCTCCCATGACGTACATCCATCCATCCAATGGCTGATTTGCTCAAATTCGAGCTTTGGCCTCCCTTAACTTCTCGGCCTCTCTTCTATTAATTAATCAAATTGCTCTCCTAATTTTGCCTCCAATCATTTCTATTTTGCGCGGCAAGCCTCTAGTTGCAACACTTAAGTAGGTTTGCAACATCTTCCTTTATACCATCCTCCCATTGTTTTTTTTTTTGGTGTTCCAACTCGTCTATTCCCCATAAAACTTGCTGTAAACATATTTTTTTGGTGCTCAGTCTATTGAGAGCCTTTGTACATGGCCAGCCCATTCTAATTTCTTTAACTTAATAAAATTGACAAGATCAGGCTCATTGTATTTGTCATACAGTTCTTTATTGTATCGTAATCTCCACTGACCATGAATATTTATTGGTCCAAATATTTTCCTGAGTACTTTTTTTTTTCAAAATTATTTAGGGCTACTTCTGATCTTTTAGTGAGACTCCATGTCTCACTATCATAGGTCAAAACTGATCTTATTAAAACTTTACGTAGCCTTATTTTAGTTGCTGAATGTATGTTATTACTCTTGCAGTGAAAAAAACACACAGGCCTAAAAGGAGAAAAGGGGAAGGGCCAGAGAAATGATTGTTTATTAATTAAATAAAAATAAAACTTAGTTTTATTTGATTTTCATATTTATTAAGATATAATTCAGTAACTGCTGTTTCGGTACACTGTACTTTCTTCAGACATGTTAACAAATTATGAATTGTGTTATTGTAGTACATATCAACTGATCTAAGCAACAATACAACAATAATTTTTTTAAAATTAACAAAGATGATTCATTCAAATCAAGTTGAGAATTTAACAGTTTATTACTACTTTTCAATTTATTTATTTCTACAGCCTCCAAAAAGTCCAACTTCTTACCCTTATCACAAACATGTAAAATTTCAAAATTTGGATTGAAACAAATGATAGTTTATTTTTTTGTGGTCTCGGGATAGCATGCTGCCTTGTCACGCAGCGGGCCTGGGTTCAATCCCCGGTCAGGACAGTTTTTCTGGGTGAGGTTTTTATCGGGGTTTTTCCTCACCTGTAAGACAAATGTCAGGAAAACTTTAAGGCCCAAACGGTCCCCGAAATCATATGGCCATCGCAATCAGCATCATCATATTCATCTTTGGTTAAGCTTAAGAATTAGGACTTCTCCGTGGCCTCCTGGCGCACCCGTATCATCATCATTGAATCACCCCGCATATCATCGGGGCAACGTAACCCCCCTTTCCCACCCGGCGCCCCAACCTCAGAAGTAGGTTACAAGTATGCCATGCCATGATAGAAACCATTAATGTCGAAAGACAAACTTGGGGCATTTGAAAAACAAAAAAAAAAAAACTTTTTTTTTCTGGTTGGTTGAAGACACTTCCACTGACTTGTGTCGTTAACGAGCATTGTTAAATTTAAAAATATTCACTACGTTTACTTATTCCCCACATTTTATCTGATAAATGCATGATTTGTATCCATTACAATTTTTTTAACCAGTCTACTAATACTGAAATAATTTTTTTGGTGCAAGTATGTTTGTGAATTTGTTGAATTTATTTAAAAATTTGTTGTGTACCAAAATGGATGCAAATTTCTTAAAGTTTCTATCATATTAAAGAGTACTATATCATTCAGGTAGCTCAGTCAGTCGAGTACTGGCCTAGAAAATCAAAGGTCCTGAGTTCAAGCTCCAGTCTGCGCATAAAATTTTCTCTTCAAATATGATTTATCCCAGTTGTGTCCAACCTGCGGCCTGCGTGCCACTTGCAGCCCTCAATCCCATCACATGCGGCCTGCTCTATTACATCGCATTCGGCCAGCAGTGATATTTGTAAGTTAAGTCTGAAATCATTTATAAAATAAGTAATTATATTTGGTATAAGATAAACTTGAAAGAGCAAGAATTTTTCTGCTTCCAACACATGTGTTTGCGAACGTTCATCCTACTCATCCTCTTACTCAAAACATGGAGAAATCACATCCGCTTTAAGAATCACCCACCGTGCATCGCTTTAAGCCTCCATGCATTGTTGACTACATGGTTACTACTTTCAAAGGCAAGTGTGTGTCAGATGTTTTATTATCGTTACATTTTGTACATTTCAAGTTAGTTTGCAGTTGTTTGCTCACATTATAGTGTTAGTTAGAGGTTTGAAAAATATAATTCTGTGAGTTTAATAAGTGTTAATTATGGTTTCTATGTGTAGCGGCAAGAAAAGAAAAGGTTTGAGACGAAGGTAGATCATTTCAAATAAAGTGGACAAATCGGTACTTTTTTACAGAATTAAACAAGAAAGCAGTGAAACATTTTCAGTGTTTAAGGATATTATATAAAGTGGTATTATGACACCAAACATGTGTCTTCAATTTATAAATTTGAGGGTCAATTTCGTGAAGACAAGATATCCAAACTTGATATTAAACTTTTGGGACAGCGTTAATTTTTAAGAATGTGTCAAAGTCAATATTATAATATTTAATTAATGTTGGGAAGTAAACATTATGAGGTATAATCATTAAAATTCATCGGAGAACATATTGTTTAAACAACTCACCTCATAGGATTCATGCTTCCATGATATCACGATTTCAAACATAGTCATGTTCATCGTCAGCCATAACTTTCGTCAGTCGGAGTTATGGCTGACGATGAACATGACTATGTTTGAAATCGCAATATCATGGAAGCATGAATCCTATGAGGTGAGTTGTTTAAACAATATGTTCTCCGATGAATTTCAATATTATAAGTTTCAATTTGTTTTTCTCCATTAAAATAACTGAGGTCCCTAAGGATCTGCAAATGGAGTGTGTTGTTTTCAATATGTGTCAGACCTAAAAATTAAGTTTAACTGTCCCCTTACTACAATTCTATCATGACTACTTTCTCAGAGAAAAATATCCGGGCATTAATAGACATGCATTAATAGACATGCATTTCACTTCGCATCACTTTTCAGTAGCACTTACATATGCGAACAAGTGTTCTCCATGATGAAACATTTGAAGTGCGCAACGAGAATGCGAATCACCGACTCGCTTCGAGTTGCTACAACATCAATCAAAGCAGTTATTGGATGCCTTGTTCGTGAAAAGCAGTGTCAGGAGTTGCATTGACAGGTAAAAAATTAGTTATTTTAATATAACGATTTTATTTAAATTTTAAACTAAAATAATTCATATTAAACATACAAGTGTTAATAATACTTTATGTATATCGTTCAATTTAGATTATATATATATATAATTGAATTTAGAAAAAAACTTAATTAATGTATGATCAATATTTTAATGAAAATAATATATTAATATATTAGCTATTTTATATTTAAATTAGTTGGTTTATCTTAGATCCTATTTAACACGGTAAAAAAAAAATCAGATTATGTGGCCCGCAAATCAGCTCACCTTAATGACAGTGCCCCTTTTCCAAAAAAGGTTGGACATGCCTGATTTATCCATCAATGAGATGTATGAAATGAATAATAAAAATATCGAAAGAAGCCATACTGGCTTTATAATGTAATGTAAAATTCCCAAATAAATGTCTTCTCACTAAAGAAGCCACCATTTGCAAGATAGAAGAAAAGGTTTCAGAGCATTTGGTGCACGCGAATTAACGTTTATAAGGGAAAAATTTCCATTTAGATTGGAACTCACCCAGGTAGCTCATTTGATAGTGTATTGGCCTAGAAAGCCAAAGGTACTGGGTTCAAGCCCCAGTCTGAGAATATAATTTTTCTCTTCAAATACTATATCACTCAATTCATTTGTTTTTTTTTTATTAATTTATTTTTTATGTATTAGGTTTTCTCTGAATTAGGTAACGTTAAAATGTTCCCATAGTATAGATGATAGGATTATAAAATTTATTAAGACTCCAGTTGGTTTTATAATCCTTGTAAAGTTTTATTTTTAAGGGGGTAGAATTTAAGTTGTAATATATCTAATTTGCAATTATCAATAATTGTAAATTTTTAGGCTGTGTTTATTATATTATAATCTTTGTCTCTCCTGTAATTTTCTCTACCCATGGGGATGTTTATTAGTCTCTGTGCAAGATTATTAATAGTAGTAGTAATAATAATATGCATCATGCCTCTAGGAGCATAGGGCGTCCACAAAAGATTGCCAACAGATTCTATTCCTTGCCAGCATCATAACTTTATTACCACTCTACCCCAGTTGTTCATCTTCCCTTCACATATTGTTTCAATGGTAATTCTGGGTCTTCCTCTTCATCTGGATTTTCCTTTGGGATTTGCATTCCATAGCTGTTTTTGCTGTTTCCAACTTCCCTTCTCTAAATTTGTCAATTTCATTTCCATTTTCCTTGTTTAATTTCCTTTTAAATCTGAAGAAGTAATTTGCTCTGTTCCAAGTTGTGGCGACATTTTGACGCAGTAATTCTCTTCATGCCCAATGTGGTAATAACATTTGGAAGAAGGATTTATGTCCCAAAAAAAAAGAATTACTGAATCAGGTTGGGTTTAATTTTCAATAGAGCCAGATTCTCTTCTCAGGGTCAGAAGTTGGTACACTGGATAGGAAAACACTTCAAAATCATAAAAAAAATGTTTCTTGTAGAAATAATTACAAATTTATTCACTTTGTAGATTCCCAGCAGATTAAGTAAATGTAAGTGGTATTATTCTTCACTATAAATTAAAATAAATTCTTTTCTTTTCTGGAATGAATTATTCTTGTATTAAATATTACATTTTAACTTGAGAACTCTTCTTGCTTCTATCTTTGTGGAAAGTTATATGCAGAATGACTAGTGTAATTCTTTTATAATTTTAAAGAACATTATTACATCACATGATGTTATATTTAAATTCTATTGGTTAATAGTTTTTTTAAATATAAGGTTTAAATTTGATTTGTTAAACAAGAAAGTTAATTGTTTTAACATTCAATCAGAGTTTAGTTTAATTTCATTTAAAAATATGAAGTTAGGTAGGTGTTCTTTTTCAGTTATAACAGAAAGCTTTATTATTCTGACAAGAATGGCTTAAAACAATTTTAAAAGCATTATTTACAAAGACTGTTATGTAATACAATTTCTTTAATTGTTACTGAGACATTTTTATTCAACAATGAATTATTTAGATGTTTATCTTTATTTAAGTCTTATTTAAATATTAAAAGAATTTTAAAATACATAATTATTAACTTTAACTTTCATATTTATTATGATATTAAAATCCTGCTTTAAATCTCAAACTGATTTATCAATTATATTATTTTTAGTCTGATCATCTTACCTCAATATTAATGTTGATTTGTTCTCTGGACAAGCTTCATGTTTGTATTGGAGTACAATAAACTAGTTGTAACCGTTTAGTAGTAGGCACCACATGTGGTGGTTACGTCACCCATAGAGAGAAAGTAGGTATAGGAAGGAAGGAGAAATGAACCCCTAGGCCTCGAATACTCTAATACCATCAGGGTCGAAAGAAACAAGAGGTCAGTCAAGGGAGACTGAATAGAAAAGTTGAAAGAGGGAATTGGTATGGGAAGGAGAAGTAATACCAATTCGGTCAAAAAAGAAAAACTCACCAAGCTGACCAGTGCTTGTTGGTGAGTAGCCCTTCCCTTTCGTTCATCATGCATAAGCATGATTACTAACAGCTGCACCACGAGAAGGTGAGGGATTGGACACTAGGTTACTGTCCAGGTCGGTTCCTTTAAGCCTTCGGTGGAAGGAATTAAAGGGTCTCCTCTCTGTTAAAGACAGTAGCCTTTCCGCAGCTACAAGCTTATGACATTACTACATTACAAAAAAAATCTGCAGTAGCAACATTCAGACTGCTAACGGGACATGACTGCTTGAATAAACACCTACACAGAATTGGCATAACAGATTCACCTAAATGCCCTTTTTGCAATTTAAATGAAGATATGGAAAGAAACCATCTCCTCCGTTGTCCAGCTTTTGTAGAAGAGACCAGCCTTTCTGCTAAATATTGGAGTGCAAGAGAGCGAATGATTTCATTATCAAGTGCTCGACATTAGATACCAACCAACCATCTCTGGACAAGCTGACAATAAAACAGAATTGTTTTGAAACATATTCAAGAACAAATCAACATTAATATTGAGGTAAGATGATCAGACTAAAAATAATATAATTAAAATAACCTCAAAATATCACTTCCTAAAATTAAATATTGATTTATCAATTTCTACAATTCCTTGTTGGTAATCATTTTTGGCCACCATGTTCTTATAATAAATTTCGGGTATCTATTTATGAAAACATGAAATTTCTTGTAAATTAATAAGTTAGATTAGATAGTAATATTATGAGTTTTTTCTTAATAAATAAGGTAAATCAGAGTTATCTTACCTCATAACTTGTTGTGTTCTATTTGAACTAGTTTCAGTATATCATATAAACCATCAACAGTTTTTCCAAACTGTTGAAATTTAGGCTTTCACTCCCACTCCATCTGTTGGCTGACCAAAGAGCTTGTAAATCAAATATTTTTCCCTGGGAATTTCAAAATTCGTAATCTTGTATTTGTTATGAATTTTGAAATTCCTGTGGAAAAAGATTTGATTTAGAAGTTCTTTGGTCAGTCAAAAGATGGAGTTAGAGACAATATACAGGACCTACAAAATAAATTTCAACAGTCTAGAAAATCTGATGATGGTATACATGATATACCAAAACTAGTTCAAATAGATCACAAGAAGTTTATGAGGTAAGATGACTGAGATTCTATTTATTTATTTTTGTAAATCACAAAGGAAACTAAAATGAAAATTTATAACAGCATAATACAGAATATTTTGTCATATGGAAGTGAAACTTGGTCTTTGACGGAATTACAAAAGAATAAAATTAGAATAGTTGAATTTGATTATTTTAGAAGAAGCCTCCAAAAACAAGACAGGATAAAATAAGAAATGAATTCCTTTGGAGAGAAATGAATGTCACCACATCTGTTGTTAAGAGGATTGAAAATCAAACGCTTCAATGGTATGGCCATGTACAAAGAATGGAAAATGAAAGATGGCCAAAAAATATTTACCAATGGTCACCCCCTGGAAGAAATAAATGTGGCAGACCAAGATGGAAATGGAAAACCTACATCAGAACAATAATGGAGGATAGGAATTTGGAAGAGGGAGATTGGAATGATAGAGATAAATGGAAACTGAAGACGGCAAACCTATAAATGGGGGAAAGTCAAAGAAGAAGAAGAAGAAGAAAAATTACTTTACAGGGTTTCCAGGTTTCACTTCCATATAACAGTTTGATTTTAGGTTTAAGTGAAATTTGTCCAGATTTCCATAATGAGTTTAATTGTTGAAAGGCAAATTTTGCTTCCACATTCCATCCCATCCACCTCCATTCGATATGGTATTATCTAAGTACATAAATATATAAACCACAGGACTATTAATATTTGTATTTTTAACATTGTATGTTCAATATGTTTACAGAGTTGTGAACTGAAAGTTAAAATAGAAGAGAAAAAGCTTTTAAGCATTTTGTTAGTCAAACAGAAAATGTTGATTTTAAACCAGATCTTGCTTGTATAAAAACTATTTCAGAGGTAAGTTACATCTCCCCTTCTATCTAACTATATATGTGAAGTGAAATATATATGTGCTTTGGAATTATTAAATATTGGGATAATCTGTACACAATAAAACATGATAATCCATTACTAAATTTAAAAAAAGCTATTCCAATACAAATCTCACTAACCATTATGCTGCATTTTGGTTATTTTAAAAATTGATTGATAAGTCTTAAAGTTAAAAATGCAACACAAATTACACTAATCTTATATTTATCAGTTTGTATCTAACATATATATTTATATATTTTTTAATACAAGTTTATTGACGAGCATGTTCCGTCACAAAATTGCAATACTACATGCTAATGTGTTTCAAAATACTATTTTAAGTGTTATTTTACAATACATACACAGTCAATATGTTGATTGGATAATATTTACAAATTGTCGAAGTTAATACTTTTTATAAAATTCTGGAAAGGTTTGAAGTGTTTTTCAACTAACTCATTAGAGGAACTTCAGGTAATGTGGACCCCTGTGTTGAATTTGTTGTTTTTCTTCTTTTAATTAAGGAAGTTGAATTTTATTTAATTCCAGTATTTATCATTAGTGTTGTAACTATGAAATAGCATTGTTAATTTATTCAAATGTGGAAACATCTTCATTATTTATAAACTTTTTTACATTACAAGAAAGGTCAACTTTAACCTCCATATTCAGGTAAAGTGGACCCCAGAGTCCACCTTAGCTTTAAGTATATTTTTAAGTTTATTTACTCTATTAATTTATATAGACAGGCACAGGTTAATCTGAAAATATTTATGACTGATCATAATTAAAAAGTGTTGATATTTATTTAATGTTTTGAAAAATTATTGTTGATTATAACATTCACTCGTTATTCAACTGCAGAAAGTGACAGTATTTGGGTTTAGTAAAATTACAAGGATATTAAATAAAATTAATTAAATGAATGGCTTTTACAGATAGCATCCTCGTTGATAAAATATATCTATTTATGTAAAGCGGAACCCAGGTCCTCGTGGAGGGTACACATTAATCAAATCCTTTGTTATGTTTAATTATTTTATACAACCTCCATGTTACATAATATCAAACCAAACACAGGCACAGTATATTAAAATAGCATCTACATAATATAATATGTTTAGGTGTTTTTTTTTTTAACATTTGTAGTATTCAATAGAACAAATTAAGAATTAATTCTTAGCTTGAAAAGCTTTCAAAATGGTAATTTTCATAAATATCACAAATAAATAATAATATTTAATTTTAGGAAGTTATATTTTGAGGTTATTTTAATTATATTATTATTAGTTAATGTTGATTTGTTAATGTTTTGAAACATGTCCAAGAACAAATCAACATTAATATTGAGGTAAGATGTCCAGACCAAAAATAATATAATCACAAATAAACCTTTCTTTGCACAAAGAATAAAAGAAACTGGCCTTGAACCTGTCAAAGTTGATGAGGGGAAGAAGTTAAAACATTTTCTGTTCGAGGGCAGCACAAATTAAAGAAGATATTAACAGGGTCCACTCAAACAGAAGGGTCTACATTACCCGAACTTCCTCTATAGTTTATTGGCCATTGTCTGCCAGTGCGTGTTATACAGTTTCTTAGCTTGAGTCTTTCGTTCGTTATTATTGGACATTCCTGCAGTAGATTGTCAACAGTTTGTGCATCTAATATATATTTATTTATTTATTTTTTTATTTATTTATTTAGCCTGGTGGAGTTAAGGCCATGTGTCCTTCTCTTCCACTCACCAGGGCAAACATATATTACATCAGAATATAACAATCACAATGAACTCTAATATTAAATACTAAATAAAAATTTGATCAAAAAGATAATATCTATTATATTACGATCTATAATGCAACTAGTTAATGTTAGTTAAAATTAAGACTAAAACTAATAATAAAATGTATACAATCAAGACATATTAAATTGTCCCTGTCTAATGTATATATAAAACAAAGAAAAATAATGAGATATAGAAAACTAATTTTATGTTTGTACAATATTTAAAACAAAACAAAAGAAAATATTTAATCTTAATATTATTTTCATAGATAATTAAATTTATTAATTGTTAAAAGAATACTATCAGTGAGGTGTATAAGTTAGTTTGTTATTAAATAATTCTTTAATTTGTTTTTGAAGGATGCTATAGTTTGACAGTCTCTGACATAGGGCGGAAGGGAATTCCATGTTTTGTATATAAGGCACATATAGCATATATCGTCGCTTAAGAAACAATACCGCGTAACTAAAATGAACATTTTACACGAGAAACAAAAAACTGTTTACTTTTCCCCTTAGTACCTATTCAATGAAACCATTATATCTATAAGTTTAGCAAGGTCATGGTACAAAATTGCATCCCAATCTATGTTAGAACTGAGCACACTTCTTCCGTGATGCTAACAGTATAAAAATGTCAATTTCACCAAAAGTGTTAGTTACACGGTATTGTTTCTTAAGCGACGATATGTTGAATTCCGACTGGGTTTAACTTTTAAAATGCGTTGTACAGTAAAAATGGTGATATTTAATTTGTATTAAAACTTTGTCACTTTTAACAATGGGTAACACACTAGAATAACATAAATGTTTTTTATACTTACATTACTTTAATTGTTACGAATATTAAGATAATGAATTTTGGATTTATATGGCTGTGATTTACTTGTATATAAGGAATCTCCCATTTTACAAAAGATACTTGCAAAAACAAGGTGCATTTATAGTACTTACTAAACTCCTGGCACGACAGGCCTAGAAGGCCCTTAGCCTACCAGATGGCTGCTGGCCTCACATCCACATGTATCAATGACAGATGTAGATGATCATCAGCCAGTGATGGGGTGACATGTGGTCAGCATGTCGGGTCCCCCAGCCGTTACAGCTGGTTTTCTCAACCTGGAGCCGCTACTTATTTTAGCTATCCAAATGCTTCATGATGCTGTGTGGCGACCGGTCCCATACTGGCCAAAATACCATGAGAAAATTTCTTCACCCATGGAGACTCAAACCAGCACCAGTCCTGTAGCTCTGCGCCAATGCTTCCTGCCTTAACCACTCGACTACGGGATATCGGTGTTCGTTTTCCGATCCCATCTGGTGTAACCCACTGTTCTGCACATGAATCTCATTTCACAAGCCGTTATTCTGCTTTCATGTTGTCTTTTTTAGTGTCCATGCTTCACTACCATAGGTCAACAGTGGTCTAACCAAACTGTTATATAAATGTAATCTGGTGTTTTTTTGTACAAGGGATGGTTTCATAACTTGATTAATAATTCCCAGACTTTATTATAACTAGTAATTTTTCAGGGATATCCTTTCATCCCAGATAGAGAGATAATATCCAAGATATTTAAATTGATTAGATCTCTCTAAAATGTTATTCTGGAGACAGATTTTACTTTGTATGGGGTCCTTCCCATGAAATGCCATCATTTTAGTTTTGTTAATTGATATTTTCATATTAAATTTGGCACCTATTTTTTGTAAATTATAAATTGATCGTTGCAAATCATTTTCGGAAAGTGCCAGAATAGCTAAATCGTCTGCAAAAAGAATAGCATCTAGTTTTGAGGTTTCTATTGATGGGTATATAGCCTCGTTGTGTTTTCCCTACATTCATTTATTATTCTATTCATATATATAATGAAAAGCACAAAGCACCGGTGAAAGTCCACATCCCTGTCTTACTCCGTGTTGATCTTTTCCCAAGAAGATAATTTGCCATCTTGTTTAACAGAGATTATCTTTATAGATATTGAAGATATTAGTAATATATTGTTGTGGAACGTTATCATCAGCTAAAATTTGTAGTAATATATTTCTGTCAACTTTGTCAAAAGCCTTTATGAAGTCATTCTCTATTTTCTATTGTGAACATTTAAGTGAACTAATATACAAAGGAATTGTTCTGCAACATGTTAGTAAATAATCTTCATTTGTTCTAATTTAAAATTAATGTTGGGTTGTATACATTAGAGGTAATATTCATTAAACACATGGTCAGAATAATATTTAATTTCTCACCTCACAAATCTCTTGTTTTTTACGATACCAGGTTTCAAATGGAATCCCATCTGTCCTTCAGTCAAATCTCCATTTGATAAAATTTGTTCTGCCGCCAACATCTTCTAGGCTGTCATCTATGGTCAAGTTTTTACAGTTGAGTTTATGAAGTCGACCACAGATGACAGCTCAGAAGATGTTGGCATAGATAAAATTTTTCCATTTCTGTGATCGAGTTTATAAAGTTGAATTTATAAACCCGACCATAGATGGCAGCTCAGAGGATGTTTGTGCAGATGAAATTTTTCCGTTTCTTTGAGTTTGTAAACTTGACCACTGATGGCAGCTCAGAAGCTGTTAGCGGCGCAAGAATTTCATCAATTGTAGATTTGACTGAAGATGGACAGGAATCCTTTTGAAACCCAGTATCGTGAAAAACATGAGATTTTAAAAATTACTCTGACCATATGTTAAATCTTCATTTGCTTTGTTAATATGTTGTAGGTTGAAGAGACAGATAAAAGTTCCAGTGTATTGTATGATTGTGACACGAAAATTGAAGATGAAGAAAGTAAGATCTGTGGGTCGACGTTTTCGGAGATGGCGGAAGACCGTAACAGGCCACTGGGCCTAATACTTGAAAGGATGATGATGATGATGATGAAAGTAATGCCCAGAAGAACATAACTGCTAGTCAGGTACTTGATGATAATGTGAAAACACCGTGAGTGTATACTGAACATTGTGAAAATGCAGCAAGAGGTAATGAGATTGCAGTATTTGTTTGAAAAGTATGTAACAAAATATACTCTAAGAAGTCAAGTTTTCAGAGACATCTTAGACTTACAGGTGATAAAGCATTCGTGTGTAAGTCTGGAGGTAATTTAACCTTTTGAACGCCATGCCCGGCGTGCGCCGGTGAAAGTGTGTGTACAGCGGTACGCCACGCCCGGCAGGCTCCGGTTTTCAATCTTATTACTTTAAATATTTTTTTCCCGAAGTTTTTACTTCAATAAACTAAAATTATTGTTCGTTCTGTGTTTATACATCGTTTCTTAGCAATACTTTGCACATCCCTTACAGAATAACGGTACAGGCTGGTTGTAAATCGGTTTTCTAAAGGAGGGTGTACATTCATGTTTCAAGGCCTTTTTTGTTTTTTGCTATGGAATATTGCAATTTCAGGATTTTCTCTTTATTTATTTTATTTTTAGTTGAAAAGATACCTGGCCAAGGGGTAGGTCGTGCTGTGAAACACAGTGATTCATATCTTGAAGTTGACGAAAATGTAATACACGAGTTTATTTTGACAGTTTTATCAGAAGACGAGAGTGACAGTAACAGTTCATCAAATGGTTATTCGTTTGACGAATGTGATAGTACTCCTGTTTCTAAGAGAATATTATTACAATCCAAGCCTGTAAATAGTAAAGCAAGTGATGTAGACCTAAATGAACATGGTGTGAGTGAACAATAAGGGGTGTGTCGCGACAGACGAAACAGAAGAGCTGTTTGACTGGAATTGATTCGAACCCAGGGCCATAAAAAATGTTCAACAATATTTAATATTATAAGTGTTTAGTGATAATACCATCAAAAGTATTCAGTAGAATAAATGTTTTAGTGATAGTGATAATAAATTTCAATAAAGACACCGTGCTGAATTCGAACCTGGGATCTTTACAAGTGGAAGCAACACCGCCTAACCCTCAAATAAATGTATAATAGTGAGTTTAGCATGGCATGTAGACAGTTAATTATACTTTACATGGGTTTATATTATGTAGTATGGCGTAGTACTTTACATTTAAAAAACCTGGCACCCACAGCCCAGCTGGCAAAATGGAAACTCGGCGGTCAAAAGGTTAAGTGATGTGTTTATCTCTACGTACATACAGGTGAGAAACCATTCATTTGTAGAACTTGTCATAAATGTTTTCTTCTGATATCTGAACTTAACATGAACGTACTCACACAGGTGAGAAACCGTACAAGTGTATACTTTGTAGTAAATTATATGACCAAAAAGCCAAACTGACTGCACACATTCGATTGCAGGAGGGCAAAAAACCTTACACATGTAAATTTTGTAGCACTTCATTTTATAAAAAAATAAGACCTTATTAACCCGTCAGCGCCGATATCCATACATGGTATAGACCCTCTGTTCTTCACTTATTGCTGACATCTATACATGGTATAGACCTATGTAGCCGTGTTTTCTTTTTGTTCTGGATCATACATTTTTGAAGCTACAAATATGTAATTTATATGTGTTTAACGTAGAAATTATGAGCTTTCAAGGACATATGAATAAAAATAATATTTGTTCAACATTTCAATTGGTATTATTTTTTAAAAAATCAGATGGGATTGAAGTAATCGTAATTTTCTCTAAATGCGCGCAACCTTTTCATTTGTTTATTACTGCTGTATATTCTTATATTTGCGTATGAACAATATATTTTTGAAGCCTAAGATCTTAGCTTTCTTTGTAAGTGTATGAATCAGCTGTGAACACATTTTTTTGTGTGGTATTGAGGAAGTAGTTTCTTATTTCAACACTCAATGGCACACAGACATAGCTTTGTGCTGCTTTCTGTAGGGCTTCTAATAAACTTATACACATTCTAATTTTTCAGGTCGATAAAACGATAAGCTATCGATTGATATATATCAAAATCAACCTTTTTAGGGGAATACCTGATTTATTTTGCCCCTTTCAAAATAGATGTTACTTACAAGGAATCATGGTTCACAGAATCAGTCTGAGGCACGATGTCATGCGTTATATATGTAATTATGGCCAGTCATAACCTAAAAAAAAGTGAAATTGTTGAGTTTTTGAACCAATCTGATGATAGTTTTAGTGACAGTGAAAGTATATTTAGTTCTAGTGATAGTAGTAATAATGAAATTGATGATATAGCAATAGCTAATGCAATTATAAATAATGATAGTGATGATGATGAAGAACCGGTACTGCAGCATGACTTTGATTGCGAAGATATGGATAATTACGCAGGACAACAAGAAATATTTACAGGTGATTTTGGACCCCAAAACAGTGCTAATAATATTACTACCATCATTGAAATTTTGAGTTTTTTTCGATAGACATTTAGTTGAACTCATTGCCACAGAAATGAACAGATATGTAGAACAGTTTC
Source organism: Diploptera punctata (assembly GCA_030220185.1). Lineage (NCBI taxonomy): Eukaryota > Metazoa > Arthropoda > Insecta > Blattodea > Blaberidae > Diploptera > Diploptera punctata. The sequence goes on along the minus strand of JASPKZ010007251.1, from coordinate 6,367,039 downwards.
AAAATTCATGGGGTAATCTCTTCACATTTCGATCTCCAGTAAGAAGTTGGGTACCAGTAGCAATAGAAGAGATATATATTGTTTTAGGAATTTTTTTTGCTCATGGGTATTGTCCAGAAACCAACAATTAGTCCTTATTTTTTCTAAAAGGAGTGTTATTCTGACACCAGGCTTTTCTGTTATGTCCAGGGATCGTTTTGAATTGATATGTAAATTTTTACATTTCACTAACAATGACAGCCGAGAAACTTACAAAGGACCACCTAAACTTTTCAAAATTTTTCCAATAGTACAAGACCTAGATCACAAATTTAGATATATAGCAATAGACGAAAGCCTAACTCTGAGGAAGGGGCGGCTATCTTTCGTACAATATATACCTCTAAAAGCATCAAAATTTGGTATTAAAACCTATGAATTATACGAATCCAGCACTGGCTATTTATGGTCTTTTCTTGTGTATACAGGGAAAAACACAGTTATCCATTCAGGTCTATTTCCCATGAAGCCCCTAAAACCACGGCTATAGTACTAAAATTGATTGAGCATTTGATAGGTAGAGGTCACACACTATGGATGGATAATTTTTATAATAGTCCTGAGTTAGCTCATCAACTAAAAGTTATGCATTCTACAGATTGTGTGGGTACCCTAAAACTAACGAGGAAAAAAGTCCCAAAAGAAGTAAAAAACGCAAAACTAAAAAAAGGGGAAGTTATTGCAAGACACTGTCCTCAAGTGGCATGATAAGAAAAACATGTCTATGATTTTGACTTACCACAATACTGACACATGAATAGTCAATAAAAGAGGCAAAAATATAGAGAAGCCTGTGTGTTGTGGCCTACAACAAGTGTATGGGAGGAATAGACCTAAAAGATCAGCTGCTACAAATGTATCTTGTTGAAAGGAAACGCCAGACAAAATGGTACGTGAAACTTTTCAAGAGACTCCTGAACTGTTCTGTACTAAATTCTCTTATAATATACAGACAAGTAACTGGAAAGAAAATAGAGCATCTTTCATTCAGGATCCAGTTAGTTGAATTATTTATGAAGTACGGACGTGAGAGGAAGACGTGTTTATCTGATAACACACTATCAAGACTGAGGGAGAGACACTTCATCAGAAAAATTACCCCTAAAAGTGGTAAATCAAAACCTGTTGTTTGTACTAAACATGGGAGAAGGAAGACACCTGTTTATTGTTGCCAGGAATGTGATGTAGGTCTGTGTATTGAAGAGTGTTTCAAGCAGTATCACACCAAGCTCAACTACTAAGGTAATGTGATTTTTTATTTCTGAAATTATTAGTACCAAAATAAAAGAAAATTATTTTTATGGTCTATGTAGTTGTAAATAACTGCTGTAGAATTTTTATACGAATCCAAGCAATAATTCAGATTCTAAGTATAAATATTGCTAGTGCTTTGACACAAGATTGAGCTTGAGTTCACTCTTCTAAATATTCATTCTGATTTTGGTTATGTCAGCTGCTTTTGTATATACAAGTTACAGATGAATCAGTACTATGCCACACAATATATTTAGTGTCTCACAGAAAGAAACAGGGATGTCCAATGTGAGCAAATCAAATTATTTAGTAAAAAGTGTATCATGAGAGAGAAAATCAGATAGCAAATTTTTTAAAAAATAGTTTATAAAGGCTACTGAACTCCATACAGTATGTATTAAATTTCGAACTCATTTCTGAGCTAACAAGTAAAAATTTCGTTCAAATCCATCGATATTAAAAAAATTCATCGTTTATATAAATCAGTGTTCTAGGAATACTAAAATGTTAAAATGGCCTCCGTCCACGCAGTAGGAAAGCAAGTAAAAGGGTGCATCACTGACGGGTTAAACACCATGTTGAAGTTCATAGTGTTGATAAACCATTTAAATGTACTTCATGTCACAAACGATATTTGAAAAAATCAGATCTTGTAATTCATGTGTGTACACATTCAGGAGAATGACCTTCCTCATGCGATACTTGTGGGAAGTCATTTACTGCAAAATCTCATCTTGCATCACATTTGTCAATTTATACAGATTACAAACCTTTTGAATGTTTGATATGCAACATACAATATTATAAACAATCAGATTTTGCTTTGCACATACTTAAACATGCGGGATGTAAACATTTTTCATGTGATTTTTGTGAAAATTCCTTCTTACAAAAACTGAGCTTTCAGAACATATGTCTATACATGACAAAAACTTCAAGTGTAATTTATGTGACCATAATTTTTCTAGGAAATCAAGACTTGTAATACACATGCGTAAACATACCGGAGAACTACCTTTCTCGTGTGATGTTTGTGAAAAAGCATTTTCTTCAAAATCAAGTTTTTTAACACATTTGAGATTGCATGGAGGTTATAAACCCAATGTTTGTAATATTTGTGCCAAATCTTTTTATTGTGAATCGAATCTGAGAGTACATTTACGTACTCATACAGGTGAAAAGCCATATACATGTAGTATCTGTAGCAACTGTTTTAGTCAGAAAAAAATATCTTCATTCACACGTTGTGCATTATCACGCTAATTGACAAATGTTTAAATTTAATAAATATGCACTGCTTAAAATATCTAGGGCATATCATTAATTGTGGTTGAGAACCAGTTTTTGTACACTATGTTTGCAGTGATATCCCATGGTTACAACCTGGTATAGCGTTGCAGTCAGTTGATGGATTTATACAAAACTGGTGTCATTAAAAAGAGGAACTCAAAGAATTTATAATTAGTATTTTGACAGAAGCAACAGATTGCAGCGTAAGGGGAAAAAGAAAGCCCTATGTTCCCACTATTTTTCTTGTCATTAAGGCATTGTTGGAGACAAAGATGTTGTGTTAAATGGTATGAATGTTAAATTTTCCAGTGTATGTGAATCTTGCAACATTTATGGGGTTATGGCATCTTGATGTACGCAATGTTCTAAATCAATGACTTGGCAGGGAGATGGATTAGGCATGTTATGATCCAAGATAATCTTTGTTAGCTGTCCCCCGAGGATAACTTAAGGGACAGAGTCTTTCTTCTTCTTCCTCCTTGCAAGTATTAGGCCAAGGCATGTTACGTTCCTATAGAAAATTTTCCCTCCAGCGTTTCATAGGATGGCCCAGAGATCTTTGGTCGTCATATGTTTGATCCTTCCGGGAAATTCTTGTATAAGACTTGAAAGCATAATAATAGTCCCTTCGATTGGTTGCTGGCCAAAGGAAGGCAAGACCAGTGATGGGGCTGCCATCTTATAGCCTCTGGTCAGGCTTTTCTGGAGAGGAAAAGAAAAGTAAAGGAAAGAAGAAATGGAAGAAAGGAAAGACTCCCTAGCCTTCGGATGCCCTAATAGTGTCGGGGTCAAAAAAACAAGAGTTAACCAAGAGAGGTTAGATAGTAAAATTAAGTGTCTGGTATAAAGTAAGACGGACAGAGTATTACTTTCAATTGTCTGGAAGCAGTGGACAGGTTGGAACTCCGAACAATAAATTTGTCTACTGATCCCATGGAACTGTATAAGCTTCTCCTACAAGTTTTTAGTAGGAGAGATGAGAGAGTAGTGCTAGATCAGCTGTATATAGAGTTTGTTAAAGCGCATGGTAGGACATGTTTAGATCCAAGGAAACCGTGGCCTGAAAGTCCATTCACACTTACCACCTGTAAGTGTGGGCATTACACAACAATTGTGCAAATTAATGTGCAATTCAGTGTAACAATTCTGGCTGAAATTTCTGACAGAGGAATTCTGGATGGGCATCTTATGTCTACAGGAACCATATAGGAAGAATAGAATTATACCTCATATGCCAGCAATGGCTTGTGTCATCAAACAGGGAGAGGGAATTGTGGAAATCGATAAAGATTTAAGGATTACAAGAAATGTCTTGCTGTTGTCTGATAGTCACATCAACTGTGTGGAAGTGTCTTCTCCTAGAGGGAGGTTGATTCTCAGAAACTCCTATTTCCAGTTCAGTGAGGAGCTGGACGTGGAGACCTTCAGAAGAATTTGTGAGATGTATCCCGACACTCCTTTGATTCTAACTCCATCCATAATAATTCTGCCTGAGGGCAGGTCCTTCACTCTGCAATCATAGCATTTTCATGCTATGCTTGCAGCTTTACTAGAGAATTGTAGGTGTGGTAGCTTCCCATTGCTTTTCACACCGGTGAAGGATGATGATGATGGCCATATGATTTCGGAGACCGTTTGGGCCTTAAAGTTTTCCTGACATTTGTCTTACAGGTGAGGAAAAACACCGATAAAATCTCACCCAGAAAAACTGCCCCAACCGGGGATCGAACCTGGGCCCCACTGCGTGACAAGGCAACACACTACCTCAAGACCACAGTGGTGGACTTTGTTCTAACTGCTAACGTGAATTCTAAATCATCTTGGTGGTTTAGTTCTTCGTGTGATGCTTGGGGAGAGTTTATAGAGGATTCATTTCTAAATATAATGTGAATGTGGAAAATAAACCGTTTAATCTGCCCACTTTTTGGAACCAAGCAGGTGCAGAATCTATTATAGATGTAACTTTAACCAACCATGCTGTGATAAACAAATTGAAGAATTGGAGGGTCAGGCAAAATCTCACAACAAGTGATCCTATTTACTATGTCGAAGGATGAGTATCTGGGCAATTTGCTGCCGGTCAGGACGAGATTCAGCTAGAGACGTGCTGACTTTGAAAAGCTGAAACTTGGCCTCATAGTACCCACGGATGGGTGATGATGTGGACAGAAAGGGGCAGGAAATTATCATCGCAATATGCACCACGATGAAGCATTCTATACCAAAACATCTGGAAGAGAATAGCCATGTATAGACCATGGTCTGACTCTGCAGAAATTGCGGGGGAATGTCAGACGGGCTAGATGGGTTTATCAAAAAACTGGAGTAGAATGCCATCGACAAAGATGCTTACAAGAGTTCATAGCACTTAAGGCTCAGTTTAAAGCTAAATTGAGGGATGTACATATGGACTCTTGGAAGAGTTTTGTCGAGCAAAGTCTGGCAATTGATGCATGGGGTATCCCATACTGGCTTGTCATGGACAAGGTCAGGAGACCCACTGTGCTGTCCCTTGAGTTGGGAGGGTGGAGGGCATCTACAGAATATCTGCTAAATGGCTTACTATCCCTAAATAATGAACTGGACAACTGTGAGGAACAGACTGCAGTGATGGACCAATTTAATAATCTGGAGGTTACATCATGTATTAGTGGATAAACGCTGGCACAGTAGCATCATTGATGTTAGATCAGTTAGAGGGACAGACTGCAATTCGGATCATCATCTGGTCAGAGTGAAAATCAAACAACGGCTATCGCTTATGAGAAGAACGAATGCTAAAGATGATTCTGTAAAATATGAATTAAATAACTTGAAAAATGATGAAATGCGGCAAGAATACCAAATCAAAATTGCTAATAGATTTGAAGTACTGGAATCTTCAGATGACAATGTGGCAAACGAAGAAGAAACTGATATAAATGAAGAATGGGAGGCTATAAGAGATACTATTAAATTGTCAGCATCAGAAAGCATTGGTTGTTTAAAAAAGAGGCAAAACAAGAAATGGTTTGATGAGGAATGTGCCGACATTGTAAAGAAAAGAAAACTAGCAAAAATGAAATAGTTACACGAGCCAAATGAGGTAAATTTAGAGCAATTGGGTAGTGTTATATGTGAAACCACCAAGTTACTAAAGAGTAAAAAGAGGGAATATTTGAGAGAGAAGATTAATGATCTTGAAATGAATGCAAAAAATAAGAACATTAGAGAATTATATCAGGGAATTAGTATAGAGATGAAGGGGTTTCAGGCTAGAACAAACATAATTCGGAATGAAAATGGGGATATGATTGCAGATTCTAGGAGTATGTTAAATAGATGGAAAGGTTACTTTAATCAGCTATTAAATGTACATACAGAACAGGACATTGAGGAGGATAAGTTACAGACAGCAGAAATGCTAGTCGCAGAGCCAAGTGCAATAGAGGTTGAAATGGTGATTGAAAAATTGAAGATGTATAAAGCATCAGGTTCAGATGAGATCCCAGCAGAACTGATAAAATCAGGGGAGGGGAGAGAAAATTGATGGACAAGATACGCTGGTTGCTTAGTATGATTTGGGAAAAAGAAGAGCTCTTCCAGATGAATGGAAGGAATCAATTATCATACCAATTTATAAGAAAGGAGATAAAACTGATTGCAACAACTACAGGGCCATCTCATTACTTTCAACTTCGTACAAAATTCTAACAAATATATTAGTAAGCAGACTTACTCCCTATATTGATGACATTCTAGGAGATCATCAATGTGCATTTAGAAGAAACAGGTCTACAACAGATCAGATTTTCAGTATAAGACAGATTTTAGAGAAGAAATGGGAATATAATGGTACTGTACATCAACTATATGTAGACTTCAAAAAAGCATATGATTCAATTAAGAGGGAGAAGTTATATAGTATCCTGCTGGAGTTCGGAATTCCTGAAAAGTTAGTTAGACTTACACGAATGTGTCTAAATGGCTCAAAGAGTAGGGTGCGTGTAGGCAAACAGTTTTCAGACACTTTTGAAATCCAGAATGGGTTGAAGCAAGGAGATGCACTATCTCCTCTACTATTTAATTTTATACTAGAGCATGCCATTAAATCTTCAGAGAATGAGGAAGGCTTACAACTCAATGGTATTAATAAGCTGTTAGTTTATGCTGATGATGTAGTACTACTGGCCGATAGCGAGGCGATACTAAAGGCCAACACGCACACACTATTGAGTAACACTAAGAAATTAGGACTGGTAGTAAATATCAGTAAAACTAAATATATGGTCACACGTAGAAATTCAGTATATAATGGAAATGGACAGCTAATGACAAATGAGGGAAATTTTGAGGAAGTGGCTGAATTCAAATACCTAGGAACAATAATCACAAATAGGAATGAGATGCACAAAGAAATTAAACATAGGCTCAATTCTGGAAATGCATGCTATTATGCATTGCAGAGACTTTTGATGTCCCAACTCCTTTCAAAAAAACGTTAAGCTGAAAATATATAGAACTATTATTCTACCAGTTATATTATATGGGTGTGAAACATGGACTCTTACTTTAAGGGAGGAAAGGAGATTATGAGTATTTGAGAATAAAGTTCTTAGGAAAATTTTTGGATCAAAGAGAGATGAACAGACAGGTGAATGGAGAAGACTACATAACAATGAACTACATGGTCTTTATAGGAAGCCAGATATAATAAGAACAGTTAAGTCTCGTAGACTGCGATGGGCAGGACATGTTGCGCGTATGGGGATTGAAAGACATGCATGGAAGCTTCTTGTAGGAAAGCCAGAGGGAAAACGCCCAGTTGGTAGGCCAAGAATGAGGTGGGAGAACAACATTAACTATGATTTGAGGGAAGTAGATTATACAGGGAATGATTGGAAAGCATTAGCTCAGGATAAGGATGTATGGAGAGCTTATGTCCGCGCGGCCATGAACCTTCGGGTTCGATAGTGCTAGTGAGTAAGTAAGGAAGGAGGGTTTAGTAATGTCATTTGCATTGAAAGGAGTTACAAAGTTTCCATTGGGCAACTGAAGACAGAAAAGAGTCCAGGTCGAGACCAAATTACTGCCGAGATCCTCCATCATCTAGTTGATGACATGGTGCCCTTTCCTGGTGGGACTTTATAATGAATGTCTTCTACAGGGAAGATTTCTGACAATCTTTAAGGAAACCAATATGGTGGTCTTGTCGAAGGGAGAGGACAGAGATCCTATGCAGCTTAAATTCTACAGACCTGTATGTCTACTAAATAGCTTGGGAAAGGTTCAAGAGCGGTTGTTGTGCAAGAGGTTACAGGAACATAGAATTATGGTTGGTTGGTATCTAATGTCGAGCACTTGATAATGAAATCATTCGCTCTCTTGCACTCCAATATTTAGCAGAAAGGCTGGTCTCTTCTACAAAAGCTGGACAACGGAGGAGATGGTTTCTTTCCATATCTCCATTTAAATTGCAAAAAGGGCATTTAGGTGAATCTGTTATGCCAATTCTGTGTAGGTGTTTATTCAAGCAGTCATGTCCCATTAGCAGTCTGAATGTTGCTACTGCAGATTTTCTTTGTAATGTAGTAATGTCATAAGCTTGTAGATTTTCCCATTCCTTTCCAGATGTTTTGGTGGTGTATTCTTCTCTAAGTTTATTGATGTATTTATTTGAGATAATTCTTTTGATAGAGTGAAAGGAAACTGGAGCAGAAGTTGGGTTTGAAACAATTTTGCTACCCTTCTTGGCTAGAAAATCGGCTATTTCATTGCCTGTCACTCCACAATGGGCCGGAATCCATTGAAGTACAACTTTTTTATGTAGACGGGATAAATGTTTGTATTGGAGTACAATAAACTAGTTGTAACCGTTTAGTAGTAGGCACCACATGTGGTGGTTACGTCACCCATTGAGAGAAAGTAGGTATAGGAAGGAAGGAGAAATGAACCCCTAGGCCTCGAGTACTCTAATACCATCAGGGTCGAAAGAAACAAGAGGTCAGTCAAGGGAGACTGGATAGAAAATTTGAAAGAGGGAATTGGTATGGGGAGGAGAAGTAATACCAATTCGGTCAAAAAAGAAAAACTCACCAAGCTGACCAGTGCTTGTTGGTGAGTAGCCCTTCCCTTTCGTTCATCATGCATAAGCATGATTACTAACAGCTGCACCACGAGAAGGTGAGGGATTGGACACTAGGTTACTGTCCAGGTCGGTTCCTTTAAAGCCTTCGATGGAAGGAATTAAAGGGTCTCCTCTCTGTTAAAAACAGTAGCCTTTCCGCAACATAGAATTATTTGAGGAATGATTGAAATTCAATTTGGATTCCGTAAAGGAAAGTCCACAGAGGACTCCATAAATTACGTTTTGGGACATGTTGCACGAACCACTAGCAAGTATGTTTTGGGAATATTTGTTGACTTTGTTGTTGCTTTCGATAACATGTGGTGGCCATATCTGTTCACTTGTTTGAAGGGGATGAATTGTCGACGGCAGTTGTATCTCAGCCTCTTGGACTATTGCTGTAATAGAAAAGTTAGTATACCAAATTGGGGTGCAGAATTAAGTAAAACAGTCAACAGGGGCTGTCCCCAGAGTTTCATTTTGGGCCTGTATTTTGGGATGTATTTCTTAAACCTTTGTTAGAGATTTTGGCTACTAACGTGAATATTAGTACTGCTGCTGCATATGCCGATGACCTCCTCTTAGTTGTTGAATCTGATACCAGTTGTCAACTCGAGGCCCACTGCAGGAAGGCTCTTGAGCTTCTCGACCGATGGTGTTCTTGGGTGAAACTGAAGATATCAGTGAATAAGACCACTTCTTAAGGGAAGCTTACAAAGATATCCTGTAGTAAGAATTAGAGATATACCTATAGCGTGGATTACTACTTGTACATAGATGTAAAGCTTAGCTTTAGACAACATGAGAACTAAGGGTGGGAGCCTCATGATGAAACTTGTGAGGCTGGGACAATGTCATGTTTACTTGCCTCTACATCTTGTGCATATTTATCATGATGCAATTTCAACTGCCATTGTTAGCTATGCGGCTAGTGTATGGGCACATCGAGCTATTGTTAAGCGGATTGTGCTACATTTGAAAAGGACTCAAAGGAAAGTTCTCTAGCTCCTTTGGCACTATCTTGGCTCTACCACTTTTGGTAATAATGGGAATTTGGCCTTTAGATTATAATATTCGCCTTAGGGGAGCCAATTATTGGTTCAAGAAGAATGATTTGAATAAAGTTCACAAAATCATTGGTGTAAATGTTGAGAATAAATTTGAAATTAAGAGAGCTTTGCTCTCCGAATTGCAGAGGGAATGGGACGACAGAGACAAGGGAAGGAGGGTTAATGGTTTTTTTCCAGACTTAGTAGACAGGCTAAGACAGACTCGTTTTGATCCATCCTCTGGGTTGGTTCACTTCTTGACTGGACATAGTCCATATGGTGTTTACTTACATTGCATAGGGCACAGGGCTGATGACTTCTCTCTCCTGTGTGGTGCTACGTCTACCATGGAACATTTCTTGGAGTGCTCCCTGGGTGGGGAAATTAAGTCAATTGAAAGACAAAGACTGCAACAATGCTCAATTAGTGTCATATTATTTCATACTGTTCATATCCATCCATCCATCCAATGGCTGATTGGCTCGATTCGAGTTTTGGCCTCCCTTAACTTCTGCCTCCAATCATTTCTATATTGTGCAGCAAGCCTCCAGTTGCAACACTTAAGTAGGTTTGCAGCATCTTGCTTAATACCATCCTCCCATTGTTTTTTCCGTCTGCCAACCTGTCTACTCCCAATAAAAACTTGCTGTAAGCACCTTTTTTGGTGCTCGGTCTGTTGAGAGCCTTTGTATATAGCCACCCATTCTAATTTCTTTTAACTTAATAAAATTGACAAGGTCAGGTTCATTGTATTTGTCATACAGTTCTTTGTTGTATGGTATTCTCCACTGACTATTAATATTTATTGGTCCAAATATTTTCCTGAGTACTCTTTTTCAAAATTATTTAGGGCTACCTCTGATCTTTTAGTGAGGCTCCATGTCTCACTACCATAGGTCAAAACTGATCTTATTAAAACTTTATATAGCCTTATTTTAGTTGCTGAGTGTATGTTATTACTTTTCATTAATTTATGAAGTGAGTGATAAGCTTTGTTGGCCAGTTTCAATCTTTGTACTTCAATGTGTTGGTTGTTTTATCTGTAATACATGAGCCAAGATAGTTAACATTTTTCACAATGTTAAAACCTAATTCTTTTATGCTATTAGATTGCTATTCTGTCATTGGATACTGTTTATATTCCATATCTAAACACTCTTGTGAACAGAGTATCTCGTGCAGTGAAAGAGGAATACAGGAATGCTCCAAGGGCTGCAGCACCGCAGGCAGAAGAAGAGGAACATCAGCCTCCAATAAGATGATTGGCTTGCCTGCATGAGAGAAATATCCAAATTTGTTTGAACGATAATAATAGCTTTCTCTACATTAACCAATGCTAATTAATAGTAATTAATAACATTTAGGGTCGTATGTTAGAACATTACTCTCTACTCAAATTACTTCCAATCACTAGTGAGCTGATTCACCGTGAGCAATTGCTGAGAACGAATTAACGGCCGACTTATCGGTCATGCACGAGAGTCGACGTTTTCGTAATATTGGCAACGAATTACCCAGAATTCTCAGTGATAAAACCACTTCCGTTATTTTCGTCTGCTATAGAGGAATGCATTTATGCTTGCATCCCGCAAATAATACCGTATACAAACACGTCTGCGACATGCAATATTATGCCGATTCTCCTGTTCTTCCAGTTGAATTCTTTGGTAGACTCTATCAAATTCCTCTTCTCCGTGTATACCGAAAACATGATCGAAGTCTTCAAGGTCCGACATCTTGGATAAATGTTGGATAAAGCAGCAAAGTACATCGATTACCATCGGTTCCCTTCGGGATTTTAATTTGAGTTGCTCATTTAAGCTACCTCCGCAGGTAGCTTACAAATTTAACCAATTATTATCGCATGAACAGATTTCTGTGTAAGCAAAATCGTATTAGCATACAACTTGCTCAGCAGAGAAGGCATTTTACTGTCTAATGCATCCAAACATGCGACCCTTAATGATGATTCAGTTTTGAATAATTGTTAATTTCATAAATATAACTTGTAATATTTTCAATAAATATCATTACCCTACTAAATAAAATAATTAGACTTACCTACCTGGGATACACATTTACATATTTGGATGAAGTAGACATAGCAAATAAAATTATTAATTATAATAAATCCATGGTAATAATAAATCTTCGTCCCGCACCGTGGCTGAGTGGTTAAGGCAGGAAGCCTTGGCGCAGAGCTACGGGACTTGCACTGGTTCGAGTCTCCATGGTGGAAGAAATTTTCTCATGGTATTTCGGCCAGTATGGGACCGGTGCCCACCCAGCATCGTGAGGCAATTGGGTAGCTACAATAAGTAGCGGCTCCAGGTTGAGGAAACCAGCTATAACGGCTGGGGGACTCGACATGCTGACCACATGTCACCCCTACACTGGCTGATTATCATCTACCTCTGTGATTGACACATGTGGATGTGAGGCCAGCAGCCGGCTGGTAGGCTAAGGGCCTTGTAGGCCTGTCGCGCCAGGAGTAATAATAAATCTTCACCTCCAGAGAGATACCAGAGTGCAGTTATAGAAAACCTTAGCAACACATGCACTTTACTACGGCAGTGAGGCATGGACTTTGAGGAAAGGAGAAGAGAGCAGGATAACTTCTAGTGAAATGAGATTCATGAGGTACACAGCAGGATATACCAAATGGGATCAGAAATGCAATGGCGATATTTTGAAGGAACTATATGTAGAACCAGTCTTTGAGTACATATATAGATATCAGAACAACTGGATGAATCATTTGCGATGAATGATTTCAGATAGAGTTCCCAAGGCTTTGTTATTGTCCAACAGGGAAGAGATCTCTGGGCCGTCCAAGGAAATGCTGGATACAAAATTCATCAGTGAGATTGTAACAGGCCTATAGGCCTAAAACTTGGTTGGATGAAGAAGATAAAATAATTAGAATTTCTTCTTCTTCTTCTACTACAAGGTTTAGGCTATGCAGCCTGTTCCGGCGAAGTTAAAAGTGGAGTCCATCTTCTGTGTGGTCGGCCAACATCTCTTGTTCCTCTGGGATTATACAGGAAGGTTCTTTCGTTGTTCATTCTCATTAAGTGTTCTGTCCATTTCTTATTATTTTTGCTGATTTTATCTTCAATTTTTATATATATTTAATTCTTCTCGTATAGTTTCATTCCTTATTCTATCCGCTCTTGTGCATCCTTTCACATTACGTAAAAACAGCATTTCCGCAGTCTGTATCCTGCTTTTATCCCTTGATTTCATTATCCAATTTTCACTTCCATACAACAACAAAGGAACAGCCATTGTTTTATATAATTTAAGTTTCGTATCTTTCCTTGTTTTCCGACCTAAGGTTCTTTTTATGGTTCCACAGATAGCCTGAAATTTATTTACTTTATTTTCTCTATAAGTTAGAATTTAGTATACGTAATTACTAATTCTCTCATATATTTGTAGTTGGTAGTAGATATAGTGCATTTAGTAGAAATTGCTTGCTTAATTTGAATTGTATTTTGTAGTTGTCACTTTAGTTAGTAAGTAACACATAGGTAAGTAATCAATTGAGTTGGTGTTTACTTGATGAAAATCCATATTTATTAGTTAAATAAAAATAAAACTTAGTTTTATTTGATTTTCATAGTTATTAAGATATAATTCAGTGACAGTTGTTTCGGTACACTGTACCTTCTTCAGACATGTTAACAAATTATGAATTGTGTTAATATAGTACAACTGATCAAAGCGACAATACAACAATAATTTTTTTAATTTTTAAATTTAACAAAGGCGATTCATTCAAATCAAGTTTAGAATTTAACAGTTTATTACTACTTTTCAATTTATTTATTTCTACAATCTCCAAAAGGTCCAACTTCTTACCCTTATCATTATCACAAACATGTAAAATTTCAAAATTTGGATTGAAACAATGATTAAATTGCAATAGGTGGTTAGCATATTTTGAATATTCTAAATTTCTGTTGTATGCTCACATGTTTTTTCATTTATCCGAGAGATAAAAGGTCTACCAGTTTGTCCTATATAGACATTGTCACATGTGCCACACTTCAATTTATAAACACCTGATAATTTTTATTTTTATTTTTTTGGTTTTATTGTTTTTTTATTATATTTTGTAAAGTTTTATTTGTTTTAAATGCCACATTAATGTTCAACTTTTTAAAGTGTTTAGATATTTTATTTGGAGGCTATAGAAATAAATAAATTGAAAAGTAGTAATACACTGTTAAATTCTCAACTTGATTTGAATGAATTGCCTTTGTTAAATTTAAAAATTAAAAAATTATTGTTGTATTGCTGCTTAGATCAGTTGATATGTACTATAACAACACAACTCATAATTTAACATGCCTGAAGAAGGTACAGTGTACCGAAACAGCTGTCACTGAATTATATCTTAATAAATATGAAAATCATATAAAACTAAGTTTTATTTTTATTTAATTAATACATAAGTAAGTCCACTATTAGTTATTTTTTATTACTAATATTGTAACAGCTGAGACCAGTTGATAACAGCTGGATTCCAATTAGAACCACTTGTTGGTTACCAGTAGGAAACATAGTTGGTAGAATAGCTGTAGTATTAGTAACTTGTAGATGTAGTTTGTAGGTTTGTATAGTATTTCTAACTTACTTACTCACTGACACTATCGAACCTGTAGGTTCATGGCCACATGGACATAAACTCTCCATACATCCCTATCATGAGCTAATACTTTCCAATCATTCCCTGTATAATCTACTTCCCTCAAATCAACATTTTCTTCTTCTTCACTTCATTGGCTAGGCAAATATTGCCTGTTCCACCTCACAGTTGTACTGTCCATGTTTTCACTGGCCTTCCTACATTCCTTGAACCTCTTGGCTTGTAGTTGAATGCTGCTCTTGGTAATCTATATATATTCATTCTTTTCACATGTGTAAACCATTTCTCTCTATATTCTCTGATTTTCTCATTCAATGGATATATATCTCTGTTCTTATATCTTCATTTTTTATCCGATCCAATCTTGTGCAGCCTTTTGTTCTTCTAAGGAAGTTCATTTCTGTGCTCTGTATTCTACTTTGTAATTTTTTGGTCATTACCCAAGTTTTGCTCCCATAAAGTAATGCAGGAACTGCCAATGTTTTATAAAACTTCAATCTAGTATCTCTTCTTGTTTTATTCTTTAATGTTTTATGTACAGTTCTGCATATCATTTGAAATTTCGACAGTTTCATATTGATGTCTCTTTCAGTTTTTGTGTTTATAGTAAAATTACAACCCAAATAATTAAAATTTGTTACATATTCCAGAGGTTTGTTGTCTATTATGATTTTTGTTCTTATGTATATTCACTTCCTCAAAATGCCATTATTTTCGTTTCTAACTTAACTGATTATAATTGTGTAGTTTAAATAAAATAAATCAAGCCACAGTTAGTCCAAAAGCATTCAAGATTAAGGGTCGTATGCAAATACATTACTCTCTACTCAAATTACTTCCAATCACTGGTGAGCTGAGATCGAATTAACGGCCGCCTTAACCGGTCATGCATGAATGTTGACGTTTTCGTAATATTGGCAACGAATTACCCAGAATTCTCAGCGATAAAACCACTTCCGTTATTTTCGTCTGCTATAGAGGAATGCATTTATGCTTGCATCCTGCAAATAATACCGTATACAAACATGTCTGCGACGCGCAATATTACGCCGATTCTCCTGTTCTTCCAGTTGAATTCTTTGGTAGACTCTATCAAATTCCTCTTCTCCGCGTATACCGAAAACATGATCAAAGTCTTCAAGGTCCGACATCTTGGATAAGTTTCAAACTACATCGGTTACCATCGGTTCCCTTCGGGATTTTCACCATAAGTTTATATCTTGAGCTACGATCTTAAGGTACCTTGTCAGGTAGCTTTACAATTATTACCGCGTGAATAGATTTCTGAGTAAGAAAAATGTGTTTGAATAAAACTTTATCAGCAGAGAACGCCTTTTACTGTCTAATGCGTTCAAACATTCGACCCTAAAAGTGTATAAAACACTGGCTCTTCCAACTCTTTTGTATGGTAGCGAAGTATGGACGTTGAAACAGAAGGATATACAGAGACTTAGATCTGCTGAAATGAGATATCATCGGAGGACTGCAGGATACACACTACTAGATCACAAAAAAAATGAAGACATCTTAGAAGAATTACACATGGAACCTTTAGAAAACAAAATTTCTGATTATAAGTCAAGATGGATGCAACATGTTCATCGAATGGAAGATCACAGAATACCCAAACAAATGTTAAGATATCAACCTGCAGAAAGAAGAAGACCAGGACGTCCACTCAAAAGACTTTTGGATGGTGTTTCTCTTGAGGCTGAAACAGGTCAACAAATGGCCTAAATTCGTGAATGTACTATGATGATGATGATGAAATGAAATAAAAATGTAATCTGTTTGAGGATAGTCTAAGAAAGACGTTGTTGGGATCTGTGCATACTACTGTGGGGTTTAAGCAATTAGACACCACACTAAGGTATTACAGATCCTTCTTTTTTTTTTTCTCCCTCTGAGGTCTCCTGACTTAACAGTCTGTGAATACTTTTTATGAGGTCACTTAAAAAAGCCTTGTTTATGTATCTACACAGCCTTAAAATCTGCAAGAGCTTTGACTTCGTATCACTAGTGCCGTTGAATCCTTTCCTATGGATATGTTGGAAAGTGTGTGGTATTAGTCATAGTATTGCCTTGATGTCTGGAATGTAACATGTGAAGTACACATTGAGTGTCTTTGAAGTATATACTAACATTTTTTAATTTCTCTTTCTAATGACACAAATTTTATATAAATCCAACAACGCACTGTGATGCTATACCAGATTGTAACCACAGAACATTTCTGCAGACACAGTGTGTGTCATAATGTTCCCTTTTCCAGACTTGTGATTCAGTGCTCTGACCTACATATTCCCTTGTACTGATTTTGTGCTACATGCATTGTATAGGTAAATAATGTAAGAATACATTGTTTATGTCCTCTTTATTCTAATCTGTTAGTAATAGTTTCTTGTGTGTCTATGTGGACTGCCATCAGTGCCAAAAGGAAATGAATTCAATAATTAATACTGATTTGCTACTGCTACCATTAATAAAAAAAAATACCAATAGTCAGTTTTGTGCAGAAACAGGATATATCTACATCAGTTAGGAAAAAACGGGTAAGTCAAGTTTTGGTTGAAAATGAGTTATTAACATCTCCCGATAGCTTTTGGTCCGATGCACGTTCGGTAAAAACGGGTAAGTCGTCAAGCGAATAGTGACGGTATTATTAAGCATTGAATTTTCGATTTATGCACTCTTTGATGTAAGTCATTGAACTAGTTTTTGCTCTCCTGTAAAAAATCACTTTGAAGACTTACCTGGTTTTTCCTAATTGTTGTAGATATAATTGAAGAAGTGTACATTATGTATTCCACTATTGACAGGAAACTGTATAATTTCTACAGTTTAATTAAAACAGTTTCTGTAATGTACATTCATTCAATTGTCACAAATGGTTTACAATATTTCAAAGCACAGTTAACGTTAACAAATTTGTCGGTAATTCCATATTGTTTTGTAAAACTCCTTGAATATTGTGTAAATTTGTATGTATAAAACCTTCCTTGTAAGAATCTGCAGCCAAAAACTTTTGCTCTACACAAAATTCACAATTTTTTTTTTTTAATCTGAGATGATTGGCAATGAAATTAAATAATGTAGAAACAAAAGTACTGTACAGGATACGGTGTAAGTCAATTATCCTAATGTGAAAATATATTATTTTCTGTAGCTTACAACATCTATGTAAAAAAACTACCGAATTTGTTCAAAGTGACTTCCATTGTTGTTTAAGCCATTTATGACGTCATTTTGACACTGATTTGCAGATGTTATCACACAATTTCCAATTATTACCAAAAGTGTTTTCAAATCCCTGTTCAATCAAATCCTGTAAATGTTGCAGGTTTAGTGGTTTTGTAGTGGAAACTTCCGATTCCGATTGAGGATCTTTCCACTTTTCAGCAGTTGCCCTTTTACCAGCTGGCTGCTGGCCCTTCACATCCACATGTGTCAATCACAGAGGTGGATGATCAACAGCCAGTGTAGGGGTGACATGTGGTTAGCATGTCGAGCCCCCCAGCCATTATAGCTGGTTCCTCAACCTGGAGCCGCTACTTATTGTAGCTACCCAATTGCCTCACGATGCTGGGTGGGCACTGGTCCCATACTGGCCGAAATACCATGAGAAAATTTCTTCCCCCATGGAGACTCGAACCAGTGCAAGTCCCGTAGCTCTGCGCCAAGGCTTCCTACCTTAACCGCTCAGCTACGGCGCGGGATGTAGTGGAAACTTAGTCCTTAAAAATTCCTCACGTTAAAAAATCACATGGCATGAGGTCTGGTGATCTAGGAGGCCAATCAGCAATACCTAACAGCGTTATATTAGATGTATCTGTCACTGATTATGAAACCCAGCTTGGAAAGTTTGGAGGCAGACATTATACCATCTTAATTAGTGTGACAGTAGTGTTTAAGATTATATACTGAAGGACCTATACTCAAACCCCACTTTCAAGAATCTGATGTTTTCCTTGCAACCATGTGCAATGGTTAACTGACTTATGCCATACACTGTATGTGAATTTCTGCTGAAAAAGAGAAAGATCTCGACCCTATTTATGTACACCATGTCCCATTCAAACCATCACATTTTAATTAATTATAACTTGTATGCGGAATTATGAAATGAGATTGGTATTAAAAGAAAGAGAAACTCAAAGAATTTTTGTTTTCATTGTTGCTGTTAATTTATGTATCGCATGTTGGACAATAATGACATAAAACAAAATGTTGACTCCTCAGCGATGAGCACAAACTGTTTTCTGGTATGTAAAAGACAGTGAGTTTGTGACTCCAGTACAAGATCTTCATGATTTATGAACCCGTATCCTGGACACAATTGCAACAGTACCAATGGATATGTTGGACAGAATGTGGCAGAAAATCTAATACCAACTTGATATTGTTGGTGTTACTAATGGTGCACATATAGAGGTATTTTAGGTGTGTGGCAATGACATTTTTTTGAGTTTCTGTTTCATTTAATACTGGCCTCATTTCATAATTCTGCATACTTTGTTAGTTATGATTAATTAAAATGTGGGAGACCCTCTACTTCTCATTAGATTACATTATGTTTTATAATACCATTTTCAAATGTGATCCTAATATTTAGGTTGATTAAGACATGTTAAAAAATTACGTACAAAAATGTAGAATAACATTTCGCAAGTAGTGAAAAGTTTTATTTATCTTATAATATTGCATTCCAAATACAGGAAGAACAATATTGTTGTAACATAATGTTGGAAAGTCAGAGGTAAATTGTTTTATCTTTGTTTCTTCTCTTCCTGATTCTCATACTAATTAACCCATTTGCCTAGGAAGACGAGTTGTTCTGCCCAACTAGTTTATGGTCGTCATTTTAGAACATTTGTGAAGCTCCACAAAACCAAATATCTTTCTACAATATTTTGTATACCGTTGAGAGGGCATTTTTTTTTTAGTTATGTTGATCCTAGTGGATTACTGGTTGCCATGCTTGTCTCTGGTTCCAATTTTTTGCAGGTTCAATTCAGCCCATGGCCAATGAGGGATGCAAAACTTTGATTATGACTTAATTCAGAAATGAAGAAAAATTGCAAGTCCGATATCTAAGATTTAAAAAACAGAGAAGAACCTCAAGCCTGAAATAACAGCCTTCTTAGTAAAATTTATTGGCCCTTCCCAATGCCCTAATTTGAATTGAAATGCAAGAACATCAGATGTAAAGGAGCATCGTTAAATATACAAATTTTAATTAACGTTTATATACAGAGCAAAATTTGTCTTGCTTTTTTACTCATTTTGTTCTACTTTTAAATGTCTAAGAAATACATAAAACAGCTTTTTATATTTGAAAATAAGTTAATGGATAGTTGGACAATTAAATTTGAAGTGAATGGGTTAATATGAGAAAGAGAGGTATTAACATTTTTTATCATCATCATCATCCAGGGATTGTTCTGGTTTCATGAAAGCTAGAATTGTTAAACTTGTTCAGACCATGTTCTGTGTGGGCATCCAACATTTCTCCTTCCGTGCGGTTTATAATTTAGCAATAATTTTTTAATGCCTCTAATATTCTAAGCATTGTCAGACCAGAAATGAAAGTAGACAGGCAAAGAGGCAATAAAAATCTTGAAAATAGACACTATTCATTTTTTTATTGGTTTTAAGTCAAAGCATAAAATAACATTTATAGAGGTGGAAGTAATATAAGTGTGCAGATTTTAAGTATGTATTCCTATGGTGGAAAACAAAATAAAATTTAACGTTTTTATGTCGAATATGTTTCTTTAAAAACAGTGTTTTTCCCTAAACTTTAAATGCCCCCTAACTCAATAAATATTTGTTGTACAGGTGTAATATTTACTTATACTATTTAACTCGTGCCCCAAATGGGAGTCAATGAGCAATTAAGTTTCAATTAATTTTGTTTTACAACCAAACACAGTCATATTTCACCTCGGTAATTATTAAATTAAAGAAAGCTCCTCCTTTTTAATATTCTGAACATTATTTTGCAGTGACTGACTTTCTAACAAATACATTGAATATTGCAAATAATGAACAGATTCCTTCAACCTACACATTTTATAGTTGTGTGTTCAATAATTGTGTTTTTAAATACAGATTTTAAGTCCTGCACCGTAGCCGAGCAGTTAAGGTAGGAAGCCTTGGCGCAGAGCTACGGGACTTGCGCTGGTTCGAGTCTCCATGGGGGAAGAAATTTTCTCATGGTATTTCGGCCAGTATGGGACCGGTGCCCACCCAGCATTGTGAGGCAATTGGGTAGCTACAATAAGTAGCAGCTCCAGGTTGAGGAACCAGCTATAACGGCTTGGGGACTCGACATGCTAACCACATGTCACCCCTACACTGGCTGTTGATCATCTACCTCTGTGATTGACACATGTGGATGTGAAGGACCAGCAGCCGGCTGGTAAAAGGGCAACAGATTTTAGCGAGTTTTTCCGAAAAAATTAATTAATAACCTATAGTGTTGGTTATAATACACCGTTTGATGTGTTTCTTTCTCCTCCCCCCCCCCACTAGGATGCATTCTTACAATATTGTGATCCTATTTGGCAATAAATAGTATAATCAAGTTGCAGTGATGAACAAATGAAACATAACTGAACATTTCTCATTTGTTTTCAAACATTGCCATTTACATTATATATATATTAAAATAATTATATTTAAATAATGATTTGTGAGT
Source organism: Diploptera punctata (assembly GCA_030220185.1). Lineage (NCBI taxonomy): Eukaryota > Metazoa > Arthropoda > Insecta > Blattodea > Blaberidae > Diploptera > Diploptera punctata. Next base: position 6,345,947 of record JASPKZ010007251.1, on the reverse strand, counting down.
AAACAGCTTAATTTTTATTTGTTAAATAGTCCTAACAAATGCCACTCTTGATTTCCAAATCCTCTAGATAAATTTGGAAATCACCTGTGGCATTACTTATGATAATTGAAAGTGAAAAAAAAAAACATGTTTTCTTCTTTTACAGTTTTACAATAAAATTTATGGTTTTTGAACAAATTAAGTAAAAACTTCTGACATTTTGAAATGAAAAATGAGAGATATTGCAATGTTTTTATTATTAATTTCATACATCTCAATGATGGATAAATCATATTTAAAGAGAAAAATTATACGCTCAGACCGGGACTAGATTTGCGTTTAGATCGGTACTTGCTCAGGTAGCTCAAATGGTAGAGCACTTGGACTAGAAAACCAAGGGTCCCGGGTTCAAGTCCCGGTCTGAGCGTATAATTTTTCTCTTTAAATATGATATTGCAATGTCAAACTGCAAGTAAGAGGTGGTCTTATTGTTGTTGAATTCAGAATGGCTGTTTATGACTCCTTTTTTTTTTTTTTCAACAGGGGGGTTGATGTGATTACTCTATAAATTACAGTAGTCAATGTGATTTTTGTCTCATGAGTACCAATAGTTGTACTTAATGTAGTTTTTTATCATGTTTTTAAATATGTATTCAGAATATCTCCATCACCCACAGTTTTTTATATTTCAGTTTCAATTAATGGATTTAAATAATTATTTTTTTAATAAACCTAGATTTCTTCCCAGAAAATCTTGGCACAGTGAGCGATGAGCACGGGAACACTTTCATCAGGAGATTTCAGCTATGGAAAAGACATATCAAGGCAAATGGAATCCTAATATGCTGGCTGATTATTGTTGGACCATCAAGAGGGCTGCTCCACAGGTGAAATATAGCAGAAAATCATTTCTTACTTTCTAGGTGAGTCCAAATGTTCGAATATTGTGTAGTTATGAATGTAGAAAATATTAAAGTGTATACATCTCTTGGAACCTTGTGTGATGGAGAAAAACCAATATCATATTTGTATTCAGGAGAAAAAATACTATCAGAATCACATATTTTTCTTTCTGAGACAAAAAAAAAAGTTTATTTTTTGTTGCTCAATGTAGTAGATTTTGGGATGACTACAAACAAAAGAATTGATGAGGCTGGCGCTTGAATTAAAAAATATTTTAAGGAAAAAACAACATGAAAGCAGAATAACGGCTTGTGAAATGAGATTCATGCGCAGAACAGCGGGTTACACCAGATGGGATCGGAAAAGGAACACCGATATCTTAAAAGAATTGAAGACTATGCCAATTTTGGAATATATTAAACAGTACCAACTAAATTGGAAACACCATCTTGAAAGAATGAGTTCAAATCGGATCCCCAAAGCTGTTTATAATTATATACCAAGAGGACGAAGATCACTGGGCCGTCCTATGAAACGCTGGAGGGAAAATTTTCTATAGGATCGTAACGGGCCTTGGCCTAATACTTGGAAGGAAGAAGAAGAAGAAGAATATTTTAAGGAGGGCTCTGTTGTAAAAATATTTTCATGATTTGTTATGAGGGGAATAATTGAGAGAAAGTTAAAAATACTATTCTAACGTGTAATTCGTAATTTAAAAAACTAAGAATACAAAATGAGGTAAAGTGAAAGTACAATAAATTGTAATGTTAATAATGTGGCTAATAAATGCTTTTGATTAGATGGAAAGACTGAAGATTCTGCAAAAAATTTATACATAAATAAAAAGGCATTAACATTAATAAGGTCTAATAATTTAAGTAAAATATTTGGTCTTGTAATCCAAAAATAAGATTCCGTTTTAGAACTTCAAAGTGGAAAATTTATCTCTTCATAAGTTCCGAAAACTTTTATTTTATATAAACTACTCCTTGAAATAATTAAATTAATTCTTTTAGTTTCTAGTCTATTAACTAGATTTATCTTTACCCAAATAAATTATCCCAGTTATATTTCAATGTAATTTAACCCCCCCTATAAATAAAAACTAAAATAATGTTATAAAGTAATTAATTAATATTAATATTTGCATATTTATATCAACTTTAATAAATGTTGTATTGTTAATCCATATATGTTCATAAACTTTTACACACACACACACACACACACACACACACACACATATATATATATATATATATATATTATAAATAATTTAGTTACATATAATTAAAAATTAAAATTTGAATTATGAAATATTCACCTGAAAGGTCCGTCTCCTCAACTTAATTAATTATTTAACTGTAGTGCTTTTGGGACTTGTTCCATCGTCGGCAGGATTTGAAACTGGTGTTTCACTGAAGATCTGGTAGAGGGGGTTACATGTATTGGGTTCGTTTTTGTTTATCAGGTGGTGTTGTTGTGAGCTGCTTTCATGATTTCCATCTCTTCGAGTACGTTTATCTTTGCTGGATTATTTTCTCTGTGCATTACTGTTAGGGTGTTTTCAATATTTAACATGTGGTGTCCTTCATGGATAACGTGTTTTGCAAAGCTTGATTTTCCTTCTGCGTGAATAAAGTCTCAAAAATGTTCTTTAAATCTGATGTTAAAACTTCTGTTTGTTCTTCCTATATAAAATTTGTTGTAGACCTTACATGTCAATTTATATACTCCTTTGCTGTTGAAAATGTTATTTTCTTCAATGTTATTGTTTATTATGTTGTTTAATTTGTTATTAGTTCTGTATGCTATTTTTACTTTTTTATCGGCTTTCTTTAGTGTATTGGCTAATTTTGTCATTTCTTTTCGTGTATATGTAAGTGTTATCCATGCTTTCTTGTTGTTATCAGATTATTTTTCTAGTTTAGTTATGTTGAAAATATTGTTCTTTCTTTTTTGTTTAATTACGAGTTTATTTATGATTTCTTCATTATAACCATTGGTTCTTACCATATATATAATGTAGTTGAGTTCTTGAATATAATTGTCTTCGCTTAATGGAAGTTTTAACATTCTATTGATTAAGCTGTTAAATGTACTTATTTTTTGTTGAAAAGGGTGTGTAGATTTTTTGTTTATGGCCAGAGCATTGTTTGTAGGATTCCAGTGGATGCTGATTTCTAGTTTATTGTTGTGTAGGTTTTTGGTTATAGACAAATCTAAGTAGTTTATACTATTATTAACTTCTATTTCCTCGGTAAAGGTGATTTTTTTCATGCATGTTATTTATGTATTGTAATATTTCTTTTTCTTTTCTATTTTCATTGTCGTATATTACTAGTACGTCATCGACATATCGTACTATCAGTTTTGTGTTAAATTTGTGTATTAGTTCCTCAAAATGTTTATTTTCCAGTTCTTGTAGGACGATTTCGGCCATTATTCCGGATGTAGGACTCCCCATCGGGATCCCATCTTCTTGAATGAAAAGTTCATTGTTAAATTGGAAGTAGTTTTGTTTTATTGTTGTTACTATTAATTTATTTAACTGTTTGATATAGTTTTCTTCAAGTTTACTGTCTGTTAGTTTTTGTCTTATTATGTTTGCTGTTTCGTTTATCGGAATATTTGTGTAGAGGTTTTTTTGTGTTTTGAATGACGTCATTTTAGTGTTTCTATTGATTTCTATAGAATGTAATTTGTCTGCTAGTTCAAATGAGTTCTTAATTGTATGACGATTTTCAAGTTTGAGAACATTTTTCATGTTCTGAGCTACTAATTTAGAAATTTTATAGTTAGGAGCATTCATGCAATTAACAAGTGGTCTTATGGGAATGTTGTCTTTATGGATTTTTGGAAGAGCTTTTATTACTGGTGGCGAGGGAGTATTATATTATCCATTTGCTGTTTTTTGTATTTCTTATGTTCGTTATTGATAGTGTTGGTGATTACAGGGCACGATATTAATGCTTCTTTTATTTGTCTGTTATACTTTCCTTTGGGGTCCTTTTCAATTTTTTTGAAATTATTTTCTTTTATAAATTGTTTGGTTTTATTGATGTATTCTTCCTTTTCCATAATAACTATTGTATTGCCCTTGTCGGCTTTTGTGTGTATTATTTTATTGTTCCTGAATTTTGTTTTTATTTTAGAGATGTTGTTAAGAGTTCGTTTATCTTTAATGTTTATGTTGGTAGCATTTCTTTTAAGACTTTAGCTGCTTCATAGCTAAGTAAACTTGAAGGAAACTATATCAATCAGTTAAATTAATAACAACAATAAAACAAAATTACTTCCAATTTAACAATGAACTTTTTATTCAAGAAGATGGGATCCCAATGGGGAGTCCTACATCTGGAATAATGGCTGAAATCTTCTTACAAGAACTGGAAAATAAACATTTTCAGGAACTAATATGCAAATTTAACATAAAACTGATAGTACGATATGTCGATGACGTACTAGTAATATACGACAATGAAAATAGAAAAGAAAAAGAAATATTACAAGATTTAAGTAACATGCATGAAAAAATCACTTTCACCGAAGAAATAGAAGTTAATAATAGTATAAACTACTTAGATTTTTCTATAACCAAAAATCTACACAACAATAAACTATAAATTGGCATCTACTGGAAACCTACAAACAATGCTCTGGCCTTAAACAAAAAATCTACACACCCTTTCCAACAAAAAATAAGTACATTTAATTGCTTAATCAATAGAATGTTAAAACTTCCATTAAGCAAAGACAATTATATTCAAGAAGTCAACTACATTAAATATATGGCAAAAACCAATGACTATAATGAAGAAATCATAAATAAACTTGTAAATAAACAAAAAAGAAAGAACAATACAACCAACATAACTAACTAGAAAAAGAATGTGATAACAACAAGAAAACATCGATAACACTTACATATACAGGAAAATAAACGACAAAATTAGCAAATACACTAAAGAAAGCCGATAAAATTGTAAAAATAGCATACAGAACTAATAACAAATTAAACAACATAATAAACAATAACATTGAAGAAAATAACATTTTCAACAGCAAAGGAGTATATAAATTGACATGTAAGGACTGCAACAAATTTTATATAGGAAGAATAAACAGAAGTTTTAACATAAGATATAAAGAACATTTTTGAGACTTTATTCATGCAGAAGGAAAATCAAGCTATTCAAAACACGTTATCCATGAAAGGCATTGCATGTTAAATATTGAAAACAACCTAACAGTAACGCACAGAGAAAATAATCCAGCGAAGATAAACGTTCTCAAAGAGAGGGAAATCATGAAAGCAGCTCACAACAATGACAATCTGATAAACAAAAACAAACCCAATACATGTAATCCCCTCTACCAGATCTTCAATGAAACACCAGGTTTGAATCCTGCCGATGATGGGACAAGTCCCGAAAGCGCTACAGTTAAATAGTTAATTAAGTTGAGGAGACAGACCTTTCAGGTGAATATTACATAATTTTAAATTTTAATTTTGAATAATACCTCAACGGAACACAACATGAATCTTACACAAATAATTAACTTATTGAAATGTAATATTTAACATATAACTATATGTCATATACAGTGTGATTCAAAAGTCTCTTGACATTTTTGTCAAACCAATGTTTTATGCCAAACTTGTTGTTATGTATGGAAAGTAATTTCTACTGGATGATAAACTCAGATTTCAATGTGGTGGCCCTCTAAGTCATATGGCACAAACTCCATTGTTCTTGTGTACAGCAAAACACTTTTGCCAGCATAGCTGGTGTGATTGCAGCTACCGCTGCAGCTATTTGGTTTCTCAATTGCTGTAAGGTGTTTATCTTCACTTAATAAACTTTGGACTTAATGAAACCCCAAGTAAAGAAGTCTAGTGGTGTCATATCTGGAGAGTGGGCCGCGCCCAAATTCTCGGTGAATCATGACTGATCCACCTACCAAGGTAAACTTTGTTGAGGTGGTCTCGAACAATGATGGCAAAATGGTGTGGTGCACCAACTTGCTGGAAAACCACGGTATCTTGTACAGCATTCTGTGCCAGCTCGGTTGCAGATATTGTTCTAACATGTCAAGACAGTTATTTCCAGTTACTGTTGTTTCCGCAAACATGAATGGTCTGTAAATTTTTGTTTTTGTTATTCCCAGCCACACATTTACCTTTGATGTGTCTCTCTGAAACTCTTGTATGGCATTTGGCTGTTCACCTGCCCAAATCCTACAATTATGCCTATTGACATGTCCACATGTGTGGAATGTTGCCTCATCGCTTAACAGGTCATGACACATAGCTTGTCGAGCTACATAGTCTTGTGCATTATCTGGATGTGATAAGGGTGTTTGTTCAGTTTGAAGCACAAGGTACGCCATATAGTGCTTTAGGACATACCCAACACTCTGCTGAGTCTTCTGTTGATACACCGGGACTTCGTGAGATGGCTTCCTGTATGATTTGCACGTCTTCTGGTGTTGTAGCCGACCTCCCTCTACGCGCCTAATCATTTTCAGTACCAGATCTCTAATAACTTGCCTGCTAGAACCTATTTTTCTGAACTCTCTAGTGCATTCTTCTTGGACCTGCCTGTATGCCAATCTTCGTATACAAGTGAAAATGACAGCTAATCTTTCCTCTATTGTTAGCATAGTTTCCAATTACCTTTAACAAAAATACATTCCGATTCCGATTGAGGGTCTTTCCACTTTTCAGCGGTTGCCCTTTTGCCAGCCGGCTGCTGGCCCTTCACATCCACATGTGTCAATCACAGAGGTAGATGATCAACAGCCAGTGTAGGGGTGACATGTGGTTAGCATGTCGAGTCCCCCAGCCGTTATAGCTGGTTCCTCAACCTGGAGCCGCTACTTATTGTAGCTACCCAATTGCCTCACGATGCTGGGTGGGCACCGGTCCCATACTAGCCGAAATACCATGAGAAAATTTCTTCCCCCATGGAGACTCGAACCAGCGCAAGTCCCGTAGCTCTGCACCAAGGCTTCCTACCTTAACCGCTCAGCTACGGCGCGGGACTACAAAAATACATAAATTAACAATATGAGGAAAATGTCAAGGGACTTTTGAATCCACCTGTATATTCCTAATAATATATAAATCATTATATAATACGGATATATTTAAATTTAAGTGTTTTCTATTAATATAAATCTTATTATATAATTATCTATATCTATTTGAAGTTTGTATATATATATATATATATGTTGTTATTATTTATATATGGCAAGTCCATAATTAATATTTTTAAAACAATAAATTAATTAACCCTGATACTCAGGGTACAATCAATTGTAATGATACCCCTTACATCTATAATAAATACAAAAAGTGGTTATATTTAAAATACCTTCTATTTTCAATTAAGTACATTTAAATTATTGAAAATTAAATCAAGTCATATTGAATTGCACAATAAAACTTTCCATGTAAATGAAAATAACAAAACGAAAGGAAATACTATAGCATTCAATAAATAATGACAACACTTATAACATCACAAAACATTTATTTAGGTTATTTTTGACGTTAAGAACTTAATTTATAGTCTCCTGCCAAATAAACTATAAGTTGCGAAATCCATGGAAGAGGGTGCATTCCATCTGCAGATAATTTTTGGATATCTCTCCCATCTGATTAATCTAGAACTTTTCTAGATATCAATTCCTGATTGAAATCGAATATCTTTTATAGGTTGTTTAATATTTGAGAATAAGTGATAGTCACAGGGACTTACGATTTTTTTTGATTGCAGTCATCTTTTTAATTTTTGATGTAGAAATTGCCCTCCTCCTTCCTATAACAATTATTGTGATAAGTTCCAGTATAAAATCGTGACTAATTATTAGTCTTATATTTTTACTTATGTCTGGTGAATTTGTGGACGTTCAGGTACTTTACTAATTGTGAGAAACAATGAATGCATTCAGAAATTATTCCCATATTGAGACTTCAGTATTACAGATTTATGCAAGGACTGATTACAATGCAATGGTCACAACTAGGATCACTGTTTACAAGAGTGTTGACATTATTTTTTATTGAATGCCCTAGTATATGACTGACAGTTTAATTATAGTACCATCACTACGAAGTCATACGAGGGTCATACTGAAAGTCATGAGCAACATTTTTTTAAAACAATCATAATATTTATATTAGACAAACCAAGTACACCATGTTAATCTACAGACCTTTATGCTACTTTTCAACATAGTCTCCATTTCTTTGCACACGTTTTGTCCAGCGTTCTACAAGCTTGAAAATTCCCTTATGATAGAAGTCTGTTCCAGCTGCTCGAAGACACTGACGCACTGCTTTCCGAATATCCTCCAGCGTCTCGTAGCGTTGGCCTCTCATCTGCTCCTTCACAGAACCGGAAAGATGGTAGTCGGAGGGAGGGTGCCAAATCGGGACTATAGGGAGGATGTGGAAGAGTTACCCACCCAAATGTCCTGATCTTCTCCACAGTGTCACGAGCAGTGTGAAGATGCGCGTTATCGTGTTGCAGAATGATCTTCCTTCCAGGGCATATGTCGTGCAATGCACGACGGAGCTTCACAAGTGTCTGGATATAGCGGGCAGCATTTATGGTTTGTCCAGGTTCAAGAAATTCAACCAGAATGCAACCTTGTGCATCCCAGAAGACGCTGCCCATAACTTTCCCAACAGATTGCACTGTCTTCGCTTTTTTCTTTGATGGCGAATTCAAGTGGTGCCATTCCATACTCTGGCATTTTGTTTCAGGCTCGTAGCGATTAAACCAGCTTTCGTCTCCTGTCACAATACTCATCAAAAAATCACCACCTTCATTTCGAAATCTCTGAAGAAGGTTATGGGTGATGGTTCTTCTCTGAAGTTTCTGGTCTTCACTCAATAAACGTGGAACCCAATGGGCACTAACTTTTCAGTAACCTAAGCTGTGAATCATTTTTTGCACTGCACTGTGTCCTACTGCAAGTTTTGTAGTGATTTCATTCACTGTGATACTCCTGTCGTCTCTAATGAGCGCATCAACTCTTTCCTTGTTGCAATCCGTGGGCGACCGCTATGAGGCTCATCTTTGATACTCGTGTTCCCATCTTTAAAATGTTTCACCCATCTCCTAACACTGCTGGCACCCATGCAGGCATCTCTGTAAGCACATTAAAGTCTTTGGTGAATATCAACAGAAGATTGTTCCTCTTTAACAAGGAATTCAATGACAGCGCGTTGTCGAAACGAAACATTGATGTCTGCCATTTTGGAAACACTGCATGTGGTCACATGATAGAAGCTATGACGCCACAAAACGGCAATGTTGTGGTATAAAGTCTGTAGATTACGATCCTGCAGTTGTTTTTGTTACATTGTTGAAATTTGAATTTTAACAATGGGTTGCTCACGACTTTCAGTATGACCCTCATAGAAATATAAAGCAGTCATTATTTAGGAATCAGTTATTGTTCATATTTATTTAAGCAGCTCTCAAAATTTCAAAAATTTTGACATGTTTGAGGAAAATATACCAAGACTTATATAGACTTGGAAAACTCAATTCTGAAATTTTGGATTTAGCCTGGATTTTTTGCAGTAAAAAATCCCGGACACACCCTCTAGATTGAATTTTAGCAGTTTTCAAAATTTCGACATTTTTGGGAAAAACTCCCAAGACTATAATAGCCTTGGAAAACTCAATTCGGAAAATTTGGATTTAGACCGGATTTTTTGCATTATAAGTCCTGGACATAACTTTTAGATTGTACTTTTGAAGTTTTAAAAATGTCTTAAATTTTGTCATTTTTGGGAAAAACTCCCAAGACTATAGCCTTGGAAAACTGAATTTTGAAAACTTGGATTTGGATCAGATTTCTTACATTATAAATCCTGGACACACCCTATAGATTGTATTTTAGCAGTTTTCAAATTTATGAAAGTTTTGACATTTTTGGACAGGATTTTTTGCGTTATAAATCCCGGATGTAACCTCTAGCTTGTATTTTAGCAGATTTCAAAAATTGTAAAATTTTGACATATTTGGGAAAAACACCAACAATATAGCCTTGAAAAACTCAATCCTGAAACTCTGGATTTAGACCGGATATTTTGCATTAAACATCCTGGACACACCCTCTAATTTGTAATTAAACACTTTTCAAAATTTCGACATTTTTGGGAAAAACACCAAGAATATAGCCTTGGAAAACTCATCTGAAATTTTAGATTTAGACACAGCCTCCAGATTGTAATTTTTGCAGTTTTAAAAATTTATGAAATTTTGTCATTTTTGGGAAAAACACCAAGACTATAGCCTTGGAATACTCAATTCTGAAATTTAGGATTTAGACACAGCCTCCAGATTGTATTTTTTGCAGTTTAAAAAATTTATGAAATTTTGTTATTTTTGGAAAAAAAACAAACAATATAGCCTTGGAAAAATCAATCCTGAAATGTTGAATTTAGACTGGATATTTTGCATTAAAAATCCTGGACACACTCTCTCATTTGTAATTAGACACTTTTCAAAATTTCAACATTTTTGGGAAAAACACCAAGACTATAGCCTTGGAAAACTCAAATCTGAAATTTTAGATTTAGACACAGCCTCCAGATTGTATTTTTTGCAGTTTTAAAAATTTATGAAATGTTGTCATTTTTGGGAAAAACACCTTTTACTATTATGATTATGATGTAGAAGATTAGGCTAGTAGTAAATGGATGATTCGAACGAACCTGATTTGGTTTGCCTTCCCAGATTAATCTTGTTACTTTGTTATTGAATTTAGGAATTATGTAGTGAACTATTGTATTCATAAAAATGTGTTTGCTTTTCTTCAACAAAATGAAAAACTAAATTATGAAATTTTGGATTTAGACACAGCCTCCAGATTGTATTTTTTGCAGTTTTAATAATTTATGAAATGTTGTCATTTTTGGGAAAAACACCAAGACTATAGCCTTGGAAAACTCAATTCTGAAATTTTGGATTTAGCCTGGATTTTTTGCAGTAAAAAATCCCAGACACACCCTCTAGATTGTATTTTGGCAGTTTTCAAAATTTCGACATTTTTGGGAAAAACTCCCAAGACTACAATAGCCTTGGAAAACTCAATTCGGAAAATTTGGATTTAGACCGGATTTTTTTGCATTATAAGTCGTGGACATAACCTTTAGATTGTACTTTTGAAGTTTTAAAAATTTCTTAAATTTTGTCATTTTTTGGGAAAAACTCCCAAGACTATAGCCTTGGAAAACTGAATTTTGAAAACTTGGATTTGGATCGGATTTCTTACATTATAAATCCTGGACACACCCTATAGATTGTTTTTTAGCAGTTTTCAAATTTATGAAAGTTTTGACATTTTTGGACAGGATTTTTTGCATTATAAATCCCGGATGTAACCTCTAGCTTGTATTTTAGCAGTTTTCAAAATTTGTAAAATTTGTAAAATTTTGAAATATTTGGAAAAAACACGAACAAAAAATAGAGTCTTGAAAAACTCAATCCTGAAATTTTGGATTTAGACCAGATATTTTGCATTAAAATTCCTGGACACACCCTCTAATTTGTAATTAAACACTTTTCAAAATTTCGACATTTTTGGGAAAAACACCAAGAATATAGCCATGGAAAACTCAAATCTGAAATTTTAGATTTAGACACAGCCTCCAGATTGTATTTTTTGCAGTTTTAAAAATTTATGAAATTTTGTCATTTTTGGGAAAAACACCAAGACTATAGCCTTGGAATACTCAATTCTGAAATTTAGGATTTAGACACAGCCTCCAGATTGTATTTTTTGCAGTTTAAAAAATTTATGAAATTTTGTTATTTTTGGAAAAAAAACAAACAATATAGCCTTGGAAAAATCAATCCTGAAATGTTGAATTTAGACTGGATATTTTGCATTAAAAATCCTGGACACACTCTCTCATTTGTAATTAGACACTTTTCAAAATTTCAACATTTTTGGGAAAAACACCAAGACTATAGCCTTGGAAAACTCAAATCTGAAATTTTAGATTTAGACACAGCCTCCAGATTGTATTTTTTGCAGTTTTAAAAATTTATGAAATGTTGTCATTTTTGGGAAAAACACCTTTTACTATTATGATTATGATGTAGAAGACTAGGCTAGTAGTAAACGGATGATTCGAAAGAACCTGATTTGGTTGCCTTCCCAGATTAATCTTGTTACTTTGTTATTGAATTTAGGAATTATGTAGTGAACTATTGTATTCATAAAAATGTATTTGCTTTTCTTCAACAAACTGAAAAACTCAATTCTGAAATTTTGGAATTAGACACAGCCCCCAGATTGTATTTTTTGCAGTTTTAAAAATTTATGAAATGTCATTTTTGGGAAAAAACACGAAGACTATAGCCTTGGAAAACTCAATTCTGAAATTTTGAATTTAGACACAGCCTCCAGATTGTATTTTTTGCAGTTTTAAAAATTTATGAAATGTTGTCATTTTTGGGAAAAACACCTTTTACTATTATGATTATGATGTAGAAGATTAGGCTAGTAGTAAACGGATGATTCGAAAGAACCTGATTTGGTTGCCTTCTCAGATTAATCTTGTTACTTTGTTATTGAATTTAGGAATTATGTAGTGAACTATTGTATTCATAAAAATGTATTTGCTTTTCTTGAACAAAATGAAAAACTTAATTCTGAAATTTTGGATTTAGACACAGCCTCCAGATTGTATTTTTTGCAGTTTAAAAAATTTATGAAATTTTGTTATTTTTGGAAAAAAAACAAACAATATAGCCTTGGAAAAATCAATCCTGAAATGTTGAATTTAGACTGGATATTTTGCATTAAAAATCCTGGACACACTCTCTCATTTGTAATTAGACACTTTTCAAAATTTCAACATTTTTGGGAAAAACACCAAGACTATAGCCTTGGAAAACTCAAATCTGAAATTTTAGATTTAGACACAGCCTCCAGATTGTATTTTTTGCAGTTTTAAAAATTTATGAAATGTTGTCATTTTTGGGAAAAACACCTTTTACTATTATGATTATGATGTAGAAGATTATTCTAGTAGTAAACGGATGATTCGAAAGAACCTGATTTGGTTGCCTTCCCAGATTAATCTTGTTACTTTGTTATTGAATTTAGGAATTAATGTAGTGAACTATTGTATTCATAAAAATGTATTTGCTTTTCTTCAACAAACTGAAAAACTCAATTCTGAAATTTTGGAATTAGACACAGCCCCCAGATTGTATTTTTTGCAGTTTTAAAAATTTATGAAATGTCATTTTTGGGAAAAAACACCAAGACTATAGCCTTGGAAAACTCGATTCTGAAATTTTGAATTTAGACACAGCCTCCAGATTGTATTTTTTGCAGTTTTAAAAATTTATGAAATGTTGTCATTTTTGGGAAAAACGCCTTTTACTATTATGATTATGATGTAGAAGATTGGGCTAGTAGTAAACGGATGATTCGAAAGAACCTGATTTGGTTGCCTTCTCAGATTAATCTTGTTACTTTGTTATTGAATTTAGGAATTATGTAGTGAACTATTGTATTCATAAAAATGTATTTGCTTTTCTTGAACAAAATGAAAAACTTAATTCTGAAATTTTGGATTTAGACACAGCCTCCAGATTGTATTTTTTGCAGTTTTAATAATTTATGAAATGCTGACATTTTTGGAAATATACCAAGACTATAGCCTTGGAAAACTCAATTCTGAAATTTTGGATTTAGCCTGGATTTTTTGCAGTAAAAAATCCCGGATACAGCCTCTAGATTGTATTTTAGCAGTTTTCAAAATTTCGACATTTTTGGGAAAAACTCCCAAGACTATAATAGCCTTGGAAAACTGAATTCGGAAAATTTGGATTTAGACCGGTTTTTTTGCATTATAAGTCCTGGACATAACTTTTAGATTGTACTTTTGAAGTTTTAAAAATGTCTTAAATTTTGTCATTTTTGGGAAAAACTCCCAAGACTATAGCCTTGGAAAACTGAATTTTGAGAATTTGGATTTAGATCGGAATCTTTTACATTATAAATCCTGGACACACCCTATAGATTGTATTTTAGCAGTTTACAAATTTATGAAAGTTTTGACATTTTTGGACAGGATTTTTTGCGTTATAAATCCCGGATGTAACCTCTGGCTTGTATTTTAGCAGCTTGCCGTAGCGTAGTGGTTAAGGCACTGAGCTACAAGCCGGAGGGTCAAGGGTTCAAGTCCCGTTGGGGTCAGGATTTTTAAACTGACCCAAACCCACTGGCGGCACTATGGCCCTGGGGTCGACTCAGCCTCTAACAGAAATGAGTACCAGACGCTTGTTCTGGGGTAAAGGCGGCCGTCACGCAGGGCTGACAACCCGGCTGACATAAAGTGCCGATTGTCTAGTAAAAGTGGGAGCCTTAACCTCCTACTACCCCAAGGGCCTCCGGGTCTGTTGTGGGATCACTTTACTTTACTAAAAAATTGTAAAATTTTGACATATTTGGGAAAAACACCAACAATATAGCCTTGAAAAACTCAATCCTGAAATTCTGGATTTAGACCGGATATTTTGCATTAAACATCCTGGACACACCCTCTAATTTGTAATTAAACACTTTTCAAAATTTCGACATTTTTGGGAAAAACACCAAGAATATATCCTTGGAAAACTCAAATCTGAAATTTAGATTTAGACACAGCCTCCGGATCGTATTTTTTGCAGTTTTAAAAATTTATGAAATTTTGTCATTTTTGGGAAAAACATCAAGACTATAGCCTTGGAATACTCAATTCTGAAATTTTGGATTTAGACACAGCCTCCAGATTGTATTTTTTGCAGTTTAAAAAATTTATGAAATTTTGTTATTTTTGGAAAAAAAAAAACAAACAATATAGCCTTGGAAAAATCAATCCTGAAATTTTGGATTTAGACTGGATATTTTGCATTAAAAATCCTGGACACACTCTGTAATTTGTAATTAGACACTTTTCAAAATTTCGACATTTTTGGGAAAAACACCAAGACTATAGCCTTGGAAAACTCAAATCTGAAATTTTAGATTTAGACACAGCCTCCAGATTGTATTTGCAGTTTTAATAATTTATGAAATGTTGTCATTTTTGGGAAAAACACCTTTTACTATTATGATTATGATGTAGAAGATTAGGCTAGTAGTAAACGGATGATACGAAAGAACTTGATTTGGTTGCCTTCCCAGATTAATCTTGTTAATTTGTTATTGAATTTAGGAATTATGTAGTGAACTATTGTATTCATAAAAATGTATTTGCTTTTCTTCAACAAAATGAAAAACTCAATTCTAAAATTTTGGAATTAGACACAGCCTCCAGATTGTATTTTTTGCAGTTTTAAAAATTTATGAAATGTTGTCATTTTTGGGAAAAACACCTTTTACTATTATGATTATGATGTAGAAGATTAGGCTAGTAGTAAACGGATGATTCGAAAGAACCTGATTTGGTTGCCTTCCCAGATTAATCTTGTTACTTTGTTATTGAATTTAGGAATTATGTAGTGAACTATTGTATTCATAAAAATGTATTTGCTTTTCTTCAACAAACTGAAAAACTCAATTCTGAAATTTTGGATTTAGACATAGCCTCCAGATTGTATTTTTTGCAGTTTTAAAAATTTATGAAATGTTGTCATTTTTGGGAAAAACACCTTTTACTATTATGATTATGATGTAGAAGATTAGGCTAGTAGTAAACGGATGATTCGAAAGAACCTGATATGGTTGCCTTCCCAGATTAATCTTGTTACTTTGTTATTGAATTTGGGAATTATGTAGTGAACTATTGTATTCATAAAAATGTATTTGCTTTTCTTCAACAAACTGAAAAACTCAATTCTGAAATTTTGGATTTAGACACAGCCTCCAGATTGTATTTTTTGCAGTTTTAAAAATTTATGAAATGTTGTCATTTTTGGGAAAAACACCTTTTACTATTATGATTATGATGTAGAAGATTAGGCTAGTAGTAAACGGATGATTCGAAAGAACCTGATTTGGTTGCCTTCCCAGATTAATCTTGTTACTTTGTTATTGAATTTAGGAATTATGTAGTGAAGTATTGTATTCATAAAAATGTATTTGCTTTTCTTCAACAAAATGAAAAACTCAATTCTGAAATTTTGGAATTAGACACTGCCTCCAGATTGTATTTTTTGCAGTTTTAAAAATTTATGAAATGTCATTTTTGGGAAAAACACCTTTTACTATTATGATTATGATGTAGAAGATTAGGCTAGTAGTAAACGGATGATTCGAAAGAACCTGATATGGTTGCCTTCCCAGATTAATCTTGTTACTTTGTTATTGAATTTAGGAATTATGTAGTGAACTATTGTATTCATAAAAATGTATTTGCTTTTCTTCAACAAACTGAAAAACTCAATTCTGAAATTTTGGATTTAGACACAGCCTCCAGATTGTATTTTTTGCAGTTTTAAAAATTTATGAAATGTTGTCATTTTTGGGAAAAACACCTTTTACTATTATGATTATGATGTAGAAGATTAGGCTAGTAGTAAACGGATGATTCGAAAGAACCTGATTTGTTTGCCTTCCCAGATTAATCTTGTTACTTTGTTATTGAATTTAGGAATTATGTAGTGAAGTATTGTATTCATAAAAATGTATTTGCTTTTCTTCAACAAAATGAAAAACTCAATTCTGAAATTTTGGAATTAGACACAGCCTCCAGATTGTATTTTTTGCAGTTTTAAAAATTTATGAAATGTCATTTTTGGAAAAAAAACACCAAGACTATAGCCTTGGAAAACTCAATTCTGAAATTTTGAATTTAGACACAGCCTCCGGATTGTATTTTTTGCAGTTTTAAAAATTTATGAAATTTTGTCATTTTTGGGAAAAACACCCAACAATATTGCCTTGGAAAACTTAATCCTGAAATTTTGGATTTAGACACAACCTCCAGATTGTATTTTTTGCAGTTTTAAAAATTGATTAAATTTTGTCATTTTTGGGAAAAAAACTCCAAGACTATAGCCTTGGAAAACTCAATTCTGAAATTATGAATTTAGACAACAGCCTCCAGATTATATTTTTTACAGTTTTAAAAATTTATGAAATTTTGTCATTTTTGGGAAAAACACCAAGAATATAGCCTTGGGAAACTCAATCCTGAGATTTTGGATTTAGACCGGATATTTTGCATTAAAAATCCTGGACACACCTTCTAATTTGTAATTAAACACTTTTCAAAATTTCGACATTTTTGGGAAACACCAAAACTATAGCCTTGCAAGACTCAATTCTGAAATTTTGGATTTGGACACAGCCTCCAGATTGTATTTTTTATAGTTTTAAAAATGTATGAAATTTTGGATTTAGACACAGCCTCCAGATTGTATTGTTTGCAGTTTTAAAAATATATGAAATTTTGTAATTTTTGGAAAAAATACCAGGACTATATAGCCTTGGAAAACTCAATTCTGAAATTTTGGGGATTTGACCAGGTTTGTTGCATTAGAAATGCTGGACAGTCCCTCTAGATTGTATTTTTTCGGTTTTTGAAATTTTGAAAATGTTGACTTTTTTTGGAAAAACACCAAGACTATTATAGCCTTGGAGAAATCAATTCGGATTTGGAGCGGATTTTTTGCATTAGAAATACCGAATGAACCTTCTAAGACTGTATTTTTGCAATTTTTAAAATGTTGAATTTTTGAAATTTTTTTAAAACAGCAACACTATACATAGCCTTGGAAAACTCAATTTTGAAATTTTGGATGTTGACCGGATTTTTTGCATTAGAAATACCGAACCCACCCTCTAGACTGTATTTTTGCAGCTTTTGACTTTTTTTGGAAAAAGAGTAAGAAATCTCAATTCTGAAATTTTGTATTTAGACCTGAATTTTAGCATTAGGAATCCCTGAGAAACCCTCTACTTTGAATTTTTGCAGTTTTCGACGTTTCAAAAAATTTGACAATTTTTAAAAAACACCAAGACTGTAGCCTTGTAAAACTCAATTTGGAAATTTTGAATTTAGACCGGATTTTTTGCATTGAAAAACCATCCTTATCTACTACTGTAATAGCCAGGAATAAGCTAAACACACAGAAAGTGAATAATTTATTTGGTTTTATTACAATCTGTATTTGCATATTTAGGGTGCATATTTTGTACATTTTTCATGCATATTTAGTAATTTATTTTGCATATAAATCTGGGCTCTAAGAATGACTCCTGATATCAGCATCTGATAGTGTATGGAATCTTTTCAGTTGGCTTCTGCTCCTAATTTTCTTGTTTATTAAAACCAAAACAAATTTTTGGAAAATTTGTTTCTGAAGAATCTTATGTGAATAAAAATGTTATATTTAGAGTTTATGAATTGACATATTAATAAGTTGTGAACAAAAACGTAGAATAACATTTTGCAAGTAATGTAATATTTAACTCATCTTATAGTATTACATTCCAAATACAGAAAGAACAATATTGTTCTAACATAATGTGGGAAAGTCAGATCTAAATTGTTTTATCTTTGTTTCTGCCCTTCCACATTCTCATATCAATTAACCCATTCGCCTAGGAAGATGAGTTGTTCTGTCAACTAGTTTATGGTCGTCATTTTAGAACATTTGTAATGCCCCACAAAACTAAATATCTTTCTACAATATTTTGTATACCATTGAGAGGGCTTTTTTTTTTTTAATTTTCATCCTGGTGGATTACTGGTTGCCATGCTTGTCTCACGTTCTGATTTTTTGCAGGTTGAATTGAGCCCATGGCCAATGAGGGATGCAAAACTGTTGATTATGACTTAATTCAGAAATGAAGAAAAATTGCAGGTCCCATATCTTAGATGTTAAAAAAAAACAGAAAAGAACCTCAAGTCTGAAATAACAGCCTTCTTAGCAAAATTTATTGGTCCTTCCCAATGCCCTTTTTTTGAATTGTAATGCAAGAACATTGGATGTTAAGGATGATCTTTAAATATACAAATTTTAATTAACTGTTTATCTACAGAGCAAAATTTGTCTTGCTTTTTACTCATTTTGTTCAACTAGTAATGTTTAAAGAATACATAAATCAGCTTTTCATATTTGAAAATAAGTCAATAGATAGTTGGACAATTAAATCTTAAGCGAATGGGTTAATGTGAGAAAGAGAGGTATTAACATTTTTAAATGTCTCTAATATTGTAAGCATTATCATTAGAGACCGGATATTATGCACTAAAAGAAATCAAAGTAGACAGGCAAAAAGGCACTAAAAATATTGAAAATAGACACTATTTATTTTCCAATTAGTTTTAAGTTGAAGCATAAAAAAAATTGTATAGAAGTGGAAGTAATATAAGTGTGCAGATTTTAAGTATGTATTCCTTATGTGGAACAAGAAAAGAAAAAAAATCAACATTTTGATATCAAATAAAAGTGTTTCTTTAAAAACAATGTTTTTGCATAAACTTTAAATGCCCCCAACTCAATAAATATTTGTCGTACAGGTCTAATATTTACTTAAGACTATTTTACTCATGCCCCAAATGGGAGGCAATGAGCAATTAAGTTTCAATGAATTTTGTTTTACAACCAAACAAGTCATGTTTCACCTTGGCAATTATTGAATAAAGAAAGCTCCTCCTTTTTAATATTCTGAATAGATCAGAGCATTATTTTGAAAAAAATATATTGAATATAGCAAGTAATGAACAGATTCCTTCAACCCACACATTTTGTAGTTCTCATGTTTCATCTTCTGCGTTTTAACTGGAACTGATGGTGTTATATAGGTTGTTCTAGTTAAAATGCAGAAGATGAAATTGTTTTCAAAAGGCCTCCATATTAGAATAACTTGAATAAGTTTAATAATTTAGTTGAGGACAACTGACTTACCAGGTAAAAATTATATAATTAACATCTTATTACGTAACCTCAATGGTGCTTTAATATGAATTTCAAAAGGGTTTTTTATTTTCTAGTGTATTAACTAGATTTATCTTTACCCAAATAAATCATCCCAGATATATTCTAATTTAATTTTACCCCCCTTATAAATAAAAACAAATAATGTTTTAAAATAATTAATTAATATTTGCATATTTATATAAATTTTAATAGATTTATTGTTAATCCATATATGTTTATAAACTTTTACGTATGTGTGTGTGTGTGTATATATATATATATATATATATATATTATAAAAATATTTTTGACATTTGGCAATGAAGGCAAATATGATATGAAAAGAAAAAAGAATGCTTGAGTCGGGATTTAAACTCAAGTCTCTAAAGTCTGTACCTATAGCGCTGTAACCAACTGAGCTACCCAAGAATTCCAACACAAACATACAATTTTCTTATACTTGTAGTATTCTGAATTCAGACAAGAGGTAGCGGAAATTTGTTCCAACTGATATCTAGCGGCTAACATAACAGTAAAGCAAATTTTTAAAGAGAATATTTACTTTATAGCAGTAACGCTTGTATATATAGATATTATAAATATATTTTTGACATTTGGCAATGAAGGCAAATATATAATATATATATATATATATATATTTGTAAATAATTTAGTTATATACAATTAACTTACTGAAATCGAATAATATTTATTATATAACTATATGTCATATGTATTCGTAAATAATTTATAAATGATTATATATTTATATATTTAAATTTAAGTGGTTTATATTGATATAAATCTTATGTAATTTTCTAATCTATTTCAAGTTTATATATGTTATTATTATTATTATTATTATTATTATTATTATTATTATTATTATTATATATGGCAAATCCGGTATTAATATTTGAAAACAATAAATTCATTAATTTAATATCTCCCAAAAATTCGAGACTATCCTTATCAAAAATAAATATTAATTAACCGTGATACACAAGCTATAGAAAGAAGATAAACTTTTAAAATAATTAAGTATTATCCTACACAGTACAAAGAATTATAATGATACCCCTTGAAGGTGAATGTTGGATGTGGTGACCCATGTTGTAGAGACATTTGAAGATACATGATTGTAATAATTTAAATCAGTGTTATTTGCCATGGCACTGATGAGTCCCCTCAGGGGAATGAGGGGAACTTTCTTACATAAATAAGTAATGACACTAAAATTCATCGGAGAACATATTGTTTAAACAACTCACGTCATAGGATTCATGCTTCCATGATATCGCGATTTCAAACATAGTCATGTTCATCGTCAGCCATAACTCCGACTGACGAAATTCTTCGGCCGTCAACTATTCTATTGTCGCCATCTTCAGTGCTGCCATCTATGGTTGAATTTATGAACTTCGAAATCAATGTAATTTCGTTAGGGATATCAAAATTCATTGATCTATTTTTGTTTTTCTGAATGTATATTTTTTCCAAACTGTCAATTCCAAAGGTTTCTCTACTTGTTTTAAAAGTTTAGCTTTTCTTCCAATTTTATGATGTTCTAAAAAACTATGTGCAGCAATTGCAGATTTTTCAATTTCACAATTTTTAATATTTCT
Source organism: Diploptera punctata (assembly GCA_030220185.1). Classification (NCBI taxonomy): domain Eukaryota; kingdom Metazoa; phylum Arthropoda; class Insecta; order Blattodea; family Blaberidae; genus Diploptera; species Diploptera punctata. The sequence continues at coordinate 6,324,538 of JASPKZ010007251.1, read as the reverse complement.
GAAATGTTCTTTTGTCCGAATTTCCAAATTCCTTTTTGTTTTCCCTATATACACTTTATTGCACATAGTTTATTAGAACATCATAAAATTGGAAGAGAAGCTAAACTTTTAAAACAAGTAGAGAAACCTTTGGAATTGACAGTTTGGGAAAAAATATACATTCAGAAAAACAAAAATAGATCAATGAATTTTGATATCCCTAACGAAATTACATTGATTTCGAAGTTCATAAATTCAACCATAGATGGCAGCACTGAAGATGGCGACAATAGAATAGTTGACGGCCGAAGAATTTCATCAGTCGGAGTTATGGCTGACGATGAACATGACTATGTTTGAAATTGCGATATCATGGAAGCATGAATCATATGAGGTGAGTTGTTTAAACAATATGTTCTCCGATGAATTTTAATGATTATACCTCATAATGTTTACTTCCCAACATTAATTAAATATAAGTAATGACACTTTTGTTAACAGTTAAAGTGAAATTTTTTTTACTAAAGTTCTCATTTAAATTGAGATGAATGTTATAAATGTTGAAGAGTTTTGAAAAATCCGGCTGATATTAATAAATTTCACTTATGAGCAGATTATTACTTGATCTATGTAATGGATGACCATTTGGAACGGTCAATTTTTCACTGAATAACACATTATTTCTGCTTTATGGATTATTTATACTGCAGATAAAGGAAAGGTATACTACAATATTATTTTCCATCACTTTTACACCATTTTGTCAACTAATATCTAGAAATGAACATTAATTCTCTTATTTCTGAATGACTTGTTGTTTTACATGTCTAACTTCTTTCATGTATTGTAGCCATCTTCTTGTTCATGTAGGATAAATCCAGTATTAAGATTGTATTTTGATTGGTCCAATTGAAAAGGAAGGGTTACTACTAGCTGACTCCCATTCAATTTGTCCAATCCCATTTATTTGTTTATAAAAAATATCACTTCAAATATTTGAAGTATTTTATATATTAAATCTGTTTGAATTACATATAACTGTATTAACAGTTTATATTGACCAGTTTGAATTTTTTTATATACTTATAAAAAATTTGAAGTCTCTAAATCAATCTTATTTCCATTCCGATTGAGGGTCTTTCCACTTTTCAGCGGTTGCCCTTTTACCAGCCGGCTGCTGACCCTTCACATCCACATGTGTCAATCACAGAGGTAGATGATCAACAGCCAGTGTAGGGGTGACATGTGGTTAGCATATCGAGTCCCCCAGCCGTTATAGCTGGTTCCTCAACCTGGAGCCGCTACTTATTGTAGCTACCCCAATTGCCTCACGATGCTGGGTGGGCACCGGTCCCATACTGGCTGAAATACCATGAGAAAATGTCTTCCCCCATGGAGACTCGAACCAGCGCAAGTCCCGTAGCTCTGCGCCAAGGCTGCCTACCTTAACCACTTGGCTACGGCGCGGGACTTATTTCCATTAAGAATGTAAATAAATATAATCACATTTAAATATTAAATAAAAACAAAATAAAAACCCTTATTACTTTTATATGGGGATAAATATTTGGTTTTACCCTTACATATATAATAAATACAAAAAGTGATTATATTTAAAATACCTTCTATTTTCAATTAAGTATTTACAAAATTAACGAAAATTAAATCAGGTCATATTGAATTGCACAATAAAACTCTCAATGCAAATTAAAATTACAAAACCAAAGGAAATATTATGGCATTCAATAAATAATGACAACACTGCTATAATATCACAAAAAATTAATTTAGGTTATTTTTCAAGTTAAGAATTTCATTTATAGTCTCCTGCCATATCAACTATAAGTTGCTGAATCCTTGGAAGAGGGTACACTCCATCTGCAGATCATTTTTGGATATCTCTCTCATCTGATGAATCTAGAATTTTCTGGATATCCATTCTTGATTGAAACCGAATACGTTTTATAGGTTGTTTAATATTTGAGAATAAGTTATAGTCACAGGGACTTATGTCTGGTGAATTTGTGGACGTTCAAGTAGTTCCCAATTCCACCTTCTAAACAAATTGTACTGAACATTTTTTTGGGTGGTATTACTTGGTAAATGTGAGAAACAGTTCATGCATTCACAAATTATTCCCATATTGAGACTTCAATATTACATATTTATACAACAAGGACTGATTAACAAAATACTACAAGATTACAATGTAATGGTCACCACTAGGATCACTGATTTACAATAGTGTTGACATTATTTTTTTTTATCGAATGCCCTAGTATATGACAGTTTAATTATAGTACTGTCACTAGAAAGTCATAGAAATATAAAGCAGTCATTATTTAGGTATCAGTTATTGTTTGTATTTATTTAAGCAGCTCTCAAAATTTAGAGAAAAATATACCAAGACTATAGACTTGGAAAACTCAAAGCTGAAATTTTGGATTTAGCCCGGATTTTTGCATTAAATATCCTGGATACACCCTCTTGATTGTATTTTAGCAGTTTTCAAATTTTTTTAAAATTTGACATTTTTAGGAAACAAAATTGAAGACTATAGTGTTGGAAAACTCAATTCTGAAATTTTTGTTTTAGACAGGATTTTTTGCATTATAAATTGAGGACATACCCTCTAGATTGTATTTTAACAGTTTTAAAAATTTCAAAAATGTTGACATATTTTGGCAACAAAAATACTAAGACTATAGCCTTGGAAAACTGAATTTTGAAATTTTGGATGTAATAGGATTTTTTGCATTATAAATCCTGGACACACCTCTAGATTGTATTTAGCAGTTATCAACATTATGAAAATTTCGACATTTTTTGGGCAAAAAAAAATTCCAAGACTATAGCCTTGGAAAACTCCAATGTAAAATGTTGGATTTAGCCTCGATTTTTTGTATAAAAAATTTTGGACACACCCTCTAGATTGTATTTTAGCAGTTTTCAAAATTTCTAAAATTTAGACATTTTTGGGAAAAGCTTTGAGACTATAGCCTTGGAAAATTCAATTTTGAATTTTGACTGGAATTTTTGCATTATAAATCCCGGATGTAACCTCTAGATTGTATTTTTGCAGTTTTCAAAATTTCTAAAATTTTGTCATTTTTTGAAAAACAGCAAGACTATAGCCTCGGAAAACTCAATTTTGAATGTTTGCATTATAAATTATGGACACACCCTCGGACGGTCTAAATTGAATATTTCCAAATTGAGTTTTACAAGGCTATAGTCTTGGTGGTTTTAAAAAATTGTCAGATTTTTCAAAAACTGCAAAATTTCAAAGTAGAGGCTTTGTCCAGGATTCCTAATGCTAAAATTCAGGTCTAAATATAAAATTTCAGAATTGAGATTTCTTGCTCTTCTTCGAAAAAATGTCAAAATTTTGAATTTAGATCGAAATTTTTCCATGATAAATCCTGGAGACACCCACTAGATTATATTATAGCAATTTTTAAAATGTCATTTTTGAGAAAAACAGCAAGACTATAGCTTTGGAAAACTCAATTCTGAAATGTTGGATTTAGAAAGGTTTTTTTTTGCATATAAATCCTGGACACGCCCTCCAGATTGTATTTTTGCAGTTTTAAAAAATTCAGTAATTTTTTTAATTTTTGGGAAAAACTAAATATTGAAATTTTGGGTTTAGACGAGATTTTTTGCATTATAAATCCTGGAGTAACTCCTAGATTATTTATTTTGAGTTTTCAAAATTTCCAAAATTTTTAAATTTTTGGGAAAAACTCCTTGGAAAACTCAAGTGTGAAATTTTGGATTTAGACTGGATTTTTGCTTCATATATGCTGCACACATTCTCTAGATTGTATTTTCCATTTTTCAAAATTTCTAAAGTTTTGTCATACTCAATTCTGAAATTTTGTATTTAGACCGGATTTTTTGCATTAGAAATTCTGGACGCAGCCTCCAGATTGTATTTTTTGTAGTTTTAGAAATTTATAAAATTTTGTTATTTTTGGTAAAAACACCAAGACTGTATGTAGCCTTGGAAAACTCAGTTTAGAAATTTTGGATTTAGACTAGAGTTTTTGCATTAGAAATCCTGGACAGTCCCTCTAGATTGAATTTTTTTTAGTTTTTGAAATTTTGAAAATGTTGACATTTTTTTTGGAAACATGTCAAGATTATATAACCTTAGAGAAATCAATTCATATATTTTGGATTTAGACCGGATTTTTTTTTTTGCATTAAAAATACTGAATGCACCCTCTTAAGACTGTAATTTTGCAATTTTCGACATTTTTTTTAAAACAGCAACACTGTACATAGCTGTGGAAAACTCAATTTTGAAATTTTGGATGTAGACTGGATTTTTTGCATTAGGAATACCGAACACACCCTCTAGACTGTATTTTTTGCAGTTTTTGAAATTCAGTTTTGACATTTTTTGGAAGAAGAGCAAGAAATCTCAATTCAGAAATTTTATATTTAGACCAGAATTTTAGCATTAGGAATCCTGGACAAAGCCTGTACTTTGAAATTTTGCAGTTTTTGAAATTTTGAAAAATTTGACAATTTTTTGAAAAGCACCAAGACTATAGCCTTGTAAAACTCAATTTGGAAATGTTGAATTTAGACCGGATTTTTTGCATTGAAAACCTTCCTTATCTACTATAAAGGCCAGGTATAAGTTAAACACACAGAAAGCAAATAATTTATTTGATTTATTACAATCTATTATTGCATATTTTGTACATTTTTCATGCATATTTAGTACTTTATTTTGCATACAAATCCGGGTTCTATGAATGACTCCTGATATCAGCATCTGATAGTGTATGTAATCTTTTCAGTTGGCTTCTGTTACTATTTATTTTATTAAAACAAAAACAAATTTTTGGAAAATTTGTTTCTGAAGAATCTTATGTGAATAAAAATGTTATCTCTAGAATCTATGAATTGACATTAGGTTAAGTTGAATTATAAGATGACATGATTATATTAGATATCAAAATTCAAACTAAAAGTTTGCTACCAAATATCTTGGCCAATGACACATGTACATAAAGGAACATAAAAATGTTATGATGTGTGTGAGTGTGTGTAAGTGAATATAAAATACTTGTCTTGCACAGTAGTTGAATGGATAAAGTATAGTACCTTGTGCAAAACCATTCTCTTTGTTGATTGTCTGTGAGGGAAGAAATTTTGAACAGTATTTGGGACTGGTGTGCACCCAGAATTGTTAAGAATTTAGATAGCTGCTTAAAGTAGCAGTTTACATAATTGTAGATTATAGAATCATATTAAGTGCATTATGCATACATAAGAGAAAAGAAAATTAATAGATTGAAAAAAAAAAAAACTCTATAAAATGGTGTTAATTAATGAAAGGAAAGGAAATAAAAGTATCAGGAAATTTTACAAGATGGTTAATTATGGGAAGAAAGAATTTAAATGTAGAGTTAGAATTTGCAAGGGAAGGTTTTATGTAGAAACATTTTAAAAAGATGGCATGAACATTCTAATTTAATGAGCATGAATTTGTAGACAATTTTTACAGATAGAAGATATTACAGTAGATCTCATCAATGACATTACAACAGAAATTATACCGACAATAGAAGAAATTGAAAAGGTATTTAAAGAGTTTAAAAAAAACAAGCATCTGGCATAGATAATATTCCTGTGGAGCTTTTAAAGCATGGTGGAAAGAAAGTAATACAATTTTTACATAAGATATTCGAATTGATGTGGGTTAAAGACATTATTCCCCACCCAGGGTTTCTGATGATTATGCACACGTTATGTTGATATGGTTAGTTGTAATGAGAAATTGAATGAAAAGAATATTAATTTGTTTATATTCTATTCTCTATTTATTGCCACTTCAGCCAATTTTTACTTTTCTGTATCTGCTCATTTGTCTCTGTTTTCTTGTCATTTTTTGATTGCATTTTCTTTCTTTGGCCTTTTCTCTTTTTTTGTTCACCTTTTCTCTTTTTTGGTCACCTTTTCTCTTTTAGATCGCCATTTCTCTTTTTGATTGCCTTTTCTTTCCTTGGATTTATTTATCATATTTTTTTTAAAAATATCTTCTTTATATTGCATTGTAACTTGTCATTTTGTATGAGTCCTTAGTTTTTTCTTCTGATGAATTTTCAAGGTTTTTATGTTTATTTAAAATTTATGAATCAAAGTGAGATTTTTTTTTTTCGTGTTTCACTTGATGTTAGAAATATTTCAATGTGATATATATATTTTTTTTAATGTGAGAAGGCTACAGAAATGTAATATTGTAATAAAATATGAAATTGAATTTGAGTAACCATGTTATTTCATTTTCACACTGGGGTTTTGTAGCAGTTACATATTAATCTGAAAATAATGGAAAATAACATAATAAACACTAACATATTAACTTCACTAACACATTAACATGACTAAAATATAAACATTTTATAACATGTTAAATCATTGTAGTAGCATTTTGACTCATTATACAGGGTGCGATTGTGTGAATATATGAAAGGAACATGGCATACTGTAATTATTTCTATACAAATGTTTATTGGATATTTTCATTCACATCACGTTTATGTTTATAATTCTTATTCGATTTTCTATTATATTCCGGTTTTCTTTTTCTCTCAAATTTCACTTTCTTCTTTGTTCACAGTCCACATTTTCATTCTAATTTCACTTTGAAATTTCTTTGTTTAATGCAGAACTCTGCAATTTCTTTCCCCCTCGCCGCTGAAATTTCTTCTCCCACCCTGGAAGTTTTTCCCCCACTCGGGAATTTTTTCTGGATTTTTTGCCCTCTTCTCTGAATTTCTTGTTCACTTCTCTGGATTTATTGTCCCTTGCTCTGGATTTCTTGCCCTCCCCACTCTGTATTTTTTGTCCTCCTCTTCCCTGGATTTCTCGCCCGTTTCTCTGGATATCTTGCCCACTTCTTTGGATTTCTTGTTCCCTTTTCTGAATGCCAACCATCCCAGGATGTCTTGGCCTCCCCCTATTGTAGGTTGCTTGCCCCCCCACTCCTTTTGTGGATTTCTTTACCCCCTCTGAAATTTCCTTCTTAAGTGCACAATAGAATTTTCAGTTATTAGGAAAAGCTGGCTTGTAGTAAAGGTGTGTCAAATGTATGTTTCCTATTTAATTTGCTGAATGTGTGAGAAATGTAAGTTTCCTGAAATATACTAAATGCGTCTTAAATGTAAGCTCCCTGTGTAATGTACTAAAGGTGTGTCAAATGTACGTTTCCTATGTAATTTACTAAATGTGTGAGGAATGTAAGTTTTCTATGAATGTGTCTTATAGTCCGGTGAAAATAGACATTTCAATTTACAACATTTTGCATAGAGCTGAAAATTGGTACAAATGTTGGGAACACCATTATAAATTAAATGTGAAAAGTCCCCATGGATCTCACATCTGCAAAAGAAAAAAAAAATATTCAAGATCAAAGTTCGCAAATATGGGTATTTTTGCATTTTTCAGCCAAACGGTAAGTTTTATCATAAACATAGGTCAGACAAAAGTTATAGACCGTGGAATTATCTACAAAAAAATTTTCTTATACGTTTTTTCATAAGTATCACCATTCTTGAGATATCGCTATTCTAAAATTTGAAGTAGTATTCTACATGATATGCACACATTTCTGCAGCACCTATGAGGTAGTGTACTTGGCGCATTATTTTTAACGTGGTGTCCCTGATAGGTATACTCCACGATCTATTGTGATTAAGTTTTATTAAATAATAAAGTATTAATTAAAAAATTGTACAATTGGGAATGATTTAAGTGACAAAAATTATTTTTGATTCCGGGTAATGTTAATCTGACTCATAATCTTGGAATTCTATTTCGACAGTAATGTCTTCTTCTTCTTTGCTGGACAATTTTTAATTGTTCTGAGAAAGATGTATCAGTTGTTTTCTCATTGAAATCATATAAATCTTCATCTGTTCTGTTTGATTCAACGTTGAAGCAAGAGTGACCTTGACAATCGGTACATATGGTGAACAAAATAATCGGACTTTTTTACAGCCACATTTTGCACTAGAACCCTTTTTGCAATAGCAAAAAAATGGTGTTGAGTATTTTGTGGAGCAGGTGGGAGTAACGTTTGAATTGGTATTATCTATTAATTTACCGAGTTGCAATTTTGATTTGAAATATCTAGGCCTAACAGCAGTCGTAATAGTGTAGCTGATATTAGTACATACTAGTTTTAAATGTTCTAGCTTAAATTGTTTATTTTTAAGAATTTCTTCTTCTTCTTCTACAAGGTTTAGGCTATGCAGCCTGTTCCGGGGAAGTTAAAAGTGGAGTCCATCTTCTACGTGGTCGGCCAACGTCTCTGGGATTATACAGGAAGGTTCTTTTTGGTATTCTTTCGTTGTTCATTCTCATTAAGTGTTCTGTCCATTTCTTATTATTTTCGCTGATTTTATCTTGAATTTTATATATATTTAATTCTTCTTGTATAGTTTTATTCCTTATTCTATCCGCTCTTGTGCATCCTTTCACATTACGCAAAAATAGCATTTCCGCAGTTTGTATCCTGCTTTTATCCCTTGATTTCATTATCCAATTTTCACTTCCATACAACAACAAAGGAACAGCCATTGTTTTATATAATTTAAGTTTCGTATCTTTCCTTGTTTTCCGACCTAAGGTTCTTTTTATGGTTCCACAAATAGCCTGAAATTTATTTACTTTATTTTCTATATCTTTATTTTCTCTGTAAGTTATATCACATCCTAAATATTGGAAATGTGATACTTGTTCTATTATTTTGTTATCCAGTACAATTATTGATCTAATTCCATATTTACCAATAAATACCATTACTTTTGACTTATTTATTGATATTTTACAATTATATCTGTTGGCTATGAATTTAAATTTATGTGCTAACATTTGGAGCTCATTTTCAGATTCTGCTAAAAGTACAACATCGTCAGCGAATAATAAAGCATTTATTTTATCTTTATTATCAATTAATATTCCTTCATTAGTTAAAACCTTCTTCCATTCTTTTAGGATATCGTCCGTATAAATATTAAATAATATAGGTGAGAGTGAACACCCTTGTCGTACTCCTTGGTTTATTTGAAAAAATGTCTTATTTTTTGTCAACTGAGGGTCAATAGAAATATTTGTTCCATAGTACAGGCTCTTAACAGTTTGTATAATCTGAATAGGGAGGCCTTTTTCTTTTAGGACATTCCACAATATTTCCCTGTTTACTCGATGAAATGCTTTATCTAAGTCTATAAATAACAAATGTGTTTCTAGGTTTTTTCTTGTCTTTTGTTTATTATCTGATTCAGGGGAAATACTCCATCGGTACAAGATCTTCCTTTGCGGAACCCGTTTTGTTCTTCTGCTAGTGTTACTTCAGTAATTCGTTGTATTCGTTTTGCTATTATTCTAGCATGAAGAATTACTTGTTCGAAAAAATAAGTCTATCTCCGGAATATCGCTGTTAATATTTTCAAACATTGGGGTAGGCGGGGGGGGGGTAATTGGTATCATCAAATACTAAAGATTGAATGTCCTCTCGAATTATTGCTGCTGCAGCTTTGATGATTGTAAATTGTTTTTGCTTTTGATTTAGATTTTTTTTTCTCATACCAAGCTTGGTTAAGAATGTCGTGATGATCAATGAAACAATTTAATGTTAATCTTCCCGGTTTTTTAGTGATAATTGTATTACGATAATTTAACTTTAATCGAAACTTAATTGTTTTGTTGTCTAAAGCTGGGGTTTTGCGATTATTTTGTAATTCTTCCAATGGAAACTGACAGTCATCACTATTTTCAAGGTATGTAAATATTTCATCTTAAGAACGACCAATTTTATCCCCAGTGGTGGATCTGAAGAAGGAAATTGTAGGAATTTATTATGGTACCTAGCCTCGGCAGCAACTAAATCATAGTCGTATTGAATAGTGCAGTAACATGCTTTCTGATGCTGACAATTTAAATAGTATCTCTTATAGCCTCCCATTCTTTATTTATATCAGTTTCTTTTTCGTTTGCCACATTGCCATCTGAAGATTCCAGTACTTCAAATCTATTAGCAATTTTGATTTGGTATTCTTGCCGCATTTCATCATTTTTCAAGTTTTTTAATTGAAATTTTACAGAATCATCTTTAGCGTTTGTTCTTCTCATAAGCGATAGCCGTTGTCTGATTTTCACTCTGACCAGATGATGATCCGAATTGCAGTCTGTCCCTGTAACTGATGTAACATTGATGATGCTAGTATGCCAGCGTTTGTCGATTAATACGTTATATATTTGGTTCCGATTTTCGCCATCTTGAGACGTCCAGGTGTATTTATGAATATCCTTATGCTGACATGTTGTGCTGTTAACAATGAGATTCTTTGACGTGGCGAAGGTGACTAATCTAACCCCATTGTCGTTACTATCTTCATGAAGACTGAATTTGCGTATTGTTGGTTTGAATATATCTTCCCGCCTTGAATTTATTACAGAGCGAAATTACATTTCACACAATTTTAGTACATTATATAGAAAAGTTATATTTCAAACACATTTAGTATTATTTTGGTAGACAAGGAAGTTACATTTGAGAAAGGTATAGTATGTTATTAGATAGCTTATATTTGACACATGTCTAGTAACATTATGTAGAGTACATACATTACACAGACTTTAAGTAGATTATGTAGGGAATTTGTGTTATATATAACTACATTACTAAGTGAAACTACAGTGTAGAAACTTTATGTAAAGGATTTACATGTAAAATAATATACTATATTTAGTTTAGTTGTGAAAGTTATATAAAATACACTCTAAATATGTAACCTATATTGAATGCTTCTGAGGAGAATTTTTAATTCTGATTAGGAATAAAGTTGATGTGTGAGTAATAAAAATGGTGGTAGTAGGATGTTTATCTGAATTTAATGAATGAGTAGGCCTATATATAGCGGTGATCCAGTAAGCTTATAAGAACCCAGATTGGAATTTGGGCTATGACAAATGTTTTTGTAATGAAATAATTATAATTGAATTGTTATGTAGGTAACATAAAATGACGACTTGGAGGCTTTCTGGTATTTGGTTATTTAAGTTTTGTTTGTAGAGCATTGGATCAAAAGCAGGAAGTTAGGTGATAGATTTATGCGAGATATTATTCTTTTTTAAAATTAAGTATTTCGTGATAATAAGTGAGTTTGTATGTACTTACTCGATTTATTTCTTTATTATTTCGAAAGGGCTTTACTAATTACTAGGTAGCGTGCCGAGAAAATTATAGGAATGCATGAAGTGAGAACAGGACTTCTAAAAGAATTTACACACTTTTTTTTACGACATAAAAAGAAGCCATTGACACGGTGTATCAAAGACTTTAATATAAATATAAGAACATATTATAGGTTACATTTGAAAATTACTTAATATAGAACTTGGAAGCACCATTTAATAATAGGTTAATATTTGCTTATAGGAGTTTATACTTTGATTTTGGACATTCCCGAGAGAATTGAAAATACTCTAATATAAAACTCTACTTACATAATTATGAAATGGGCCCAGCAGGGCGCTGGCCCTGCGACCTCGCTGTCCGATGGCTCCGACTAGACTGACCATTTTCTCTTTCCCCCCCCCCCCCAGTTTATATCTCTCTAGTTTTGTTGGTTTCTTTAAAAAAAAATCCCTTGTCTCATAAACAGCTATTCCATTAACTTAGGTATGTTTAACAGTGCTGATCGGATCTTAACCAGAACCCTCCTTTCAAGGGTTTGTTTTAAAATATCTCTTGTCTCGCGTTTATATTTTCTGTTCTATTATGTGACTGAAATAATTATTTTTCGTGTCGTTATAACATTGTAAAATGGAGTGGACATTGGGTAGTCCATGGATTTAATCTTGGCCTTGTTAAATTTTTTGTAGTAAATATTAATGTACATTCAAGTTTGAGTGTACTTTAGGAGTATGAAATTGTTTCCTCCGATCCCTCCTGCCAGGCGTGCTGGTAATTGACTGTCTTACCCAGACCTGAGGTCCGCGGATGGAATCTGGGCTTGGTGAAATTTTTTGTACTTACTTACTTACTCACTGAACCCGTAGGTTCATGGTCGCACGGACACAAGTTTTCCATACATCCCTATCGTGAGCTAATGCTTTCCAATCATTTCCTGTATAATCTACTTCCCTCAAATCATAGTTAATGTTGTTCTCCCACCTCATTCTTCGTCTACCAACTGGGCGTTTTCCTTCTGGCTTTCCTAGAAGAAGTTTGCATGCACATCTTTCAATCCCCATATGCGCAACATGTCCTGCCAATTGCAGTCTACGAGACTTAAGTGTTCTTATTATATCTGGCTTCCTATAAAGACCATGTAGTTCATTGTTATGTAGTCTTCTCCATTCACCTGTCTGTTCATCTCTCGTTGGTCCAAAGTTTTCCTAAGTACTTTATTCTCAAATACTTGTAATCTCCTTTCCTCTCTTAAAGTAAGAGTCCATGTTTCACAGCCATATAATATAACTGGTAGAATAATAGTTTTATATATTTTCAGTTTAACGTTTTTTGAAAGGAGTTGGGACATGAAAAGTCTCTGCAATGCATAATAGCATGCATTTGCAGAATTGAGGCTATGTTTAATTTCTTTGTGGATCTCATTCCTATTTGTGATTATTGTTCCTAGGTATTTGAATTCAGCCACTTCCTCAAAATTTCCCTCATTTGTCATTAGCTGTCCATTTCCGTTATATAATGAATTTCTATGTGTGACCATATATTTAGGCTTGAGGCTTTGGCATGGGTTCCCTGAAGAAGTCCCCGCCCGGAGAACCGAATGGGGGACTATTTGACCTCCGGAAAATTTTACCCCAATTGAACGCATGTCCGCATTTCTTGGCGGTTCTATTTTTACGGTGAAAGATCGTCACTCTTTCGACCAAGGTACTTTTTTCGTCTGGCTTATCACCTTCGACCAGTCAGGCATGGGTAATCCTATCGGCTGCAATGCTACCGCCGGCATAGATCTCAGGATCATTTAAGCACGCAAGCCACTCCACCACGACAAGGTAAAGATAGCATGGAGGGTCAGAAATGTTTTGTAATAGAACAAATTATTTGTGTGTAGGTAATATAAGATGATTTGAACATTATCGGGTATGCTCTTCTAGTAGCTCAGGTAGAGCACTACGAAAGAGAGCGAGACGTCCGCGGATCGAATCGCGGCGCTGGTAAAGGTGTTTTTTTTTTATAAAAACACGACGTAAAATTAAGTTTAAGCGAATGTGGTGTAAGATGAATGTTTGTAGATGGTGTGGTGTCTGATAGTAGTAACTGAGTTAGTTAAAGCACTAGGTAAGGGAGGTAGACATCCGTGGATCGAATCCCGGTGGCAGCAGAAGTTTTTTTTCTAATAAAAAAAGAACTTACCGTCCAAAATGTAGGTAAACCGAGTGTGATATAAGAGGAGTATTTGGACGTACTCTGGTATCTGAACCTGGTAGCTCAATTAGTTAGAGCACTGGGTAAGGGAACCAGACGTCAGGGGATCGAGTCGCGGCGCTGGAAAAAGTTTTTGGAATAAAAAAAAAGGTATAATTTAAAATTAAGTCTAAGTAAATGTAGTATAAGAGGGAGATTTGGACTCGTTCTGGCATCTGTTCCTAGTAGCTCAGTTAGTTAGAGCACTAGGAAAGAGAACCTGACGTCAGCGGATCGAGTCCTGGCGCTGGCAGAAGTTTTTCTAAAAAAATACATGTAATTTAAAATTAAAGTCAAATAAATATCATATAAGAGTAGTATTCGGACGTAGTATGGTATCTGATCCTAGTAGCTCAGTTAGTTAGAGCACTAGGAAAGAGAACCAGACGTCCGTGGATCGAGTCCTGGCGCTGGCAGAAGTTTTTCTAAAAAATGCATATAATTTAAAATTAAAGTCAAATAAGTGTCATATAAGAGTAGTATTCGGACGTAGTCTGTTATCTGATCCTGGTAGCTCAGTTAGTTAGAGCGCTAGGAAAGAGATTCAGACGTTCGTGGATCGAATCCCGGCGCTGGCAGAAGTTTTTCTAAAAAATGCATATAATTTAAAATTAAAGTCAAATAAATGTCATATAAGAGTAGTATTCGGACGTAGTATGGTATCTGATCCTAGTAGCTCAGTTAGTTAGAGCACTAGGAAAGAGAACCAGACGTCCGTGGATCGAATCCCGGCGCTTGCACAGGACGTTTTCCTATATAATAAATAACATAATTTCAAATTCAAGTTTAACTAAATGTCATATTAGAGGACCTTATTCGGACCGTTTAGTATGGTTATCTGATCATAGTAGCTCAGTTAGTTAGTAGCACTAGGAAAGCGAGAAACAGACGTCCGTGGATGACAATCCCGGTGCTGGAAGACAGAAGTTTTCTAATAAATAACATATAATTTTAAAATTCAGTTTAATTAAATGTCATATAAGAGGAGTATTCGGACGTATAGTCTATTATCTGAATCCTGGGTTTAGCTCAGTTAGTTAGAGCGCTAGGTAAGAGAGTCAGACGTCCGTGGATCGAATCCCGGTGCTGGCAGAAGTTTTTCTAATAAATAACATATAATTTAAAATTCAGTTTAAATAAATGTCATATAAGAGGAGTATTCGGACGTAGTCTATTATCTGATCCTGGTTGAGCTAAGTTAGTTTAGAGCGCTACGTAAGCGAGTCAGGGGGGGGGACGTCCCGTGGATGGAATCCCGGTGCTGGCAGAAGTTTTTCTAATAAATAACATATAATTTAAAATTCAGTTTAAATAAATGTCATATAAGAGGAGTATTCGGACGTAGTCTATTATCTGATCCTGGTAGCTCAGTTAGTTAGAGCGCTAGGTAAGAGAGTCAGACGTCCGTGGATCGAATCCCGGTGCTGGCAGAAGTTTTTCTAATAAATAACATATAATTTAAAATTCAGTTTAAATAAATGTCATATAAGAGGAGTATTCGGACGTAGTCTATTATCTGATCCTGGTAGCTCAGTTAGTTAGAGCGCTAGGTAAGAGAGTCAGACATCCGTGGATCGAATCCCGGTGCTGGCAGAAGTTTTTCTAATAAATAACTTATAATTCAAAATTAAGTGTAAAGGAATGTAACATAAGAGGAACATTCGGTGTTAAACTTGTATCTGATCTTGGTAGGTGAGTTGGTAGAGTCATGGATTGGAGTTGTAGAGGTCCGTGGATCGAAACCCACTGATGGTATAAAAAAAAAAAAAAAAAAAGGTGCGTGGAAAGTTATTAGATTAATTCTTTATGTGTTTATTAAGTATGTGTGAAAATTAACACTACACATTTTCAGGTTTGTATGCAAAATTAAATATGTCAATAGTTGTGTATGTAAGTTAACACCTATGTGTATAAGAGTGAGGGCCTTGTAGGGGATGACAGCTGTAGGCATATGTAGAAGATGATATGGTAAGAAAAAAATAAATAAAAATGTGAGTGCAAGTATAGAATGTGATACATACATTCAAAGTCATAATAAACATTCTTGTGCAAGGAGAGTGTATGTAATGTTAAACAGTTGAATATATAGTAATAAAAAGAAGGCAGCTAGGAGTATGAAATATGGTATGTATACTCATAAAGATGATAAAGATCCTTGTGCAAGCTTAGCACCTGTAAGGATATAAAGATTCATAGATAAACATGTACAGAAAGTATATACATACATACATACAGACATAGAGTATAGAGTTAAGAAATAGTATAAAGATAATAAATAGTCTTGTGCAGACTTGAGAGTACATGACGATAAAGAGTTGAATAGATAGTAATAAAAAAAAGTACACCTAGAAGCATAGAATGTAGTAAATACTTTGATAAAGATGATAAACAGTCTTGTGCAAGCATTGGACCTGTAACCAGAGAAGCACACACAGATGAAGATATAATAAAATGGCATGTCTTAGTATTGAGTACAGTGTAGCATATACTTAGAGAAAGGTGATAAACAGTCTTGTGCATACATGGTACTCCTAGTATGTGTATCTGACTGAAGACGATAAACAGCCTTGTGCAAGGATAGACCTGTAAGCATACAGAGAGAAACAAAAATAAAGAAAAAGGGAAAAAAAAGTTTACATCCAAGTATACAATGAAATATATACTTGGTTAAAGTTAAGAAACAGTGTTCTGCAGTTGTGCGCGTAAAAAAAAGTGGGACTTAGTATAAATTTTTTTAGTTAAAAAGAAAAAATTTATACTAAGTCCCAGAGCAGAATGTATGCCAAAAGCAGAAAAAAATTGGCCAGGGCTTCCGCGCTTCCGGAGAAATGCAAGCAAAAGGGAGAAATAGACCAAATGCTGCAAAAGTGCAAACAGAACAGCAAAAATTTTACAAAGTTCCAGGGAACTCTGCATAATTTTGCCATTATGCTTGCACTTTCACAACATTTGATCTATTTCTCCCTTCTCCTTGCATTTCTCCAAAAGACTTTGGAAGCCCTAACCAATTTTTTCCTGCTTTTGGCATACATTCTGCTCTGGGACTTGTCTACAAGTCGATGGTCCAGAACCATACTGTTGTAAGTGCATTGCTTTTAATTCATGTAATGGGGCAAATAACCTGTATCCATAACCACTGTGAAAATGAAACAGGAATTTTATATTTTGACTACCAATAACATTAGTAATTGACATGTGCATTTACTAATACCATCAGTAATCAAAACATCAAATTCCTATTCCTTTCTCCCAGTACTCATGGATATAGGACATTCACCACATGACATGAATTATAAACAATACACTTAGAAGACAGTACAGTTCTGGACCATCGACTGTCTATCCATAATTTAGTTGCACTTAATCAACATATGATATATTTGTAAAGTTCCAACAAATAAATTGAGCACAAAATTGTTTAACGCACAAATATATACAGAATATGACAACAGTTTAATATATACACATTATGCACAGACTTCTATTCCCTAACTCTTTGCATTCTTCTACTTTCATTTAAATGTGTCTACTTTTGTTTCCAAGTATCAATGTGGAAAACAACATCCATCCCCCACATTGTAAATTCACATGGTTATGTTATCTGAAGTATTTACCCTAATCAAAACCTCTACATGAATTTTAACTCACATCACAACATTTTCAAATAACTAAATTCACTTCAAAATGGCAGATAATTTAAAGGGAACTATATTTTCTTATATCACTCAAATAAATTAAAATATATTTTTTCAATCTAACCAAACAATTTTTAAGTACTCTCAACAAGTTGTAATGAAACCTAATTTTAAATAATCACAATTAAAGAACTTCAAAAGGAATCAAATTACTTTCAATATATCCAAAAGACTCAAAATTAATACAAAAGTAAATACTTCATATACATAAACCACCTTCTCTCACAATTACTAACTGTTTCACTATCTCAATATGTGTGTCTCTGTGTATGCATGTATCTAGTCATTTAAAATAAGCATGCAGTAATTTAACTAAAGTAATTATGTAGTCATTTCATTCAAGTATGTATATAGTCATGTAAGAAAACTATCCAGTGATCTTAGTATCTACTCATTCCATCAAAGTAGGTGTCCAGTTATTTAACTAACTATGCAGTCATTTCAAATAATTTAGTCAATTTAAGTAATCTAACTATATAGTCAAGTATGTATTCATTCAATACCTATCTACCTAGTAATTTAAGAAAAGTGAGTATTTAATCACTTTATTTAAACAAGTCTCTAGTCATTTAACTAAATATGTCATATAAATAATTATACAGTCATTTAACTAAACTTTGTTAAGTAAATATACAGTCATTTAAAATAATCTAGTCATCTCAAAATAATTTATGATCTACTAAAGTATATAGTCATTTAAGTAAGTACATAGTTAAGTATCCATGTACAAAACTTCAAGTTTAAGCATAGTCATGTCAGTATCTGTGTATGTGTGTACTCCTCCTACATCTATGTATGTATTTAAATGTACAGACATCCCTATATAAGAATGCATTCTTCTGTATTAAATAGTACACTGTGCATAACATGTAACATATTAAACAAACCATTTGTCATATCAGCATAACATGTGCAAAACAATTTTATACTCAAATACAAACTCCAGTATAATATATGCAACTGATGAACAGATTTCATTTTAAATCCCCAGTAATAAATCACATCACTTTTTACCAATCTTACCTCTACAAAATTTCTTCCCCAATTCATTATTCTTAACCCTCCAATTATAAATTTCCTTAATTACCCAGTGTAATATAAAGTATTTCCACTTCTTCAAACTCTCTTGTACCATGTGGCACTCTTCTCACCCAAGATTACACAATGCCTGTTATCATAAACACAATAGCAACTGTGCAATCAAAGAAAAAATAAGTGCCTTTTCAAATCTTCATCTTCATACTTCTTCTTAGAAATAAAATCAAATTTTCTACAATAAATACATTCATCTCTTTACGACCAATTTTCTATTTCCTTTCAAAATTATATATTTTTAAATGTTCAAAATTTACTTCTTAATCCTTAACTTCACAATCTGTCTTTTAATATACATTCATTTCGTTTCTTTATTGTTCTTTATAAAACAATAAAAATATTACAAATCAGCTACTTAAGTTTGTCTCAAATTACATAATAATGTATCCTACAATAATAACTTACAGTTTCACATCATTTCAATAACTATACGTAAACTGACCCCACTACAGGCTTCAGTAGGCCTTTGGGATACTAGAAACATAGCGCTTCCACTTTTTCCGTGGTACGGCACCCTTTACCCTCACAACAAACTTCTGCTACTCATATCACTTACAACCTGACTCCACCCCACGGCCATAGTACCGCCAGAAGATTTGGGTCAGTTTAAAAATACTGACCACACCCGCACTCGAACCCTCAACCTTCCCACTTGTACCTCAGTTCCTCAGCCACTACGCTATGGCATACCCCCATTTGAGTAACTGTCACGACAAATTATCGTTTCGCCAATTTAACAGTTAACCACCAAAGATTATCAACCCTTCAATAAAATTCAAAATATCTAACAAAAAATTTCAACATATTTATATATTTTCTTTTAGCTTCAAATTCATATATATACGTTTAAAAAATCGTATTAATCATAATACACGCCCGCCATAAAAAGATTAACATCATTTATTTCTACATTCAATCTAATTCAATATTAGCATATCTCAACATATTCTCCTATCCATCAAATTTACACCTAATTATTATCACTTCTTCACATCTCAATTTAACTTCATTTCATATCTATCATCATGCACTTACCACATTTAAATTAATTAATACACTAAAATTTAAAAACTATATGTTGCCAAGTTTAACATCACATTTACAATATACACGAACTCTAACTCATCAAAACTGATTTCATTTCATAATCTAATTAAATAATTTTATTCTAATAAATTTCAATTAATACATTATCAGATTTTATAACTTTCAATTCAAATTTAATAACACACATATATTTCAGTAATGTAACTGCAATGAGCAGGACATATAGTATGAACGAGGAATCAAACAGGGGCACATAAGCTCCTCCTAGCAAAATCAGACGGAAACCGTCTACTAGCCAAGCCAAGAATAACGTCATAGAATAGTATTAACCATCATTCAAGGGAAATATATTACGTATATAAGGGATGACTCGAAAGCATTAACTCACATCACCGATACATCAAAAACGTATGTCCGGGCGACCATGAACCTATGGGTTCCATACTGCCACTCAACTTATTTAATCCACTACTAACTTTCAAACCTAGTACCTTCACATTACTGCTATTCTTGCTATCAAATCATAACTGTTCAACTTGGCAACAATGTATGTTTTAATCTAAAATTCAATATTTAATTTCATTACAGATTGAAAATACTGTTTTTCTATTATTTAAATTTCATTATATTTATTATATGAAAACCTAACATTAACTACAATTTTTTAATTTTATTTCTATACCTTAAAATTCTCTAAAACTTGCCTTCAAAGTTATACTAACAATATCACAACAATTCAACATATTTCAGTTATCAGTATTTTCAACCTCCTTTCTAATTTATACAAAATACAGAATTTTATCAATAGAATGCCAATGTCTCATCCAAATATAATATATTCATCCCAAAGAAATGATATCTTAACAGAGAATCAACAGACGATTCAACAAAAACAACTATAACACACGTAATCGGAAAACACGTAAATTTACAGAAAAAAAACTCTAAACATGCTATTTAAATAGCCATGCTAACTCAGACTAACAATATTACAAATACATTTAGAAAATCGTTAATTAACATTTCATCTTATCAAATTAATATACTACATTGGCATTCTTCACATTATCATCTTATATTTAAATATAAATTTACGATTTTGGCTGAACAACTTGACATTACATATACTTCTCAAAAATTATTTCTCTCCATTATCAAACTCTTCACTACGTTCTTAAACATCTTATTATTTGTATAATCAACAATAATCAAATTAATTTGTCACTAGTTTTGAGGGGAAAAAAATATTTGTGACATACCTACCACAATTTATTCTCTATCTAAATAAATACATTTCCGGGTCAAGTTTTTCAGCCTCACCGCTCAATTGTTGATTCCAAAATTCCACTTTTCGCTACATTATTTTATTCAGATACATTTTACATATATTCCACAACTCATATTTTTAAATAATACTTCAATACCTCAACTCCTTTTAAACTTTTTTTTCTCCATTTTTACATAGTTGACAACTCATATCTTACTAAATTTCTTTTCGATTTTAACTTTTCTATATTCTATATTTCCTCATCAGAAACAAAATTCTTCTATATTTTACATAATTTTACTAAACTTGATTTTAAATAACACTAAACTTATCCTGCACTCAAAATTCTGGAATCAACAACTTAACTAAAGAGTAGAAATATTATATCATGCTAGTGCCACGTTACATTTTTCCATTACACGCTTCAATAATATTAATATACTATTAAATGTATCTAATTTAACAATCAAAATTAAATACATCTACGAAATAACACTATGAGGTTTCTTTTAATTATTAATGACTTGTATATTTTGACTCACCTCAAATTTCTTAAAAAATATTACCTGCGTCAAAATATACTACTCATTAAGATTAAATATATTTACTTCATGGCACAAAATCACATAACATTTCTACTCTTTAAACTTACATATTACACTTACATCTATACATTTCCCCCCATCCCTTCCCTCCCTCCCAAACTTCATCAGTTGCATAGTATTACTGCAGTTTGTAACTTGTTGGAACTTACAAATATATCATATGTTGTTAAGTGCAACTAAATTACAGATAGACTCCTGATGAGCAACAGGTAGTAGGAGACACGTTAAGTACAGTTCACACGCACCAACTCAAGATACAGCTCAAGTCATTCACAAGCAGTCGCTGCTTTGGGCACAGAAACATCCCTGCCAAACTTAACTTCATTAGACACAGCCATTTTATTCACTAACCTCCTTTCAGACTTCAAAATTATTATTATTATTATACTATATTTATTTAATTATAAATACTAGAAATCTCCTATCATCTACTATGAACACGATACAATCTATATCACTTCGAAAACAAACGATTATGGATATAGTGTAAGATACGTTTTTCAACTAAAAAATTACGACTTTACTCAGTAATTCAACATTTTTCAAAACTGCAAAAATTCAATCTAGAGGACGTGTCCGCGATTTCTAATCCAAAAAATTCAGTCTCAATCCTAAATTTCCCCATTGAGTATTACAAGGCTTACTTTACCTTCAAAATATTTCCATTTTATTCTACAAGATCTAAATTGTATCTTATTTTCATTCCAAATTTAAATAAAATTACTATACCATCTCACTAGACATTTCGAACCCGAGGGCTCCTGCCCGCACGTATTTACGCTACACCTCTATTCTTAGCTACTGTTTCCCAACCATTTCCTGCATAATTTCCTTCGTTCATCTTATTCTCCTACCTTATTCTACAAAATGTAATTGATCTGCATTTCATAAATACCCTATGTAATTTCGATATTTTCATGTATATTATTCTTCAATATATATCTTCATAGCTATATTACACAAATATTTACAATGGCACTAATTTCAATAAACACCTTAAAAAAACCCTAAGTCTTCGAAATTACTATACAATCGGTAACGGATATCACCTAACTTATCCACCCTTCGTCGCCATTCCTCTCATAATTTCCCATTTTTAATCTACTTTATATCCTTTACAAACTGATTTCACTACAGTACCATGAGAGGACACAATATTTAGACCACCTTAAAAAAAATATCTCGAAGTCGCCACCTTCCAGCAAGTACCGTGTTCCCTAAACCAACTAACCATCATCTGCCCCTGATATCTTATGTCTATTCTTTAACCAGTCTTTTCTGCGCTTTATCCTATCCATTTACTAACGAATCTAAATTCCATCGCAGTACGTATTCTCTTCCTCCCTGCTATCCAACAACCACTTCAGACAACCTTCCTTCATCAAACTATCGCATTTTTTTACAACCTAAATTTGTGACTACCGCATTACATTTTTCAAACACCTCTTACATGGCTGTGTCCGATGAATGATTACAATTTAAAAAAACATATTTATATGTGCTAAGCTATCATAATGATGTAGTTACCACTTTGATAACACATTCAGTGCCCATAGCACACACATTTGTGAACAACTGAGCAATATCTGTAAAAAATACAAATTGGTTTTGTAAACTGCACTTATAAAAGTAATTATAATATTTTATTATAATTAAAAAGGTAGACATGGAAACGGAATAGGTTCAGCATTCTGCACATTCATACACCACCACCACCAACAACAACTACCAACAATTACAAGTTCACTTCAATTCTGTATAATTCAACTCTATTGTAATTCAATCAAATCATTTTTTTTTTCTCATAATCATATTTAACAATCCTACAATAAATCATGTTGTAAAATGTAAATATTTTCTACTATCTACTCCTGCACTTTCCTCCCTACGTGAAAATTCTCCACTTACTCTTTCCTGAATAATTAATTTTCCTCCGTCAATAAATTACATCTCATTCTATTTTCAATTCTCCTGACACGTAATGTCCGTGTAAGCCTCAAATCGCGCGGGACATAAAAATTCCTACAAACATAAAACTTTACGAACTTAAAATAAATATTTTTATTGCATATACGTTTTCCAATATCGCACTTGTTATAATGTATTACCTAAATTCTATATATCAATTGGTCTGCGTTATGCATCAACCTGCTATCCGCCACAATCTAAGTTTCGACAAAATTATCTTTAAAGATGAAGTCAATCTTCACTCGTCATTCTAACGCCAAACTAACAATACTGCATATTACTAATTATTTTATTTCTTTCTCAGTTATGCATCAACAATCTAGCACCGCAAACATTTCGCATTTAGCTCCATGATTCAAAATTCAGATTACCTTCTACTAACTTCAGGTTTCATAGCCGCTTCTAGCAAAACTTTGAATGTCTGATAGAACTAATGCCGTTCACACTTTTATTTAATCAGACTATATTCAAGATTTGCCCCTAAAAGTGTGCGTACTAAAAAATTATAACCTTTTGGACTTTTATGAAATATAATATTTCTTGTGCAATTAATGCATGGACGTTTACTTAAAACCATTGAAAAGAGCCTTCATTTCACTGACCTTCAAGGAAAGGTCACCTCCAAATGTATTTATCAATATTTAATATTAATTTGGGGGTCACTTTTCCTTGAAGTTCAGTGAAATGAAGGCCTTTTTGAATGGTTTTAAGCAAAAGTTAACCCATTCATTGCACAGGAAATATTTTATTTCACAAAAGTCCAAAAAGTTATAACCCACTGCGTACACTTACTTCACCAGCCACTGCAACGGATTCAATCGAAGAATTACTTTTTTCATTGCACTTAGCCGGTTGATGCATAACATCGCCCATTTGTACTACACATATTACCTAATCATGTAGGCCTACGCTTATTATAACTTAGCTGTCTTTCAGCTAGCCCGGTCGACTGCTAGATAACGTTTTAATACCTGTACCGAGCAAAATAAAACTGTTAGCGCCATTATTATTATTAAAATACTATTTTTAAAAATTATAAAATACTATCTCCTGTATCAAAATCTAATTTCCCTATTAATATTAAATATATCATTACCCACTAAACTCTATAACCAAAAATATCATACTTTTCAAACTTAATAAAACTAAACCTATCACTCATCAAACACGTTTATGTCTCTTTCTAACGCCACCCAATCCTCCTTAACCTCACTGATTTCAATTCGCCTCGTATCTTTCACAACCATTTCTTTACAATACATCTTGATTTTACCCTCCAACATATGCCTATGCCGTCCTAATCTTATTTTCCAAAATAGTTTCACAATAAACATTTTCAAATATAAATTACATACAATGCCCTTAAACCTAATACCGAATTAACTTACAATCGTGATGCTGGCAATTAACTATTAAGTTGCATAAATTCTATCACATATTCACAATACCAAATGTTTCATTTCCTGCATTATTTTTCCTCCTACATGAATAAAAACATTAAAATATTAATATTATACCGACCCCCCATTTACAGCTTCCAAAATAAATTATTCTTTCATTCGTAAAAAAAACCCTCTTTTAATTATATCAAAATCATAACTTCCTTCAAGTTTCTATATAAAAGTATTACATTTTATATAAAAATATTACAAATATTGCTTCCCTAATAAGTTATATCAACGACAATACGAAACTAGAAAAAAAATCCTAAAACTTCCTTTAATTTCGTTAAAAGTTTTAACATACTCCTACAAAAAAATATATTTCAGTTCATCTTCCAGAATTTCAATGAACTTGTTTCTCACTACAACACTTCAAACCAACAACTAGGGAGCGAATTTTTATATTCTAAAACTTACCATTGCAACATAGTATAGTAATAAAATTAATCTAATAGGTCTTTATATCCAATCAACTGAATTATTTTATAATATAACTTACAAAAACTTTCTCAATAATTTTTATGTGCGATTTTGCAATGTTTCATTTATATTATACATCTTGGTTTTAAATTAAAAACAAATTATATTTACATTCTTTCTTTTTAATTTTAAAGTCACATGTGTAATATAAATGCAATATTCCTAGATCGTACACCAAGTATTGAGAACTATTTTTTTTAACGTGTACTATAAAAAAATCTGTTGATTGGATACAAACACTTATATTGATTTTATCACTATACTATGTTTCAATCTTAACTTTTAAAACCAAAAAATCCGCTTCCTACTAACAACATAAACTAATACATTCACGGAAACGTTTACCACACACAACAAACATACACCTCCACCTCAACATGCACGCACATTATACAACACACTACATATACAATGTCCATAAAACGTTAACTCATTCAACTCATAGCCCTTTTTAACCTACTCCACATATTTTATACCCTTCTCTCTCTCTCTCTCTCTCTCTCTCTCTCTCTCTCTCTCTCTCTCTCTCTCTCTCTCTCTCTCTCTCTCTCTCTCTCTCTCTCTCTCTCTCCCCTCTCTCTCTCTCTCTCCCCTCTCTCTCTCTCTCTCCCCTCTCTCTCCCCCCCTCTCTCTCTCTCTGACTTTCTTTATTTTTCTTTCATATTTTTTCCTAATTTATTATTAAATTAACTACTTTGATGAAATAATTGATAACTGTATTAACACTTCACTGATAACATTAATTTATTCACACATACATTACGCGAAAAATTTAACTAACATTTTTATACCGAGACAATTCAAATTAAATTCTTAATATACGTGTCATAAATGTCTTTTCAGTTTCCCACCCATGACGACTCGTTAAAACAATTATGTTATATTTAATAATAAAACAATAACCGTCTTAAACTTTATTAAAAAGTCAATAACAAGATGATAATTTTTTATATACGACAGTTTTCCACTCACACATATACATTTCTACTTTACTGCTTAACCAACCTCCAAACTTTTTTCTAACATTTTTCTTTACAATGCCTGTAAATTGCTATCTGCACTAACTGAGAAGAACGAAGAGCAGCACATAGATTATAACTCGGTACCTCATCAAACTGTACCCCATACTATCTCGTCTATTTTATTCCTGACAGAACTGATCACTATCGTCTACTGCACTAACTCACTGCCAAAATCCAACCCCAACCTTTATGACCCCCAATGACATATACGCTCTCCTTACATCCCTTACCTAAACAAACATTCTCTGTATAAATTCGCCGACCTCAAATCTTTTCTAATCTTAACAATAATTATCATATTATTTTTGTATAATATGCTAACATATTTTGCAACACCACGATTTCACTGTTATGAAGGTAAAAACTAACTATCTCCGTTACATACTCTTTCCTATAAATACTCCATATAGCCCCCTATTGTTTCCGAATCTCATTAAATAAATATACAGTACTATCTTATGAACTTCTCATCTAACACCGCCAAACTCACAAGCCAATCTACTGGTAGTTTATTTCTCAATTCTAACCTTATTTCTAGTGAAATAATCAATTCTCTTAAAACCCACTACATTCACTCACTCACTCATTCACATTTAATGAATTATATAATATTCAACAAATTACCCACAAAGACTCTACCAATCACAATCAATTCCTTAAATAGAGTTGCCAACTTTTATTCTAACATTAAAAGTATATTTTAAAGATTAAAAAAAAAATTCAAAATATACCATAAAACAAAAATGCATTAAATACGTCTAAATAAATATCGTTTAATCTTTCTTGCGATCATAACTCAGTTCCCACAAAAGACACGACTGAAATCCCGTTAATAAAACGGATATTAAAGTTCAAATATGATAAAGATATTGAACATAAAACTCATCAAATTTCAAGCTATTTCTGGCACAATAAATACAACATAGAATAATGAAACCCGTAAACAAAATTAAAATTTTATTAAACAATGGCAGTCCCTGTCCTTTTGTACGGGAGTAAATCTTGTATTAACACAATCAAGCAAAAAAGTAAAATCCAAGCAGCCGAGATTAAATTTTTAAGAAGAGTAAAAGGATGCACTAGAACAGACCAGATAAGAAACGAGGATATCCGTGAAGAACTGCAGATATATTTCATAAAAGAAAACATATTTAACAACAAGATTCAGTGGAAAGAACATGTAGAAAGAATGGAACAATGTAGATTACCAAATAAAATCTTATCTTATTTTCCGAGAGAAAGAAAAGACGTCAGACGTCCTCGAAAGACATGGTCTTAGATCTATTAGTGAAAACAGAACAGGCAACTAATGCCTAGAACAGAAAGTGAAGAAGAAGAAAAAGTTTAAATATTACATTTAACTCCATGCACAATAGCTATACCGTCGGCCTCAAGATGTCCGGCCTCGTGAAATATCCTTAAGCCTGAACAAAAAACCTTCTAAGCAAAATTTACTGATCTCACCACTCTACTTGCTTCCTATATATATCATTGGATCGATATGTTGACCGCACCCCATCTGTACGGAAATAAGCGTAACTAAATTAACTTTGTCTAATAACTCCTAACATTGGGTTCCTACAATCTCCAAATCCACGCTTCAATACGCGTACAAGACCCTGCTATATAATAAAATCTTGTTAACATTATCATTAAACCAGAGTGCATATATATGGATCAAAAACAATTTCGAACAGAAAAAAATACTATTTCAGTTGGTTTTGGCTGTCTATACATATATCCTTCCACACATCTATTTATTTATTTATTACCAAAAACTCTTAACGAATTAAACCATAGTTTCATATATAACATTTGGCAACTCTATTTTTCACAACTTTCTACAATACAACAAAAAATTTAACCTCTTCATACACATCAAAACTTCATTCTACACTTCCAAAACACAACGCACAGGAAAAGTTACAACTCTTAATTACTTTCATTTACACTCTCAACTCATATCGCCTTCCTAATACCTTATACTTTCTCTATTTTTTATTATAGACTAGCCCCCTTAAGATATGCGAACTGAACACCAATTTGTTTTCTGCCTTGATAAATCATTTCCCTCCCCGCATTCCTATCTCTCTCTCTTTTCTTTCGCCCCTCCCACTACTCAAACTTCGAGTCTTCTTGCGGGACAGTTATTAGCACTTGCAGTCCAGTGTTGTCAACTCAACATGAACGCTGCAGCACGGAGTGGAAAAAGAAATATAATGAAGCAAATAATAAAAGTCAATCAGCGTCATTAGACTACTTTAATATAAAGAAGTAATAATTTTAAATTATTCACTATTCAAGATCCATCACACTGTTTGGAGCAACATCCCTTCTCGGAAAGTTATCCTGCCTGCTGTTTCACGTGGTGGGAGGGAAGTGCGTGGAACGGACAGGTGTTAACTTTTCTAAGAACCACTGCAGCGCAGAAGGGGCGCAGATCCGTTGATCCCACAATATTAGCCTTTTGCAAATGAAAACCTTCCCTTTCTGACTTTTCAGCGCACGGTACTGCATTCTTCAATCCACATCCCCTCTATACATGGTTAAAGTTATTCTCGTTCCTGGCCTCCTCCTTATAAATAACATTTCCACGCCCCTATTTATTTCCCTTCTCTTACAATATACTCCAATTTACGTATCCTACGACACTTTTCTTGTTAATACAGGTTCACTACAAACCTCATACAGCCCACTCTTATACAATATTCTCGTTTCACCTCCTTCCTTTAAACGCTTTCCCTAAGCACTTTATTTTCAAATACTCGTTTTATGTCTTCTTGATACAATCTACAGGGTCAGTCCGGGATTTCTAATGCAAAACATCCGGTTTAAATCCAAAATTTCAGAATTGAGTTTTCCAAGGCTATAGTCTTCATATTTTTTCCGAAAATATCAAAATTATCAATTTCTTGAAAATTGGTAACATTCAATCCAGATGGTTCATCCGAAATTTCTTATGCTAAATACCGGTCTAAATCCAAAATTTTTGAAATGACTTTCCGACGCTATAGTCTTTGTGTTTTTCCCAAAAATGTCAATTTTTTAAAAACTTATTACATCGATCTTCCTATACTTATCATGTAGCACACTATTATGTACTTTTCTCCATTCACCTGTCCATCTCTTTTTTTCCCAAAAATGCTCCTAATAACTTTACTATCAAATATTCGTAATCTTCCTCCCTCCCTCCCTCCTTTAAAGTAAGAGTCCATGTTTCGCATAACATTTTACTAAACACGACAATCACTAAATCGTCGTTTATTTCAAAACACTTGCAAATTCAACTAAAAATTGTACCT
This sequence comes from Diploptera punctata, assembly GCA_030220185.1. NCBI lineage: Eukaryota > Metazoa > Arthropoda > Insecta > Blattodea > Blaberidae > Diploptera > Diploptera punctata. The sequence continues at coordinate 6,295,174 of JASPKZ010007251.1, read as the reverse complement.
ATTCTTCGTGCATCCTCTATCGAAAACACAATTAATTGTAACTTTTCCTCTCTGTCTCTCTTTCTTACATACACACACACACACACACACACACAATCCACATGTCTACGCTACAAACATGTAAAACATATGAAAAGAGAATTTACGTAACCATACAAAAAATATCTACAAAATCCTAATATTACCTTCATCGTTTTATATATACACTCGCCGACACGGCAGACGTTGTCTTGCCCGAACGTTCAATTCTCTAGTCAAGGTCAGACGATAAAAATATAAGTTCATTTTTACCATAACATTTACTAATTAATAAGTTCGCAAGAAAACTCCTCACTGCCATCTGTCGGGCTCAAGAAGCGTGTATTATGACGTCACATTGTGGTCGTTGAAAATATGTCGTTAATTCTAATGACTAGACATCTGACATAAAAGTCCTATTAATCGTTCGCAGCACCACCTACCAGGTCCAATTATGAATCCAAACCATCCAGGGACCCACTCAAACACACAAAATCGGCCCAGTCGTTCAAGCAGTTTTTAGTTTCCGATTTCAAGTAAACATCCACTTCTAATTGTCGGATTTCACTGACTTTAGGACAATATGTACCTCGGTTTATTTTAATGTGATATATTGAGTTTCGTTGTGAAACATCCAAAATTGTGCCCGCTAGAGCGATTTTTAAATTTCCACTTCAGGTCAAATCCTACATTTAATGGTTTTTAGATGATCTAATTGTGAATCTAAGGCATCCAGGAACCCACGCAAACATACAAAATAATTCATGAAAACTGGTCCAGTCGTATAGGCCACTTCTAACGGTCGGATTTCGCTGATTTCTTTTTTATAATAGATACTTCTGTTTATTTTAATAGCATATTCCGAGTTTTCTTGTCAAACATCGCAAATTACGATTGCTAGAGCGATTTTTAAATTTTCGTCTAAGGTGAACAACTAATGATTTTAAAACATAATAGATAAAAACGGCTAACACTCCCCGCAACTGAAGCCCTCTGAGCAAAACATTTATATTCCAAAATAAATATATCACTAACATGAAATAAAAAGTCTCTGCAAAAACTATGTCCATCCTTTTATTTATAGATTTAAAGAGATGTTAAAGTGCATCATGAAATAAAATGCTATCTATCCTAACATGAAAGGATTAAAGTTACAGATGGTGTAAGTCATGTTTGTTTTCCCTAAACTAACATAAGCAAGAGGTACTGTTTATGCCTCGGTAGTATACTTCATAATATGTTTCTTCCTTGTCTCTCGTCCCTAGGATCACGGGTTCGAACCTGACAGGGACTTATGGATTTTTAGAATCGAAAAATTCAAGGAACAATCCTCCAGGAGGGACTTTAAGCCCTGGCTCGAAAGCTTGAACATTTTCAGACTCGTAAAAGAACCTCAAGCCTAATTTAATCTCCCAGAGCAAATTGTAACCCATATTCCCTATCCAAACAATCTGATCTGTATCAACAACACAAGTGTCACAATATACACTATATAAAACCATGCCTCTCTATAGACCAACAAGACTTCAGTCCCCACGAGGAAAATACTTTTTCACATAATTTCGAACCACTGTGACACCGATTCCACAAAGAAGTATAAGAAATTTCGGTAGCTACAATACGTCGGGAGGGGGAGGCACGCCATACCGTAGTGGTTAAGGTAGTGCGCTACAAACGGGAAGGTCCAAAGTTCGAGTCCCGATGGGTCAGGATTTTTTAAAGTGATTCAAACCTCCTGCTGACACCGTGACCCTGGGGTCGACTCAGCCTCTAACGTAAATGAACACCAGATGCTTGTTCTGGGCGTAAAGGCGGCCGTCACGCAGGGCTGACAACCTACATAACATCAAGGGCCTATAGTCTACATCACGTAGAAGCCTTAACCTCCTACTATCCCGAGAGTCTCCTGTGACCTGTAGTGGGATCACTTTACCTTTACCACAATATGGCCCTGGGGTCGACTCAGCCTCTAACTGAAATGAGTAACAGACGCTTGTTCTGGGGTAAAGGCGGCCGTCACGCAGGGCTGACAACCCGGCTGACGTAAAGTGCCGATTGTCTACAAAAAGTGGGAGCCTTAACCTCCTACTACCCCAAGAACCTCCGGGTCTGTTGTGGAAACACTACTACTACAATATCATCCTCGGCGTTCTAATGACTTATGCTTCTACTTTCCGGGTTCGAACCGGTCGGGATCGATGGATTTTTAGGATGAAAAAATCTAACGGTAGAAGAACTCTGAGCCTTGGGTACGGAATCTGAACATTTTCAGGCTCGTAAAACAGCGTCAAGCCTAAATTGGTGCTTACGAGAAAAATCTAATCAGCATTCTATATCTCATTATCAACTTAATTACAAACTAAAAGCCACCTTGAGGCGATCAGCTGGCCCTATCTCAGTCACTGACATATGTACGGAAATAAGTGTTACCAAATTAGCTTCAGTTCCACGCCCTAGACGAGTGGTTAAGGCAACATGACTTGGTGCAAAGCTACCGGAATTTTATTGGTTCGAGTATCCATGGGGAAAGAAACTCTCACGGAATTTCGACCAATATGGGACCGGTACACACCCACATCTTGAAGAATTTGGATAGCTACAATAAATAGCGACTCCATATTGAGAAAACCAGTTATAACGGCTGGGGCATCCGACATGGTTGTTAATAATAATAATGATTTATTTTAGCTGGCAGAGTTAAGGCCATAGGGCCTTCTCTTCCACTCAACCAGCGAATAGTAAAATTATACAAAAATTACGTACATATTACAATTTTAAGATATTAAAATACAGACTAAACAAAATACTCTCACGGAATTTGATTGACACATGTAGATGTAAGACTAATGGTCTCCTACTCCTGGCCCGCAATGGAGTTTCCCTTTTATTTAAGGGGAGATTAAAAGCCCTATCTCGACAACGTTAAAATGTAAAACTTTGAGACCCATTTTCTCAGAAACTATTTCAGGTGTAAACGTGATTTCTTACACTGTTCGCATACATCTTTAATAAGTTTACCGAATCATTTTCCAGTAATATTCCTTCTTAACTAACTAACTCACTGGTACTATCGAACCCGTAGGTTCATGGCCAAGCGGACATAAGCTCTCCAAACATTCCTATCCTGAACCAATGTTTTCCAATCATCCCCTGTATAATCAACTTCCCTCAAATCACAGTTAATGTAATTCTCCCACCTCGTTCTTGGTCTACCAACTGGGAGTTTTCCCTCTGGTTTTCCTACAAAAAGCTTCCATGCACGTCTTTCATTCCCCATTCGTGCCACATGTCCTGCCCATCCTTTCGGAAATGTAATTCTTTTAAACTCAATTTTTTTTTTCATTTTAAAAAATAAATAATTGTAAAAGTACCAAAGTAGTTCCATATTAACAGATGTGAGTAAGGCTACTATATATGCTCTACAATTTTCATACATTTACCTCCTATAATTTCTAAGAAAACGGGTCTTTCATATGAAAAATTTGCTTCGTCGAAAACACCGTTTCAAACGTTTGTTTTGTCAAATTAGTGATGCAGCCTTACTTTTAAAAGTATGTTAATAAAAATTCTTAAAATGAGCATATATCAATAATATTTATATCAATTTGTACAGAATATTTTAAAATACAAAAAACCAAATTTGATAATTGTTTACTAAAATAACAATATAAACGCTTCAATGCCTAAGTTAGTACCTAATTTCAAACTTACATTATTCTTCTATTTTTATTTCATGATAAAAACAATATTGAATACTTCATCTCTCAAACGCTCCCACAAACCACCAACAAAATGCCGTAAAATCGCACATCGTCCGCCTCAAGATCTGAACTCTCGGCCACCTCAACACAATAATTATCAAACTCTGCTTAAGTCCAATCCTAATTGATATGCACGTTAAATGACCGACCAATAAATAATATATGTAACGTTACTACACTTATGTTCTGACCAATTCTTTCGTACTTATGTTTGGACCGATTTTGATAATTTTTTTGTGTCTGATTGGGACCTCGATGGTTTAGATTCATAATTGGACCCTACATAACCGTTACGTGTAAGATTTCACCTGAAGTGAAAATTAAAATTTGTCACATTTTTCGATTGTACACATCGAAACTCAGTAGGCTATAGGCCTATCCTATTAAAATAAACCGATGTAGATATTATCTAAAAATGAGCGAAATCCGGCAATTAGAAGTGGTGGTTTATCTAAAATCCGATATTAAAAACTGACTAAACGGCTGGATCGATTTTGATTTTTTTTTTCGTGGGTACCTGGATGGTTTAGATTCACAATTGAACGCAGTTGATGGTGCTGCGATCACATTATAGGAATTACTTTTTGTTTGATGTATAGTCGTCTGCATTACCGACAAATTCCGCGCGACAATATGACGTCATAATGCACGCTTCTTTACCCACAACAGATGACAGCGAGGAGTTTTCTTCCGAACTTATTAATTAGTGAATTTTATAGTAAAAAAGAAACTTTTATTTTTATAATGAGGGTATGACACAAGAATTGAACGTTCCAGCAGGACAATGTCTGCCGGGTCCGCTAGTATAAACATTGTAACGTTACTTAATTTTAATAAAACTTAGAAATCCATATGACTAATATCGCCCTTTAAAAAAAATTAAAAAGATTAAAACATCCATCCCCTATAACCGAACTCACGATATTTAATCCGTAATGTTACATTTTACAACTTAACTTACGAAATAAACAAACCTATCTCCTGACTTCGGCCATATACAGTATTATTTCCCAGCGTTTCTATCCATTGGCCAACCTTCCACATAGAAAAGTACAAGCATTTCCATGTATCATTTAATTTTCGTTTTTATTTATTTAAACATCTACTATTATTTTCGTACTTACATAAATTCTCTTTTCATTACTACATACATATACACAAACAAACTATCAAGCAAATACACACACACACACACACACACACACACTGAAAATTCGTGAGCCATCAGGGAAAATTCGTGAGCAATTTTACAGTAAAATATTACGCTTTCTGAGATGCAATTTCATTACTTATTTTACAAGATTTAATATTGTCACAATTCATGGTGACATCACTTATTAGCGAATTACAAATTAATCTAACTGTTTTATTGTGAAAAATGTTTAAATTTTCATCGATCGTACCTAAATGACTATAAAATATAGGTGTGTGTTTCTGTCTCTATTAACATTCTAGATGCAGTTTTTTTTTCGGAACAAAAATAGGCATATACAAATCAATACAGAAAACGAATGTCGAGATAGTTAACCAGTAAAATCAAACCTAAGGCATAAACTTTAAAATGGTTCTGTCGGTCACAATTTTCCATTTTTTCACAATCATATGCCCTGTGCCCTACTCAAATAAAAGGAGAATGTCATTATCCAAAAAGCCTGCAAAATCCAACCATTAAAACTGGGCATTTTCCTGAAACCTTCTAAGAACTCTTCAAGGCGCGATAAGCGGCTGCTGATCTCGCATCCATTTGCTTGCAGAGGTGGACGATCATCCTGCTACTATAATGTACTAACCATGTTGAGATCCCAGCCGTTATAAATTTATTTTCTCAACCTGGAGCCTCTATCATAATTACTGACGAAGCTGGGCGGGCTCTGATCCCATGCTAGTTGAAATACCACAAAATGTCTTGCCCCCACTGGGACGCGAACTAACTAGCTCTGCACAGAGGCATCAGCCTTAAACCATTCGACTGAAGCTCTGACGGCCGCCATATTTGTTTTCTCGTAACTAAACTCGCACGTAACATATGAATAAAAAAATATATCGAATTAACAAATAACAATAGAGAATAATATGAAACCCAGCATTTTAGTGGGGACGTTTACAACATTCTTCCTAGTACAAATTTTCTTTTCTTATAATGAAACTAGGTTGTTAGTATATACGATTTGATTATCAAAGGAAATAGTCAATTTTTTCTTTAAAAATGTCATTTTTTTCTTTAAAATAGTCAGTCAAAATTTTTTTCTTAAAAAAGTCAGCCAAAATTTTTTTTCTTAAAAAAGTCAGCCAAATTTTTTTCTTAAAAAAGTCAGCCAAATTTTTTTCTTAAAAAAGTCAGCCAAATTTTTTTCTTAAAAAAGTCAGCCAAATTTTTTTCTTAAAAAAGTCAGTCAAATTTTTTTCTTAAAAAAGTCGGTCAAACTTTTCCAAAAAAAATGACGTCAAATTTTCTTTCAAAAAGTCAGTCAAAATTTCTCTTAAAAATCCAGTCAAAATTTCCCTTAAGAAAAGCAGTCAAAATTTTCCTAAATAAAGTCAGTCACATTGTTCCTAATAGTCAGCCAAAATTTGCCTTAAAAAGTCAGCCAAAATTTGCCTTAAAAAGTCAGCCAAAATTTGCCTTAAAAAGTCAGCCAAAATTTGCCTTAAAAAGTCAGCCAAAATTTGCCTTAAAAAGTCAGCCAAAATTTGCCTTAAAAAGTCAGCACCAAAATTTGCCTTAAAAAGTCAGCCAAAATTTGCCTTAAAAAGTCAGCCAAAATTTGCCTTAAAAAGTCAGCCAAAATTTGCCTTAAAAAGTCAGCCAAAATTTGCCTTAAAAAGTCAGCCAAAATTTGCCTTAAAAAGTCAGCCAAAATTTGCCTTAAAAAGTCAGCCAAAATTTGCCTTAAAAGTCAGCCAAAATTTGCCTTAAAAAGTCAGCCAAAATTTGCCTTAAAAAGTCAGCCAAAATTTGCCTTAAAAAGTCAGCCAAAATTTGCCTTAAAAAGTCAGCCAAAATTGCCTTAAAAAGTCAGCCAAAATTTGCCTTAAAAAGTCAGCCAAAATTTGCCTTAAAAAGTCAGCCAAAATTTGCCTTAAAAAGTCAGCCAAAATTTGCCTTAAAAAGTCAGCCAAAATTTGCCTTAAAAAGTCAGCCAAAATTTGCCTTAAAAAGTCAGCCAAAATTTGCCTTAAAAAGTCAGCCAAAATTTGCCTTAAAAGTCAGCAAAATTTGCCTTAAAAAGTCAGCCAAAATTTGCCTTAAAAAGTCAGCCAAAATTTGCCTTAAAAAGTCAGCCAAAATTTGCCTTAAAAAGTCAGCCAAAATTTGCCTTAAAAAGTCAGCCAAAATTTGCCTTAAAAAGTCTGTCAAAATTTGCCTTAAAAAGTCTGTCAAAATTTGCCTTAAAAAGTCTGTCAAAATTTGCCTTAAAAAGTCTGTCAAAATTTGCCTTAAAAAGTCTGTCAAAATTTGCCTTAAAAAGTCTCAAAATTTGCCTTAAAAAGTCTGTCAAAATTTGCCTTAAAAAGTCTCAAAATTTGCCTTAAAAAGTCTGTCAAAATTTGCCTTAAAAAGTCTGTCATAATTTGCCTTAAAAAGTCTGTCAAAATTTGCCTTAAAAAGTCTGTCAAAATTTGCCTTAAAAAGTCAGTCAAAATTTGCCTTAAAAAGTCAGTCAAAATTTGCCTTAAAAAGTCAGTCAAAATTTGCCTTAAAAAGTCAGTCAAAATTTGCCTTAAAAAGTCAGTCAAAATTTGCCTTAAAAAGTCAGTCAAAATTTGCCTTAAAAAGTCAGTCAATATTTGCCTTAAAATGTCAGTCAAAATTTTCCTGAAAAAAATCAGTCAAGATTTTCATAAAAATAAAAGTCTGTCAACATTTTCCTTACATAAGTCAATAAAACTCTGATTTTAAAAATCGACCTAACGGGCGCCATATTTGTTTTCTCGCAACTAATCTCGAACGTTACATTTGAATAAAAAACTTATATCGACTTAATCAATCTGTGAATAAGGACCAATAGGAATAGCGAATAATCAGCCTACATTTTAGTGGGACGTTTACAATCTTTCTGTTGTTATAATGAAACTTGGTATATACGATTCCATTATCAAACGAAATATATATTCCATAAACTAACAAAATCGAACCATAAATTCGATATGCTCAGAAATTACGTTAGTTTACGCAATTCCTGCGAGGCACACGTTTACAAAATTCTAATTACCATAATTATTATTGTTTTGTTTTTATTCCCGAAGGAAATAATGCGCCTCATTTCTGTATTTAAAATTTCCATATGGCAAAATTTCTGTAATCCCAAGATTCCTAAAATGTACTTTACGTAAAATTTCTATTGCCCAAAATTTACAATACAATTCCCAACCCTATCAAAGACGCAAAAATAAAAAATCGAAATTCCAAAATATCCCAATTTTGTGAAAATAAAATATTTTATCAACATGTTCAAAAGTATATTTAAAACAAATCCTATCATTCAGATAATGACATTTGTACTCTTACAGATATTGGAACAAATCTTATGCTCAGATTTGTGTGACACTCCTCTTGTGTAAGAAATTGCATCTCGTATCAATAAACTGCTCAACTCCGTTTCCCTGAACACTCAGTCATTCACAGCAAATGAAACCTTATCGGTACAAACTCTGGCCTTTTTTTTTTTTACATTCTAACTGATTTTTTTCAGGAGGTGAAAGCTGTTTAACAATACTTTTTTTTCATAAGATGAAACGAAATCCTCAATATTTTTACCTATTATATTCATCTCATATTCATAATCCTTCAAAACTTATCACCTTCATAAAAACTAACTTGAAAACTCCATACAGCATTTTATTATTTTCGATACATAATATTTTAACTAATTGTTATTTCATTTTCTTAAAACTAATTCCAATTTCAGTTAAAAAATAAACTTCTTTATTTTGAATTTCTAAAACTTGAATCTAATTTTTATTTGAATTTTTTAATCTTTTAAAAATATTTTACTTCTTTTTAATTTTAAATTATTACTTTTTTATTTCTTTCAAATTTAATCTTTTTTTTAATTACTAACAATCTTGAAAAAAATTGTCAAAGTTTTAGTTTTTAAAATGTTTAAATTCTTAAATATTTCTATTATTGTTTTATTAATTGATTTACCCTAATTCTGAAAAAGTTACATTTAAAATATACTCATTATATGTTTTATTTCCCTTGAAACCTAAATAGTCCTTCGAACTGTAGCCCTGAATTTCAGCAACAAAAGATCAGTCTAATGTTGCTCTGTTTCAGGGTCTTTCATGTCCTCCAACTAATCTAACTCATCTGTTCTAGTTTCTTTAACCTAAACTGAAAGTCCAGTACTATCCAGACATTGAAGTGAAAATATACATTGTTTCAAAAGTAACTATCAACTTTAATTGAATAAGAACTAATTGAGCATAATTGTTAAATTCATTTATTTAATCACTTAAACAATATTTTTCACATTAAACATATTACCTAAATTATATAAAATAAAACAATTATTTTCAATAAAAATAAAAATTTTACTTCGTAATTAGATTATTTCGAATTGCGGACATTTAAGAAAAGCCTAAATCCCATTATTTAAGATATACAACAATGATGATGATTATAAATATTCTTTTACAAATGCACCAGGTTGTCTTTCGACATTCCTTGTGTCCTCTCCTGGCATGGCGTACTTGCAACCCACTTCTGAGGTTGGGCGCCTGGAAGGCGGGGTTACGTTGCCCCGATGATATGATGGGCGATGATGATGATGATGATGATAGTGGTGCGCCAGGAGAGTCCCTAATCCTAAGCTTAATCTAAGATGAATATGAATGATGATGATTGCGATCGCCATATGATTTTAGGGACCGTTTGGGCCTTAAAGTTTTCCTGACATTTGTCTTACACGTGAGGAAAAACCCCGATAAAAACCTCACCCAGAAAAACTGTCCCGACCGGGGATCGAACCCGGGTCCGCTGCGTGACAAGGCAGCACGCTACCTCGACAGCGATGGACAATAATAATATAAAAATATAATAAACTATAAAAATTTTAAAAATTGTATAAAAACATACAAATTTATACAAAAATAGTATTGTAATGTATATCAAATATAAAAATTATTTAATAAATATAAAAATAAAATGAATAGAAATAAATATATAAAGAATTGTTTTCTTTTACTCGCTTCTGAAAGATCTTCCATAAATTAATATATGGATTTTAGTAAAAATGTAATTCTACTGTAACAAATTTACCTACTTAATTACAGCAAACTCTTATATTCAATTCTATACAGTGTTCATTCATTTGAAAAACATTTACCTCGCATAGTAATTTTCATAAAATTAGAAGAATTTAAGAAACCTCTCTTTATAGCCAACCCATCAAACATAACACCCCCCCCCATTAATTTTTAAACAATTTTTTTCCATATTATAAATCCTACATTTGCTACTTTCACTTCAATGCCTTGTTACTTTCACAGCTTTCCCTCCGGTACCTAGTGCATTACCTTATAAATAAAGACCTCACATATTCATTTCAATTCCAGAGGACTCTATTTATAACTGTCGTTTCTCATATTTCAGCAAAATATACTAGTTCTGGTTTTTTTTTTTTTTTTGCCAGGTTTGCACGAGATAAGATTCCACACGACCCTTCACCATCTGCAGAATGCTTCTAGGAAGACAGGGAACAAGGGATGCCCATCAGGTACTAGCTACTGACTAGCTACAAAATTCAGTGCCACACGTCCTGCTCTGCCAACTTGATGGAACAAATCACATCACCAAGTTGTCAACATGTGGAACGTGTGCCACCGCCACACTGGATGTCTATCTACTCTACACTACTTGTTCAACTCACTACCTGTTAGTCAACTTAACCTATGTATATATATTGTAATGAAGCCCTGTTAAGTTGTTTCTGAACAAAACATTCCATGCCTCTCTTCCATTCTTTGCAAAAAATATTGTTCCGAATTTTTTAAATCATAACTTTTCTTATTTCTTTGAATTCATCCAAGAAATTTAAGCTACTTTTTTAAAACGTTTACGTTCTTTTAATATAAACAGTCTACAAGTTCCATACCATTCATGATTTTAATATTATGAACATACTTTATTAAAATTTTCATTTTGACATTGGCTATACTATTGTCTACGTCTATATCTATCTACACCTATTTATCTTCAATTATTTTTGGCAAGAACAAAATAGTGTATTTTTATTAACTTCGCTTTTTTATCTAATAAATTTCGAAAAATCATTACTTCTGTTTTAACTAATGAAAATTCCGGAATAACTCTTATTTTCGTAAATTTTTAACAATTAAAAATCTTGTAAAACTTATAAATGTTCCATTATAATTATTCAATTTTCAAATAAAACATTTTTTAATTATTTTTTTAATTCGATAAATTATTTTAAAAATTAAAAAATAAATAAATTAAACATTAAGAAATTTAAAATACGTAAGATTTTTACATTTGAAACCTTTCACGAACTTTCAAAAACACTTAACATTTCTATTTTCGACACTTATTTCGATATTAAGATTCAATTTTTGCAGGAATGTTTTTTTCAGAAACCTTAAAACTAACTTAAATTCTAAAAACACATGACTGATTTAGGGGACAAAATAATTTAAAGTTTTTAATGAAATCTGTTGAACCTAATGGGATATTCTGGTTCTACAATGATTCTTTTAAGGAGGAGTACTGTTGGGGAATTTAACCAGCTGCAGTAAATAGCGAATAAGATTGAAAAATCCAGTTGTAACGACAAAGAACTCACATGCTAACTACATGTCACCCTTACACCGATTGAATGCTCATCCACATTTGTGATTAACACATGTAGATGCGAAATCAGCTGTCAACTGAGGGCTGTCGAAACATGGAGACCTACTTCTTCAGGCACTTCAACATTATAGTATTAATGTTTTGACCTTCCTAATTATTCCTTACCATTTTTTTCAGTCCTCATTACAGATCCTAAACTTTGTGTTCGTTTTGGTCTGCGTGTATTTAAGAATCCAGATTTAAAATCTTTACGTTTTAAATTATATGTCGTTTGTTGTCTTTGGAGTCTTCCCAACAACGAGCTAACCGCTCTTTTGGGCATATTGGAAATGTATGTATGTATGTATTTACTGCATGAATAAATAGATAAATAAACTTAGCATTTATTTCTTTACAGTAGTAAGGACCTAGCCGAACACCTATTCTCTGCTACTTCAGAGGGTCTAGGTTTTCTGTTAGGATATTATTTTCCCTTAATCCTTATCTACTTTGTCTTCATTAAAAAAATAAGGTATGGAGGAAAATATAACACTTGTTGGGTTACAGTAGTACACACCGGCTTCCTGGTATTGGTTTTTAACTGACCTACAAATTAGATTAATTTTTTATTATATTAATTACATTGTAGGTTTGAATCAAGAACACATTTTCTTGACCAGTACAGCAGTGAGAGGAATTTGGGTAGATACAATAAGTATCGTCCAGCTCCGTAGCCGAGTGGTTAAGGCAAGATGCCTTGGCGCAGAGCTACAGGACATGCGCTGGTTCGACTATCAATTGGGGGAACATTTTTCCCATGGAATTTCGGTCAGTATGGGACCGGTGTCCACCCAGCATCATGAGGAATTTTGGTAGCTACAATAAGTAGTGACTCCAGGTTCAGAAAATCAGCTATAACAGCTGAGACCCGACATGCTAACCACATGACGTCTCTGTACTAGCTGGAATATGGCCCAACTCTGTAATAAACACATGTGGATGTGAGGCCAGCAGCCGGCTGATAGGGGAAGGGTATTCAAGGCCTGTGGCGCCAAGGCTTCAGGTTGAGAAAACCTGCAATAAAATCTCGGAGACCACATGTCGCCACTATATGGCTAAATGATGATCCATCTCAGTAAATGTACGTGTGGATGTAAGGCCAGCAACAGGCTGGTATGTTTCCACAACAAAGAGATTTAAATTGGGAGAAATCAATATTTGTTCTAACTGCATTACTTATAAATGAATTCTATCATTATTAACGAGGACCTATCAGGGGCAAATAGCATCTCTCAAATATAACATTTCTTTAAATATAACTTTAAGCTAATACAACTAAAATAAGTAAATACCAAACATATATTCGACATTTTTGGATACTCGATCATCAGATTCATTAAGACAATCCGAGCCAATTTTAAATGTATATATATATTTTTTAAATTTATAAATAAAAACTTACAAAAATATAATTCATAAGTTTTTATAAATGATTTAATAAAATCAATGAAAACAATATATGATATAAATACAAAATCATTGCACTATGTTATTTCGAATATCTTCAAACATAAATCTGATTACATCGTATCCCTTAATTTAAATTGAGGATCTTAGATGCAAAGGGGTACAAGTGACAAATTGCTAATTTTGTAGTTAAGTGTAGATTTTACTACTTAAAGCCAAGTAAAAATCTTGTATGGTGCTGAAATCTAGTGGCTTAAAAGAAAACTGCTAACACAGTGAACTTTGAACATCATTTACTCAAAGCTGACCTTTTGTCACTTATACCCCTTTGCTTCTAAGTGCCTCAATTACAATTTACTTATCAGGGCTTCACTAATATAAAAAAAGTTTCACTCACCAATTACCATATACTTCTTTTCTTGCATTCTTCAATAAAACTATAATTCAAAACTTCTTCTTTATTTAAGTTTTATTTAAGAAAGAAAAATTAATGTTCTTCTTTATTTTAAATCAAACTCTTCACTCAACTCTCGCTTCATTAATATTTTTAAATAAAATTATTTTTCAATCGCTTCTTCATCATTTAATAAATTAAATTTTTCACGTAAGTAAATTTTCCGTATGATTTACTACAGTTTTCTTCCAGAATCTCTCTCTTTGTTTATTTCTTTCTTTCTTTAAAAGTGATTCCACTACAGGCCTCAGCAGGCCCTTGAGGTAGTAGGGCGTTAAGGCTCCCACTTTTTCTCTGGACAATCGGCATTGATGTCAGCCCTACGTGACGGCCGCCTCTATCCCCAGAACAAGCGTCTGGTACTCATTCACATTAGAGACTGTCGATCCCAGGGCCATAGTGCCCCCCGGAGGTTTGGGTCACTTTAAAAATCCTGACCCCACCGGGTCTCGAACCCTCGACCTTCCGAATTGTAGCGCAATGCCTTATCTTTCTTTATATCTTTATTCATCTCTTTGTTCATTTTTTTTCTTTCTTTCTTTCTTTCTTTCTTTCTTCATTTATTTCTTTTCTTTCTTTTTCTTTCTTTCTTTTCTTCTTTTTTTCCTTTTCTTTATTTCTTTCTTTATCCTTATTCTCTTCTCTTTTTCTTTTGCTTTACTTCTTATATTTACTATTTTTAGTAAAATAGTACATACCTTTCTTCATTATTGAAGCCCGTCAAATGGATACAACACCCAACCAGACAACCAGACTCTTCTGTCTTCCCCTCTTCTGGCTTCTTCCTCCAACGCTGGAAGGTCTCGCTGCTCCAGCGCTGGAAGATCTTGAAGGGGCCAATGGGAGGACAACATAAACTATCCTTCAAACACCTATCCTAAATATATAACTATCACCTATCTCTAACAAACAACGACCCCAAAAATTATGGTTAGAAACCAAACAATCTCTGGTAACATCGCCAATTCAACCGGTGACGTCTCAAATCCGCTGCACTAGATTTATTTTGCCCCAATATTAAAAAGAAATATATTTACGTATTACCTATTTATCCATCTATCTATCTATCTATCTATCTACATCTGTCTCTCTCTCTATCTATATTTATCTACCTATATATTTATTTTTCAATATTTTATCTACATATTGATCTTCCTATCACTTTTATCTATGAACCTAAATAATATAACCTTAATTTCATTACAAGAAAACCATTCAAAGTTGCATAATGCACAAATATATTACCTATGAAAAAACACAATTGAAACGTACCCTAACGCTAAAAGACTAAAAACTTTTCAATGTTATTCTGAAAGATGAACTATACTACTTTCATTACGTAATTTTAAGCTACATTTCATCCTATTCGTGATTTAACCTATATTAAATAAGGGCCTGAATTTTCATTCGTAAACTGTCTGAACAAATGAAGTGCTACCTGTCCTATTAACAATTCAAATGATCGCTCGTTCTCGATCATGTAAAGCTACCATAATTATTTGTCATTTAATTAAGCCTTGGAATGAATAATTGAACGAAATAATATAGGATTTTATTTAATTAAAATCTATTACATTTTTGACGAAAATATGAATTATAATTTATTATATATTATTATTATTATTATTAAATATTCTTTAATCACAAACATATACATACAAAATTAATTATATATAGTCCAAATTTTAAAAAAGAATTAATTTTAATAATTTCTAACATATTTCTGTCATACCAGAATTGAGTTCAAATGTTTTCATAAATAATAAAAAATCTAATGGTTCTTAATATAAGAAATAGTTACCGCTGTTTTGTAGAAAACAAGTCTAAGAGGAATAAGTAAAAAATAAACAATTAACCTTAAAATATAAAATAAATCACGTATTTACATTATTATTTCTTTACGTATTGTTACGCAAAAAACTTCGACAAATAATTCAGTTCACGTCTTAGGAATATATATGTTTTATTTTAGCTTTTATTATTGCATGTCCAAGCATAAAAGTTATTTCTGACTTAACCAAACTACTAAGACATCAGGAACTTGTAAAAAATTCAGGCCCTATTCCTATCAACAGATGTTAAGGGAGGAACCGATGAGCAGCCGATGATCCTGAAATTCTACTGAAACTACAGACACCCAGTGTGGTCAATAAACGAAAATGTACACTCACCAGTAGGAGGGGTGCTCCAGACAATACACCACCTGAAACAACACAAACACAATGTTCAACATACATCTTTAAAAACTAGGATGATTGAAATTCCATCCACATTTCGGCCGTTGAGTATTAAAATAGGTCATGTCACACTTCCAAAAAACTGAAATTTTCTTCTTTATAAATCATGCATTATAAATCATATAAATAGAACAATCTATGTATTTACTTTCACAGACACTTGATAACTAAATACAATTTTAAACATAAATATACTCTTGAACTACCAGTAGATGTGCTCATTTGTAAATTCACTAAAAGTGAGCATGGTCCATTTTAATACTCAAGGGTTCATTTTTTCTAACAGCTCTCACAACACATATTTTATGGGATAATTTATTAAGTGATTACTAATGCAAGAAATCTGGCATTTCTATAATTTCTGTGTGCACAATGTATTCCGGATTTCCTATGCAAAAAAATCACTCCTACATCCCAAATTTCTCGTCATGTATTCCGAGGATATAGTCAAAATATTCTATATTTTCAAAAAAGGAAAAAATTCAGTCCACAGGATAAGTTCGTGAAATCTGATTTAAACAATCAGATCTACATTTCAAATTTCCCATTTTGTGTTCCAAGACTACACCACTGACGTTTTTACAAAAAGATCGAAAGTTTAAAAATATAACAATTCAGTCTACAGAGCCTGTAGGGAATTTCTAAAGTAAAAAATCAGCCCTTAAACACAAATTTCCCCAAATTGTACTCCAAGACTATAGCATTGATGTTTTTACAAAAAAAAATGAAAGTTTAGATACATAAAACTACAGTATGAGTGTGCTGTGAATTTCTAAAGTAAAATATCTCTCCTGAAATCCAAATTTCCCATTTTGTATTCCAAGCCTACAGAGTGTGTTCGGGATTTCTAATGTAAAAAATCTGCCCTAAAATCCAAATTTCCCATTTTGTATTCCATCACTATAACAATTACGTTTTTATATAAAAAAAAAGATCGAATGTTTAGAAAAATAATATTCAGTCTAGAGAGGGTGTTACGGTTTTTTAAAGTAAAAATTCTGCCCTAAAACACAAATTTCCCATTTTGTATTCGAATACTATACCATTAATGTTAAAAAAACAAAAGTTTAAAAATACAAAAATTCAGTCTAGAGGGTGTATTGAGGATTTCTAATTTTAATAAATCTACCCTAAAATACAAATTTCCCACTTTTGTATTACAAGACAATACGATTGACGTTTTTACAAAAAAAAACACGAAAGTTTAAAAATATAAAATCTCAGTCTACAGAGCATGTTGGGGATTACTAATGTAAAAAATATGTCCCAAAACCCAAAATTTCCCATTTTGTATTCCATGACAATACGATTGACGTTTTTACAAAAAAGAAATAAAGTAAATATATATATATATATATATATATATATAATTTCAGTGTACTCAGAGTGATGGGATTTCTAATGTAAAAAATCTGCCCCAACACAAATATCCCATTTTGTATTCCAAAACTATACCATTGACGTTTTTACAAAAAAAAATCGAAAGTTTAGAAATATACATATTCAGACTAGAGAGTGTGTTGGGGATTTCTAAAGTAAAAAATCTGTCCTAGAACCCGAATTTCCCATTTTGTAATCCAAGACTATAGCATTGACATTTAAAAAAAAATCGAAAGATTAAAAGTACAAAAATTCAGTATCACAGCGTATTGGGGATTTCTAAGCAAAAAAATCTGCCCTAAAACTGAAATATCCCAATTTTTTATTCCTTGGCTATCCTATTGACGTTTCTACAAAAATAAATCGAAAGTTCAAAAATATTTAATTTCAGTCTAAAGAGTGTGTTCACAATTTAAAATAAAAAAATCTGCCCTAAAAGTCTATTTTTTTTTCATTTTGTTTTCCAAGATTATAGCATTAACGTTTTACTAAAAACTGAAAGTTTAGAAATATAAATATTCAATGTAGAGAATGTATTTGGGATTTCTAAAGTAAAAAATCTGCCCTAAAACCTTAATTTCCCATTTTGTATTCGAATACTATACGATTGATGTTTTTACAAAAAAAAAGTTTAAAAATATAAAATGTCAGTATACAGAGTGTATTGGGGCTTTCTATAATAAAAAATCTACACAAAAAACAAAATTTCCCATTTTGTAATCCAAGACTATAGTATTGACGTTACGAAAAAAAAAATAAAATTAAAAAATATAACATTTTAGTCTACAGAGTGTGTTGCGGATTTCTAAAGTGAAAATCTTCCCTAAAACCCAAGTTTCCCATTTTATAATCCACGACTACAGCATTTATTTTTTTTTTACAAAAAATCTAAAATTTGTAAATATAAATACTCAGCCTAGAAAGTGTGTTGGGAATTTCTAAAATAACAAATCTGCCCTAAAAACGTATTTTCCCATTTTGTATTCCATGACTATATAATTGACGTTTAAAAAAAAAAAGTTTAAAATATAAAATTCAGTCTACAGAGTGTGTTGGGGTTTCTAATGTGAAACATCTGCCTTAAACCCACATTTCCCACCCATTCTTTTATTCCATTGTCTTTTACAAAAAAAAGTCGAGAGTTTAGTAATATAAAAATTCAGTCTACAGAGTGTATTGGGCATATCTAAAGTAAAAAATCTGCCCTAAAACGCACATTTCACATTTTGTAATACATGACTGAACAATTAACGTTTTTACAAAAAAAAATGAATGTTTAGAAATATATTAATATTCAGTCTAGAGAGTGTGATGGGGATTTCTAAAGTAAAAAACCTGCCCTAAACCCGAATTTCCAATTTTGTATTCTAAGACTATAGGAATGAGATTTAAAAAATAAATCATAGTTTTAAAAAACTAAAACAGCACGCTATATTAGAAAACCGGACTCAAAAATGAAAAATAATTTTAATTCCCAACACTCTTGGGATAAATTTTAAGTGGTCAACAAAAAAATCATCTCCAACACATATAGAATAAAACTAGAATTATCATAAGTAATGCCACGAGTGATTTCCAAATTATCGATAAATTCACGACTCATGAAGTGAGGAGTGAATTTATCTAGAGAATTTGGAAATCAAGAGTGGCATTTGTTAGGACTATTTAACGAATAAAATTAAGCTGTTTACTCACAAATCATTATTTAACTATAGTTATTTTAAAATATTTATATATTTAATGTAAACGGCGATGTTTGAAAACAAATGAGAAACGATAGGTACGCTTCTACTGCTTCTTTTGTTTATCACTGCAACCAGATCATACTATTTATTGCCAAAGGAACGCAATATTGTAAGAATGCTCTCTAGTGGAGAAAAAATGAAACACATCAATCTGTATATTAATTCATTTCTGATGTCGTATGATGTAAATATGACAATTATATTTTTCTCCATTATTACCTGGGAAAAAATACATTTAAGAAAGTGCAAACAGTGGTTTCTTTTTTTGGTGGTATAATCAATTGCTACAAATGTTGACATGTAAGCACTATTATATACAATCTGGTAGCCGTATTTGTTATAGGCTCAGTCACTGCAAAATAACGGTCAGACCTGTTCAGAATATTAAAAAGGAGGAGCTTTGTTTAATATATGATAATCCTAACACTGATAAATATTTCGTGAAACACGACTCTGATTGGTTGTAAAACAGAAATCATTGAAACGTGATTGGTCATTGACTCCCATTTGGGGCATGAGTTAAATAGTCAACAAAAAGAAAATAATTTTACCATCAAAAGCGTGGGGTGCTCTATATCAAGTAATATATTTGATAATAAACAGATATTGGTAAAAGTAAAGTCTCTAAGAAGAACATGTAAAAATCATAAAAAGCACCCCACGCTTTTGATGGTAAAATTATTTTCTTTTTGGTTGATAATTCTAGTTTTATTCTATATGTGTTGGAGATGATTTTTTTGTTGACCACTTTAAATTTATCCCAAGCGTGTTGGAAATTAAACTTATTTTTCATTTTTGAGTTCGGTTTTCGAATAAAGCGTCCTGTTTTAATATTTTTTAAACTATTATTTATTTTTTTATTTTTTAGTTTTAATATTTTACAGAATAAGATAAGAATGTAAATATCTTTAAATTCCATACTAATGTAGTATGAGCTAAAATTATTACTCTTCTAAAAAAACCCTCCCCATCCGGATTCGAACCAGCGACCTGTGGATTACTGAAATTATATACCACTAGTTCACCGCTCTACCAACTGAGCTCTTGCAACGATTGACTAAAAAGTCGACAAGTCCGTAACCTATTATACCACTTTTAATTTTTTTTAATTTTCTGATGATTCTGGCCCAGGAATTTAGAAATAAAATATGAGATTATTGTAGTGTCACGGGTCCTTTACAAGTATACAAAGTTTGAAGTCGATCCAATGTCTCTAAGTGGGTGAAAATCGTGTTCAAAAATTCCGTTACATAAATACAAAGACACTTTTTTATTTTCTGATGATTCTGGCCAGGATTTTAGAAAATAAATATGAAATTATTGTATTGTCACGGGTCCTTTACAAGTATACAAAATTTCAAGTCGATCCAATTATTTTAAGTGGGTGAAAAACGCGTTGAAAGATTCAGTTACATAGATAGATAGATAGATGGATAGATAGATAGATACAGGTCAAGCTAATATAAAGCGTGTAAAATAAGGAAACTTTAAAAATATAAAATTTTAGACTACAGAGTGTATTGGGGATTTTTAAAGCACAATTCTGCCATAAAAACCAAATTTTCCATTTCATAACACTGTACCATTGACGTTTCTAGAAAATAAAATCGAAGGTTTAAAAATATATATAGTCAGTGAACAGTGTGTGTTGGGGTTTTCTCTCTCTCATCTATTACTTCTTTTTCTTTAGTGTTCAAGCCTTGAACATTCCATGTGCCAATAGCGAAGGTCCGTTTTCGTAGCTTAATTCTGTCATATTTAAATCCATCCGGCTGACATATTTTACTGAAGTACGTAGCGATATACTTTTTTCCAGGGCCAGGTTGCCAGCCTGACGCCTAACCCCCAGACATGGAGGACCTGGTTTTTTTTTTTTTAGGGTTTGCTCCCTTAGCTGACAGGTCTCAGTTTTAAGGCGCTGAGAACTCGCCTTTCGTCCCATCCTGTTAGCTACAGTCTATTACGACTGCAGTCAGGGAGCACGACGAGAACGTAGGATTAGGACTTGCTGGTAGAGCTGCTAAAAAAGTCGCAGAGGCATTACTCGAGATAGGTATACATAGTCGGCATCTGTACCCTTCTCGAGGCCGTACCAACCATTTTTCTAAAATAATAAATCTACCCTAAAACCGAAATACCCCATTTGGATTCCAAAACAATACCACCGGCGCGTTTATAAAATAAATCGAGAGTTTAAAATATAGAAAATTCAGTCTACAGTGTGTGTTGCGGTTTTGTAAACTAAAAACAATCGGCCATAAAAACCAAATGTTCCATTTTTTATTCCAAGTCTCTACACACAGATTTTTTACAAAAATGTCAAAAGTTTAAAATTATATAAATTCAGTCTATAGACTCTGTTGAGGATTTCTAAAGTAAAACATCTGCTCTAAAAACCAAATATCCCATTTCGGATTGGAGACTATACCGTGCATGTTTTTAAAAATTGAACAAATCTAAAGTTTAAGAATATACAAATTCCGTCTACAGAGTGTTCTCGGGATTTCTAATGAAAAAATTCTGCTTAAAACCCAAATTCCCCAATTTGTATTCTAAGACTATACTGTTGATTTTTTTACAAATAAAAATCAAAAGTTTAAAAGATATAAATTAAGTATACTGAGTGTCTTGGGGATTTCTTAAGTAATACATTTGCCCGAAAACAGCAATATCCCACTTTGAATTCCATGACTATACCATTGACGAGTTTATAAAAAATCGAGAGTTAAAAATATAAAAATTCAGTCTACAATGTGTGTTGGGGATTTGTAAAATAAAAAATCTTCTCTAAAAACCTAGTTTCCCATTTTCTATTCCAAGACTATAAACATTGATTTTTTTTTCAAAAATATCGAAAGTTTAAAAATGTATAAATTCAGTCTACAGAGTTTGTTGGGGATTACTAATTAAAAATCTGCCCTAAAAACCAAATATCCCATTTATTCCATTTCGCATCGAACTTAACCCATCAAAGTTTTTAAAACTAAAAAAAGTCTAATGTTTCAGAATATAAAAATTCCGTTTAGACAGTGTATTCGGGATTTCTGAAGAAAAAAATATTCCCTAAAACCCAAATTTCTCAATTTGTATTCCAATAACATTGACGTTTTTACAAAAAAAAATTGAAAGTTTAGAAATGAAAATACTCAGTCTAGAGAGTGTGATGGTGATTACCGAAATAAAAAAATCGACCCTAAAACAAAATTTCCCATTTTGTATTCCAAAACTATACCATTGACGTTTCTACAAAAAAATCGGTATTTTAAAAATATAGAAATTCAATCTATAGAGTGAGTTGGGGATTTCTAAATTTAAAAATTTGTCCTAAACCACAAATTTTCCATTTTGAATTCCAACACTATACCATTTACGTTTTTACAAAAAAAATCGAAAGTTTAAAAATATAAGAACTCAGTATGCAGAGTGTGTTGGGGATTTTTAAAGTAAAAATTCTGCGCTACAACCAAAATATCCCATTTTCTATTCCATTATTATAGCCTACGATTGACGTTTTAACAAAAAAAAAAGTTTAAAATATAAAATTTCAGTCTACAGTGTTTGTAGGGATTTCTAATGTAAATAATCTACCCAAAAACTCATATTCCCCATTTTGTATTCCAGACTATACCATTGACGTTTCTACAATAAAAACCGAAAGTTTAAAAATGTAAGAATTCTGTCTACAGAGCGTATTGGGATTTCTGAAGTAAAACATCAGTCCTAAACAGCAAATTTTCCATTTTGCGTTGCAACACTGTATTATTTATGTTTTTACAAAAAACAAGTCGAAATACTAGAAAAATAAAAATTCAGTCTGGAGAGTGTGTCGAGGATTTCTAAAGTAAAAATCTGCCCTACAACTCAAATTTCCCGACTTCTTATTCGAAGAATATATCACTGACGTTTTCACAAAAAAATCGAAATTTTACGAAAATATAAAAATTCAATCTACAGACTTTGTTGAGGATTTCTAAAGTAAAAATATACCCTAAACCACCATTATCCATTTTATGTTCCATGACAATACGATCGACATTTTTACAAAAAAAAAACAACGTAAGTATAAAAATATAAAATTTCTGTTTACAGAGTATTTTGAGTTACTTATGTAAGAAATCTGCCCTAAAACCCAAATTTCCGATTTTGTATTCCAAGACTATAGCATTGACGTTTACAAAAAAATTGAATATTTATGAATATAAAAATTCTGTCTAGAGAGTACATTGGCGATTTTCAAAGTAAAAAATCTGCCCTAAAACCCAAATCTCCCAGTTTGTACTCCCTGACTATAAAATTGACTTTTAACAAAAAAAAAGTAGAACGTATAGAAATATATTTATATTCAGTCTAGAGAGTGTGTTGGGGATTTCTTATGTAAAACATCTGTCCTAAAATCTAAATTTTCCATTTTGTATTCGATGACTATATAATTGATTTTTACAAAAAAAAATCGAAAGTTTAGAAATACGTGAATTCAGTCTGGGGATTTTTAATGTAAAAATATCTGCCCCTAAACCCAGATTTGTCATTTTGTACTCATTCATTGACTTTTACAAAATAAATCTAAAGTTTAGAAATATAAAAATTCAGTCTGGAGAGTGTGCCCTAAAACCCAAACGTTTCATTTTGTATTCCGACACTATACCATTTACGTTTTTTACAAAAAATTGAAAGATTAAAGATAATATTTCAGTGTAGTGAGTGTGCTTCTAATTTAACAAATATGTCCAAAAACAAAAATTTCCCATTTTGTAATGACGTTTCTGCGAAAAAAAGTTGAAAGTTTAAAAATATGAATATTCTCTCTGCAGTGTGTGTTGAGGATTTCTTAACTAAAAAATCTGCCTTAAAACCCTAATTTCTTATTTGAAGACAGTAAGATTGATGTTTTAGCAAACAAAAATTGAAAGTTTAAAAATGAAACTTTTAGTCTACAGAGTGTATTGGGGATTTCTTTAGTAAAACATCTGCCCTAAAACCCAGATATCCCTTTTGAATACCAAGACTATAGCATTGAAGTTTAAAAAAATCGAAAGTTTGAAAATATAGAACCTCAGTCTACAGAGTGTGTAGAGGATTTATAAAGTAAGGAATCTGCCCGAAAAACCAAATTTCTCATTTTGTATCCCAACATTATAGCATTGAAGTTTGAAAAAATTCAAAGTTTAAAAATTTCAGTCTACAGAGTGTTGGAGATTTCAAAAGTAAAAAAATCTGCCCCAAAAACCAAATTTCCCACTATGTACTCGTATACTATACCAGTGAAGTGTTTACTGTTTATTGGGGATTTCTAAAGTAAAAAATGTGCCCAAAAGCTCAAATTTCCCTTTTCGAATTCCAAGACTATACCATTGACGTTTCTACAAAAAAAATCGAAAGTTTAAAAATATGAACAGTCAGTATGCAGAGTGTGTTAGGGATCTCTAAACAAAAAATCTAACTAAAAACCCCAAATTTCCCATTTTGTATTCGAAGACTATACGATTGACGTTTTTACAAAAAAGAATTGAAAGATTACTAAAGTAAAGAACCTGCCCTACACTCCAAATATATCATTTTGCGTTCCAACACTATAACATTTACGTTTTTACAAAAAAAAATCGAAAGTTTAAACATATAAAAATTCAGTCTGCAGAATCTGTTGGGTATTTCCAAGGTAAAAATCTGCCCTACAACCCAAATTTCCCCATTTTGTATTCCAAAAATATATCACTGACTTTTTTAGAAAAAAAGAAAAGAATGTTTAGAAATATAAATTTTCAGTCTACAGAGTATGTTGGGGGACATAAAATGTAAAACATCTGCCCTGACATCCAAATTTCACATTTTGTATTCCAAGACTGTATCATTGATGTTTCTACAAAAAAAATCGAGAGTTTAAAAATATATAAATCAGTCTGTAGAGTGTGTTGGGAATTTCTACTGTAAAAAATCTACCCAAAAACACATATTTCCGTTTTGTATTCCAAGACTGTATCATTTTAATTTCCACAAAAAAAATTAAGAGTTTAAACTATATAAATTCATGTCTGTAGTGTGTGTTGGGAATTTCTAAAATGAAAACTCTACCCAAAAAAACCCAAATTTCCTATTTTGTATTCCAAGACTATACCATTGACGTCATAACAAAAAAAATTAAAATATATAAATGCATTGTACCGAGTGCGTTTGGGATTTCTAAAGTAATCAATCTGAACTAAATTGGAATATCCCATTTTGAATTCCAACCCTATACCATTTATTAATAGAGAGTTTTAAAATATAAAATTTCAGTCTACAGAGTGTGTTGGGGATTTGTATACTAAAAAATCTGCCCAAAAACAAAATTTTCCATTTTTCATTCCAAGACTATAAACATTGATTCATTACAAAAATATCGAAAGTTTAAAAATACATAAGTTCAGTCTGCAGAGTTTCTTTGGGATTTCTAAAGTAAAAAATCTGCCCTTAACACCGGATATCCCATTTTGTATTGAATTCTATGCCCTGGATGTTTTTAAAAATATGAAAATCGAATGTTTAAGAATATAAAATTTCCGTCTACATAGTGCATTTGGGGTTTCTAAAGACAACAAACTCAACTGAAACACAAATTTCCCAGTTTATATTCCAACATTGTACCATTGACGTTTTTACAAAAACAAATCAAAAGTTTAGATATAAGAATATTCAGTCTAGAGAGTGTGTTGGGGATTCCTAAAGTACAATATCTTCCCTAAAAACCAAATTTCCCATTTTGTATTCCATGACTATACAATTGACTTCTTTCATAAAAAATCCAAAGTTTAGAAATATGTAAATTCAGTATAGAGGGTGTATTGGGGATTTTTAACGTAAAAAATCTTCCCTGTAACCCAGATTTGCCATTTTGTACTCCAAGACAATTCATTGACTTTTACAAAAAAAATCCAAAGTTCAGAAATAAAAAAAAAATTTCATTTTGCAGTCCAACACTATACCATTTACATTTTTTACAAAAAAATTGAATGTTAAAAAATATTATTTCAGTGCAGTGAGCGTGTTGGGCATTTCTAATGTAACAAATCTGTCTAAAAACAAAAATTTCCCATTTTCTATTCCAAGACTATTTCATTGACGTTTCTACAAAAAAAATTGAAAGTTTAAAACTACTAAAATTCACTCTGCACTGTGTGTGCTGAGGATTTTTAAACTATAAAATCTTCCTTAAAACCCAAATTTCTCATTTCGTATTCCAAGACTATTACATTGACGTTTTAACAAAAAAAAATTGAAAGTTGAAAAATGTAAAATCTTAGTCTACAGAGTGTATTGGGGATTTCTAAAATAAAAAATCTGCCCTTAATCCCAAATTTCCCACTTTACAATCCATGACTATACAACTGACGTTTTTACAAAAAAAACGAATGTTTCGAAATATATTAATATTCAGTCTAGAGAGTGTGTTGAGGATTTCTAAAGTAAAAAATCTGCCCTAAAAAAACAAAGTTCCCATTTTGTATTCCAAGACTATAGAATTGAGGTCTATAAAAAAACCAAAGTTTAAAAATATAACATTTCAGTCTTCAGAGTTAGTTGCGGATTTCTAAAGTAAAATTCTGCCATAAAACCCAAATATCCCATTTTGTATTCCAGACTATACCATTGAAGTTATTACAAAAAAAAATCGAAAGTTTAAAAATATATAATCTCAGTATAGTGAGTGTGTTGGGGATTTATAAAGTAATAAACCTGCCCTAAAACAGAAATATCCCATTTTTTAATTACAATACTATACCATTGACGTGTTAATAACAAAATCGCGAGTTTAAAAATATAAAAATTTAATCTACATAGCGTGTTGTGAATTTGTGAACTAAAAAATCTGGCTAAAAACCAAATATTCCAATTTCAATTCCCAGACTATAAACACTTTGTTTTTTTTTACAAAAAATATCGGAAGTTTAAAAATATGTAAATTCATTCTACCGAGTTTGTTGCGGATTTCTAAATTAAAAATCTGCCCTGAAAACCAAATATCCCATTTCGCATTAAAGATTACACCATGAAAGTTTTTAAAAATAAAGAAAACAAATATTTAAATAATATAAAAATTCCTTCGGAGAGTGTATTCCGGATTTCTAAACAAAACAATCTTCCCTAAAACACAAATTTCCATATTTGTATTCCATTGACATTTTTACAAAAAAAAATCGAAAGTTTAGAAATGACAATATTCAGTCTAGAGAGTGTGATGGTGATTAATGAAGTAAAAAATCTACCTTAAAACAAAATTTCCCATTTTGTATTCCAAAACTATACCATTGGCATTTTTACAAAAAAAATCGTAAGTTTAAGATTGTAGGAATTCAGTCTACAGAGCGTGTTGGGGATTTCTAAACTAAAAAATATTTCGTAAACCACAAATTTTCGATTTTGTATTCCAACTCTATACCATTTACGTTTTTACAAAAAAATCGAAAGTTTAAAAATATGAGTATTCAGCATGCAGAGTGTGTTGGGGATTTCTAAAGTAAACATTCTGCCCTACAACCAAAATATCACATTTTCTATTCCATTACTATACGATTTACATTATAACAAAAAAAAACTAAAGTTTAAAACTATAAAATTTCAGTCTACAGAGTTTGTTGGGGATTTCTAATGTAAACAATCTTCCCTAGAACCAACATTTACCATTTTTTATTCCAAGGCTGTATGATTGAAGTTTCTACAATATATTGAACGTTTAAAAATATATAAATTCAGTATAGAGTGTGTTGGAGACTTCTAATGTAAAACATCTACCCAAAAACTCATATTTCCCATTATGTATTCCAAGACTATACCATTGACGTTTCTACAAAAAAAATTGAAAGTTAAAAAATATGAGAATTCAGTCTGCAGAATATGTTGGGGCTTCTCTTAAAACTGTAATATCCCATTTTGTATTCCAAGACTATACGATTGACGTTTTTACAAAAAAGGTTCGAAAGTTTAAAAATGTAACAATTCAGTCTACAGAGTCTATTGAGGATTTCTAAAGTAAAAAAATCTGCCCTAAACCCCAAATTTTCCATTTTCTGTTCCAACACTGTATAATTTACGTTTTTACAAAAAAAACGAAAGATTAGAGATATAAATATTCAGACTGCAGAGTGTGTTGGTGACTTCTAAAGTAAAAATCTACCCTACAACCAAAATTTCCCCATGTTGTATTCCAAGAATACATCACTGACGTTTTCACAAAAAAAATCGAAATTTTAAAATTATAAAAATTCAGTCTACAGAGTGTGTTGGGGATTTTTAAAGTAAAAAATCTGCCCTAAATCATCATTTCCCATTTTGTGTTCTATGATAATACGATAGACGTATAAAAAAAAGAAAGAAAGTATAAAAATATAAAATTTCAGTCTACAGTGTGTGTTGGGGTTTCTTAAGTAAGAAATCTGCCCTAAAACCCAAATTTCCATTTTTATCGCAAGACTTTAGCTTTGATATTTAAAAATATATCGAAAGTTTATGAATATAAAAATTCAGTGTAGAGAGTGTGCTGGGGATTTTCAAAGTACACAATTTTGCCCTAGAACCCAAATTTCCCATTTTGCAAGCCGTGACTGTACAATTGATATTTTTACATGAAAAAAAAAAGGTGTACTTTTTAGAAATATATTCATATTCAGTCTAGAGAGTTTGGTTGGGGATTTCATAGATAAAAATCTACCCTACAACCCAAATTCCCCCATTTTGTATTCCACAACTATATGATTGACGTTTGTAGAAAAAAAAACGAAAGTTTAAAAATATATAAATTCAGTCTGTAGAGTGTGTTGGGGATTACTAATGTAAAAAATCTGCCCTATAACCCAAATTTCCATTTTGTATTCCAAGACTGTATCATTGAAATTTCTACAAAAAAATCAGAGTTTAAAAATAAATTCATTCAGTCTATGCGGCATATTGGGAATTTGAAGTGAAGAATGTACCCAAATATCTCATTTTGTATTCCAAGACTATAATATTGACGTCATTACAAAAAATCGAAAGTTTAAATATTATACCATAGACGTTATTAAACATCGAGAGTATAAAAAGTTAAAATTTCAGTCTACTAAGTATCATGGAGATTTGTAAACTAAAAAACCTGCGCTAAAAACCAAATTTTGCATTTTTCATTCCAAGACTATAAACATTGATTTTTTACAAAAATATGGAAAGTTTAAAAATACATATATTGTCTGTAGAGTTTGTTTGGGATTTCAGAAAGTAAAAAATCTGCCCTAAAAACCAAATATCCCATTTCGTATTGAATACTATACCACGGATGTTTTTAAAAATATAGAAATCGAACGTTTAAGAATATAAAAATTCCGTGTACATAGTGCATTCGCGATTTCTAAAGAAAACAATCTGTCCTAAAACCCAAGTCTCCCAATTTGTATTCCAATATTATACCATAGACGTTCTTACAAAAAAAAACTTTAAAAATATTAAAATTCAGTCTATAGAGTGTGTTCGGAATTTATAAAGTAAAAAATCTACCCTAAAACCCAAAGTTCCCATTTTGTATTCCATGACTATACAATTGACGGCTTTACAAAAAAAAAAAAAGATCGAATATTTGGAAATATAAATATTTAGTGTAGAGAGTGTGTTGCGGATTTCTGAAGTAAAATTCTGCCCTAAAACCCAAATTTCCCATTTTGTATTGGAATGCTATACTATTGATGTTTTAACAAAAAAAAGTTTAATAATTAATAAACTCAGTCTAGAGGGTGTATTGAGGATTTCTAATATCTATAAATCTGCCCTAAAATACAAATTTCCCAGTTTTACATTACAAGACAATACGATTGACGTTTTTAGAAAAAAAAATAAAAGTTTAAAAATATAGAATTTCAGTCTACGTAGTGTGTTTGGGATTTCTAAAGTAAAAAATCTGCTCCAAAAGCCAAATTTCCTATTTTCTATTCCATAACAATACGATTGACGTTTTTACAAAAAAATGAAAGTAAATAAAAATATAAAATTTTAGTCTACAGAGTGTGATAGGATTTCTAATGTACAAAATCTGCCATAAAATACAAATTACCCAAATTGTATTCCAAGACTATACCATTGACGTTCAACAAAAAAAAGTTTGAAAATATAAAATCTTAGTATTCAAAGTGTGAGGGGGATTTAGAAAAAAATCTGCACTAAAACCCCAATTTTGTATTCCATGACTATCCCATTGATGTTTCTACAAAAATGAGTCGAAAGTTTAAAAATACAAGATTTCTGTGTAGAGAGTGTGTCCACAGTTTAAAAAGGAAAAAAACTGCCCTAAAAGCCAAATTTTTCAATTTTGTGTTCCGAGACCATAGCATTGACGTTTTTACAAACAATCGAAAGTTTAGAAATATAAATATTCAACATAGACAGCGCATTTGGGATCTCTAAAGTAAAAAATCTGCCCTAAATCCTAAATTTCCCATTTTCTATTTCAAGATTATACGATTGATGTTTTTACAAAAAAAAAGAGAGTTTCAAAATATATGACTTCCGTCTATAGGGTGTGTTGGGGATTTCTAAAGTAAAAACTCTGCATTTTATATTCCAAGACTATAGCATTGACATTACGAAAAAAAGTTTAAAAATATAAAATTTTGGTTTACAGAGTCTATTGGGGATTTCTAAAGTGAAAATCTTCCCTAAAACCCACATTTCCCATTTCATCATCCAAGAAATTGACGTTCCTACAAAATCAAATCCAAAGTTTAAAAATATATAAATTCAGTCTACATAGTGTGTTGGGGAATTGCAAAGTAAAAAAAACTTCCATAAAACCTATATATCCCATTTTTTTCCAAGACTATAACATTGACCTATTTATAAAAAATCGAGAGTTTAAAAATGTAATAATTCAGTATGTTGGGAATTTGTAAACTAAAAAATCTCCCCTAAAACCCCAATTTTCCATTTTGTATTCCAAGACTAGATCATTGACTTTTACAAAACAAACACCGAATCTTTAGAAATATAAAAATCCAGTCTAGAGGATGTGTTGGGGATTATAAAAGTAAAAAATCTTCCCTAAAACCCGAATTTCCCATTTTGTATTTCAATAATATACTATTCACGCTCTTACAAAAAAAAAACGAAAGATTAAAAATATAAAGTTTCATTGTGCAGGACGTATTCGGGAATCCTAATGAAAAAAAATCCCTAAAACCAAGATTTCCCATTTCATATTCCAAGACTATAGATTTGACATTTTTTACAAAAAAAATCTAAAGTTTAGATATATAAATATTCAGTCGAGAGAATGTGTTGGGGATTTCTAAACTAAAAAATCTGCCTTAATACTGAATTTTCTCATTTTGTATTCCATGACTGTACCATTAATATTTCTATGAATATAAATCCAAAGATTAAAAATATATAATTTCCGTCAAGAGAGTGTTTTCACAATTAAAAAGATAAAATCTGACCTAAAACAGAAATTTCCCATCTTGTATTCCAAGACTATAGCATTGAGGTTTTTACAAAAATCTAAAATTTATAAATATAGATATTCAGTCTATAGAGCGTGTTGGGGATTTATAATGTAAAAAATCCTTCCATAAAACCCAAATTTCCCATTTTGTATTCCATGATCATAAATTTGACGGTTTTACAAAAATCGTAAGTTTACAAATATGAATATGAATATTCAGTCTAGAGGGTGTATTGGGGATTTCTAATCTAAAATATCTGCCTTAAAACCCAATTTTCCGAAATAGTATCCCCATGACTATATCAACATTCAGTCAAGATAGTGTGTTGGGGATTTCTAAAGTTAAAAATTTGCCCTAAAACCCAGATTACTCATTTCCTATTCCAAGTCTGTGAGATTTACCTTTTTACAAAAAAAAGTTTAAAATGCAAAATTTCAGTCTACAGAGAGAGTTGGGGATTTCAAAACTAAAAAAATCTGCTTTAAAACCCAAATTCCCCAATTACTATCCCATGACTATACAATTGACTTTTTTTAAAAAAAAAAAAAAGATCGAATGTTTAGAAATATCAACATTCAGTCAAGAAAGTGTGTTGGGGATTTCTAAAGTTAAAAATCTGCCGTAAAACCCAAATTTCCAATTTTCTATTCCAAGTCTGTGAGATTGACGTTTTTACGAAAAAAAAAGTTTAAAATGCAAAATTTCAGTCTACAGAGAGAGTTTGGGATTTCAAGACCAAAAACAAGTGCCTTAAAACCCAAATTTCCCACTATGTATTTGAATACCATAGCATTGAAGTTTTTACAAAAAAGAAACAAAAGATTAAAAATATGGAAATTCAGTCTACAAAGTGTGTTGGGGATTTCAAAAGTACAAACTCCGCCCCAAAACCGAAATTTCCCATTTTGTATTCCATGACAATACCATTGGCATTTTTATAAAAAAAATCAAAAGTTTATAAATATAAATATTCTGCCTAGAGAGTGTGTTGGGGATTTCTAAAGTAAAAAATCTGCCATTAAAAGGAATTTTCCCGTTTTGTATTCCACGACCATACTCTGAAGTTTAAAAAAAAACGAAAATTTTTGTGTACAGAGTGTGTAGGGGTTTCTAATATAAAAAATCTGTCCTAAACCCACAATTCCCATTTTTTATTTAAAGACTATAGCATTCACTTTTACATTAAAAATCGAGAGTTTATAAATCCAAATACACTCTGTAGACTGAATTTTTATATTACTAAAGTTCCAAATCTGTCCTAAAACACATATTTCACATTATGTAATCCATGACTACACAACGTTTTTACAAAAAAAAAATTGAATGTTCAGAAAAATATTAGTATTCAGTCTAGAGAGTGTGAGGGGGTTTTCTAAAGTAAACAAATCTGCTCTAAAACCCAAATTTCCCATTTTGTATTCCAAAATTATAGGATTGAGGTATTTACAAAAACAAGGAAATTTTAAAAACATATAACTTCAGTCTACAGAGTGAGTTGGGGATTTCCAAGGTAAAATTTTTCCCTAAAACCGAAATTTCCCATTTCGTATTCCAAGAATATACCACTGACGTTTCTACAAAAAAATCGAAAGTTTAAATATATGAGAATTCAGTCTACAGAGCGTATTGGGGGATTTCTAAAGTACAAAATCTTCCAAAAAATCCATATTTACCTTTTTCAATTCCAAGACTATAGTATTGAAGTAAAAAAAAACGAAAGTTAAAAAATATAGAACCTCAGTCTACAGAGTGTGTAGAGATTTATCTAAAGTAAAATATCTGCCTAAAAACCAAATTTCTCATGTTGTATTCCAAGACTATAGCATTGACGTTTTGAAACATCGAAAGTTTAAAAATGTAGAAATTTAATCTACAGAGTGTGTTGTGGATTTCTAAAGAAAAAATCATCCCTAAACTGAAATTTCCCATTTTGTATTCCGTGACTATATCATTTATGTTTCTAAAAAAAAAATCTAAAGTTTAAAAATATACTATTTCCGTCTATAGAGTGTGTTCACAGTTTAAAAAGAGAAAAAATGCCCTAAATCCCTAATTTTCCATTTTGTATTCCAAGACTGTATCACTGATGATTTTACAAAATATCTAACATTTTGAAATATAGATATTCAGTCTAGAGAGTGTGTTGGGGATTTTTAATGTAAGAAATCTGGCATAAAAAAAACAAATTTTCCATTTTTTATTCCAAGACTATACTATTGACGTTTTACAAAGAAAAACTACAGTTAAAAATATAGTTTTTCAGTCTACAGAGTACGTTGGGGATTTCTAATGTAAAAAATCTGCCCTAAAACCATATTTTCCATTTTGTATTCCATGACAACACGATTGGCGTTTTTACAAAAAAAAAACTTTCAAAATATAAAAATTCAGTCTACAGAATGTGTTTGGAATTTCTAGTGTAAAAAATCTGCCCTAAAACCCACATTTCCCATTATGCATTCCATGACTATACAATTGACGACTTTATACAAAAAAAAAAAGATCGAATATTTGGGAATATAAATATTCAGTCTAGAGAGTGTGTTGCGGATTTCTAAAGTCAAAATTTTCCATTTTGTATTCGAATACTATACCACTGATGTTTTAACAAAACAAAAAAGAAACAAAAGTTTAAAAATACAAAAATTCAGTCTAGAGGGTGTATTGAGGATTTCTAATTTTTAAAAATCTGCCCCAAAACCCAAATGTCCCATTTTCTACCCCATAACAATACGATTGATGTTTTTACAAAAAAAACTAAAGTAAAAAAATATAAAACTTCAGTCTAGACAGTCTGATAGGATTTCTAATGTAAAAAATCTGCCCTATAACACAAAGTACCCAATTTGTATTCCAAGACTATACCATTAACGTTTAAAAAAAATATTGAAAATATAGAATTTCAGTCTACAGAGTGTGATGGGGACTTCTATTGTAAAAAATCTGCACTATAAACCAAATTTCAAATTTTGTATTCCATGACTATCCCATTGATATTTCTACAAAAATAAATCGAAAGTTTAAAAATATAAGATTTCAGTCTAGAGAGTATGTTCACAATATAAAAATAAAAAAATCTGCCCTAAAAGCCTAATTTTTCATTTTGTATTCCAAGACTATAGCACTGACGTTTTTACAAACAATCGAAAGTTTAGAAATATAAATATTCAATTTACAGAGTGTATTTGGGATCTCTAAAGTAAAAAATCTGCCCTTAATCCTAAATTTCCCATTTTGTATTTCAAGACTATAGCATTGACGTTCCGAAAAAAAAGTTTATAAATACAGACTTTTAGTCTACAGAGTCTATTGGAGATTTCTAAAGTGAAAATCTTCCCTAAAACCCAAGATTTCCCACTTCATAATCCAAGATTATACCGTTGACGTTTCTACAAAAACAAATCCAAAGTTTAAAAATATGAATATTTGGTCTACAGAGTGTATTGAGGATTACTAAAATAACAAACCTGCCCTAAACCCCTAATTTCTTCCAATCTGTGTTCCAACACTATACCATTAACGTTTTTAAAAAAAAACAAAGTTTAAAAATGTAAAAATTAAGCCTGCAGAGTGTGGAGGATTTCTACAGTAAAAATCTGCCCTAAAACCCCAATTTCCCCATTTTGTATTCCAGGACTATATCACTGACGTTTTTACAAAAGAAAACGAAAGTTTAGGAATATAACATTTCAGTCTACAGTGATTGTTGGGAGATTTCTAATGTAAATAATCTGCCGTAAAATCCAAATCTCCCATTATATATTCCACGACTGTATAATTGAAGTTTCAACAAAAAAAACTCTATATCAATTAATATATTTGATAATAAACAGATATTGGTAAAAGTAAAGTCTCTAAGAAGAACATGTAAAAATCATAAAAA